>JAUIMM010000757.1:4122500-5322500 GCA_031769625.1 Taudactylus pleione | reverse complement strand
AGGTCGCCCAGAGCACGCAGTTCAAAGATCTGAAACACCGTATAACAAGATCAACTGTTATGCCGCTTGCATTGGACATGACATATTCGCTCCAATACTACTCTTTGGGTCCAACATTTCTTGATTGGGGATATTAACTGCCATTTTTCAGACTGCTGTCACAATGCAAAGGTTCCGTTGCACAATGTGGTTGTTCCACCATATTTACAAGAACTCTTTATGACAAATACCCTCAATGTACAGACTCATTATCTCCTTAATATTCTTAGTAACTAATATCCATAATATCGTCCATAACTAAGGCGGTTACCGCCGAGACTCCCTAGTAAATATATATTTAAGAATAAATTAATAAATTGTATTAATTTAATGCAACTGCAGTAAAAACTGGGACAACAGGAGGAAGTGACATGCTCAAGCCATTTGAAAACTGGAATTTCATGAGTAATGCATGACTTTGAATGGGATGTAGTCAAGATGCCGGCGGTCGAAATGTCGACTGTCAAAATCCTGACACTGAAAGCCCGGCATGGGACTAAAGATAGGTGTCTAAATACTGACGTCTATCATTGGCCCCACACAGAAATCCCGACGCCCAGCATACCAAACGTAGGTAAGCTTGGCGTCGCAAGCTGTTAGCCGCAGGGGGGGTTAGGTTTAGGCACCCCTGGGGGGACTTATGGTTAGGTGCCCCCCCATGAGGGTTAGGTTTATACTAGGGGAAGGTGGGGTTAGGGTTAGGCACCACCGGGGGGAGGTTAGGGTTAGGCACCCCCCGGAGAGTTAGGTTTAGGCTGCGACAGGGGGGTTAGGGTTTGGCACCATGGGGGGGACTTAGGGTTAGGCACCTCCCCCAGAGTCTTAGGGTTAGGCACCCCGAAGATAGGGTTAGGGTTAGGAGGAGGAGAGGGGAGGGGAGAATATACTTACCAGGGGGTGTCAGGATTTTGATCTGTCAGGCTTCCAGGGTCGCTATTAGAACCACCGGCTTTTAAGCCGTCTGTATTTCATACCCAACCCCTTTGAACAACTACTATGTATTAATTTATAGCTGGAGGGTACAAAATAACAAAAGAACACATTGAGCCTCTAAACTATACTAAGGTCCACACAGTCACATTCTCACAAAGCCAAACCCATTTCTGAGTCTGAAAACTGATACAATCCCAACCAAAATATGGACTGTTGGAAGTTATACATTTTCTTTTTCTTCTGCTGCTATGACTATAGAGCCCTCCTAATAGAGAGAGAGAGAGAATTTTCAACTGGTTCAGTATAAACACAGGGACTTACAGTATATTTACGTTTTATTTTAAAATGTCCTATTTTATTCTATTTTGTTTATAACGGTCTCTACTTTTGCTAACAAAATGATGCAATGTAAACTGGATATGATAGAGCTGCTTCTAGATATAGACTACATCAATTCCATTTTCAGTCCTACTACTGGAAATTATATCTGAAAACTACAATTACATGCTTCATAGCTGACATATACAGTATATTTTCACACTTTGACCCAAGATGACAGAACTTTGGATAGCCCAAGGAGCAATCCGAATGAAAGAAGTGCAGCCATTAATCGTCTAGCTGTGAATGATTATATCAGCAAGTATGTGTTTACTTCTAAACTATACATTACAGAATCCGGCAGTGTGGTTAGTTTGGAAGGCAAATAGAGAAAAATGGATGGCCAACGCGAACATTACAGTAACTCAGCCTTTTATCTGGTGCCAGGACACCTGGACTCCTACCATATGTGCTGATATATATTTTATGGCTATGCATTCCAACATAAGCTATTTATTTACCTGCTGTATTTTATTTATCACAGTATCTTAAGAAACAGACTCTTCTTTTTCAGTTTGAAAACCGGGCTCCTTGCAGGATCACTAAATTAGTGACTTTATAAATTCATTGACCATATCTTGTTCTACTCATGACCAATTGATGTTATTTAATTTGCCACTTAATTGGCTGTCATTTTATAAAATAAAAAACAATATTACTGGAATTTCCTAACCTCTGGGATCTTGTACAATTTTTCAGAAGGTTGCATTATCTGGTGGTCTCTGGACATACAACACAATAAACGTTGTACAAAAATAAGCATCCCTATTTTTGGTATGCCATTTGCATGGTGGCATTTTGAATCAATAGTTTATCCACTGGGGATCACATCTTGAAGGAACATTATTGACACAAGAATATATATATATATATATATATATATAATTTAAGTTCGATAGAGTAATAACTGTCCATGGACTCGTCCGTGTCATGATGTAGATTTGATACTAGGGAGTCGCTTATTAACTCTACAACCTTTTACGGTTTTAATACATTTTTAAACAGAAATATTAGTAAACAAATATATAAATACATGACGTAAAATGTGTTGGCCCATCTTTTCTGTTCGGTATAGTGTGTACATACCGTAGTGCATTTGTCTATATGTAATTGTTTTTTTTTACTTTTGAAATTCATTTTAAGTGCTTAAAACACCTTTATTTTATCAAGTTATATATATGGTTCAAAATCGATGGTGCTCCTCCTGTATATATCTTGCCCAGGTGCTCGTATGCAGAAAGCAAAAACAGAAGACGCGCATAAGGCTTTGGCACTGTTTCAGAATCTTTAATATTTCACCAGAAAACAAAAAGAAGACATTTATCATTATGAGTATTGATTCACAAGTAAGAGACCCAATAAATACTAAACTCTTTCATAAATGGGGCCTTATTTGGCAAGTTACATTATATTACCTTTATAAGAGAGAATCTAAAATGTTTTTAAAAGGACTCTTATAAGTGGATACACAATATGGGTAGCTGAATATATAAACTACTACCTAACTTTTTTATACGTTTTTGCCATTATATTGCCAAATTCATTTTGGGACTTCAGTTCCTAAGCAAAAATGTTCGCATATTATTTATTACTAATTATTACTAGAGATGAGTGGTTACATTTTGCTGAAAACTGAAAGCACACAAACTTTGTGATTCCGAGTCTAACAGATTCCTTGCTTGGATCACGTTTGACCAGGCTCGTGTCTTTCCGCAAGTCAGATTTTTTAAATCTAAAACCAGGATCTTGTGTGTTTCTGATTACATGTAAATCCCTGCCTCATGAGTTCAAGTGGCAAAATTGGTAAAACTTTGCTGGAACTGATTTTAACTGTTTTTATAAATTTTTAAATAAAAAACAAAACCGAAACTAAACTAAAACACTTGATGGTAGTTTTGCCAAAACCAAAAACTTTGAGAGTGGTTTAGCCAAAACCAAAACATGGGGGCCAGCGCACATCTTTAATTATTACAGTACCTGCTTACTTCAATGGATTGGTTCAGCTGTGCCTAACATTCCACAGTATTCCTCAGTACATAATACCAGTGGAAGTCTAAACATGACAATTGTCTCTGTACTGATTAAACTTAGGTGGATTTTAAGATTATAACTTATTCTTAACTGCCAGTAAGTCAGTTACACCTTTTCCATATTCATTTTTTTATTCTAATTTTTCATCAAATATTTTTTTTATTATATTTCGCAGTTTTAGTCATTACCAATAAAGGTTATTTAAATGTTCACAACAGTTAATGTGTGCCCTATCAATAGAATATTTGTCTTCTCCCGAACCTCTCTATTGTAACAGTTGCACTAAACAAGGTGTGTTCATTGTGCCAGTCAGCAATGTTTCAGGCACAAATGTCCCTTTCCCAAGTTGCTCTCTCTACATTATATTGGGCTTGGTACCAGGATCTTCATTGTTTTTATTTATTTTGGTTGAGTGCCTGTTATAAAGATTATAGTGAAGATTTTTACAAAATTGCCAAAATGGATGAAAATGCTTCAGTTAACTAGTGACCCTCTTCACTATTAACTGAAAGTCAGCACACACTGCTTATTAATTGAATACCTGGAACTCTGTTTAATTATACACATATAAATTTTGACTTGACAAGTAGCCATTCATCCCCATACATTAAATTAATGTGTGTCCTCAACTAACCTATGAGTAAATAATATCTTGGACAATATCCACATGAAGACAAGAATAATAGATTATTCTGCATTACATTAATTTAACAACAAGAGATGCATAACACTAAACATTGACCTCCTGCTCATTATGTTTATATACTCTTTTATATGCAAGATGACAGTATCTTGGCTGAACTTTGACATTGTCCCATATGGGGCCAGTATAATGTTTAATATACCTTGAAGTTTTTTCTGGCTCCCAGAAGCACACATTTCCACCTACATGGACTAAAATATTAGGACAAATACAATTTTAAATATATTGTACTAAGAATCTGGAAAAATAGTCTTGTTAGCCAACATTCTGTAATGTTATGCACTGACCCTTATGCCACAGGGGTTTACCAAAAACATTCATCTACTGCATGAAAACGCGTTAGAGATTTCCAAGCTAAAAATATTTATACTGCATCACACAGAGAGAATGTGACATACTCTAGCTTGATACATATAACTTAAGTAGGTAAAATGTTATTTTGGTTTCTGAAAGATTCTGGTTGCTGTAATGGATTAATCTAAGTCATCATATGTTCCTAATGACCATCCAAAAATAATGATAGACACCAAGTTTGCCAATGACTAATCCTGACTACAGATTCACTTAGATGTAAAAAACTTTATAAATTCCAAACCATGACCAGTGATCTTCCCTCTGTTACTTAACAGGAGAAGAAGCCGTCTCGCTGTCTTGGTTTGGCAAGGGAGAACATTAGGCTAATACCTAAAGTCCTGGAATATTGATGGCAAGAAGAACTTACAAGTGCCAGCAAACGCTGGCCTCCAGGGCCCACTGGGACTTGCAGTGCACCTGTAAAATTAAATATTAAAGATAGGGCACACACCATGTTTTAATAATGTAGAGAAGTAAAACTCCCCATAGACATTCCTCTTTTATCCATTTATCCTCACATAAATCCACTGGACGTCTTCATCTGTCCAGGTAGTGGAGGCTCTATGGCGCGTTAAGCTGTTTGGAAATAATTGCTGATCGATGGTGGGTTCAGGTTAGAAGGTCAAAATAACCATTAGCAGATACAGTACTGTGGTTCTTAGCTGAAATCCACCGTCCATCCATGAAGAGATCCGTTTAGGTTGAAAGCTGATGGTTAGTAAATTTGCCCCGAGAGTTGATGTAATGTCCATTAATTATCTAGGCTGCTTGTACTCTGCAGAACACTAAAAATAAGACTGAGAGCAAAGACTGAGCTCATTATATGGCCAACATCAAGAACACCAACCTCATATAATAGTGTATGCACCTACATCAATATAATAGTGTATGTACCTACAACATATAATAGTGTATGTACCTACAGCATATAATAGTGTATGTATCTACAACATATAATAGTGCATGTACCTACAATGTATAATAGTGTACATACTACAGCATATAATAGTGTATGTACCTACAACATATAATAGTGTATGTACCTACAGCATATAATAGTATATGGACCTACAGCATATATTAATGTATGTACCTACAGCATATAATAGTGTATGTACCTACAGCATATAATAATGCATGTACCTACAGCATATAATAATGTATGTACCTACAGCATATAATAGTGTATGTACCTACAGCATATAATAATGTATGTACCTACAGCATATAATAATGTATGTACCTACAGCATATAATAGTGTATGTACCTACAACATTTAATAATGTATGTACCTTACAGCATATAATAATGCATGTACCTACAGCATATAATAATGTATGTACCTACAGCATATAATAGTGTATGTACCTACAGCATATAATAATGTATGTACCTACAACATATGATAGTGTATGTACCTACAACATATGATAGTGTATGTACCTACAACATATAATAGTGTATGTACCTACAACATATAATAGTGTATGTACCTACAGCATATAATAGTGTATGTACCTACAGCATATAATAATGTATGTACCTACAACATATGATAGTGTATGTACCTACAACATATAACAGTGTATGTACCTACAACATATAATAGTGTATGTACCTACAACATATAATAGTGTATGTACCTTACAGCATATAATAATGTATGTACCTACAGCATATAATAGTGTATGTACCTACAGCATATAATAGTGTATGTACCTACAACATATAATAATGTATGTACCTACGGCATATAATAATGTATGTACCTACGGCATATAATAGTGTATGTACCTACAACATATAATAGTGTATGTACCTTACAGCATATAATAATGTATGTACCTACAGCATATAATAGTGTATGTACCTACAACATATAATAATGTATGTACCTACAGCATATAATAGTGTATGTACCTACAACATATAATAATGTATGTACCTACAGCATATAATAATGTATGTACCTACGGCATATAATAGTGTATGTACCTACAACATATAATAGTGTATGTACCTTACAGCATATAATAATGTATGTACCTACAGCATATAATAGTGTATGTACCTACAACATATAATAATGTATGTACCTACAGCATATAATAATGTATGTACCTACGGCATATAATAGTGTATGTACCTACAACATATAATAGTGTATGTACCTTACAGCATATAATAATGTATGTACCTACAGCATATAATAGTGTATGTACCTACAACATATAATAATGTATGTACCTACAGCATATAATAATGTATATACCTACGGCATATAATAATGTATGTACCTACAGCATATAATAGTGTATGTACCTACAGCATATAATAATGCATGTACCTACAGCATATAATAATGTATGTACCTACGGCATATAATTGTGTATGTACCTGCAGCATATAATAGTGTATGTACCTACGGCATATAATTGTGTATGTACCTACAACATATAATAGTGTATGTACCTACGGCATATAATTGTGTATGTACCTACAACATATAATAGTGTATGTACCTTACAGCATATAATAGTGTATGTACCTACGGCATATAATTGTGTATGTACCTACAACATATAATAGTATATGTACCTTACAGCATATAATAATGTATGTACCTACGGCATATAATTGTGTATGTACCTGCAGCATGGAAACAGCAGCTCTGGGTATTTAAAAGTGTAGAATTGTGCTACTTAACAGGAACCTATTATAGTTTACTTTAGAAATAAATAATATACAGTAGCTAAAGCAGAACTCTTCCTTTAGTCAAATAATACATAAAGATCTTCTTGCTCAATGGATTAGCTACTTATGTTGTTAAAAATGTAAAACATTGGTCATGAAGAGCAACAAAATAAGCTTAAGACAGAAAATATAAAAAGTTAAAAAGTAGATTTATCAAGTTTTGGAGAGAAATAAAGTGGAGAGAGATAAAGAACCCACCAATCAGCTTCTGTCATTTTTCTAGCACATCTTGTAAAATGGCAGAAGCTGATTGGTTGCTGCTTTATCTCTCTCCACCTTTTCTTTATCCAAGGTTTGATAAATCTCCCCCTATTTCTCTCTCCGATTTACAAATTTCCCCTTTACTTTTAAATGAATGTCCAAGTCTAAGTTGGATTACTGAACAAATGCCTTCTCTGTGTTTCTTGCACCAATCCCTCAAGGACGATCCATCATCCACAGAGGTGCAAAATTCTGAATTTAATGTCGTCTGTCCCATAATTCTAATAACTCCAAAAATATTGACTGTCATTCTTTTTGACACTCCCATGTGAGGCTGGGCCCCATATGTAAGAGCCTGGCCACCAACGCTATTCCGGTGAGAAAACTGCTAGAATCAAATTGGTAATTAGTTTTAAGGCAAAACCAGGATGGTTTAAAATAAAATAAAATGCAGTCCGAAACTGAATTGTAATTCAACCTCTATATATCTGTAGGGCCAATTTCTGCTCAACATGTTTTCCTCTTAAGCCACTTAAGCCCATCATCACCTATGAAATGTCTTGAGAGAGACTTAGGGCATCATTTTAATATTGACACATTTTGTGCCTTAAACATGTGTAAAATGTCTGTTGCAAAAATGGTGGACAAAAATGCTGATGGTTAGTAAATTTGCCCCGAGAGTTGATGTAATGTCCATTTATTATCTAGGCTGCTTGTACTCTGCAGAACACTAAAAATAAGACTGAGAGCAAAGAATGAGCTCATTATATGGCCAACATCAAGAACACCAACCTCATATAATAGTGTATGCACCAACATCAATATAATAGTGTATGCACCTACAGCAATATAATAGTGTATGCACCTACCTACCTGTGTGTATGTTGAGTTACAGAAATGTACAAATCTGCACAGATTAGAACACAGCTGCATTGTTATGTGAAGCATGTGAGTGCATATATTACGCCCAATGATAGAGAGAACTAACTTCCCAATGTTGGCTATAAATGCAAAAATAGTATTGCCCTATTTATACACAATAAAAAGTAATGACATCTCATATACACAAGAGAGAATAGTGTTTTGACAGCCTCATTAATAAAGCAAAAGTCACATTTCCATATAAAATGTACTGAGATACAAACACTCCCATACCAGTTGTTTACCCCTTTATGAGCTAGATGTATCAAGCTAAATTGGAGAGAGATAAAGTACCAAGAGATAAATACAGGTTGTGTTTGAAAAATGACAGGAGTTGATTGGTTGCTACTTTAGGATCCATTCATCATTACTCAATTCCTACAAAAGCAGGTGAATATTAGGCCAGTATCCAATTAGCTGTGAAAAATTTTCGGACACAAAAAAAACAGGGTTTATTTTGCCGATTTTTGGGTCTTTTTCGTTGATTGTTTTTTCGTGCTATCCAATTAAACCCCGTTTTTTACATCTGAAAACTTTCTGTTTTTCTCACGAAAAACACATAGGATCTGCGAAAAGTCGTGGACCTATGTATTTTCACTGCCACGATCGGGAGAAGAACAGCCTCTTATCACAGGTTTGGTTTCGCCTGAAACAAAATCCCTGTTTAGTGCCAGCATCGGGGCTAATTGGATAGCTCCAGCCGAGGTAATTAGCCATGGCTAATTGGATACCGGCCATAACATTTTCACCTACTTTGTAGAAATGAAGGATTGGGACCATTCAATATATTCAACTGAAATCTTTTACATGGGATGTCCAAATCCAAATGACAATAAATCTGAAAAGACATAATATAAACGCAATCATCTGGATGTCTCAAAGTGCAAACAGCCAATCACAAATGGCTAGATAGTGCTGCTGAGCTCTCATAACCATCACCTCTGAAGCGCATATGGTGATGCATCCTAGTCTTATTAAGTTTCATCTCCAGGTGTAAGTGGCTGCAGTTCCAATATATGCCCAAATCAAATTACGGATGCAGGGCATGATTCAGAGATGTACACAAACCAGATGGTTAGTGCACATATCCAATGTTTTGGAGTACCCATGTCCCTGATAATTCAGGTACCTCATTGGTGCTTGGATTGTCCAATGTGAAGTTGACATTTACTACAAGAAGTGAGTCTGACTTTGAAACTCCCTATTTCATTATAAATCCTCAAACTATCAGTGTTCACTGTGTTTTGTCCCATGTTGTGTTAGCCATGAGGACAACTTCAACGGAAGCATGGAGATCAAATGAGCTACCAACCTCTAATAAAACCCTAAAACTTTCCTGTGAACAACTGTTTAACTGTCAAAATATCACAATGTTCTCTTCAAAAGGTGAATACATTTCATGCTACCCTTCATACATCACACAGTAAATAGTACACTATTGTTGTCCCTCTCCTTTTTGGAATATACCTACAAGAGATGGACATAGATTCAAGTAAACATCTTTATTCTCTAAAAATCACGATTCTCAACTTAAAAAGGTGAGTGCAACACTAAAATTGTTTGAAAAACATATAGACATCCATTACAGTGTATCTTCTCTCTTTATGGTCCATATTCATTAACACTATTTGCATCATTTGTCTTAAGACTCCAGGTTTGCAGAGAAATGTAAAAACAAGAATTTCTTATGTGAGTTTTGAAATGATTTAAAGGAACAGAAAACAGACATTTAATTGGCATTCCTTGCTTAAAAACAGTCTAGACTACAAGTTTTAATGACTGAAAGAAGTGGTACAAAGTGGGTGGACGTTGGATTCCAATGTAAAGTATTTTAACAGTGAATCTCATGAGATTTTTATGACTATCTGCACACCTAGCCACACAGTTTGCAGAAGTGTATACCAAGAGTAGGCAGCAGACAAGAGACTTGATATGCACTGGGCAGCCCAACCATTTGCATACTTCCTAACTGTCTTGGTTTTGTAGGTCAATCTTCACTGTCTCATAAGCCAGGACATTTGTCACAATTGGCAGAAGTGTTATGCTCAAATCGGTAATTGGGTGCCGCCTAGCAATGTCAGGGTTTTTTCAGGGGAAGGTTTTGTGGGGACCTACTGTTCCAAAAGCACAAGACATGTCCAGGAGAGTGGCATGCCACACAGTGTCATGGTCATAACAATACTGCGTGTTGGGCACGCGTTATTGTCACTATTGTGGGGAGGTACAGTATGCAAATGCAGTGTGCATCAAAGGGCTGATTTTTAAGTGCAATTTCTACCTTAGTGCAGTTTGCAACAAAACAAACCATGTTACACTTGCACATTGCAAAAAGGGGAAAGAAGGGGAGAAGGGAAAAGGTCACCGCACCGATCAAAGTAGATCTAAATAAATAAATGGAATTGGATATGATATGTCCAGGTATCATGATGCCTGTCATTTAACCTACACCGGGAGCCCGACGCTCGGCATCCTGATCGAAGGTAAGGATGACCCAGGAGACTTAGGTTTAGGCTGCGGGGAAGGGGGGGTTAGGTTTAGGCACTTGGGGGAGAGGTTAGGGTTTGGCACCCCTAAGGGAGGGTTAGGGTTAGGGGGGGGTAAATTAGTGAGTAGGAAAATACTTACCTGTCGGGATTAGAACCGCCTTTCTTCTAGCATCAGGATTAGAACCCCTCTAATGTGTATAGGTTATTATAACCATACCTATCATTACTAAGGGTGGTGGTGCTACTGTACTGTATTTAATGCCAAATGATACAGGGGCAAAGGGGTTTCATTATCCAGGTATGGTAATAATTTTTCTGCCGTTTGTTCTATGATTGCCTTAGCATGACCTTCTGATTACTTCACAAATACTGTACAAACAAATTATTTGGAGTTCCACACGATATATTTTCTCAGACATATTAGATCTGAGAAGAGAGATTGAGCATATACATATATACATATTTGTTTATTACATGACTCTTACTTTTATTTTTTTAAACAGCCCTTATTTCCTGTATATGAAAAGAAGACGTTATCTTTATGTACTACATCTATATTCCTCAGTAGTTCACATACCAACCTTATGATTCTCTCATTGATTGTCTGATACCCTGTGGTATGACAACCAACAGCAGAAATTGGAATTGATGATGGGGATCTCTGTGTTACTAACATTTCTCGGGACCACTGCACTAGCAGATCTCTCACTCCTCCTCCTCCTCTACAATTTTGTATGAGACTGAGCAGCAGAGCCTGGTTGCAGAATCTTTGGCCCCTACTTCTCTATACACCTGTGAATCTACTATTTTTCATGATGTTGCTCAGTTATTGCATTCCTATACCAGGGATTCTAAGCCTTTATGAATGATTACTGTTGGGTGTGACAGTCACACCAACCAGAGCTTATTTACCTGCTTACTCGGTGTGCAGCAACAATTCTTGCATTATTTCTACACCTTTCCATTGGCCCTCATACCAGCCCAACAGTTCACTCTATTACTGTCCAATGCCTTTAGGTAAGACAACCAATAGTATCATTTCTAGGGGTTACCGCACTAGCTGATCTCTCACTCTTGTTCCTCCACTACTTAGGCCCATATTCAAATTGAGGCGAAAAGTCCGGATCCGCGATACTTTTTCGCCGATGACGTAATTTTCGCCTGTTTTGCTTTTACGCCATATTCAATTTGAAAAACTTTCCACCTAGGCAGAAAGTCAATGCAATGTACTAGGCGAAAAAGTTTGAATAGCAGGCGGAAAAAAGTGCAGAATTGGGGTTTTGGGGTGCAACGTTGCGGGAACCCCCGTGCAGCCTTCAGACAGTCCCCCAAAGGTAAACTGTGTCAATACATTTTTAAAAAACATTTAAGGACACCCCAAAAAATGACTTTGAAAAAGGGGGCGAAAAAAAAAAGTTAGGGTACAAAGTTAAAAACTAGCGAACTTGACTCCGCGGGGGTCCCCAAGTATGCCCCAAGTGTTTTTTTGATTGGAGGTGATTGCGGCAGGTGGATTTTTCATGATTTTTTCAACTTCACTTTAGCAACTTTTAAATATGCTGACCCCCATTTTCAAGTACCCCAAATTTGCTGGGATAAGTTATTTTCAGGAAAATATACTCCTAAATACTATTCTGCACCACGTATATAAAAACACTATTTAGCAGCTATTGAGCCCGTTAAACACCAAATACCTTCAGCAAGCCAAATCGGGGGGTACCATAGTGAACCCCCATGTCAGAGCATCTTTTGGGGGGTGTCAGGCTGATTTCCCCAAATCTGACAGTACTTTACGCCTGTTAAAGTTTCGCCGGGTCCTGTTTTCGCGTACTTTCAAATTGAATATGGGGTAAAACAGGCACGCGCACGATACTTTTCTGCTTACAAAACAGGCGAAGTAGGCGAAAAGTCCGGGCCACGAAAAAGTATCTCGACTCGGCTCAAACTGAATACGGCTCTTAGTGTGAAAGGAGCAGCAGAGCCTAGTGCAGAGTCTTACATCCCCAACTTTTCTATAGTTTTTTCCTGTTACCACCCTAACTAGGTGTTATTTTATAGGATAATTCATATATTGTTCATTGGATACAATAAGTTAACATCTCAGACTTGGTGCCTTTTAGAATTGTCTTACATGTTGTTATGTTTATTACATATTTTTTCTATATTTCGCCTTCTTCATCTGGGTTATTATAACCAGGATTCTCTACCCAGTCTTGTCACTCTTTCTGTCAGATATCTTCATATCTGTGTGAGTCTATTTTATTATTGTGTAGATATTAATAAAAGTTATGTTTAATTTTATGTTAGATAATTAGGCTATTAGAGTGTACTCCCTCTAGAGTTCTAAGGTTGAAGTTCCTTTGGAACCTACCCCCCCTCCCTTTTCCTACACTTGCACATTGTCAGGGACCCCAATACCCCATTAGGTATCCCTGATTTGACTCAGACTAGGTCAGAGCTAATAATTGTATCACGCTGACTGGTACTACACTAGCAATTGTGCAGATCCACAAATTCTGATGTAGTTGACTTGTAATTCTATTATTTAAGCTATAACATTTCTGTAAACAAATCTGCTCTGGGATGTGTAATTAGTTAGACACCTCATTTCTCCCATACCATACATCCTTGGGAACTCTCAAGTCACACCAGCCCAAAATATACATGGCAGGTATATTTCTATGATTTTGAAAACCTCTAGTTGTAGTAGAAATGTAAGTTTTTAGTCAACAGAATACTATGGTGACGCCTTTGATTCCTACTTATGTTTAGTCACACCCTTTGGTCAAATGGCTGTTTGAATACCCTTTACTGTTTCAGGTGCCAGTTGAGCATCTTTAAGTACTCTATATGCAGATAGAGAGAAAGGCCTTATGTTTACCAATCTCCTGTCAAGGTAACTGCTTTTCCTGCTCACAGGATATTATAATTGAATGCACATATTAGTGGAACTATACAAGCCCCTCATTTTATGCCCAAATATACCTATGATCTCTACACCTCCGTTGCCACCTTCTACCAGTAGCCAGCTGAGGGGGTTGTGTTCAGTTACTACCATGAACTTATATCCTTAGTGGTATATCTGCAATTTCTGTAATGTCCAAACAATGCTTGGACATTCCTTCTTCACTGCAGCATAAACCACTACTCTTGAGAGAAGTTTTCTGCCTTAATAAAGAACTGGGTGTTCCTCCCTCCTTTCGTTTACTAGTGCTTAAAAGTGCCCAGGCCATTAGCACTGGCATCTGTCTGCACCACAAATCTCCTTTTAAAATCTGTGACTTGCACACCTGCAGGACAGCTTTCAGAGCTCCCATGGACCTCTTGCTGTCTGCGGTCAAGTTCACTATTTGAGGTAGTCATTTCTTGGTCAGGTCTGTCAGTTGCTTATGATATATGGCTCTCCACATATCTATCTATCTATCTATCTATCTATCTATCTATCTATCTATCTCTATACTGTATATACAGTACACATACACATGCACGTATATATATATATATATATATATATATATATTGTGCAGAACACTATTGCATTATAAATTAAATGCACTAATGATGAGCTCTGATTTGAGCCATTCCGTGGCCCATAAGCTACAAATCTAGATCTTGCATTGCCAAAATGATGACACTTAAACAACAATTATGAACAAAGTAATCTCATTTAGAGGGAAAACCCCACCAATTATCATTCCCTCCCCTACAATAATAACTGCAAGCCAAGATGAAGCCACCCCACCTCCAGGGATCGTTATTATCTTATCAAAAATCATTGGATTACCTAATGTATCAGTTCCCTTTATGTAGTACAAATGCACAAAAACCCCAGATCTATTTTACAGCTATTTGTGCTGCATTTAATATTAATTGTTAAAACAAATCCATCAGAACACTGTACAATGTTACTTTAATGCAGGTTATTAATCATGTAAGTGCTATAGCAGTTTAACAGGGAGATTACTTTCCTCATAATTGTCAGAGGAATACACCAGACCTTTGCTGTTTTCTCTCAGCCTATCTGAGGTTGAATAGCCAGTCTCCAAGACACTCCGCTGGTTTATTTGGAACAGTCTTTAGCGCTGTATGGCACTGATCCCCTGAAAAGGCAGAAGACAGACCCCAGAAAACTACAAGGTCAATATAAATCAGTAATCCGTAGAGGACAGAACACTCCAAGGACAATTACAAAGTATCGCTTGTGCAAGCTGCAAATATTTGGCAAGCTTCATGATTTTTATTTCTTCAAAACATTACTAGGATAATGTAGGAATTTAATTTTAATGACTCTCAAGAGGTCCTACACACAACCATTTGATGTCTTTGTTTCACTAAAAGGAACTCCACACACTTTGTTAAATGCACGTCCCCAGTTGCTAACATGATTTGCTGCTTATTGTCCTACAACTAGAGATGAGCGGGTTTGGATCTCTGAGATAAGAACCCACCCGAATTTAGCAGATCCGAGTCGGATCCAAGCAGGCTCGACTAGGATCTCAAACCGAGGCAAAACTATAGAGTCTGAAATCTCGCGGTTCGCGAGCTTTCGTCTCTATGATCAATGTAGTATATAGGGACCACGCGACGGATGCCATTTCACTCCGGCTGTGGAGACTGAACAGGGAGGGTGGGTAGTGTAGGGCTGGGAGAGGTGTTGGTGCTGTCTGCTGTGTCTTGGGCTGGTGCTGATCCATTCTGGGCTGGTGCTGATCCATCTGGGCTGTCTGCTGTGTCCTGGGCTGGTGCTGCTGATCCATTCTGGGCTGGTGCTGTGCTGTCTGCTGTGTCCATCTGGGCTGGTGCAGATACATCTGGGCTGGTGCTGTATCCATGTGGGCCCAAGTTCTGGACTAAAAAATAAATAAATAAATAATTATATAGTAAAAAAAAAATCAATAAAAATGTCTTTTATATTTTTCTGTCTTTGAGTGCAGGCGTGTTAGGCTTAACCGCAGTACCACACAAGATCCAGCCAGCAACACAAGTTGCAACCTAGTGCTGCCCGACTCCAGTCATGCTAAAAAAAAAAAATCAATAAAAGTGTCTTTTATATTTTTCTGTGTGGGTGTGCGTGCGTGTTAGGCTTAACTGCAGTACTGCACAAGATCCAGCCAGCAACACAAGTTGCAACCTAGTGCTGCCCGACTCCAGTCGTGCTAAAAAAAAATCAATCAAAGTGTCTTTTATATTTTTCTGTGTGTGTGTGCGTGCATGTTAGGCTTAACCGCAGTACCGCACCAGATCCAGCCAGCAACGCAAGTTGCAACCTAGTGCTGCCCGACTCCAGTCGTGATCAATTGCTGCTCTAGGCCCAAGTTCTGGATTATAAAAAAAATTTAAATCAATTGGTTTTTTTGGATCTTTTACTGTCTGTGTGTGTGCGTGCATCCAGCCAGCAATGCAAGTTAAGTTGCAACCTAGTGCTGCCCCACTCCAGTCGTGATCAATTGCTGCTCTAGGCACAAGTTCTGGAGCTGAACATTTTTTTCAAATAAATTGTCTTTTTTTGGTCTAATATTTTAGTGTGTGCGCACGACTGCACGTGTGTGGATTTTGGAACCGCGCCTTGGCTACACTATTGGTGCTTGTGAAACTGCTTCAAGACCGCAGAAAATATGGAGGACTGTCACATGACAGGAGAGCAAGGCCAAGAACCACATGTTGTAGCTGCCGCCAGCAGTGCAAGGCCGTCAACTTCCTCGTCCTCTATGAAGGCCCATGCCCCATGGCTTAAGTCACGCCATCGATATTGTAAAGCTACTTTTACTGAACTTAAGAAAAAACAATTGAAAGGAAATTTGCCTTTAGATAAACAAAAGATTGGCAATATGCCATTCACTACACGAAGTGTAAAGGAAAGGATTAGGCCTTGGCCTTTCTTTATGAAGACTGCTGATTCTGATAGCCCTTCTGCTTGTAGTAGTAGTACTGGTGGTACCATTAAAATATTGAAAGTTGTTAAATGAATAAGCCAGCTCCTGAAAAAGCAACTGTGTGCCCTGAGAAATCGAAATCACAAATCCCCGAGGAGAATGCAAGTGTGTCCACGGTTGCCATGTGTGAGCCAGACCTAAATACTAGTGTACTGGAGGATCCTCCAAGTTCCAACATTTGTGTGCCCTCTGTAAATGTGGGGAAGGGCAGTCAACATCTTGCAGATGTAGTCATTGAGGATGCTTCTGTGGAACTGCACATGGAGGAGGAGAATATTTTGGTAGTTGAAGGTGCTAAGGATGATGAGGATGTTGATGATGAAGATGTTGGTTATGAGGATGTTGATGCCGAGGATGTCCTTTGTGTAAGTCAGGAAATAGCTGTTGCCCATGGATTGAAAAAGACTAAGCCCATTGTTGTCATGCCGGGGCAAAAGACAAAAAAATCCACTTCTCACGTGTGGAATTATTTCAGCCCCAATCCGGACAACAGTTGTCAAGCCATATGTACCTGTCGCCAAGCAAGAGTGAGTAGAGGGAGGGACCTAAACCACCTAGGAACCTCCTCCTTGTTACGTCACTTGGAACGCATTCATCAAATATCAAAGTGTATGTCGCCAAGTGGAATTATTTTAATTTAAATTCTGACAACAGTTGTGAAGGCATCTGTTCCATTTGTAAAGCCAAAGTTAGCAGAGGAAGGGACATTAACCATCTAGACACCTCCTGCCTGTTACGTTATTTGCAGCTCATGCAATTTGTTTAACAAAATTATAATTTTTAAATTAATAACAAGCAGTCCAGTATCAGCTACCAGCAGTTATTTGCAGTTCATGCAATTTGTTTAACAAAATTATAATTTGTAAATTAATAACAAGCAGTCCAGTATCAGCTACCAGCAGTTTGGACCAGCACATGCAATCTCCACCACCAACACCCTCATCATCAACCTCCTCCTTAATAATTGATGGTAGTCCTTCCAAAAAATGTTTTGTGGGGACCCACACAAACCAAGGAGTTCAGCCACGAAAGTGTCCATCCTAGTGGCTAAAGTGCTTGGTTTGTTAAACTGTGCATGTCCTTTTTAATATCCCACATAAGAGTGGGTGGGAGGGACAATTTCATCTTGCACCTCTTTCCTTTACATTTTGCACAATTTGGGGCATTGACGACTGACATTATTATAGTTTATTAAACTGCCATCCTGTCTGCCACTGCTGTGTGGCAATGTTTCATAGATGTCCTATATTTTTTTAAACTGCCGTGCGTTTGTGCTGCTGCTCTGTTGCTTACTTTAGCCAGCCAGCACGCTGCAGCCTTTGGCCTATATTGGTGAAAAATAGTGAAATCAATATTGTGAGCTGTGAGGTGGTTAAAAATGCCTAGAAATGCCTGAAAATGATTGTTATTAAGGTTAATAATACTGAAGGAACAAAAACAGGCCCAAATGATGTGGTTTTAGCTGTTTATATCATTTTTTGGAAAAACTATAGATCCAAAACCAAAACCTAAAAACAAAATACCAAGGAAAAAAATCCAAACCCAGATTCAGATCCAAAACCAGGGGAGATCTAGATCCAAAACCAAAACCAAAACACGGGGGTCGGCGCACATCTCTACTTACAACTAACACTTGGTTGAATTAACATTTCAGCTATCTTCAAGTGGTACTATACATATATAAAATAAATATTTAAGGCATTGCATGCATGTTCATTCCAGGAAGCTTTTACGGCGTTTAAGTACTGTCACATAGCCTGCTCTGTCCAATAGCTCAAGGTAAAAATGGAGTTTAACATGCAGACTGAGTAGTCACAAACTACACACATTTCAGTTAAGGTATGAGACATACCACTCTTACCGATTTATGTGCAACACAATAAGCATCTTCTAGTTCATAGTATTCCCACTTGCCTCAGTACTTAAAAACACACAAACATGCAGGTGGCTGAAGGTTGTATAAGCCTATACTTGCTAGAGAATCTCTAGTAAGTGTAGGCTTATACAACCTTCAGCACCTGAGATGTGCACTGACCCCCGTGTTTTGGTTTTGGATCTGGATCTTCCCTGGTTTTGGATCTGGATTGGTTTTGCCAAAACCTCACCTCTGTGTTTTGTTTTTCGGTTTTGGTTTTGGGTCTGGATTTTTTCTTAAAAAAACGCTAAAATCACATAAAATTGGCCTTTTTTTGTTCCTACAGTATTATTAACCTCAATAACATTTATTTCCACTCGTTTCCAGTCAATTGTTTAGAAAAACAATTGATTTAAATAATCCTTTGGATTAGTAGAAGTATAGGCATTTCCCAACCTGTACAGGGACATTAAAAAAAAACAGAGTTAGTTAGTGACCTTCAAACTGCCATTGTTCCCAATGTCCACTTAACCATAATACTTAGATATGTGAATAAGTGGAACAGAGCGTTAAATGCAACATTTCAGTTAAGGTTTAAGTTTTACTTTGTGTCTTTCTTGGGACTTCTTGAGCGCCATGCCTGCTTGCTGGGAGTGGATTTTCATCCCAGAAGGTATGAAGACATTGTTTTTTCTTCCCAATGGACACAGATCTGAAGAGAAAGAGATACGTGTAAATAACTACTGGCAGGAAAAAGAGGCAATTTGGGGGTAATTTTAGTTTTACTAAAGTCTCTAAAAATGAAAAGTGTTCATGTAGCCCATAGCAACCAATCAAATTGTAGTTATCATTTATCTATTGCATTCTACAAAATGATAGACAGGCTCTGATTGGTTGCTATGGGCAACATGAACACTTTTCATATTTAGAAACTTTAGTAAATAAATATACCCCTTGGAGGCGCTTACACAAAAAGCTTCCTTTGCTTTACTTGAGCTGCCCACCTTCCAGTGTGTACTCAGAAAGAGTTTTCAGTACAGCCGGGAACCTTGTCAGTGATCAGCCTGAGACTACTTCCCCAAAATGGGGAAAAGATGATGTCCATCAAAATGAAATACAAATTCTATGAGAAAGACCTTTTACCATCAATTACGTGCAAAAATTACAGAGGCACCTGTAATGGTGGATTCCAGTGGGAAATGAATATTGTGTGAAGAAGATGATGTATACATCACCCCAGATTATACCATCACCCAAGCCTATATCGTCATCCCATCCTGTGTTGTGTATAAATTACAGCTGCGCTCCCTGTTAGATTGGGGATTCAGTATCCACTTTAGTGGATGTGAGCTCCATTTTAGTCCATATCATCACCACACCCCCTACACATCTTCTGACCTGGACTACAGGAGAAGCAGCTGCACTCTGGTATACCGTTACATGGAGTTGCCCCTCTGACTAACTGAAAGTCAGGTAGAGGGGCCAATGGGTAGGGAATAGGGACACTATAATCAGAGAACACAGTTTTAGCTGCTTTCCTCTATTTTCACCTTTAAAAATGTTTATGCAAATCTCAACAGAGGCGTTTGTGATGCCATGGCTAACGCGCACACACACACACAGAAAAAAACACATCGATTGATTGATTAATTAATTTTTTTTGGCACTTGGGAGGGAGAGCACCCGAACGAGGCAGCAGCCTCTTGATAAATGGCACAGGCAGCACCCCTGACATACACACAAAAAAAAGATTGATTGACTGAATGATTGATTTAATTAATTTTTGGGGGCACTTGAGAGGGAGAGCACCCGAACAAGGCAGCTGCATCTTGATAAATGACACAGGCAGCACAGCACCCCTGCGCACCTACATTGCTGATAAATGTGACTAATGTGCACACACAAAAAAAATTGTTTTTATTCTTTACTTGTGGTGTGGCTAACACGCACACAGAAAAAATTGTTTTTATATTTTCACTGGTGGTGTGACAGGCTAACATGCACACACCAAAAAAT
This sequence comes from Taudactylus pleione, assembly GCA_031769625.1. Taxonomy (NCBI): domain Eukaryota; kingdom Metazoa; phylum Chordata; class Amphibia; order Anura; family Myobatrachidae; genus Taudactylus; species Taudactylus pleione. Next base: position 5,301,895 of record JAUIMM010000757.1, on the reverse strand, counting down.
TGTTTGTTTTTTTCACACTGGAGATGAACCCCTGAAAGAGGCAGCAGCCCCTTGATAGACAGCAGCGCAACACCCCTGCGCATCTACGCCGATGACAGGTGTGGCTAACACGCACACAAAATTATTATTTTTTTATTCAACACTGGTGTGAACCCCTGAAAGAGGCAGCAGCCCCTTGACAGACAGCAGCACAGCACCCCTGCACTGATAACAAGCGTGGCTAACACGCACGCACAAATTTATTTATTTTTTGTCACACTGGAGTTGGGTGAAGAGCACCCCTGAAGGACAGAGCACCCCCTGGACAACACAGCAATACAGCTAGTCAGCCAGCCAGCCCCTATGGACAGGACAACAGCCAGCCCCTTGGACAGGACAACAGCCAGCTAGCCAGACCCTATGGACAGGACAACAGCCATCCAGCCCCTCTATAGACAACAGCCAGCCAGCCCTTACGCACAGGACAATAGCGAGCCCCTCTATAGACAACAGCCAGTCCTTATGGACAGGACAACAGCCAGCCCCTATATGGACAACAGTAGCCAGCCCATATGCACAGTGTCAGCATGCAACAGCAACAACACAGATCCCAGCTCCCTCCCTCATCACTCTTCACAGTTGGAATTAAAAAATGGTGGTGATCAAGGGACCTTTATAGAATCCAAAACCAATTAGAATCCGACAGCGGGATGATGACGTTTTGCCTTGTTTTCCGATCCGAGTCAGACAGGAAAAACCGAGCCGACTCGGATATGCCTCGGATCCCTGAACTCGCTCATTCCTAATACTTACCAACTCTACCAGAAGGTGCAGGAGACGGGATTGGTATGAATTACCTATGTCCGTTTGTTCAAATCCCGATGCCGGAAGACCGGGAGCAGTGAAGATACCGATAGGTAAGTAAACTAACTATACCTAACCCTCTCCCCCCTAACCCTCCCTTAGGGGTGCCTAACTCTAACCTCCCCCTAGTGCCTAACCCTAACCCCCCCATAAGTGACTAAACCTAACCCCCCATCCCCGCAGCCTAAACCTAACCCTCCAGAGGGGGTGCCTAACCCTAACCTCCTCCCGGGCATGCCTAATCCTAACCCCCCCTTTCCCTAGCCTAACCCTTCCAGGGGGGTACCTAACCCTAAGTCCCTCCCGGGAGCCCCTAACCTAACCCTCCTCCTTGCGGCTGTCGGTGCCCACCACCCGGCTTCCCTTCGTTTAGTATGCCAGGCATCGGGCTCCCGGTGCAGGGATAATGATAGGCATTAGGATTTTCATACCTTTCATTAGTCCCCTGTTGGGATTGCGCAGTCGGGAAGCCGACGTCGGCTTCCTGACTGCATACAGCGGGGGACTACTGATTTTTTGGGTAGATATCCTGCATCCCATCCACTTCCTAGTGAAGTGGACTGGTTGTGGAGATAATTCTAGAAATGGTGGGTCCATAGGGAAATAATCGGGCTAAAATGAAGCAAAGAGTCTGGCCCCACCCCTAAAATGATCAGCTGCATCTTCTGCTGGGCTTCTCCCGGAGAAGAGAAAAGTTGTAATGATAATCGGCCTTAAAAGCTAAAGTGTAAGGCCACAACAAACCCAAGTTTGTCTCCAATTCTCCATGTGCACCACCGGAAACAACCATTAGAGATAATGTACTGAGAATCTTCAAATAGCAAAATAACATTTAAGGCCCTGGACATTCTTACTGGATAATGATAAATCAGGTACTGGTAACATAAAACTTATGAATAGAGTAAGGTTGTAGATGATGGCATTAGCAAAACATCCTAAAGTAGAGTTATTTAAATTTTGTGCTTCCATAAATTTAGGAAGCATTGTGGAGAACTGTTAGTTTAAAAGGTACAAAAAGTGTACTATCTTAATGTTAACTGTTGCAGTGCACTCTCTGGGTCTGATCCAAAGGTGGATGTAGCGGCGATGTCGGACACAAGCGGCCAATGTTTTTAGTCTGCGCATGCATCCCATTGTTAATCGCTGGGGGGTGCAGAATGAATTTGGATACAGAGAGAGGCAATTTCGGTGGGTGTTCCTGGGTGGTAAAAGGGCAGTGGCGAGCCAGTCATTAGCTTGTAGCGGTCAGCAACTGCGTCTTTTTTCTGCAGTTGCACTGATTTCGGCAGCCATGTTTAGATGGACATTCTTTGTCTCCATAGGGCTGGTGCAATGTCCGATGGTGCATCTTTGTCCGCACAGCAGCGGATTAGCTCCTCAGTCAGTGGGCATCTCTGTACAAATCTCATCGGCTGCAGCATTAGCATAAAGGCACAATTGTGCTGCATAAAGAGAAGCAATGGTGGCTGCATCAGAGTCCACCTCTGAATCAGACTCTCTGTGTTCTTATGTGTTTATATCCCTTGTGAAAATGTGATAAAGGGTGAGATGTACTAAGGCTTGAAAAGTGATAAAGTGGAGAGTGATAAAGTACCAATCAGCTTAGTGATTGATCCCCGATACCTACAGGTCATATTTAGTCAAAAATAAAATTATCTTTGTGGTTCCCAAGTTTGTTAGTTATTCTGAACTTGTGAGGGTCTTGCCTCTGCCATAGTTGAATAATAAAACAAGGAGAACAGAAAACATACCAAGAAGAACAACACCTATTGATCCATCTGAATGAATAGTGAACCTGTGATTACCAGTGCGAAAGCTACTTCCACTATTCTGCACAGGTTTAGAAGCATTACACAGGCTTCCTTTCTCCATATGCATGACTCGGAATAGCACGGAAGTCTAGCTACACACCCATGACACTCCCATTAATAAGGAACAGCTCAGAGCACTTTCAGTGTCGCCGTCCATATCTCCTCAGATATATACATTTGATGGAAAGTCAGATGCAATCAAGTTCTGTCCTACTGATAACAGGACAGAGAAAAATGCGTAAATTTGCATTTGCTCATGCATGGTATGATGGGGCATATTATGATAGGAGGAGGGCCATGTGCAGTCTCCGTCTGGGCCTTGTCCTCTGTAGCCGGTGGCTTACGGTGTAGACTCTGGTGTCTGAGTTTACTGTGCATGCGCAGAGGCCATTTTCCGGACAATTTTTCTACAGCACATGTGCAAATCACTGGGAGAATGACCGACCCCGGCATCCCAACCAGGTTACCATCCCGACGGCTGTAAGTATACTAACCTAGCCCCTAACCCTCCCATCCTGGTGCCTAAACCTAACCTCCCCTTAGTGCCTAAACCTAACCTCCCCCTCCCTGCACCCTAAACCTAACCCTCCTCCCTTAGTGCCTAACCCTAACCCGACCCTAGTGCCTAACCCTAACTCCCCCTAACCCCGTTACTTACCTTCGGGATCCCGGTGGTCAGGGTGCTGGTATTCTGATAAGTGTCTGGAGTCTGGTGTCATCATTGTGAATGCCGGAATCCCTGCTGGCGGGATCCTGAACATATCCACAGTATAACTTACATTAGGAAAAGAAATGTACTCTCATAATATTTTACACACTTCTTTAAACTTAAAAGGTGATGTTAAAGTATATGTGAAATGCGTGAAACAATGATCTAGCTCGCCAGTGTTGACTGCTGAGATGATAATAAAACATGAAAATCTATTTCATCACCTTTATGCAATTGCTGAGCTTCCGTTAGTCATTTCTCTGCAGACTTTGGGAGTGATTCTGAGCCTGAAGCAGGGAAATAAACTTTTCCCTTAGTGCGTGCATCCAAAACGCACTGTGTATGCATTCTGATGGTTACCACCGGGGAATGCAGATCACAACAGTGTGGTGAGACTTGCAATTTCGATTGGCATTTCCGGATAGTAACTAGGGGGGTGGCTAACAGGCAGCTCGTGTCACGGCACTGACACCAGTAGCACTTCTCACACACTTCTAGTTATGGCCCTGCCATAACAGCAAAACTGTGGCACGACATGCTAGGATGTGTAGTTACCCAGCAGCTGGAGTGCCACAGATTGCATACGCCTGTGTTATTGTATGGCAAAGCATATTGATAGCAATATTGCAACGTGTCCACAGTCAGTTTGTTACTTTATATAGGTCAATGATTTCTATATGATAATTCATGAAGGCTAATATAAAAATAGCCCCATGCACATGGCCTAACTTTTGTTTTTTAGACGGACTACTCAAACCCAACACATCTTTCTTTAAAAGAAATGCAGCCCGACAGGCCAATTTCCATGTCGCCCTGCGGAGGACTGGGAGTCAGTATGCCATTTCTATTTCAGCTCTTGATGACAAAAACATAAGTGAAATCTAGAAGTACAAGTGCTGTGATTTCCTTGTGCTAGTTCCCAATCATATGTAGAGTGAACAGAAAATGCAGGGATCGTCTGGACTGAACCAATCCTATAAATAGCTACAGCAAAACGCCAAGACAAATAGTACTTAAGACGAATCAGCATTTTCATTGTTTTTGGTTATCGGTAATATAACACGTTAGTGGGAGACTTCTGTGGACACCTACTGCTCACTTTCAATATTTTTAATTTGTGAAAACTTAATCAGGCTTTAAAGGAAAAAAGTCAGCTATTGAAACTGATTTCAGCATAGGCTGGAGATTTGAGCACAATCCATCAATTTGCCCATGGGTTATTAGTGTACTAGAAGGTAAAAAATGTATACATTATTTATTAACTTTATTTAGGGATGCAGATACCACTACCAGAAGTTCATGCTTTTTGTCAAATACAGGAAACCATACATATGTATAGATTTCAATATTTTATTTATGCACAAATTGAAGTGCAAAATGAAAGGAAATGGCAACTGCAACAAAAGGCAATTGTGTACGTAACAGAATAATGACAGCAGCTGCACAATGACAATGCTGTGTTAATAGTGAGTGTGCTAATACATTATATTGTGTAACTTCAGTAGCGTTCATTTCCAGTCATTACCAATCAATTTTGACCACCTCACAGCACCTGAAATCATGATGGAGGGAATTAAATGCAATCCAAGACACGCAAGATCCTGTTTTTAAATCCGAGTTCCTAATTGTGAGAAGACCCAAGTCAGGACTCAGATCTACTTGGAACCCAAAAGTGATTCTGAACTCGATTCAACTCAGAAACCTAAGTTTGGGTGTGTTCATTGTTTAGGGAAACCGAACTGCTCACCTCCAAATTATAATGGATCACGATTTCCAATATTGTGTGGTTGATATTAGAGATGTACGGTTTGGATTCGGGGAAAGCCGTCAGAACCACATTTTGGGCTACAGGGTGGAACCAAGGCATGGCTCGGTTCCTCCCGCCAAATTCAGGTGTCTAAACAAGGCAAAACGTCAATAGGCCTGAAAATGTTGGATCTCACGTGTTTCTGGATAATATATAAGTCTGTCCCTCATGAATTCAGGGGCCATTTTAGATAGGAGAGTGCATGGAAAGAGTAGTTGGCTGCAAAAAGTGGCCATTGGAGCGAATTGTAGGTGATTGAAATGGGGGAGAGGGCGAAAAAGAAAGCATCTTTAATCTATGTGTACGTGAGGGTCTGACACTATACAAAGCAATCTGCAATACAGGCTCCTCCTGTGTATGTTTGAAAGTGAGCTGAACTTACAATTGTTTTCACAAGGGTATCTATCTACAGGGGTTGGGTACGAGATTGCTGACACTCAGGATCCCGGCAGTCAAAATCCAGATGCCGGCATCCCGACTGGGTTAGGATATCGACACCTGCCAGTAAGTACCCTAACTCTACCCCTAAACCTAACCCTCGCTACTTGCAGCCTAAACCTGACCCTCCCCCCCACAGCCTAAAACTAACCCCCACCATAGCTTAACCCTTCCCCTAACCCTAAGATTGTGGTGTAAACATTATAAATTACAAACCAAGGGTCAAAGTTACAAGCAATAAATGGTCATGGATACAGCTCCATTATATAATCGTTCTATACCCGTATTGCCCCAATTTTCCCCTCTATGTATATTTACCTACCAATACTAATTACCACCAGTTATTTGTTGTGTCTTGTGAACAGAAAAGCACAGTCTTTTAAACTGTACATCTCATGGGGAGATAAAGGGACAGACACTATAGCTATCAATCTGCACAGGCTCCTCCTGCTTGTGTTTGAGCTTGAGTTGCCCTTACTTTGTACACATTTGAAGTGTATATATCTTGTGCATTAGGGGCAGAGAGTTGGTTTTAGATTGGAACAGGCGTGGGAGATTGAAGAGGAGATTTGAGAGGCGTGGATGAACTTAAATGGTTCGAGCCAGGACCTCATCATGTATATATGTGAGGAGATAGAGATATGGCAGTGGATGATGGGACCGAAGGCGAGAACAGGAATAGAAAGTTTTTATTGAAAGAAGGTTGGAATGGAACTGAATATATACTACTGAATGAACAAAATCAGATTGGGTCCAATGATTCTGGATTGAGAGCTGGATTGGTATGAGACCGATGTTGATGATTTGATGAAGTTGATGGAATTGAATCCGATATTAATGAATTGATGAACTTAATCGGTTGGGACCGATGTTGGTGAATTAAGAACTTAATTGATAAGAGTCTGATGTTGATGAATTGATTAACTTGATCAGTTGGGACCGATGTTGATGAATTGAGGAACTTAATTTAGAAGAGTTCAATGTTGTTGAATTGCTGAACTTGATTGGCTGGGCCTGATGTTGATGAATTGAGGAACTTAATTGATAAGAGTTCGACGTTATAAGCATCGGATGAGACTGATGGTTGGAGGTATTGGCTGGAACCGATGCAAGTCTCAGCTGGAACCCAACAATTCCCAGTGGTAAAACCAGACTGGTGTGCAAGAAGGTATGGGAGACTTGTTTACCAGATCTAGGAACTGGATATAACGGACTGGGACCATTCGGATACAAAATACCTGGGAGCTCAGTACTGAGATGTAACTTCAGCAAGAAGCGACATTGTACTGGCACAGAGGCCAGTCAGGAAATGGAATTTATAGAGGAAAATCCCCAGGGACTCTGGACCTCATTCAGAGTCGGTCGTTGCGGCCGCACGGTCGTACGCCACCGATGTTTGCTAAACTGCACATGCGTAAAATTCGCAATGCGCATGCGCAAACTAGCTATTACGATCAGAAATTGCTCTCTCCTTCAACTGGGTGGTAACAGGGGAAGGTGCTTGTGAACGGGGGAGTGGAGATCCGAAACGCAGGTGTGCCTGACTATGCAAACGGCGTTTTATGGGAGTGCATAATTAACTAAGTAGTGTCATGGCACATGGGAGGTTTTTACACTGACTTGATCGTAGTGCTTAAGAGAGGGTATGGTCAACCTTAAGGTCTACGACCAGCTCCGATGGTTCCCGATGGTCTCGATTAATCCTTATATGCCCGGAGATGACGTATAATGGGAACGAGCAGGGGGCGTATTTTTAGTCTTATGGCCGCATCCTCCCCTCGCTCGTCCAGCTAACGATCCCATCTTAACGACGCAACTTGCGAGCGCTTCATTTGCATATCTGTCCCCTTTTACCTTACGACCGTGCGGCCGCAATGACCGACTCTGAATGAGGCCCTCTGAGTGGTGGAGGAGAGACAGGTGACATAGTCCAACTGCAACCATACTGTTGCTCTGGAGGGAACTCTGGTGTGCAATTTGTATACCATCATGCTGGGGAGACACACTGTGAGCAAGTGGCTGCGGAGAGCCAACTCCATGCTCAGTGACAGGACATTGAGCAGACGGGGCAGGAGTAGACCTTAGCACCATCTGGGAGCAATGTGCAGCGTGAGTGGACTCTATGCTATCCGGGAGAGATGCACAGCGCAAGCAGACCTCAGAGCTAACCTGGACATGCACCAGAGAGGTAAAAAGGTGGTTTTAAGTGTCCGGAGCATGACATACTGTGATTACAAATTTAGCTGACCAAAAATACTGTGCTGTGTCTGAGTGAGCTGCACCCCAAAGAAAACACCTTTTACTGGGTCAAATGCTGTAATTTCAGGGTGTTGCGGCTCCATCAGCTTTACCCCAAATTAATAAGAACTGAAAGAAGACATTATTTTTAAGGGGTCATATACTGGGATGCGGTTAAGATACCGCCATCCGGAATTCTGCCCGTCAGAATCCCAATGCTGGAAGCTCAACCAGGGATGCCTATCTTTAGCCCCACGCTGGCATCCCAAATGAAAGTAAGCTGGGGCTTCCTAGCTGTTAGCCGCAGGGGGAAGGTTTAGGTTTAGGCACCCCCTGGGGGACTTAGAGTTAGGAACCCCCCCGAGCTAGGTTAGGGTTAGGCTAGGGGAAGGGGGTTGATGATTAGGCGCCAATGAGGGGAGGTTAGGGTTAGGCAACCCCCTGGGAGGGTTAGGTTTAGGGTGCGGTAAGGGTCAGTTAGGCACCACAGGGGGGTAGGTTAGGGTTAGGCACCCCCTCGGGAGGTTAGGGTTAGGCACCACTAAGGGAGTGTTAGGGTTAGGGGGGGAGAGGGCACATTAGGGTACTTACCAGCCCTTGTCAGTATCTTCACTTTTCGGGCTTCTGGTGTCGGTATTTGGTCCGCTGGAAATAGATCCAGCAGCATTACATACCAATTTCCATATATTGTATTTATTGTTACTGAGTGTTGCGGCTCCATCATCCTCACCACAAAATAATAAGAGCTGAAGAAGACAGTTTTTGTGGTTTAAAATATGATTTCACGTCTTTCAATTCAATTTAGATATTTCAGGGGAAGAGTGTGTGTGCTTGAGTGGCAATAAACTGTGTGTTCACACACTTCAGAGATATCTGAGTAGAAACTAAGGGTTGTCCATGAGTGCTATGTCTGAGACTGCCATTTCTGACACTGTAGCTCCTTTCACCATTTCTGCACCCTCTGCTGCAAATGTGAGGATAAGCAGTAGTAAAAGTAATGATGGTGATAAAGAAATGAAGGATGCTACTCTGGATTATAAGTGTAATTATGCTGCCCATCCTCCATTGTGTACTTAGAAAAAGTTTTTAGCACAATTGTAGTCCTCCTTGTGAGAGATTGGTGTAGGAGACTACTTTAAAAAAAATAGGAAAAACTAATGTTCATCATAAATAACTACAAATTCTATGAGGAATATCTTTGTTGCCAATTACAAACAGAGGCCCTGATTTACAGCCGGACGCTCCGACAGAGTGCTCGCTCTGAATCAGGGCCGTCCCTTCTCCTTTTTGGAGTGGCCTCCTGGCCGCTCGAATAGCAGTGGGTGACCACCCACAGCTATAGCGAGTGGCCACAATGATGGTCGCGATGGTCAAGACCATCGCGACCATCGTGCTTGCGACGAGACCCTGCGGTAGGGTCTCACTGCCAGAAGCCCTGGAGTGCTTTTGGCTCTATCAGAGCCAAAAGCACTCCCAATGACATCACTAGTGATGTCAGTGGGGCCGGCCCCAAACAGTAGGCGTTCCCATGGGAGCGCCTCCGTCTGGCCAGCCACGCCCCCGGCACGCCCACCAAAAGGGGCGTGCTGTCAATCACCATCGACAGCACGCCCCCTTTGGTGCGAGACCCATAACAACGTCTTGGCTGTCGTTATTCGGGTCTTGTGCATACGCACGACGGAGCCGGCTCCCTCGTGCGCATGCGCACTTGGGCAACATCGACCCGCTTGCAAGCAGGTCTGAATCAGGCCCCGAGACTGCAATGGTGGGTTCCAGTGGGGATGAGCTAACATGGTGTTTTGATATTACCAAAGTGATGAGGGTGATGACATCTTCGACTTTGAGGATTATTAACACTGATTTTCTCTTACTGGAGCCAAAACAAACCAAGCACTTAAGCCACATAAGTGGCAGTTCCTGTCACTGAAATTCTTGGTTTGTTAACCACTTAACTGTCTATTATTTTTTTCAAAAACCACGCAGAAATTGTCTGTTTTTTTATGATTGAATTAGGTCAAGAACATCTGTTTGAAACTTATCCAACATGATTTTATTTAAAAAAAGAAATAATTTTTTTTTAACCACATAACATGAATATCAACTTTTTAAAATACTGACTGGCGATATAGGGGGTCATTCAGACCCACTCGTAAGCAGCAGTACGCTCGCAAGTGGGTCGATGGTCTCCACTGCGCATGCGCACGATGGAGGGAGCTCCGTCGTGCGCATGCGTGAGACCCGGCGAGCGAAGGACTTTCCATCACTCGGGGTCTCGCACCAAAGGGGGCGTGCTGTCGATGTTGATTGACAGCACGCCCCCTTTGGTGGGCGTGCCGGGGGCGTGCCTGCCAGACGGAGGCGTACCCATGGGAACACCTACCGTCTGAAGCCGGCCCCACTGACATCACTAGTGATGTTAGTGGGAGTGATTTTGGCTCTGATAGAGCCAAAATCACTCCTGGCCTTGCGGCTGGGAAACCCGACCGCAGGGTTTCCCTCGCAAGTCCGATGGTCGCGATGGTCAAGACCATCGCGACCATCTTTTTGCATGCTCGTATATGCTGTGGTTGGTGACCCACAGCTATACGAGCGTCCAGGAGGACGCTCCATATTAATGGAGGAGGGCCCTGATTCAGAGCGAGCGCTCTGGTCAGAGCGTCCGGCTCTGAATCAGGGCCATATATCGCAATATTGATCATTGGGATATTGCAACATCACAACTTTTAAATTTCCCTGGCGGCTGCTCCTCTCTGTAGCTGGCTGGTGGGGGTTCAGCCAGGCTGCCCAATCAGCAGTGATCGGCAATATACAACTTAAGGGTGAGTAGGAGAGTGGGTGGGAGGGACCAAGGACAGTTCCATTGTGCACCACTTTTCATTATAGGCTTTGCCCACCTTGCTGTAAATACTACTAGCCTGTCATTCCATCTCCAAGGTGTCACCAGATCTGGTGACACCCGGTGCGCACTCTGGATACCTGCTGGGTGAAAAGGGGCATGGTCTAAATAAAAGTGGCATGGTCTAAATAAAGGAGCGTGGTCTTGTGGGGGATACCAATAACATCACTCCAGAGGAAGCCCAGCATCACCGACAATGGTGAGCTGCCCCGGAGACTGAGCAGTCTGCTCTGACGGCTCCTCTTCTTTGACAGGCGCTGAGTACTGCAGTAGAATGTCACACTGCAGCACTTGGCTCCTGTCACTGCAGAGGAGTTGACATTGTGGTGTCACCCCCTCCAAGGGTGACATCCGGGTGCGGCCGGCACCCCCCGCTCCCCCCTCATGATGCCACTGTTCCATTTGCATTTACTTTTACTGGCCTGGGGCCTGCGATTTACTGATTAGCTCGGCCCCCATTTATGGACAGTTAGGAACTAGTTTTACATAGCAGAAGTGTCACAATGAAGTTTTGATTTTTAAAGTATCCTTGTCAACGCCAGAGATACTCTCCTGTTTTCCATTCTATTTCCTTTGAGTTAAGTTGGGAAACCCACTAGTTCACCTTAAGTTGCAGATATTAGGCACTCGCTGGTGTCGTCTCTATATTAATTTTTACATTATTGGTGAACACAATATTGTGAGCTGTTAGGTTGTCAAAATTTACTGGAATTTTAAATTATTGATATTAATAATACTGTAGGAACAAAAACATGTCCAACTTACATGATTTTAGCTGTTTTCATCAATTTTTAAACAAATCCAAAACATTTGAGGGTGGCAGAGGCGTAACTAAGTATTTGAAGGCCCATTAGCAAAAGTTTGTAAGGGCCCCTATGTACCACCCAATGGTGAAACATGTATATAACACGTGTAACTTTGGCAAGGAAGATGGGCCCCCCTCAGCTCTGGGCCCCATAGCAGCTGCACCTTTTGCACCTATGGTAGTTATGCCCAGGGCCGGCGCTAGGCTGTGCTGCGCCCAGCGCCGTCCTGTGTTGCCGCCCCTTCCCTCCTCCGCTCCCTCCCCCTGAGCTTAAATATGTCCTATAGCCCTGGGAGGGCTCCTGCACCCTCCGGAAACATTAGCGCTCCGGGCGACGGACCGGCTTGCCCGTGCCTGGAGCCGCTACTGGTTATGCCCATGGAGGGTGGTTTTGCCAAAACCAGAACTAAGACATGATGATAATTTAGAATCAAAACCAATACACGAGGGGGTCTGCGAACATCTATAACTCTTACCCTAGAAAGCTATCTCTATCCATCCTAGTGTCTGATTTAACTGTCCTGTGATTTTCATCTTAGAATCTGCTGTTTGTCTTCTTCTCACAGTAATCCAGGTACTAAACTGTGCATACCAATGTCACAACAGAAGTCGTTGAGGTGCAATTCCAAATGAGACAATGTTCTAGTGTTCTTACTCCAACACGTTTCAACCATTCTGGACTTTATATAGGATCACGTGGTAAGGTGAACCGCTAGATAATGAACAAACAAAAATAACAAAACAGTATAGTTAAAGGAAGTTTAACTGGATTAATGTAAAAAGACAATATATGTGGTGATACATTAATTCAAATTAACAATGTATGGTAATATGCAAACAAATAAAAGAGAGTGGTTAGGATCAGGTAGAGTTCTTGGCTTTCTCCAAAAAAGGATTCTGATCCTCACAGCACTTGTGAACCACTCTCTAATATTTGTTTACATATTATTGAGGACTTGTGCTCTCGTGAGTGGGACTGAGCTGCAGTTAGGGGGGCACAAGTTACCCCTCTACAGAAGGTAATATGGTAATAGTTAAATAACTGTTAAGAAAGATTACAATTATATTCTAGGCATTTGTGCCAGTACTATAAGTTACACTCTAATGCCGCGTATCCACTTGTCAATTAAACAGAGCGATTGAACGATTACGACATCGTAATTAATCATGCATAAATCGGGCAGTATAATGTCGGAAATGACCAGCGATGCGCGCTCCCGCTGGTCGTTTCCGACATCAGTCATCCCCTGAAAATGATTGGCAATCTGCCGATAACGACAGATTGGCCATGTTCGGGGATGAGGGAGCGTGCCTGCACTGAACCACATATCGTTCAGTATAGGCACTACAGGGGATGAGTAACGACTGTAATCGTACTGTCATTACCCCATCGGCAAGTTGATACGCACCTTAAGATTCTATATAAGAAAATGTAAATAAATAAATAAATCCTGAGCTAATGTGGGCTTTAAATGGCGTGTCACTTTTACTAGCACCTTTGGACACCTACCTTGAAATGTAAAAAACCCCCTGAATACGGTAGATAGAGTTGAAATGGAAACGTGGACCATAAATAGGATTCCGAACAAAGATGTATCTGCACACTGCTGTTTCCACGTATGAAATTTGAGTTGCATACATCTTCATAATAGGAGCAAGCTTAAATCACATAGCTCATGTATTTCAAAATAAGTCACATCTGTAGGGAGTGCTTAACTTGAGTCTGCATGCGTGGATTGTTATACTATACTTGCATGTCCCCGATCTACCTCTCAGAGCAAAATATGTGCAACTCATGCAACTTGCATGATAGCCTGGTGCAGCAAATTTACACCAAGAAACATCTGTATGTTGCACTTATATGCAACTCTAAATTAAGGGCCTGATTCAGAGCCGGACACAATTAGCGCTCGCTCGTCCAGAAAATAGGGGTGGCTATTCAAATGAACTGTTCGCTTTTTGCGGTCTGTTCATGCCTCTAGGTCTGAACGAGCGAACAAAACATGCGGTCGTTTTTTGGAAAAATACGCCCCTGGCCGCTCGCATTCTATGTCATGTCCGCTATTTATTAGATTAATTGAGTACATCAACCAGCGTATGAACTGCTTGCTATTCTTGTGGTTGGTTTTTGCTACCACAATTTTGCGAGCAGTTCTGGCTATAAAATAACCCAGTGACGTGGTCAATGACGCTGCTGTATTAATTATGCACACCCATAAAACGCCCGTTTTGACCTTTAAGCACGCCTGCGTTCGGATCTCCACTCCCCGTTTTCAAGCACCTTCCCCTGTTACCACCCACATACGCCTCTTTCTGTCATTCAAAATAGCAGGCATTGGCTATTTAGCGAACGAACGATTTTCGGCCGCACTGACTGGTTCGCGCATGCGTATTACGATCCGTACGCATGCGCAGTTGGGCAAACATCGCTCAGAACGAACGAGCGGCCGCTTACGAGCGGCTCTGAATCAGGCCCTAAGTCCTTTCTTTTTCAAGTTTGCTGTATTAAAGGAGCTACTAGAGCAAAGAAAGATCTTCTCGAAAGGTGCCCACACACTAGGCAATATTTATTTATCAGCCCGATTCCGACACATCGGGACGACAGATCATGTAAAATATGTCCTAATCGTGAGTCTCTACTCACCTGCTGGTCGTACATCACATCTTCAGATCTTGCCTGCTGCAGGCAAGATCTGAAAATCTCTCAGTTGACCTCTCAAAGCCCACCTCTTTATTAAAGCCTTCCAGTGTTTGTGTACATTGAGCCATCAGAAAGCAAAGGTGTCACTATCTCAGCTGCAATTTGGGATTTTGGAACTTTTTGGATTTTGGGATTAGGGATACCCAACCTGCAATATGACTCCATATGTAGCAATGTTTTTGTGGCTTGTATCCCACGTATTGCAATGATTTGTATTTTCAATATGTTTGCGTATTTTTCTTGTTTTGTTTGCAGTGTTTCTGCTTATGTACTTTGTAAGGTGCTGCAAAACCCTTGTCATTCCATATAAATAAAGAATGATAATAATTAACATCGCAACAACTTCTCCGATACACCTTGAAAAGGGACATGTTCTGTCCGAAACGCGTTGGTGGAGGGGAGTGTTACCAGGAACTGATGCCGTGGTGTGCCCTCTAAGGATTGATGGGCAGCTGGACAGAGACGATATACCCAGGTATATTCTTTGCTATTAAACACCTTTTGCAGTGCCTTACTTGGAAGCCCACATACGGTACAAAGTAACTTTTTTATGTGTTATGGAGATTGTATGGTAATACATTTGTAAAGTTTTAACCACTATGAGAGGCTTCTTTCATTTATATTCCACAGTGAGAGAAAGAGTCCTATGAAGGTGTGACTGTATGAAAAGTACCCCCATTCTTGAGAAGTGTAAAAGAAACCTTTCAAGGCACATTTATATTACTTGAGGTGAGACGTTCCACAAGGGAAAACCCTATGTCATTTGGAATTTTGAAATTAATAATATTATTGTTCTAATTCCATTTTTCAAGTCAACTTTATAACAGAATCCAGTGCTTGATGGCCTTCTCGTTTTTTATTGTTAACTTCTCCAATTGGTTGGTGTATACTTTTGTAGCTCCACTGACAGCAGTAACTTTGCATCACTAAATATAATTTGAGTTACAGTTATAAATTGCTGCAGTTTGTCAACAAGCCATAAATGTTAAATCTTAAATGTAATTTTCTTACATAAACCACACCCTTAGTTGATATGTTTTAAATTTTATTATATATGTTATTTAGTTTTCCAAAAAAAATTAATTATTTATTTTGTTTGGAATATTAAAACTTGCTGCTTTTAAATATCACTGTTTCTCCATTACTGATATCTGCCTTGTTAATTGAAGCTGTCACATTAGTTTTAAGCTGTAAGAATTACCGATCTAGAGATGTGTGGTTCGGTTTTTCTGAGTCAAACCAAATCCCATTCCGGTTGTACAGTCAGTTTGGAACTTTGGGCCTGATTCAGAGACGCTCGTAAGCGGCTGCTCGTTCGCTCCGAGCGATGTTCGCACATCTGCGCATGCGTATGGGTCGTAATGCGCATGCGCCAACTAGTCAGTGCGGTCGGAAAACGTGTGTTCGCAAAATTGCGAGTGCCTGCTAATTTGAGTGACAGGATAAGGTGTTTGTGGGTGGTAACAGGGGAAGGTGCTTGAAAACGGGGAGTGGAGATCCGAACGCAGGCGTGCCAAATGGTCAAAACGGGCGTTTTTTAAGGGTGTGCATAATTAACAAAGCAGCGTCATCGACCACATCACTTGGTTGTTTCTTAGCCTGAACACGATGATGAATTAGAACCAAAACCAAAACAAGGGGGTCAGTGCACATCTCTATAAATATCATTGGGTAGTATACAAATCTGAGGTGACCAATGGATGGTTAGCAAAGTGCAGAGTATTATGAGGAAAAAGAAAGAACCTTACTGCCAGGTTACCTATATGGTTAAGTAGTACTATAATATATTTTACATTTCATAATATGTAACTGTCCTATAATTAATAATATTTAAAAGTAGCTGCTACCTGCGGCTTTGCAGACGATGAAACCGCTTCTGCCAATATTTTTTTTCATTTGAGTTATTCTAATTTTATTGCTTTTGCATATTTTTTTGCTATACAAACTGGTGGCAACAGTGTCTTCACCCACCACCAGAGGCGGATTTAGACCTCATGGGGCCCTAAGCAGTGTGGGGCGGGGAGACAACGGTCACACTAATGGGTGTAATATTTATAAAGGATGTGGGACCTGCTAGGTAGTTACAATCAATGAGGGGGAGAGGGGAACACACTGAAATAATACTTATTATTACAACTATTAGTGTGACTGCATTATATATCAGTGCCCCTGCCCCTCCCTGATTGTAGCAGACAGGCCCCCATCTTCTATACATACACAATACTATTAGTCTATAATATCATATAATATAATATATCATAGTCAGTGTGTGCCACAAGCTCTCTCCCTGCCCTTCCTTCCATAATAGCAAGGCGGATGATGGATCAAACTATTTAAACTATTTAAAATAACACTGACCGGCCACTCCCAGTATGAGAGCAGGCTGATCACATACAAAATTAAAATGGCAATAAAGGCACTGGCAGGAGCCGGCAGCCACTGTGCCAGGAGCACTCACCTCAGCCTCTTCTTCTTTCTTCTCTGGGCATGTCCAGGTTGCCGGAGAGCCATCAGGTGCTGGCCGCTTCCTCACCAGGGGTCCCGCTACTGCCGCATCCTCTCCCTGGGTCCTGCTTCACCACTCAGACTCGAGTCCCGCACTACCTTTGGCCCTTCCGTCAGCTCCACCAAGTGCCTGATGTCCTAGAAGATCTAGTAGTCAGTCACTGCTGTCCCGGCTCCTCTCTCCGTGCGCCATGACCTCCACACACACTACACACTGCAGGAGACACAGGCGTGCACTGGAGCGGGCACCCGGCAGCTGCGCTGACAGCCTACCGGGGGTACTCAGTACACAGCCAGCGCAGTGTTCGGAAATGCCCTCTATATAGAGCCCTGTTGGTGGGCCCCCCTGGACCTGCCGGGCCCCAAGCGCCTGTCGTTATTGCCTAGCGGTAAATCCGCTACTGCCCACCACTCACACTGTGTGCCCTGTGAGCAGACTGCAATCCTATTCAAGTGAACGCGGGCCCAAAGCACCTCTCCGCCCACTTCTAACCGTCCGCATGCATGGTGTCACACCTATTTCTTGGATTGATGATGTCAATACAGTTTGTCCTTGTTATTGCCCAGGGTGATGGTCGCGACCGTCGCGGCTTGCGCCGAGACCCTAAGGTTGGGTCTCGGCAACCGCAAGCCCCAGGGAAATTCCTGCTCTGATCGAGCAGGAAGCTCCCCACTGACATCACTGCTGATGTCAGTGCAGCCGCCCACAAAACGGCAAGTGTTCCGTCAGGAACGCCTATGTTTGTGTAACCACCCCCCCGCCCCGCCGACAAAACAGGGCGAGCTGTCAATCAACATCGACAGCCGCCCCTTTTGTAGCGAGCTTTGGAGCTCCGGGGCTTGCGAGAGTTTCTTTCTCGCTCCGAGGCTTGTGCACGCGCAGTGCGCCCGCTGCGCGGGTGCAGGACCAAAACATCAAGTCATAAGCGAGCGCTCAGTTCTTGCGACCGACTCTGAATGATGTCCAATGTTCTTAGGGCCTGATTCAGACCCGGTTGCAAGGTTGCATTCGCACGCAGCCATCCACAGCCAAAGTATGCAAATCCGGCGTGCAATCGTGGTATAAAATTAGACGCCCACCAGCCTGACACAAGATGACCACTTTCCCTTAGTAACATACATCATCTCCAGGAAGTGTATTAAACAATCGGTAACATCGGACCCATACGCAGCACTTGTGGCTGACCATACCCTACCGCAAGCACTGAAAGTGCTGCTGTGTTTAATTCAGCCATATGACGTGTACGCTAACGATGCGTCTTACTTATGCACGCCTCTGAAACGGTGTTCCAACGAACAGACACGCCTATGTTCGCACCACCACACCGCCGTTACCATCGACCACTCCCTGTGAATACCCACAAACGGCACATCCTGTCACTCATGCTTGCGGAGCATCTGTGTACAGGTTGCGAATGCTTCCCAATCGTATTGACTGGTTCGTGCACTCGCACTGCGTCTTGTACGCATGCGCAGATTGCAAACATCGACAGGCTGCGTGCGAATGCAGCTTTGCGAACGGGTCTGAAGCAGGCCCTTAATACATTAGTATATTTATATTAATTACTGAGCATGGAGGCTCAATTTTTTTTATTCATTTTTTTTTAGCTATTGCTATTGAGTCTTATACAATATCTAAATAAGTAGACAAAGTTAAAAATTAACAATTAAATACAAGAGAAGCTCCTCTCTTATGAGATGTGCTTGGGATGTTAAAATAGGTGTAACATATATAATGCTAGGGACTTAGAGCCTGATTCAGACCCGCTCGCAAGCGCACAGCGCTCGCAAGCGGGTCGATGTTCCTCCACTGCGCATGCGCCTCCTCCAGCGTGCGCATGTGCCAGCCCCAGCGAGCGACGGCAGCTCCATCGCTCTGGGTCTCACTACAAGACGGGGCAGCTGTCGATGTTGATTGACAGCTCGCCCCGTTTTGTAGGCGGGCAGGGGGGGTGGCTGCACAAACGCAGGCGTTCCCTTAGGAATGTCAGTTGTGGACTTCCTGCTCTATTAGAGCAGAAAGTCTACTCGGGCTTGCGGGAACCGAGACCCTCCCGCAGGGTCTCGACGCAAGCACGATAATCGCGACCATCGCCAGGCCGCTCACACTAGCTGTGGGTAGTTACCCACAGCTTTGCGAGCGGCCTTGAGGCCGAAACAAACAAACAAAAAAGCCCTGATTCAGAGCGAGCGCTTCCAACAGCGAGCGCCTCTGAATCAGGCCCTTAACCTAAAGCCCCTCTTGTGGGATAATTATGTCTAGTGATGCAAAGGGGAGCATACTATAAAACTAACTCCATCCTCGTGCATGGGAATCTTCCCGGGCTGATGTGTGATGCTGGCAAATGATAAAAATACCACCCATTGCCTTAGGGAAGGTTTTTCCTGGCCCCACCTTATGAAACCAGTTCTTTTTGGGGTCTTTCCAGGCAATGGCTTGGGTTTAGTTGAAGGGTAGGCCCTATCTAGCTGTGGGAAAGCTAATGGTCCCCAAACTAAGGCTGGAGATAATAGCTCTGGTGAATAAGTGAGCCTTAGGGATATATTTACTAAAGAAGGGCAATAGTAATATAGTAAAACAAGCCTGATTTTGCATGTATCACTAATGCCCTTTCAAAACACATCCCTCATTATAGCCGAAAGTTGGCAACTGTGAAAAAACAATCTTTAATAAGTATACCCCTTAATGGTTTTAGCACAAGGGACAACAAGTAACTTTGCCACATTTGTCTTAAATCAACAGTAGTGCGACTGTTTTACCACTTTTTGCATAGATCTATGCCAACTTCAGTGTTTTGTCTGACACTAATTCTTCATATTAATAAGCAAGCTAACATGTTTAATGTATTCTTCCAAAATTAGCACTTATTGATGTCACCTGATCAATCTGTCTCTAGGCCTGATTCAGCTAGGAACGCAGTTGCTAATACGCACGCAAACGGTCGATTGTTGCATTCTGCAGATATACCGCAGTGCGTGTGTGCGAATTAGTCATTGCAATCGATACTGCGATCGCAATGACTACGCAGACTCATCGCAGAGTGATTGACAGGAAGTGCCGTTTGTGGGTGGTGACGGGGGGAGGGTGGTTGGGCAAATGAAGGCGTGCCAGTGTGGTTCAACGGCGTTACAGGGGCATGCATACATTAACCACTGCGATGGTATAGTGATCGCAATGGCTTAGCCTACTGTCGTAGTTGAACTGCGTACGTAATCGCTATTGCAAGATTTAGCTTTCCTTACATAGGCCTTGATTCAGAGCCGGACGCTCTGACCAGAGCGCTCACTCTGAATCAGGGCCCACCTCCATTAAAATGTAGCGTCCTCCTGGACGCTCGTATAGCTGTGGGTCACCACCCACATCATATACTATCGTCCAACAAAATGGTCGCGATGGTCTTGACCATCGCGACCATCGGACTTGCGAGTGAAACCCTGTGGTCGGGTTTCTTAACCGCAAGGCCAGGAGTGATTTTGGCTCTATCAGAGCCAAAATCACTCCCACTGACATCACTAGTGATGTCAGTGGGGCCGACTTCAGACGGTAGGCGTTCCAATAGGAACGCCTCCGTCTGGCAGGCATGCCCCCGGCACGCCCACCAAAGGGGGCGTGCTGTCAATCAACATCGACAGCACGCCCCCTTTGGTGCGAGACCCGGAGCGATGGAAAGTCCTTCGCTCGCCGGGTCTCGCGCATGCGCACAACGGAGCTCCCTCCATCGTGCGCATGCGCAGTGGGGAACATCGACCCACTTGCGAGCGTACTGCCGCTCGCGAGTGGGTCTGAATGACCCCCATAGTCAGTTGTTTCTGATTTCGCAGATGCGTTTCGTATTGCGTCAGGACCTCTATTCCCTCAACAACCGGGCTAAAGCTACTAACCTGACATCACTACTTTTGAATAACAAAACAGAAAAGCACGTATTACACAATGCTGCTTTCCTGCTATCTTGAAATGATAAACATTTCCTATCAAAGGCCCTCATTCAGAGCCGTACGCTCTGAGCAGAGCGCACGCTCTGAATGAGGGCCGGGCTCCATTTTCATGGAGCGTCCTCCTGGACGCTCGTATAGCTGTGGGTCACCACCCACAGGCTATACGAGCGTGCTTTTTGATGGCCGCGATGGTCGAGACCATCGCGACCATCGAATTTGCGAGCCGGAGCCTGCGGTTGAGGTTTTCAACCGCAAGCTCCGGAGTGATTTTGGCTCTATCAGAGCCAAAATCACTCCCACTGACATCACTAGTGATGTCAGTGGGCCGGCTTCTGACGGGAGGCGTTCCCGTGGGAACGCCCCCGTCAGGGAGGCACGCCCCCGGCACGCCCACCAAAGGTGGCGTGCTGTCAATCAACATTGACAGCACGCCCCCTTTGATCGGACACAACGAGCGAAGGACTTTCCTTCGCTCGTCGCGTCTGGCGCATGCGCACGACGGAGCTCCCTCCGTCGTGCGCATGCTCAGTGCAGACCATCGACCCACTTGCGAGCGGACAGCTCGCGAGTGGGTCTGAATCAGGCCCAAAGTGTCTTATGTTACATTTGCCATAAAGTTATTCAGATCAGCTCTTGATTTTCTCCAGAATCACTGAAAAGGATAATTGTGCTACAGTATATGGTCTTACCAAAGATATCAGCATCAGCAATGTTTTTCTGCTTGTGTGAGCTTACCGTGTGAAAAAGCATCTTCACATTATTTATTAGCCTTCCATTCTCTCTGCTTGATATTCTCCAAAGGCTAAAAAAGGGGCAGGCAGTCCCGATAGTGTCGTCATCAGCTTCCAGCTTCAAAAGCCTCTGCAGCTCTACAGTTGTCATTTATAACTTGGATCTGAATCAACCCACAATTCCCCGGACAACGCCAGAGAAATTGATAACAGACCCTGAGCCTCTCTTCTGACTTTGAGGAGGCAACTCCAATCACATGACCATTGGCAGTCAATATTATTTCTTGACATGGTTGTAAAAAAGCATAAAGGAACTTATGGCATTTGTTTAGATGAGAAATGGGCTCTCAAGCTGTGCACGGTTTTACAGCGAGCTATCGGGGGAATACAAAGTTTGCAAACAGGAGAATGCCTTTATATAATTTCGAGTCTCATACACCAGTCCCTAGGGTATGCCTTGCAGACAGCAGAGAATTCCACTTTTATCAAAAAATAATATGGCAATCAGCCAATGCCAAGTCCTACAAAAACAACTGACTATGTAAGGAAAGCTAAATCTTTACATTATACAGGGAGGAGCTGTGGAAGAGTCAAAACAACACTCAGCATGAAACAAGGCATGCACCGAATAAATCTCAACATTTTGTCTATCTGGAGAAAGGAGGCATCTCACAAATACTGTGTGTAGTCTGGGTTTCATTAAAACACATTTTCTTTTCCCCATTTATCTTCGTAATATATATGTGTGATTTTTTTAACAGGCTTTGTAAAAATGCATCCAAGTTTGTAGAACTTCTGACCATTTCTGTTATTTTAAGCTGTCACTTTGTGTTCCCCGTCGATGAGAAAAACAAGTTTTTCTAAATATTAGTGTTGAGGTAGCAGATACTGTATGTTTTATTTTTTTATTGTGTGTGGTTAAGCCGTGGCACATATACAGTTTATGCTACATGACATTGCAGATCAGCTCCATACGTCATACCGTTTCCATCTGATCCGTGTAGCTTATTTCTTTTTTTACTTGTACCCATTACAAACAATACAAAGTTTTGCAAATGCTCAGCAACATATGTGACTTATTATATTATCACTGTAATAATTGTAGTTTCATTTATTTGGAGGAAAAAAAAAATAGAATGTCAGGTTATTTGTCCTGGTTATTCTACAGTACCTAACTTCACACATTTACAGTAATCCTGCTGGGTTATCAGCAGTGTTGGGATTTTCATAGCAGCTGTCCCTGCATCAAAGCCATATAGACTTGCTCCTGCAGCTTTGGATCTGCCGCTGCAACTCATGGTGAGACGGATAAATTGTACAGGCAATTTTTAATGAATAGACCCCTTAATATTTGAAGATTTAGGGGGGTATTTATCAAAGACTGGAGAGAGAGAAAATTGTGAGAGATAGAGAACTAACCAATCAGCTTCTAGCTTACATTTTACAAGCTGTGTTTGAAAAATGACAGTTAGGAGCTGATTGGTTAATACTTTTTCTTTCACAATTTTATCTCTCATAAAGCTTTCGTACATAGGCCCCTTACTGTACCTAATTTTTTGTGTGTGGCTCAACTAAAATGATGAGTCAATTAACTGGATATACCTTGCCTTCCCCAGAGAGAGTTTCTAGTATTTTGGACCCGTCATTCACCGGGTTGCTATTGTGTATCACCCTAATCCTCGCATCACTCTCCACCTAGTCTCTCTCTAGCGATTTTGTGTCTCCCTATTCTCTCTTTCATTTTCTCATCAACTAGGTACTGCTGTCTGTAGAGCTGTCTCACCTCCTCTGGGGAACACAGCTGTTCTCTGGGTTCCTGTGTCTCTGTTTGCAATGTAGGCGGGTGGAAACATTATGTGCCAGAGACACCTGGGATAAGGGAGTGCGCACGATGGCCTGCTATGACTTTACGCACTACAAATACACAGATGTAGCGTGCAACAGCCACAGTAATCAGCTTCCCGCTGTCATGGGTCTGTGTTGTTCCTATAAGAACAAAGCAGTCTATCATGGCAGGTGGCCAGGTATATATCTTGTATGTCATCATAGGTGTGCCAGTGATAGCTGTGGAGGGTTAGGGGTGCAGTACTTATCACCCATTTCCTCTTTATATTGTCCTTTGTCCTCCCAAGCAGTGATAGCCATTAGCTTGTGGGGATTTGTGGGTGCACCCTGGCTCCCACTGCACAATGGAGACAAGGCAACAATCAGGATTATATTATGGATAGTTAATGAATATGAACAATGTTTTGTAGAAGAAATACTAAATTCACATATTCTTTTGATTCAATAGCAAGGTTACCCAGCAGATAACTTGTGGGAACCATAAAATGTTCATTATAATCAATTTCATTGGTTGATATCTTCATATACTGTACACAGTAAAGCACCAAACAGATGATGATGTTTAGAAGGGGGGAATGCTGTTAGGAATAGACTATGAAATTTTCTCCTGCAGACATCAGACATGATTACTGTACTTTTGACTTGCACTTGAACTTGTCATAGAGGGGCCTATTCATGATGTTAATTAACGGGGTCCGATAATTGATATTCTAACTCGCTCTGGCGCAGTGACAGCTGACCCGAAAATCAGCAGTGACGGGAGTTCTCATGCGTGACCTACAGGATATGCATGTGCACAAGAGCCCTGACAGGGCGGAGGGATCCGAAAGGATCCATCTTCGCGACCCGGGATTCCTTCCCATAGGAAGGTTGATGGGGACTGATGAAGGTTGATGGGGGCTGTGAAAGGTGATTGAGGATAGTGATGGGGGCTGAGGAAGGTTGATGGGGGCTTAGGAAGGTTGATGGGGCTGAGGAAGGTGATGGGGACTGAGGAAGGTTGACGGGGGCTATGGAAGATTAATATGCCAACCACAGCAGGGGGATCTATTAAGATCCCTCCCTGCTGTGTCTGCAGGTGAGCCAGGAGTAGAAGCTGCAGCAGCGGGGTGGGGGGTGAGGTTGGATGCCCGAGGGCCAGATCGGACACCCGCGGGGGGAACCTGTGGGGAGGGATCAGACACTAGAGGACGAGGGGGGGAGTGTAAATCCTTGGTTGTGAGGATACCTCAGCTGAAGGGGAAAAGTATCACTTTTCCAAAAAAGCTCACTCTGCAAAAAGAGAAGCTTTTTGGAAGTGATACTTTTGTTGAATGCCTCCAGAACACTTTTTAAACTCGCAGCAAGTTAGTGATAATATGTCATGATGAATAGGCCCCTTAATTCATTACATACTTAGCGTTCATGTAATCTTATTCACTTGTATTTTAATGCCACAAGCTCCATTGCAACATTCTGGCATTTAGGGGCCTATGGCAGCTGCTACTGCCGCTGCGCAGAGTCCACGATCAGAGCTCAGCAGCAGTGAGTGGGCAGAGGCTGAACAGCTGGTGCTGGTTTGTGGTGTGGAGCACCAGGACGCAGCCTGCCAGTCTGAGCCGGAAAAAGCGGGTCCACCACCCACGGCTTACTGTACCTCAAGTCGGACAGCTCTGCAGGCTGCGCTCAAGTAAAGTAAGTATGAAACTGGGTGAGGGCCGGGGTGCTGTGGTGCTCACTGATGGGAGAGGTGTGCCTTGCTGGGATAGGGTACTGTGCTAGGAGGGGTGCTGAGTGCTGTGATCTGTGCTGGATGAGGAGTGCTGTGATCAGTGCTGGTAGCACAATGGGGGAAGGGGTCACAGCACAGTGAGACCATCCCCTTTCCATGGGGCCCAACCCCTTTTCAGGAGCCCACGGGAGGGGGCACCACCCAAATACTTGCCTAAGGGCACTATTTGGCTAGGGCCGGCTCTGTGACTCTGCATATCCAGATGAAGGAAACCTAAAGCCACGTAACTCCGACCAACCCACTATGGCAATAAACATTTAAGTATACTGTTTTATGAGTGTCTGAATACCATCCTCCTTGTGTAAAGTCCATTACTGTATCTGTCAGCAGCACTTGTGCCCAGCGATGTCCTGTGCTGCTCTGTCACACCCCTTCCCTCCCCCTGAGCTTTTACCCAGTAACGCCAGTGGGAGGGTGGGGGCGGGCTTCTATGCTGGAGCCACCCGAAGGTGAGCTCAGGCAGGGCTGCGCCCTGTAGGCTATGCAATCTGTATGAAATACCGCCGGCCGCATGGCAGCCCGACAGCTGAACAGATCCCGGCAGCGGCAGCCCAACAGCGCTGGAAATCCCGATCGTCCTAAGGTAAGTAATCACTAACCTAACCCCTTAACCCTAACCTTAACCCTAACCTCCCCCCCAAGTGCCTAACCCTAATCCCCCCTGTAAGTGCCTAACCCCCCCTTCCCCGCTGCCTAAATCTAAGTCCCCCAGGGGGTGCCTAACCCTAAGTTCCCCCCGGGTGCGCTAAACCTAACCCTCCCCCCCACGGCTGTCCGCTCTCGGCGAGCGACATCCCTTCGATCGGGATACCGGGCGTCTGTCTCCTGGCATCGGGAAAATGACGCCTGTCATTTAACCCACGGTGGGATAAAGCAGTTGGGAAGCCGGCTGTAGGGATCATGTTAGCCGGTTTCCCGATTGCATCCCGTAGGCTATATCGCTCCGAGTGACGGCCCTGCTAGCCCATGCCTAGAGCCGCCACTGTCTGTCAGCCATCATTCCACAGGAGATTTAAAAATGGGAAGCATGTCATTAGAGCCTGATTCAGAGACGGACGGTAATGCAATCACAACTGCATACCCTCGCAGATCGCAGTTGCTAAAATATGCCAATGTCTTCCAGAGTATACCCGAGCATAGGGACGCCCACTGCTGTCTTCTCATATCCGTATGATGACGTGCAACAGCGTAATCATCGGTACCATCATCGCACATCGGGCAGCCATGCTGCATATGTGGCAAGTCTGACCAGCCGCAAATACTGCAGCTCTCCTGAAATGCAGTGAGCTCTCATGCTGCGCAGCTGATAGCAATTCCTAATTTATGTACGCCCATGTACCGGCGTTTAAACAGTCAGACACACTTGAGTTCTTCTGACCACGCTCACTTTGCAAATGGTTCCTGTGTATGAACGTAATCGTAAGACAATCGCTGCGCGTGTGCAGTGCGGCCTTCGCGCATGCGCATTAGCAGGCAATCGCTCATTCAGGCCCTTAGTGCGGAAGGCGGCATGTCAGTAATTAGCTGTAACTTTTATCCAGTTATGAGCTATCTTTTCCTCTTCATATAAAATCTCTGCAGCCTGGCAAATACCATAAGCACCATGAGAGGATAAAGGACTTAGGGCTCTATTTACTACAATCCGCATATTGAATGCAGATTCTAGTGTGACATTACCAAGTGAATTCGCATTGCGAATTCAGGCAATATCACAGGGATTTACTACAAATCCCCTGCAGGGACAGAGCTTGCGATAAAGCTCTGTCCCTGCAAATCCCCTTCGGAGCCTTATCACGGTATTTTCGCAATAAATACCGTGATTAAGTGCCTGCGCATGCGCCGACCGGTCGCCGCTGCTACTCCCCTGGCGCTAAGCCCCGCAATCACGGACCCCCCCGCGACCCCCCTCTCCCTTAATTACACTTACCTGCATGCTCTGGGCCTCCGGTGATGTTCTCCATTCCTCCGGTCAGGTGATCTCCCATACTGCACTGGAGCCCGATCACCTGATGACCGGGCAGCAGTGCACTATGGGAGACCAGCTGAGCGGAGGGGAGTCATCACCGGAGGCCCGATCACCGGTCCCTGGAGTCAGGTAAGTAAAAATTTTTTTTTACTATTTTTTTTTCTTTTTTTTATAGTAATCAGCTTGCGGTCTGTTTAGACCACACAGCTGATTACTGGGACCGACTCCCAGGCTCTGCTCTACCCGTTAGAGCAGGGCAGGAGGCCGGTAACCGGGGGAGACCCTGGATAACGTCACCTCCATTTCCCCGATATTTTTTAAAATTTTATTTTTTAGTAACTCTGGTCGGATCACATTTCCCATTACAATTATGGGAAATGCGATGTGATTACTAAAAATAAGTGATACTTAGGGGTTGGAGTAGAATTTTACGAATTCTACTCCAATTGCCCTGTAATAACTATAGGTGATACTAAAATAATGTGAAAAGGGTGTGAGACTATTTTAGTCAAAAATAATGTTAATAAATAGAGCCATTAAAAGTAAACTGAAGTGCAGCTAGTTTCACAGTGTTGCAATGAAGCCGGCCTAGACTAGCAACATTGAAGCTTGGTAAATCTGACAGCTTTGCAGCCCTCATAGAATCCCGTTGGGGACTGCGGATGCTATCGAAAATGAAGGGACCATGGCAGATACAGGAGATATTTTCAGTTGTCCCTCGTTCATATATATTCTACTTATACTTAATATTTGCAGGTATACCCCAAAAATGAGTGTTTAAGTGAGATATGCCGCAAATATTGATTGATAAATAGGCTTATGTAACTCTAGCACATGATAGAAGCGCTGGTATACTTGAGAAAGGTTGATGTGTTTTCACAGTCTTTTCATGATATGGGCTGTTCAGCCTCTGTTGGGATCCTAGCAGTGGCGGATTTTACCTAGGGGCTGCGGGACTGCAACCCCCCCAGTAAAATCCTGCACCCACAGGGACTGCCTAGGCTAACAGCAGTGGTAGTGACTTCCCATTCAAGCACTCCCTGCTGATCACAGCCAGACAGGCAGTCCCAGGGGGAGGAATTTTCTCCCCCTGGGACTGCCAGTCCAGACTGCAATAGCAGAGAGAGGGCTTCCCATGGGAAGCCACTCCCCTGCTATAACGGCAGCCCTATCTGGCTCATAGGGGCTGCAGCTAATGCAGCCCCTAAAAGCAAGCCTGTCTGCTCGCCTAGCAGCAGGTTGGGGCTTAAGCCACGCCCGTTGATTTAGGGCACGCCTTCACGGCCACCGAACTTAATCACCAGGATGGCAAGGGAGGATGTGCACTGCAGACCCCCCGGTCAGACAGGTGACTGGACCCTAGTACTAATTTTAATAGTCTAAAGCTGTGTACACACTACACGATATGTCGTCCAATCCCGCGGACCAGATCGACATATCAGCCACACCGCAGTGGTCGCCAACCTTAATTTGAGTATGAGCTACGAGACAAATTACACCCCCTGAAGAGCTACTAAAATTATAGAAAAAAAAATCTGGCTAATAACCGAACAATTGAAAATTAAATAAATGTTTAATAGAAAACAACAATGCATTTAATTAATACAGTGATATCGTTGCTATTTGTAAATAAAGTTTAAGAAGAGGCACATTTCACTGTTACTTAACGACTCCAAGGAGGTAAGTGCAGTAATGGAACAAAAGATATAGGCAGTGCTGCTGTGTGATTTTCCGGGTGGGCTGGGCAGGAGTTACTCACTGTGCCGCTCCACCGTGCCGTAGATGCCATGGGTGGAACCACGGGGAAGCACATCAGGTGATCGTACCATCAGGTGACTCGCTTCCCCGTGGCTCCACCCACTGCATCAATGCCACCGGAGAGCATGCATCAGAGGTCACTTTCACCTAGTGGGCTCCTAGCTGACTCGGCAGTACTGCAGCTAGGCAAGCTACCAAAATTAAGACTGCAAGCTACCAGTAGCTCGCAAGCTATGAGTTGGCGATCACTGGTCTAGTGTGTACCCATGATATGCGCTAATGACATCGCCCATCGGTCCTACTGCAGGGCTGACAGGGGATGTCGCTATCGATGCCATGCTGCAGAATGCAGTATAACACGTACCTGCTCCCCATCTGATCCGGCATCCGTAAGTGTGTATGCACTTGCCGCATGCAAGGTCCCGTCGCCAGCGATGTTGTGCTGGGTACACATTGTACTGCGTACCCAGCATTAAATTGCAATTTGCAGTATGTTTGGAACGCTAAGCTATTCTCAGGGGCATAGAGAGGCCGGCCGGGCCTGGGTTAATGGGGCATGGCCTGATTGTGGAAGGTGTGGTTGCGCCCCCTTATGATTTAAAAAAAATATATATTTTTACCAAAACACTGCGCACTGGGGGGGGGGGGGTGAGCTGCGTGTGCTGGGCTGCTGTGATTCAAAAGAGGGGGGGGGGCGATGGCGGGCCCCTCTAGCTGACCGGGCCCGGGTAATTAGTACCCGCCCCTCTCGGCGTCACTGGCTATTCTAACTGAATACCACCCATCTACACAGATCACACAAACAGGGCTGTTGAGAGCTCCGACAGGCCCTGGTAATAGGGGGGGTCCAATTCCAAGGAGTCATGGCCATGCCCCCTCTCTATAATCGCGACTATCGCCAGGCCGCTCGCACATGCTGTGGGTGGTCACCCACAGCTGTGTGAGCTGCCTGGAGGCCGGAATTTAAAAAAAAAGGGATGCCCTGATTCAGAGCGAGCGCACGCAAATAGTGTGAGCCTCTGAATCAGGACCTAGGGCCACAGCCGATGGACCTTCTCAGTAGGAAGCCCATCAGCTGCGGCGTTAGCATAGAAATGCAGTTGCAGCTGTGTAAAAAGCCATAACCATGGCTGCAATACTGTAGCGTCTGCCTTCTATTCAGACCCACTATGGTTAAAAATGTTTGATACTGTATATCTGAAAACTTCTATCTTTTCCCACATTCTCTCTTCTCTGATCCAAGCTGTACATAATGAGGTAGTTTAGTCTTTCCTACCAAGTTATGTGGTTTAGGCAATGCACTACTTTAGTTGCACAATCTTTTATTTATTAATATAATAGGTCATTATAGAGATAAGGAGGCTGATTCTGACTTGCACGCAACTCTGGCAGAACTCTGTAGGTAAATGGATGTCTAAATTAGGTGTCCGATCGCATTTTGAGCCACACAGATCCCTGCTACTTACCAATGACATATAGAGTGGCATCACCACCACTTTCTGCAGCTATTTCCTCTCCGTATGACATCTGACTGGATTTGCTCATTGCTTTGTTACATGGTTTTCTTATATTTAGATTGTAGATTGTAAGCTTCTAGAAGCAGGGTCCTCCTCCACAATGTCTCACAGCCCTCTTCTCTAGCACTTCTATGACAGCCGTCACCTTCAGAGCTGTACTGTGTATGGAGAATTGTGTGCTAACTGTTACTTGTGTTCTGTTTATAATTTGGTTACTGTATTGTAATGTTATGTTCTGTGTACCCTTACCTGTATGTACAGCGCTGCGGACCACTTGTGGCGCCCTATAAATAAAATGTAATAATAATAATAATATTTAGGGTCTCTGAGACAGTGATTCCTAAATTTCTGTCTTCCTCAGTAGTTGATATTCTACTGGCATTCATACTGCTCAGCCTTTAGGTTTTTGTAATGCATGTGTATGATATAACCTCTTCTAGGGGCATATTTATAAATTGTTGGGTTTTAGTCCCAAAAATGAAAATTTCTTATCGCCGCTATTCACTTGCAGAGACAAGGGTAAAAGCAAACACTTTGCTCCTCTACCGGGATGTAGCAGCGCTAATGCGCAGTCTACTGACCGTGCTGGTGTGGTGGACATTGCATACAGAACCTTTTAATGGTAATTTCAGCAATCTCTAGTCCAAAGGCTACAGTGGCTAACACCATGGGAAGATGGCATTAACTGTCAGGTCCAAGCAGCCGAGAATGCTACGGGGGCTGCTTCTGCTGTTGGAAATGGAAACATCTACTGCAGTCCCTCCACCTTACATTCGGGGGATCCTTAATACCCCGCAAATATTATTTGATGAATATGCATCTTACAGTAGCATTAAACTATAGTTGCCATATTATCATTCCTCTAGGATACATCAGTAACCGTTTGGTTTACTCTCTCCCCAAACCCACAAATGAAGCACTGTTTGTACTATCAGACCTAGTATTGAATAAAATCCACCTTGTAACACTCTAAACAGATATGAACGGAATAATTATGCAGAGACCAGAGAGAGCGAAAAAACGACCAAGCAAACATTCTGTAATTACTATTTTGTGCAGTCTTCTGAAATTCAAACATCTGAAAAAATATAGGGCCTGATTCAGAGCCGTTCGCTATTTGTGGTCGTTCGTTCAAAAACAAGGGGTGGCTATTCAAATGATTCGTTCGCAAATTGCAGTCTGTTCCCACCTCTAAGTCTGAACGAGCGAGCAAAACATACGCTCGTTTTTTTTATATAAACGCCCCCTGGCCGCACGCACCATACGTCATGTCCGCTATTTATTAGATTAATCGAGTACATCGTACAGCGTATGAACTGCTCGCTATTCTTGTGGTTGGTGTTTTCAACCGCTATTTTGCGAGCAGTTCTGAGTTAAAAAAAACCAAGTGACGTGGTCAATGACGCTGCTGTATTAATTATGCACTCCCTTAAAACGCCCGTTTTGACCTTTAAGCACGCCTGCGTTCGGATCTCCACTCCCCGTTTTCAAGCACCTTCCCCTGTTACCACCCACATATGCCTCATTCTGTCACTCAAAATAGCAGGCCCTCGCTATATTGCGTACCAACGATTTTCGGCCGCACTGACTGGTTCGCGCATGCGTACTAAAAACCGTACGCATGCGCAGATGTGCGAACATCGCTCGGAACGAGCGTACTGCCGCTAGCGAGTGGCTCTGAATGAGGGCCATAGTTTTTATATTGAGTTTATGCTTCCTGGCGCTCTGTGATACCTTGGGACACTAGTTTATACCTCTGATTTGGCTTAACTAACTCTTTTGGACGCTGTTGGATCTTTCAGTAAACATATTAATTACAACATAATTAATCTACAAATATTTGTTTAGGGAGAATTTTTTCATACATTCACAAGAAGTTACCTTTGTTTTGTGCGTTTAAAACATTCATAAAATCATTCATGTCTATGCTTAGATGCTTTGGATTAAGGAGCTCATTCAGACCCACTCGCTAGATGCGTTCGCTCGCACCCAGCGTATGCAAATCCTGCACACGCCCAGTAAGGCAGGCGATCGCATGGCAAGGCATAAGCATGCCCACTATGTCTTGGCGTGCAATCACTTTGTGTATGCTGGTGCCCACCAGCCTGTCTTAAGATGCCCACTTGCGCATGTCATCTCCAGGAAGTGTATGTAACCATCGGTACATCAAGGACCATCGGATGCGATCACAGCGCTTGAGGTTGACTATACCCTGCCGCAAGCACTGCAATCACTTCAGTGTGAAGTTCAACCAGGTGACGTGTACTATGATGCTGCCTGTTAATTATGCACGCCTCTGAAACGGCGTTGAGAGGCTCTGGCACGCCTGCAATCGCACCTTTACTCTCCCGTTTCTAGTGGCCTGCCCCTGTTACCACCCACAAACAGCCTCTCCTGTCACTCATTCAGCTGGACTGTCTATGCTGGGCGAGCGAATGCTTCACGATCTTTCGCAGTAGTTCGCACACGCGCATTGCGATGCATATGCATGTGCAGATTGCAAATATCGGCCAGCTACTAGCGAACGCATCCTAGCGAGCGGGTCTGAATCAGCTCCTAGGTTCCATTTGTAGGAAATAGTTGATGTACCGAGAGACTTCAAATGGGCCCCATAACTTTTCAGAAACAGTAAATTAGTAATTTCAACCTATGGCTGTGTCAGGGTGTTGCAGTGTATTGACTATGGTATCTATTACTGTTGTGCTCTTTTTCCAAACCAGGTAACTTTAGCTCTCTAAAGGTGGGTACACACCTGCCAGATATATCTGCAGATGATGGTCGTTCATACACACTGAACGAATATCATCTGCGTGCTACAGCAGCTTGGGACGGATTGGGGGTGGGTAGGGGGTGTGGCCTAATCACGGAAGGCGTGGCCACGCCCCCTTCAAAAAACAAAAAACAAAAAACCACATCTGCAACGCGGCGCTGCACGCTGCGAAGGGGGGTGCTGTGTGCCCCTCAGCCCGGCGCACAGCCAATGGGGGGCACGATCAGCATGATCACTCCCCCCTTTGGCATAGGAGACTGCTCGGCTGCTTGTAGATGAACAGTTATGTCTCCAGACATATCTGTTCATTGGCTGTGCAGCACAGCCAATCCAATATGTCTGTGAACGGCGTTGTTCACAGACATATCATCTGTACACACTGGCCGATGGAGGCACGATATATTGGCTAGTGTGTACCCAGCATCTCCTTCTCTGAATTTCACAGGTAAATTATCACTACTGCTCCCATCAGATGCTGTTTTATTGATTGCCACAGAATAGTTTTGAAAAATGTATACTAGGAAACTCCTTACTGCACTCACTGCTTGGACATTGCAAATACTCCCCTATCTGCGAGCTGCTATGGTTGATTGATCTTTGTTGGTCAGAACACTGCGGACTGGATCGGCTCTATACATTGTAATTTTGCCCTCATACTACATAAATTCTTGATTGTATTGCCTTTTCCCATTGCGTCACATCTATCCACTGTAATCATTTGTTTAATAACTAATTCCTGCACCCACTACTCACATACGTCTCTTTATATATCACTTTTGGAGCTGTGCTCATACATTAGCAGCACTGTTCTTTTATCTCTATTTTTGAACATTTAACAACTTTAATCCACACTGTACATCACATAGCCTCCACTCCAGTTTTCATCTCACTTATTACCTTGTCCACAGCATGAACTCTTACTCCAAACACCCCTATATTCAGTGCCCACATAATCCTCTACTTTATCCATCCCTCTCCTCCCCCTCTTGTCTCCTCTGCTTTCTGTTCCCCCTTTTTTCTCTCATCAGTTTGCTTTCCAACCCTCTGCTTCTTTCCCCCACCATTACTGTTTCTCCACTCTCAACCACCTCCCTCCCTCCATGGCCTTGCTACCCCACCACTATGCCCAGCTGGTTCTGCCTGTCACCTCCCGTGCTACCAAGAGAAATTCTGGGCCTGGGTACTGCAACATCCTGTGGGACCACAGCATGTTGGGCATGGCTGCACCCCTTTGTGGGTGGGTCTAGCATGTGAGATGCACCCACTCACAGGAGCATGGCATAGCACCCAGCAGCTGGGATTAAAGTAGTCACTACTGTATCAGGATGGCAGGACAGTCCAATAATATATACATTTTTTATCAGGATGTATTTAGATGCTAAAATGTAAAGGACAATAATTAAAGTGCTACATTTTGTACATCTCTCATGTAAATAACACATAATCAAAATCTATTTTCTGTCAAAGAGATGAAGGACTTAATTTTGACATTACATCAGATCATCTTAAACACACACATTCCGCAGCACATATCCTAACCCACTGCTCCATGCTCCTTCCTCACTATCTACCCCATCTGTGTCGCCCCTGTCTGTCTGCCCCTCCCCTTTAGAATGTAAGCTCTCATGAGCAGGACCCTCGTCCCTCACGTGCTTCTCCTCCCCCTACTTATAGTATCATTTACTCCTAACTCCCCACAACGGCACCTAACACCTGGTTGCTCATGTCCTGCTGCTTTGTTATGCAGCTATGTTTATAAACCATGTCCTTGTCCTGCATTGTTTTGTATTACTATTAACTGTTTTTCTTGTGTTCTCGTTTATGTACTGTGTAAGGCGCTACGGAACCTTTGTGGCGCCATATAAATAAAGGATAATAATAATAAAATTATTATTATTATTATTATTAAGGACAAAGGCCCTCATTCAGAGCCGCACGTTAACAACAGTACGCTCGTTGCGTTCCGATGTTGACTAACCGCGCATGCGTCGGTGTTACACCGCGCATGTGCGTACGGCAGATTGCGAGCTTTTTTTCTCTCGTTCCTAAAATAGCGTACAGGAAGTGACATGTCAAATGTGATTGACAGAACAGGGCGTTTTTGGGTGTTGACGGGGGTGGAGATGAAAAAACGCAGGCGTGGCGAGGCGTTTTTGGGGCGTACATACATTAGCAGATGCGAACGTCAAATGTGTTCGGACCGTCTCATACGTCACTGGAACATCCGCTTTCCCTTCAAAATGCTCGCACAGCTTAGGGTCAGGATTACTCGACCACATTGGCGATGGCCTTCTCCTCCGTCCCGGGACTCCACGATGGTGCAGCGATTAATCGTGGCTGGTCAGTAAAGTAATTAGTGTTGGATTGAAATCCGGCTTGGTATGTGTTTGGAAAGCAGTTTATTGGGATAGCACAAAAGCGTACGCAGGTGGAAATCAGAGCTGCTAATGTCATGATTACATAATCAATTAGCGTACATTTTTGGGCTTTGATTTTGGCCACAATTTGGTGGTTATGGCCTATTGTAACAATAATGTCATCATCTTTTAATTAGCTCCCCTTTTTTTTTGTTTACTGTGGAATTTGCATCGCTATGTGTTTTTTTAAACGTTCCTTAAAGAGGCCTTTTTTTTAAAAAAAGAGGGTCAGTTTTTGCGTTTAAGGCCAGGATTAAATGTAACCCATTTGTACAATAATGTCACAATACAATGTCAGTGTTTTGTTTTTAATTTATTGTTTACACACAAACAAATTGGCATAATATTGTATTGCCTTTTTTTGTGGCCAAGATATTTGTTCAAAAAAAAAACAAAACATAACTACTAACATAAGCGTAAATACAAAATTTAAAAACATTTCACAAGAAAGGAGAGGGAAGTTTTGACCAGAAAGGAATATGAGCCAAGCACAGAAGGAAAGTGGGAAAAGTCGCCATTGCTGTCACCGTTTTCTCGCCCGTTTGGCTGGGTGAGGGTGGGCGCCAGACCGGGTCCGGGATGCCATCGGGCTGGCCTGTCCAGAGGCAGATGTTGTGGCCTCTGGACTAGGCACAGGGCTAGGCACATTTGGAGGATTGCCTGATGTTGTGCCAGAGGTAGAGGATCTGGATGTTCCGGCAGGAAGGGAGGTCGGCTCCACCATGTGCTGGCGAACGAGCTGCTCCAGGGCATCGGCGATGCGGATGTTGGCCCTGGTATTTTCCGCCAGGGCCTGAGCAATGGTCACGTTGGCCGCAGCATTTTGCTCCAGGGCCTCAGCCACCCGTATCAGACTGGCGTCCATCCTCTGCAGAATCTCCGTATGGCAATCCGATTTAAAATTGAGTTCTGTGAGGAGGCCCACTGCCTGCGAGGGGGCACGCCCTGGACTGGCTTCTGCAGGGTCCTCAGCCGGATGTACTGGTTCCTCCCCTGCAGAGTCAGCAGAAATTCTGCGGCCAAGGCTCCCCTCTGGAGCAGACTCATCCGCCTCTGTCTCTGTTAGGAAATTGGAGAAAAGACTCACATTAGAATCTACATATTGGCACAATAGCATTTCAGAGTTGGTGACATCACAAGACTTACCTTGCCCAACATGAGGAGCCGCAAAGTCTGGCATGTCCGTATCCATGTTGGACACGCCAAACACCTCCACAGCCTGCACACACCCCTGTGCCATCTCTTCTAAGTCTGTCAACTCCAATGACACAGGGGTGGGACCCCCACCTGTCCCCCTTGCATGCCTAGCCCTGTCGGCAAGTTTTTGTTTTAGACGATATTTGAAGTCTGCCCATCTGTGGAATGAATTTGGAACCATTATCCTTTTTTTTACAATGGGGTTTGTTTATAGGATGGGAAAGTGTTTACTTACCGCCGTTTGACATCCCGGGCTAGACGGACATAATCACCCACCCTATTGACAGCAACGGCGACCTCCTCCCACATTCTCCACTTCTGGCTTTGGCTCATATTCCTGGCTGCCTGGGGCAGGATGTCAACGCACTTCTGGATCAAAACCTCCATCTCCTTGCTTGTGAAATGTGGCTGCCTTTTTTTTTTTGCAGCTTTGGCGGGTTGACTGGGGCCAGCAGTCTCTTCCATGTCATCCTCCTCACCTATTTGGGTAAATATGCAGATTTAGCCACTTCACAACTTGCACAATATTATGTTTTAAAATACTCATTGACACAAAATGCATGAAGGCCTTACCGCCGCAATTTTGACCATTGTTTCCCTGGTTTGAAGCCATGTCTCTGCTTCCAGCATGAAATCATCCAGAAATTCTATGTGATTTCGTGACGTATTTATACATGCGTCGTTATTTTGCGGCCGCATCATTGATTGTGCGTCCCTATGATTCATCCTTAATTTGTGCGGGAAAATAAACACTATTTATGGCTTGGTGTGTGTGGATTCGAGGTGGGGTTGTTGGAGTGTTGTTGGTTAAGTGGTTTGGATTTGGTTGGTTGGTTGCGTTTGGAGGATTTTGGAGAGTTGTTTTTTTGTTTGTTTTTGCTACATTTCTTTGGTTTTTCCGTTCGCATTTTTTTCATTTTATCAACATCCTTTCCTGATTTGGTAAGTTTTGTGCATTCAAATTTGTGGCCAATTGGTGTATTCTTCTGTTTTGTGGTTAGTTAATTTGTTTAACACTCATTTCATCTTTTTTAGTTTTTTTTTTTTTCGGACCCAAAGAAGTTTTTTGACGACATCTTATATATTCGAGTTGGGTAAGTCCATTTTTTGTCTTGCATTTGCGAATGAATTACTGCATTTTTGACTGTTGGTGTAGTGACTTGCATTTGCGAATAATTTACCGCATTTTTGACTGTTGGTGTAGTGACTTGCATTTGCGAATAATTTACCGCATTTTTGACTGTTGGTGTAGTGACTTGCATTTGCGAATATTTTACCGCATTTTTGACTGTTGGTGTAGTGACGTGCATTTGCGAATATTTTACCGCATTTTTGACTGTTGGTGTAGTGACTTGCATTTGCGAATAATTTACCGCATTTTTGACTGTTGGTGTAGTGACTTGCATTTGCGAATAATTTACCGCATTTTTGACTGTTGGTGTAGTGACTTGCATTTGCGAATAATTTACCGCATTTTTGACTGTTGGTGTAGTGACTTGCATTTGCGAATAATTTACCGCATTTTTGACGGCTTATTCATCATATAATCCAGTTTTGCTTTTCCCTTTTCCATTTTTTGGGTCCATTTGAACCCTATTTGACGTACGGTGTGCAATGTAGTTTTCATCGATGGCCAAATGTGTTTTTCCGCTATTTTCTGTGTTGGCTTGCAACAATTTTTAAACAAAAAAAACAACCTCTAAATTTTTGAAGTCTCATTGTTGCCTTTTTTACAGTTTATACGTATCATGACAATACCCCGGCATGTAAGCAGCTATGGATGGTATCAGAAAGCTAAGTTGTTTTTTCTTACTTTTGGGGTGGGTCAAAAGCCTTACATTGTAAACTTTGAATTTCAGGTAGATCTGGGGCGAATTGTTCTGGCCCTGCTCCCGGAAGACGACCAACCTCAAACTCGTCCCAGGCGTAGGCATCGTAGGCATGCAAGGCCCCAGATATTTCGAACACGTGTCACCCTTTTTGGAATGCTCGATGATGAGGTTTTAAGACGCTACCGTCTACCTCCCAAAATCATCATAGACACTCTCTCATTAATAGAAAGTGATCTTGAGCGGCAAATTGACAGTCCAACAGCAATACCACCACTGACGCAATTTATGGCGGTGTTACATTTCTGTGCCTCAGGATCGTTTCAAACAACGGTGGGAATAGTGGAGGGCATCTCCCAATCCTCCTTTTCCCGGATCCTGAGGGCAGTGATGGAGGCACTTTTCAAGCACCTCCATCATTTTATTAAAATGCCTTTGGATATGGGTGCCCTTAGTGTGGCCAAGGCCAATTTTTACCAAATAGCTGGCTTCCCACACATCATAGGGGTTGTGGATGGTACTCACATACCACTTCAGCCTCCAGCACGGCTGGAGGCAATATTTAGAAACAGGAAACACTATCACTCCCTGAATGTAATGGTGGTATGTGATGCCTCCCTCCAGATCCTGTCCCTGAATGCTAAATTACCAGGAAGTGCACATGACTCCTTCGTCATCCGGCAATCAGGGATATGGCAGAAATTAACCAACCTACAAGCTGGTGATGCGTGGCTTCTGGGTAAGTGGAGACCTTTAGTACATAACAATGTTAAGCTTGATACACAGTGTTCCTGATGTGGTCTATTTTTTTTCACAGGAGACAGTGGATACCCTTGCATGTCCTGGCTGCTCACTCCTTATTTGGCTCCCACACCAGGGCCACAAAGTGCGTATAATTCCGCACTTACAGCCACCAGGCAAGTGGTGGAGCGCTGTATAGGCCTTTTAAAAGGCCGATTCAGATGCCTCCACCGCTCTGGTGGCGAGCTCATGTATGTGCCGGATATGGTGTTGAAAATTGTGGTCCTGTGTGGGATATTTCACAACATTGCCATAAGGAGTGGTGTCCCAATGCAGCCAGAGGATGCCTTACCTGAGGATGGCCCCACCGAGGTTGGTCGAAGGTCAGTATGTGGGGGGGCCATACGCGATGATGTGGTGGCCAGATTTTTTAGGTAAGTTGTAACAAAACTCCAGTGTTTATACCTAATGTGTTTGTTTTTTTGGGCAAACATCTAATTTTTTTATAATTTACTCACCATCTTCTGTTTGTTCACATAATCTTTGGCAC
Source organism: Taudactylus pleione (assembly GCA_031769625.1). Taxonomy (NCBI): domain Eukaryota; kingdom Metazoa; phylum Chordata; class Amphibia; order Anura; family Myobatrachidae; genus Taudactylus; species Taudactylus pleione. Next base: position 5,262,114 of record JAUIMM010000757.1, on the reverse strand, counting down.
TCCAACGCTCACTACTTCCTGCTACCCTTACCAAACCTGGATCTGGTCCTTTTGGGCATATATTCTGGAACCCATATCGCAACGCCATGTTTGTGGAATCATGTTGGCATGGTCCTTCGTCAACCAGTTCTTGATTTTGTGTTTTTATTTATTTTTTTCTTGGTATGTGTTGTATTTGAATTTATCACTGTGTATTTTTTTTGGGAGTGACCACTTTGTTTTCTCTGTTATGTGGTGAATAAATGTTTGAAGAGTGAAATGGTCTTCCTTTTTTGGGACGTTAACAGCAAGTGTAACCAGGTTAACACAAGTTACATTTGACTAAGGGGTAAACCAGTACTGACGCCAGTTGAGCAAAACTGAAATATGTTTTCAGCTTTCCAATCCACACCAAAAGGAAGCCTGGCCCAACCTTGGGATTTGTAAGATTGGCCTAAGCAGCTTGCGCACCAAGTAGGAACCTGGAAAATGTAGAAATCTGAAATTGACACTACACCCAAAAAGGGAAATTACATTGTTACTGTTATGTGTTTCTGGTGTCTGTTTGACATACAAAGACAAAACACAATCTAACTTTTAAAAAAGGGAAATCCTTGCAGGAACTTATGTCAGGCTAAACTATCTTGGTTTTGGTTTTTAAAAATGAGCCACAACGTATATTTGTCTTTAAAAATTTATTTGGCAAATACAACAAAAAAAAAAAAAACTAATGCCGAAGGAGGCCAGACAGCCGGTCGAGGGCCACCAGAAGGCCGATTACATGGTGGCGCATCTGCCCCACAACATCCGCCACCTCTTGCCGACGCCTCTGTTCCTCTGTGGGTGAGAAAAGTGTGTGGGTTAATACAACAATAGGGACTCCACAGAAAAACATAAAAAAAAAAAAAAAACACTCCTAAACCCAAAAACATAAATAAAAAGGGTGGGCTGGCAAAAATACAAGGCCTAGGTACAAATTCCCACAGGTATGATATGTGTATGCTTAAATCACCAGGAAGAGGTAAAGGCAAACCTTCACAATCAACAAAAGTCAAGCCACAAAAACACGAAGAAAGGCACGACACATGATTACATACAAACAGTTTGTGCTTTTCAAAAAAAAATAAAAAACATACCGGGAAACAAATCGGGAGCTCCGGCAAAACCTCCATGATCCTCCTCGGAGGATCCGTCATTCCCCAAAGAATGGGGCGGAGTTATGCTGGACTCCGGGGAGGGGGTAATTGGAAGAGGGGTGGGTGGAGGAGAGGGGGAAGTGGGACGGAGGGGAAGGAGGCCCGACATTTCCGGGAGAGGGTCTGGGAAGGATGGGGAGGAGTGGGGAATAGGCGAAAGATTTGGGGTGGAGTGTTGGCTGGGGGTTGGGGAGAGTGGGCGGGAACGCCGACGTTGACGGCGGAGTCTTGGCTGTCCCCCTAAAATATGTCAAATAAATTGCGTTTAGTTTATGGACAAATCCGGGCAAACAAACAAAAAATAAAAAAAAAAAAATAAATAAAACCAAAAAAAATAGCAGTACAATTAAAAATTCATAAAAAGAGGGAAAACATGCAGACGCAGATATGAGTACAAATAATAAATAGAACAGACAGGAAAACATGCAGACGCAGATATGAGTACAAATAATAAATAGAACAGACAGGAAAACATGCAGATGCAGATATGAGTACAAATAATAAATAGAACAGACAGGAAAACATGCAGACGCAGATATGAGTACAAATAATAAATAGAACAGACAGGAAAACATGCAGACGCAGATATGAGTACAAATAATAAATAGAACAGACAGGAAAACATGCAGACGCAGATATGAGTACAAATAATAAATAGAACTGACAGGAAAACATGCACACGCAGATATGAGTACAAATAATAAATAGAACTGACAGGAAAACATGCACACGCAGATATGAGTACAAATAATAAATAGAACTGACAGGAAAACATGCACACGCAGATATGAGTACAAATAATAAATAGAACTGACAGGAAAACATGCACACGCAGATATGAGTACAAATAATAAATAGAACTGACAGGAAAACATGCACACGCAGATATGAGTACAAATAATAAATAGAACAGACAGGAAAACATGCAGACGCAGATATGAGTACAAATAATAAATAGAACTGACAGGAAAACATGCACACGCAGATATGAGTACAAATAATAAATAGAACAGACAGGAAAACATGCACACGCAGATATGAGTACAAATAATAAATAGAACAGACAGGAAAACATGCAGACGCAGATATGAGTACAAATAATAAATAGAACAGACAGGAAAACATGCAGACGCAGATATGAGTACACATAATAAATAGAACAGACAGGAAAACATGCACACGCAGTTTGCCCCACAAACACAAACATTAAAACCACAATACATAACACTTACTTGCCAGGATCTGCATGCGAAAGCATGCCAGCAAGCGGGGCGTTCGCCGTTGCAGGTCGGACCACCTGCGCTCCAGCTGCCCGATGTTGCGGCGTGATCCGAAGGACCGCAGGCGGGACCGTACCTCCGCATACGCGGAGCGCTTCTGCCGGTTGGTCATGGGTTCTGGCTGGCTGGTGATCCGGCGATCCATGACCTCCGTAAGCACCAGCAGCTCACGCCTGGTGAATGCGGAGGCTCTCATGATGGCAATGGTGTTTTTCTTAAAAATCATTTTTGATAAAGTGTGTAAAAATTTTCTGATTGGCTAATGTATTTTGGAAATTAACAGGAGCAATTTTATTGGTTAGTGTATGAGTCATGTGTTCGACAGGGCCAGAAATCTCTGGAGAGTTAGGATAGGCTTGATGCAGTGACATGCGTAAGCAAATTTAAATAAAGAAATGAACCCAGGGAAATATGCGGGGATACACAGCAATAGTACAATTGTTTAATTGTGGTTCACATGTTTTTTAAACAATAAAAGCGAATGTTTCATCCGTACGTATTCTGCGGGTAAACACAAACACAGACAAGAGTAAAGTTTCTTGCATTGTGTTGAAAAAAAACAAACAATTAAGCTAATTGATACATTGATTGGCATGATACGATTGATGGAGGTAGGCAGAATAAAGGAGCAGGTAATCGACATCTGACAAGGCCACTTCCTGTTTATACTTGTGCGTGCGTTCCTTTCAAGCCATTTCGGGGATGTACGCTCGCTATTTCGTACGCTCGTTAGTTAGAGGAGGGGTCGTCAGAGTTTAGGGAGGAATTTTAGATGCGAACGAAAATACGAGCGAGCCATTGAATTTAAATATTTTTGTACGTACGCCTAACGTACGTGCGCCCGCTTGCGTGCGGCTCTGAATGAGGGCCAAAGATCTCTTACCAGAATATGGTGGTAAACAACTAAATTATTATATATATAAATTGCACAATTTATCTCCATGGGTTACAAGAAAACTAAAATTTTTCAAAACAGGTTTAGAAGGGATTTGGCAGTGCTAGAAGAAGTCACCTTCTGCTTTTAAAATAATTAAAAAAACAATCAAGAGAAAAAGGAAAATATTCAGAAATCAGAAGGTTTAAATGTAAAAACAATTTCAATGTATACAGTATATTTAATAAATAAAAACTGTGTACAATTGCTACTAAGCAGAATATTATACAGCTGTTCTAGAGTAATTTCTGGATCAGTATAACAAGTCCATAGAAAGCATACAGTCCGAATCGATTGCAGATCTTCTCTGAGACTTAAGGTGCATTCTTGCACTACTGTACTACTGTATTCTAATTTTTGTCTAGATTTACAGAGACAAATCAAATTTTCGCTTTCTTTATAAATTTCACCGAATTTAGATGTATAATTATATAGATTTAGAGCTTGAGTCCTGTTTTCCTCTTCGCAATTTGCAAACAAATTTATACGGCCTTAAGTATGAGGAATATTTGAGTTGTAACCATTGTCCTAATATTATAATTTTATAGTTGTTTAAACTAATTATTTGTTTCTACTATTCCTATATGTTCAAATGTTGCCATTTGAATGTCATAAATAAATAGCAAAATATAGCTTCTCTGTTTTCTATAATTACTGCTTGGCTCTTGCGTAGCCTTCCCTGATTGCCCTAGGCAAGGTCAGTGTGTAGACGTAACGTCCTGCCCCTGTTGTGCCACATTGATGACATCATCAAGTTTACAAGTCTTGCCCCATGTAATAATAAAAAGAGGCGCTTGCATTTGTCTGACACTTTGTAGAAGCCATTGAACTGTAATTGGAAAATTAAATATTAGTATATAGATGAAATAAATATAATTAGTTGTATAAAAAAGAAATATAGTTATTATCAGGAAACATACTGTACAAGCAGGGCTGCCATCAGAAATCGTGGGGCCTGGTACTGACAAAATAAGCAGGGCCCCCCTGGGGGATGGTGCAGAGGTGGGCGGAGCTGTGTATAATGTGGGTGGAGTTACACTGGGGGGTGGGACGTCAATTGCTGACTAAACCAGTTTAAAAGTTCTCAAAGTTTGGGGTCGGGAAGGAAGGATGGACTGGGAAGCCTGGACTGGGAGGGCACAGAAAAGACTGAACTGGGGGTGTACAGGGCAGACCTTAATTGGCAGGCACAGGGCAGGGAAAGCTGGTTGGACTAGAGGAGACAGGGCAGGGAAGGCTAGGTGTACTAGGGGGGGAGGCACAGGGCAGGGAAGACTGGGCTGGGAAGGGGGGACAGGGCAGAAAAGACTGGCTGGATTAGAGGGCACAGGGCAGGGAAGGATGGCTGGTTTAGGGTGAGCACAGGGCAGGGAAGGCTGGCTTGATTAGAGGTAGCACAGGGCAGGGAAGGCTGTCTGGACAAGGGGAACACAGGGCAGGTGAAGGCTGGATGGAGTAGGGGGTTAGGGTAGGGAAGGCCAGCTGCACTAGGTGGAGGGGCATACGGCAAGGACTCCAAGTCCTTCCTTGTTTCTCAGCATCAGCGGGCCCGGGAGACAGCGGCGCAGATATACAACGGCAGCCTGGGAGAAACAGTGCAGTGCTGCCAGCTTTATTTCAAATATGGCATTGGCCACGAGCCAATCACAGCTCGAATACCAGCAGCCAATCAGGAGCGGCTATCACGGCCACTCCTGATTGGCCGCCGGTCCGCGAGCTATAATGGCTCGCAGATGGTGCCATGTTTCAAATACCGTCTGCGGTGCTGCGCTGTTTCTCCCAGGCTGCCGAAGCCTGATTCATATCTTCTTCCCTGCTGTCATTGGGCCCCCACTCTCTCCGGGCCCGGGACTCCAGGCCCGGCAGACACCCCCTGATGGAGGCCCTGCATACAAGATCACCTTCAGTTTACATTTAGTATAATGTAGTAAGGTTTTACAGTATGTTGTAGATTGTTCTTTTAACAGTTAATATTAGGTGTAACAGTCATATATACTGTACCAACAATTCACAGAGTACTGTAGGAGCCTTGTGATTTTTGCTCATCTCAATTAATCTTCACAAAAGAGATTGGAGTCGCCTAGGTTGGTGTAGACAGGAAATGTGTAGGAGGAACATAGGGATATCCAAAAATAATAATGATATTAAAGGGATCTCAGAAAAATATTAGAGAGTAGGAGCTGAGATTTGACTTTCTACTATCTTTAATGTGTAAAGTCAGTTATTTTCTGTATATGCGATTCTCTGCAAAAGAGTAACAATCCATGATACCTGAGAGATGTCTGTCGCGTGTTCAAAAGCTGTTGCAGTAAAAGTATTTTTATAACAAAACAAACACTATAATACGTTTCCTGGTTTGCTTCTTAGTACATGAGTAAGGGAGAAAATAGTTGCTATTTGACGTCACTGTAATCTGACTGTCACTTATGTCAGCACACATAAAAAGTGCACAGCAAAATCTGTTATTGATATAAAGTTAGACAAATAATTAAAGTAGAACATTACAATAGAAAGTGACATTTTGACCATAAAAAGATTCACATCTTATCTACAGATCTGATCATTGTTTATCAAGTTTAGATATAGGATTAGCTGAGTCAAGACTCTTATTACAGCATATGTTATCGTTACTAAGTCCTTACTTTACATTATTTTATTTGTGTTTCTTGTGCCTGTGAATAATTGCATAGTAGAGAAATAAATGTTTTGTAAAAATGTATTTAATAAATGCTGCAAATAGTACTATTAAAAAAACAATTATTATTTTTCCACGGATTTTAAAAAAAGACAGTCTGCTCCCTAAGGGATCAATTCATCATCCCTTAATAAAAATGTTGCATGCTCAGAACCACAGGAGAAACAGAGATGAGGACCCTGTTAAAATAAAAAAAGTATTTCACACCCCCATCCACTTCATTTTAGCAGATACGTGGATGTAATGCTGAGGCAAAGCTCCACTTCCTGTAGCTCAATGGTGCTTCCTACAAAAAAAACCCTTCACAGTGAAGGCAATCAGGGGAGTAACTAGGTATTTGAAGGCCCCACAGCAAAAGTGTGTAAGGGCCCCTATGTACCACCCAAAGGTGACAAATGTATATAATATATGTAACTTTGACAAGGAAGATGGGCCCCTCTCAGCTCTGGGCCCCATAGCAGCTGCACCCCTTGCACCTATGGTAATTACGCCCATGAAGGCAATATTAACCAGGTCAAGCAAATGCTGCACCTGCCGCAATGTCACTTTGCCTGTTGCCAGGTCCTATGACTATGCATCAGTGGAGAAATACTGTATACCAAACTTATAAAAGTGCAGAAGAGCAAACAACCCATAGGCAAACATTTATCTATGTAGCAGCCCACTAGCGCACACAGGAGGGGTTTCTGAGTACCAGAAACCCCTCTGGCAGATTGGAGAGCAGGTACCATCTATTTAAGCCCCGCCCCCTCACTGCAAATTGCTACGATTCGCGGCTCAATTGGGAGGAGGTGGAGCCAATATGACGTGATTCCATTAGAATTGCATCATTTGGCTCCACCCCCTCCCGATTTACCCATGAATAGCAGCATTTTGTCGCTAGGGGGAGGGGCCTAATGACATGGTGCCACCCTGGCAGGTCCCATCCTTATCAGGTCTACAACCCACAGCTGCTGTAAGGTAAGTGTGTGCGTAATGTATGTGTGCTATACAGTAGGTGTGTGTGTGTGTAAGGTATGTTTGACATATGTGTGTATGTATTATATATATATATATATATACAGTGAGGTGCATAAATATTGGGACATTGCCAGAATTTTCATATTTTGGCCTCTATTCACCACCACAATATCTTTGAAATGAAACAAACAAGATGTGCTTTAACTGCAGACTTTCAGATTTAATTTGAGGGTAATTACATCCAAATCAGGTGAACGGTGTAGGAATTACAACGGTATCTATATGTGCCTCCCTCTTTTTAAGGGGCCAAAAGTAATTGGACAAACTAAACAATCCTAAATCTAACTTTCACTTTTTAATACTTTGTTGCAAATCCTTTGCAGGCAATTACAGCCTGAAGTCTGGAACGCATAGACATCACCAGATGCTGGGTTTCATCCCTGGTGATGCTCTGCCAGGCCTCTACTGCAAATGTCTTCAGTTCCTGCTTGTTCTTGGGGCATTTTCCCTTCAGTTTTGTCTTCATCAAGTGAAATGCATGCTCAATCGGATTCAGGTCAGGGGATTGACTTGGCCATTGCATAACATTCCACTTTTTAGCCTTAAAAAACTCTTTGGTTGCTTTTGCAGTATGCTTCAGGTCATTGTCCATCTGCACTGTGAAGCGCCGTCCAATGAGTTCTGAAGCATTTGACTGAATATGAGCATATAATATTGCCCGAAACATTTCAGAATTCATTCTGCTGCTTTTGTCAGCAGTCACATCATCAAAATACAAGGGAACCAGTTCCACTGGCAGCCATACATGCCCACGCCATGACACTACCACCACCATGCTTCACTGATGAGGTAGTATGTTTTGGATCATGAGCAGTTCCTTTCCTTCTCCATACTCTTCTCTTCCCATCACTCTGGTACAAGTTGATCTTTGTCTCATCTGTCCATAGGATGTTGTTCCAGAACTGTAATGTCTTTTTTAGATGTTGTTTGGCAAACTCTAATCTGGTCTTCCTGTTTTTGTGGCTCACCAATGGTTTACATCTTGTGGTGAACCCTCTATATTCACTCTTGTGAAGTCTTCTCTTGATTGTTGACTTTGACACATATACACCTACCTCCTGGAGAGTGTTCTTGATTTGGCCAACTGTCGTGATGGGGTTTTTCTTCACCAGGGAAATAATTTTTCTGTCATCCACCACAGTTGTTTTCCGTGGTCTTCCGGGTCTTTTGGTTTTGCTGAGCTCTCCGGTGCGTTCTTTCTTTTTAAGAATGTTCCAAACAGTTGATTTGGCCACACCTAATGTTTTTGCTATCTCTCTGATGGGTTTGTTTTGATTTTTCAGCCTAATGATGGCTTGCTTCACTGATAGTGACAACTCTTTGGATCTCATATTGAGAGTCGACTGCAACTGATTCCAAATGCAAATGTCACACCTAGAATCAACTCCAGACCTTTTACCTGCTTAATTGATAATGAAATAACGAGGGAATAGCCCACACCTGTCCATGAAATAGCTTTTGAGTTGATAGTCCCATTACTTAAAAAGTGGGAGGCACATATAGAAACCGTTGTAATTCCTACACCGTTCACCTGATTTGGATTTAATTAACCTCAAATTACATCTGAAAGTCTGCAGTTAAAGCACATCTTGTTTGTTTCATATGAAAGCCATTGTGGTGGTGAATAGAGGCCAAAATATGAAATTTCTGTCAATGTCCCAATATTTATGCACCTGACTGTATATATATATATATATATATATATATATATATATATACATATACACAGTATATATGTGTGTGTGAAAACCCCCCTGTAAAAATCCTGTGTTCGCCCCTGAAGCTATCCCCCTAGAATGATACAGGATGTCAATCTTACATATCAGAGCACTTGTTCCCATGGACTTGACAATATCAAATGCCTCATCAAAAGACTAATAGCCCATATGACACAACTGTGCAGGAATAGTTTGACTTCTGTGACTGATTATTACCGTATAAGGATGTTTTTGCAGTAACCAGAGTTCTTTTTAAACTCATTGATAACTATAACCTTGTATTATGTATTCATAAGAGTTGCGGTGATTCAAGGCCGGCGCTAGCACTAGGCAAACTTAGGCATTTGCCTAAGAGCAACGGCCCTGCAGGGCGGTAGTGTGGACTGCACATAAGTGCAGTCCGCATTACCTACTAGGAACAAACACAGTGCTGCCGGCGCCGGCAGCTGTGTGTTTGTTTTAGCAGCCGATGAGAGTCAGACTTAGGGCTATTTTACACATGCCGGTTTTGACCGGGCGGCAAAAAGCCACCTGGTATTTAACCAGCTGTGAAATATAGTACTGCAGGGAAAGGACAGGCTCCTTTCACATGGCACAGTCACGGCACGGTCGCCGTGATATAGCCGGAAAAAACTACTTTGCAGGACGGTGCCGTGCCGTGGCCGTGCAGTCCCTGCACGCCAGTAGTGTGAAGGAAACAATGCTTCCTTTCACACACGCTGGCTTCTGCCAGCCGGGCTTGTGCAGCAGCAGCTGCTGCTGCGCAGGCCCAATCGGAAATAAAAAAACCCTCACATAGAAAATGGCTCAAAGCCGCTGCTTATGAAAGGCACCGAGTGCCTGAAAAAAGCCGGCCAGCTACCGCCCGGTTCTTGCCTGGCCGGCCAAAAACGGCATGTGTGAAATAGCCCAGACTCTCATCGGCTGCTGCGCCCACAGCCGGAGCCGGGCCATTTTCCTGCTCCCGCAGTGGGCGATGGGAGAGACGTCATGACGTCTCTCTCATCGTGCAGAGCGGGCTCGCCTGGGGGACAGAGGAGCGGACCCTGGAGCGGGGATTAAGGTAAGTGGAGTTTTTTTTTTATGTATGATTGGCTGGGATTACTGCTGGGGGGAGATCACTACTGGGGGCACTGCTGGGGGGAGGCTACTACTGGGGACACCGCACGACTAATACTGGGGGCACTGCTGGGGGGAGGCCACTACTGGGGTGAGGCTACTATTGGGGGCACTACTACTACTGGGGGCACTGCTGGGGGGGGATCACATCCTGGGGCACTGCTGGGAGGGAATCACTACTGGGGGCACTGCTGGGGGGAGGCTAGCACTGGGGGCACAATTACTATGGGGGCATTGCTGGAGGGAGGCTACTACTGTGGGCACGACTACTGCTGGGAGGAGGCTGCTACTGGGGGCAATATAGGGGGGAGGCTACTATTGGGTCCATTATTACTACTGGGGACATTGCTGGGGGGAGGCTACTACTGGGGGCATGACTACTACTGGGGGCATTGCTGGGGGGGCTACTACTGAGGGCACTGCACAGGGGGGGACTAGTACTGGGGGCACTATATAAGGGGCTCTGCACAGGTGGGGACTACTACTACTGGGGGTATTATATAAAGGGCCATTGCATAGGGGGACCACTACCTGGGGCAATGCGTAGGTGGGACTACTACTGGGGGCATTATATAAGGGGCACTGCATAGGGGGCCACTACTGGGGGCACTAGCTATCCGAGGGTGGGGGGGCGCAAGGCTGAAGAAATGCCTAGGGTGCCAAGAAACCTTGCACTGGCCCTGCGGTGATTGAATGGACACAGAAACAAGTTTATGGAGTAGGGCCCATTGCATTAGCACTGGGTATAATTATTTTAATTTGCCACTGTTTTACCTGCATGTGAATAAGATCATTCATCAAGAAAGCAGAGAAAACACATATAACTACAAATACAGATTATGTTAATTAATAGTACTTGCCATCAGCATTGTTAAGGTTTAAGTAGTAGTTCTGTAAAAAAAAAAGTGGCGTTTGAAATTTTAATAATATTTTGTGGTGATAAAACTAATCTGAGGTAAAACTCTTAAATTAATAAATATATTTAATGTGAATTTTGATGTGGGAGGCATGTAGTTAGTGCTACATTACAATTCTTTAAACGTTACTTATTTTTCTATTGACTGGTTGATGATAGTGTCTAATTACAAGACTTGGAACAGCGTGAGAGGAATATTACAGCTGTACTGCATGATTTAGTTGAAATTAATTAACTTTTAACATTTTCAATGCTTTGAGTGTGGGAGAGAGGTAGCTCAGGCTAAATTAAGGCTCAGCGACATTGCAGGCACAGGACAATGCAGGAGATTGCTGTTCACATCTCTCGTAAGGGAAAAAGCATAAATACCATTGCCAGTCCTACATTGTACAATGATATCTATATTTCCATCCAAAGACCCCAAAGTACTCAGGTCAGGGCATGGCTTGGTGATGGGGGCAAAAAGGGGGCATGCGACTATAAACCTTAAGTTTCCTAGGTTGCAAGGACAGCCTAGGGTGTTCTTGCAGATGGGGCCCAAGAAATCAGCACCCAGTCTTCTTTTAGGGACCATTATCCGAGCTCTGTATTCCACAGAGATACTCTCATGTCCAGCCACAGATTGCACAGAGATAAACACATTAATAGCCCTAAACTGCATCAAGACAAGGAAAGTAATTTCCGGGGACAAATGTTTCACTGTAGACCCCCTGACCCAACACAGGGACTATTCTTTGGAAAAGGGACAACTGGTCTCTCATAATAAAGGTAAAAACCATGATTCTGCAAAGCCATGACCACCCCCCTTGTCAGAATAATCCAATACATAGAATTACAGAGCATCATTTTCAAGATAGAGTTTTATTTTCTAATTTCTGCATGTAATTTGTACTGCTACCATGTATCCACATGTTTTATAGGGGGAAAATGTATCCAGCAGTCTAAAGAATGGGTAAGTTGATGAGTGGAGAAGTTACCCATAGCAACTAACTAGCGTCTACTTAGCATTTGTCAAGTATATTCTATAAAATGATAGGTAGAAGCTGATTGGTTACCCAGGTAGTCTTCTTGATAGAGTTAGCGGATCCTCTATGCCAGGGGTGGGGAATCTTTTTTCTGCTAAGGGCCATTTTGATATATATAACATTATTCCCGGGCCTGGTGCAGGCCATGCCCCTCCGTGAGACATCACACGGGGGCGGGGCCACAATCACCAGTGATTACAGCAATGCCCAGAGCATCCTGAAGATGCTCGGGGCAGCTGTAAGGGCAGCGGTGTGACTGTCTCAAGCATCCTAAGGACGCTCCAGGTGTCACTGTTGCATAGATTCTGGCTGCATGGTGCCATTCTAGGCACCCTGCTAGCCAGATGAAGCTAGCGGAAAAAAGCTCAGAGGGCCAGACCAAATGATTCAGTGGGCCTTATACGGCCCCTGGGCCTGAGGTTCCCCATCCCTGCTCTACGCCAATGAAAGCAGAATTATCCACTCTGTAACACTCAGTGTTCATATAGCCGTGCCCAGGACATTGGGATCCCCTTAATTATCCATTGCCAGGGTTTTCCATAAAATACTGTATGTAATTCATTTTACCAACTATAACAGGCACCTTATATCCCAGGGCTTTGCTGTAACTGTAATACAAATATTTGGCACGTAACAGCATTGCAGTGTTGATAGCACAGAACCCATAGTAATTTCTCTTTTTTTGAAAATTGCAAAGATCTTTGATATATGTACTGTAAAAATTTAAAAAATGTAAACTTTGCTTTATAAACTCTAAATCTAATGGATTAGATTGTTATTTAATGTCAAGTGGAGACCATTATTAACGTTATAAACAGCATACCACTAGTATGAGCCGTTATTATTTTGTTGAGCAATGTGTCAGTATATCAGTTTGGCTGCCCTGAAATAGACTATAATTTATTTGCTGTCCTGCCAGCTGAATAAAAATACAACCATAGTTTATGAATTTTCTCAACGGCTTAATAGTTACCTCCTGTGATATATGAGTAAGGCAAGGGAAGGGATTCCTAAAAGCTGAAACCTGTGGATACTGTATTGTAAGGTCAGTCATTGGCACCGTCTCAATTCAGCTGGGAGGAGTCGGACTTGGAGAGAATTTCTGTCTCTCCTAAAGGATGTTGGCTTTGATTGTTGGGTCTTGTCAAGGGAACCTGCACACCGCAGACTTTGCAGACACCGCAGAACTCTCTTTAATGGTTTCAAAAATGCAAAAGCTGTGACTTACAAATGTAATGACTATGCTAACACTAACATTAATGCTTAACCATATTAGCTTTGCTACGCTCTATACTTCATGTTGGGCTTCAAAAAATCCACTTTGAAATGAATCAACAGACGAAAGAACCAGGCTAAAATATTCTGTATAACAAAGCTAAAGGACACTGTTATTATGCTAAGAAGGCAGTATAGCTTCTTCTAGTGAGAGTCTAGTTCTTTCAGACATAGAAGTCATACAATACTTTATTTTCCCTAATTTATGAATGATTAATGATTAAAAATTATTTAGCAACAGTAGAGCTGATGTAATCAAATATTTTCCTAGATTTACTGAAAGAAAAATAGAAAAGCACAGAAACTTTTCTGGCTGAGTGGAAAATATTCGGACACTTCTGTGTAGGGGAAAACAGATAAGTTCTGGATAATAAGCTCTGGATAATAATAACGTTACCACTGAACAATACATTTTATTACCAGCGACCTATTTCGTTTAGTATCGCTGCCCGTGACGGGCTGCTGTGCCATGCGCATGACTCTTTGACTCTCTCTCCCGGCAGGAACTCTGCAATGCTTGGAAGGCTTTGCTGAAGCTGGAAAGACTGTTGCTGGATCCCAGTGGGGACCGTATTGCTCCTGCTATCTATAGATGGCATAATCAATACAGTAATAAACAGCGGTAATCTTAGTTTACAGCTGTTTTTTAAATATTGAAACGAGTGCTAAAGGGGTTATGTCTCATTGTTAAATGGGGCCCTAAACCCTTAGGGACCTATGTATCAAAGCTTGATGAGAGATAAAATTGTGAGAGAATAAGTGTTAACCAATCAGCAGAGCCGTAACTAGACTTTTTGGTGCCCTGTGCCAGAGAGAGCATTGGTGCTCCCCCTCCCCATTTTTTAAATAGGGACATAAGATAGTGATCTTTCATGGTAAAGGGGCTATTGGACTTTGAATTGTTTAGAATCTTGGAATAGTATTTATCTCCTTACTGAGCCGCATACCTTTATAAGAAAGGTGCTACAGACTTATGGAATTGGGACCATTTTGGACTAAGTTGCCTTTCCCAGGTTACCCATAAATCCTTATGGGGAAAGAGCTTTTTCTAAATCTGGAATTTACATTCCTTTAATAATACTTTGAAATTCTTATTCCTTTGATTACACATACGTGTTTTTTGTACGCTTTTGTAAGTGGCTTTGTGATATATTAATAAAAGTTATGTTTTAACAAATTTACACACAAAAGTGCCCCACTGAGGAGTCTTCTTTACTATCCTGCTGCACAGGGTAGTTAAATAGTGAACGTATTTCAGTATTTTGTTACTCCTGGGGTGCACCACCAAATTCATTTCACAATAGGGATTATTTACCCATTAAATTGTGTCTATTTTGGTTTCTTTCATATATTTCTTATTAATTTACCCTCCTGTGCGGAATTCTCTTCTTTCTCTACATAAGATAGTGCACCTGAAAAAGGGCCATGGCCTCACGGAGAAGGCCCAGGGAAGAGATAGGGGAGGCCAGGAGATACTGGGGATAAAAGAAGAGGAAGCTACAAGTGAGAATGATAATAAACAGGAAACTTGACAGGCACAAAAAGCGCCCCCTGCCCTGCTGTGCCCTGTGCCATGTTACTGGTCGCGCTAACCTAGTTATGGCCCTCCTAATCAGCTCCTGACTGTCATTTTTCAAACACAGCCTATAAAATGTAAGTTAGAAGCTGATTGGTTGGTGATTTATATCACACAATTTTAGCTCTCATCAAACTTTGATACATAGGCCCCCTAATCTTTTTGGATATATCCCCAGAAAAATGTTGTCTCTTGATGAACATAGGGAGGGGGTCACCACAGGGGCAGCCACGGTAGTTGGTTCTACATCCAAGATAGATATGCCACTGGTTTACATGTACTAATTAAATTCTTTCTTATGACCAAATTATTATTATTATTATTATTATTATTATTATTATTATTATTATTTTATCTTATTTTGGACTATGGCAAAAGAATCTAAAAATAAAAAGTGCAATAGAAGATATAGTGGGAAATTCAATTAATTGATCCCCCAAGGGCTATTCAATTAGCCACGAAGATGGCAGTTACAGGGGATTTTTTTCACCTGCCCAAGGCAGGTGAAAAAAAATCCCAAAACTTGACCCGTTTTTGCAGTCGTGGATACGAAAACACGTAGGTCCGTGAACTTACCACGGATTGTGTGTATTTTCGGGTGAATCCCCTTTTTTTTGCACAAATAAACGGGTTGTAATTGAATTGCGCAAAAAAAAAACGCAAACACTCCTGTTTTTCACGTGGGAATATTTAATGGGGTTAATTGACTTCTCCCCATAGCAGAGAATTTATAAAATATATTGCATAAGTAAATAAAAAATGGTTAAAGTGCTCTAACAAATAGCAACCAATCAGTTATTTGCTTGTATTGTCTAAACTTGCTGAAAAATGACAGCTGTACTGTGATGGATTGGTATAGATTACATGATAACATGTTTGTTACCTGTTCACCAGTTTTCCTAAATACTGCCCATAGGCTATAACATATAAGATTGGACCATTTTAAAACATAGTTGCCAATTGTAAATGTCCTTATTTTTCATTTTTGACCAGCTGAAGAGTTGAATTTATATGACTAGGTGTACTGGATGCAATCTTCACTAAGGGGTCTATTTACTAAGCAGTGTTAGGAGACAGAGTGAAAAGTGATGTCTGTGATAAGGTGCCAGCCAATCAGCTCCCAACTGTAATTTTTCAAACACAGCCTATGAGATGACAGTTGGGAGCTGATTGGCTGGCACCTTATCACAGACTTATCACTTTTCACTCTTTCTCCTAACACTGCTTAGTAAATAGACCCCAATATTTTTATTGTCTATACTTTATAACTTATTATAGTCTGATTAATAGTTATTGTAGGCAGCTGCTCTCAAAGCTGATAGGCTGATTGTCTGAATTACTGGTATTATTCTTCTAGTAAGTCCTGGGAATTTTGGTAGCCAGCCAGCTCAGAGAGTGCTGCCACAGTGTCAGTGCCAAGGGCGTAACTATCTGGGTAGCAGCTGCTATGGAACCTGCAGCTGAAGGGACTATTGGCCAGTAATGAACTGTTGTTTGGTGATTATTACTTAAATATTTAATGAACTGGATTAGATTAAATATAATAAAATTATATAAAAGTCAAGTTCAATAAACATGTAACGGTGGATATTGTAGCTCAATCTTAGACATTAAAGTATGAGATGTAATTAAATATCCCAACTCACTTAACAGTGTCATTGGCAATTATTTTTAAAAGTTGGCAACTATTGTATGTTATAGCAAATTATTTTTTTGGTACGGAAATGAATATACTGTTTTCATAGGGAATTCTTTTTCAAGTTCCATTTAAAGGTGTGATATTGTTCCGAGATCATAACATTTACATCAAATTTTGCAGGTCCAAGACTAATAGGATCTTAAGCTGGTAACATCAAACTTCTAAGTAGAAGTCAAAATCAGAAACAAATCTTATCGTCCCTTTCAGATTACAGTCAAGCTATCTAGATATTATAATGCATACATAAACTGCAAATATAATGTATTGTCTCAAACACTGTAATAAGTATTGGGTAAGACTTCAGTGACATCTTCTTCTCTGTTGAAGACAGGTGAAGCCACAACAGAATGGAACCTGTTAAGCTAAGTACACACCTGAGCGGCGGTGTGACCCAGTGATGCAGCAATGCAATATATCACATCGCCGTACATCACATTGCCATACACACTACATTATCCATCACACGATGCAGGGACGGCTCAAGGAATGTTCGGCCAGTGTGGCCGAACAGGGGCACCACCCCATAGAGGGCAAACCCCTCCCAACCATCTCGATTTCAGCGAGACAGTCCTGTTTTTCTGGCACTGCCCCACTGTTCCACCCATGGGCCATGTGGTGGTTCCGGACCCCGGAGAAGAGGAATGTGCGCTGCATCCATTTAGTGCAGGAAGAGGGCTGGGACAGCTCAGCTACTGAAGGAGTGCTGGGCTCATCGCCAGCCTGACGTTAAATGCATTGGGTTTACGGGCACCTCAGTCCCATTCTGCACAGGGCATGGCTCCTCCTGGAGCCGGCCCTGATACGATGACACAATATATTGTTACATGCTTCATATAACAATACCACATCATCCGTCCCATTGTACGTGCAGAACGTCCAATCGCATGATGCAATGAACGGAGTGGGGGTACACACTATACGGTGGTCATGCACATTGGTCGAAAGTACCATATATATCAAATAGTGTGTGCTCAGCTTTAGAGGACAGAATTTGTCTAATGCAAAACACATCGCTCACAACATTTTAGCTGCTTCTGATCCATGGCAGGTTTCTGTCCTTCTGTATTCACAAGCACTATTGGGCAATGGTGCAAGTTTGCCCAAAGTGTATTGAGTAAACTCATAAGGTGATTGAAATTACTATCAGTATTGTGACAACCAACAATATACCTTTTCCCCGCCAATATGTCTCCGTGTTATTTTTGTTGGTATGTTTTTTTCCTCCTTTTGTCTGGTGTAGCAATGTGTGATACCCTGCAGTTGCGAGGTGTCACTTAACCTTTGTCCCAGTGCAGCTGCCTCTATTGAAGGCATGGGAGCCATGGCTGTCTGACACTGTGCACCCCAGGATGCTCTGGGGCAGTGCAGAAAGACAGACACATGGGCAGCTCGTTAAGAGACAGGAGAGAGCCTGCAATATGAAGAGCGGAGGAATGAGCCATGGAATAGTGAACTAACATTGGGGCTGAGGTGTGACAGTTAGGCCAGTTGCAGGGAGTCTGAGGTAACCGACATGAGGGACAGACCAGCTGTGGAGTGACAGAGACGTAAATGCGTACAGAGCTAAAGAAACCCATTTATGTCAACTAGTTGGCGCGATAGACAGCTACTAAGCTATATAGCAGTAATGCAACGTACAGTTATACAGCAAGGGCCCCATCTGCAAGAGTAGTCTGTAAGATCTTGCAGATATACTGTAGATTTGTAGGATCATTGTGAGACTGTACCCAAAGTTTCACTCGCTAGTGGCCCCAAAGTTTTTCTTATAACTTTTAAAGTAATTGATGAAAATTAGTGAAATTTCACACAGCCCCACCTCGTGTCTGTGTGTTAAGTGCCGATATGAACCTGTAAATAGCTGAACAACGCATATTTATTGTCCAGACATACTGGAACACTGAGTTGATAAAGGTACCTCAGTACACAACACCACTGTCAGAAGCAGCAATACCTACTGACTAGCAGTGGCGGCTTCAGAGATAAGGCTGTAGCGAAGTCACAAATTCATATTTTGGAACCACACCAAGGTTTAAATGCTTTCTACAGTATGTGATCGAAATTGTATGTGATCTGAGTTCGAAAGTTGAACGTGCACATACCAATGTTCACTGTCTATATAAACAACTATTAAAAGGAGAAGCCCAGTGGAGAGATGAAGCTGACTGAAGCTGGTGGCAGGGCATAGCACTAGGCGTCACGAGGCCCTGCCCCATTGCAGGGGATGCCGCAAATCGTGGGCGATTGAGAGGAGGTCTGTCCAATATGACGTGATTTTCATAGAAACACATCAGGCCAAATGTAATAGAGTGAGAGTTTAGAACAGTTTTCAAAGTTGGCCAATGTAATACAGTCCGAGAACAGACAAACTCACATGTTTTTGCAGACTAAAAAAACTCTCACAGTTTAAACTCTCATCCAGATGTTTTCGCATTTTGAAAATACAACTTGACCAACATAACAGTGTGATAGTTTACTGCTAAACTCTCACATATTCTAAACTCTCACCCTATTACATTTGTCCCATCCTATTGGCCCCGCCCCTCCACATTTACCCACAATTCACATCCCTCCCATAGTGTCCACTTTGCTAGGAAGGGAGCAGGATGTGGGAGAGGTCTGCGGGGACTGCACGCAAATTCGTGAGTCTCCCCCAACTTCTGGGAGAGTAGGCAAGAGTGCATAAAATGCAGTCATTTAAGTTACAAAAAGGAACACTGAAAAGTTTATGTAACATTTTCAGCTGTAAATGTGAACTTCAAACCTCAAACACAACAGAGAAACCATTATTGAACTGGCACAAAATGATGATGATAATGTAAACAAGTCTAATACCCCCAAACCATATTGAATGCTATTTAACTGTGCAAATGCAAGCACAGTTGTGGGCTGTATTATCACATATGCCATCAAGGCCCCTAGGGGTATATTTACCAAAGTGAGAGTTTTTAGAAGTGGAGATGTTACCCATAGCAACCAATCAGATTCTAGCTATTATCTTCTAGATGGTGCTAGATAACTGTTAAGTAGAATCTGATTGCTTGCTATGGGCAACATCTCCACTTCTAAAAACTCTCACTTTAGTAAATATACCCCCTAGTACCCAGGGACAGCACTCTCTAGGGGCCACTTCAAATGGTTTCATGTTAATTTTATTAACTGTTACTTCCACGTGATCCTTAATGAACACTGTATTCCCCAGTAAAACATAGAGAAGGCAGTATATAGAGCAGGAGTATTTGTATTGCACAATTAAAAAATTTATTTATTTAGACAGTGGATAGGGCAGTGGTAACTAACTTAAATATTAACATAATTATGTTTTGTTTTTTACTTTTAGGCCTATGAGTCATAATTGCCAATACTATAATAATGATATTTATATATATTTGTGTATATATATATATATATATATATATATGTGTTTTCAATAAAGTTTAAAAAGGTTAAGTGTCCCCATAACCATATTATAAATGTGCAATTCCCTTCAAATTAGGCTTAATTTTGGATAATCTCTGTGATTTGCCAGTTTGAATTTGTAAATAGAGATATAGTTCAGCCAGTTTGTATTGCAGTTATATTGTGCAAACCCTAAACATACTGTAAATATAATATATATATATATATATATATATATATATGAATAGAATATAAAACAGGGAAATAAATCAGACAGGTGTTTCCCCATGTACAATCCAGGAAGAAATGAGGCTCAGAGAGGCTGTGAGTGCCTTTTATAATACGGTAGACATGTGACATTTGCTGATGCTTGCAGATTGGCCAATTTTACATTCCATGTCATGTGATTGGCCTGATTCTTCAGTGAATGTTAATTTTAGTGTTCAACAAATTTTCCATGTATTTGGAGGCCGATTACAAATGAATTAGTCAATGGCGAATTGCTGCAATTCTTCCAAATTTCTGAAGCCCCCATCACTGCCTATAAAATGTCACCAGCCTTACAGTTCTCACTGCTTCATCAAATTGTATAAAAATAATATATAGATTTGTAAACATTCTATTGACATTCCCTATATGTATCACCATTACACAGACTTATTTTACATTGTTACACTTTTTCTGTATTTTGTTTGGGCCTCTCTGATGTTCCTATTTCAGATCTAAGTCATGCTGAACATTACCTATACTACTGTGTGCTTCATCTGATGGGGCTTGTGAGTATGCCAGTTCTGGCCTATGTAATGCTGTTTGTAATGTGAAATCTAAACAGGGAATATCAGTGAGGCATGACAGGAATGTGTTTCCATTGGAGAAGTCTGTGTCAGGAAAAAGTTTAAGCAAAGACATGTCCAGAAGGGTCTTTCAGCTGGCCAAGAAGGAAGACTAATGTTATTGTACATTGGCTGTCACCCTGCCAACCCTCCTTCACAGACTTGTTTTCTCTTATACGTTCTTTTTTTTTTTTTTCTCCTTTCTTTTCTGACTGTTTGCTCAGGTGGACAGTGACACCACTTGGAATGAGCTGCATTCGTCCAGCGTTGCACGCATGGCCTTTGGCTGTGTCATCGCACTGGCTTCCAAAGTGGCCTCGGGAGAGCTGAAGGTGAGGTCTGGGTTGCATTGTGTGTGGGAAAATGCGCAGAGAAGCAAAGAGTGATTTACTATTATTCTTAGGCTTGAAGGTCTACTAGAGGTCATGGTGTGGGAAGATGGACTTTAAGGTGTGGCAGTCAAAAGAACACAAAGTACAGTCATAAAAACAAATAAGAGGCAAGAAACTCCTTTATTTTACTTTAAAAAAGAACCAATCGAATGTAAAGATCATCATATGGTATTATGATCAGTTGTGTTGAGCTACGCAAATAATTCCCGAATGCCACCCAAGCATTACAAACATCATTACAACACGTGTAAGGTCCGAGAAAGACTGATATTGTTGACTACAAGAGTAATGACCCAAAGTGTAATTTCCCCCCAAAAGCTGCAATAACTGTGAGCTAATGTTCATCTCTTCTCCTGTTTTTATCTTCCCTGCATGATCTCTGAAGGTTAATGTATATGACCAGAGAACACCCAGTCTAAACAGTTTATAGAAGGTTTAGACTTGACAGAAATTTGACATTTTATTTGGTATGTTAACAAGCGCTAGATATACCATTCAAACAGTTCATCTACTGATCTAGGTTCTAATATTTGAGGCTATATGTCAATGAAAAATAATCATGGATTATTTTTTAGAGTATAAGCTGCTTTATAGCCTGCTGTGAGGATTTAATGCGGATGGTTTATCTTGGTTAGCATTCATTTCTAAAAAATATTATTGTATATAGTATGGAATGAATTACCTTTTTATTTTGATTTACTGGCCTCACTACAGCCGGCACTTGCACTTTCTTTTATAATTCCTATACTTGCACACCCAGCCAATAGTACATGTACGGTGGCTCAGTACAAAAAAGAAGAGTTTAGTAGTTACCCAATCACCAGACCTGTAGTACAAACATTACACATGTCAGAGATACCTCCCAAGACCACAGCTGTGTCAGTGAATTAGATAATTCTTCCCCATGACACAAACACCTGTGCAAATTTGACATCATGCTAGAAAAGCTGAACTTGTAGGAATAGTGGGTACATATCATATGGCACCACCCTGACTAAACTAATAACTAAAAATAAATATATAATACATTAAAATTCTTCTTTAATGTTATGACACATATTATTTACACAGTTTCTAAAATCTAGCTTGGTGGATGAAAAGTGTGATTTAATGTTACAAAAGCAACATGCCATTCAGGTATCTAGAGGGTTCTATCTATAACGAGGCAAGCTGAGGCTTCTTCTAAGTTTTATAAGTTTTATGGGACATTAAAATGTACAGTACTTATTTTTGAAAAATATATATTTATCCATAAGTAAACACAATGGGCCTGATTTTGAATCATGTAGTTGAGTGTTTTTTAGCAGCTGTGGCACATATGTTACACAGTGTGTTTGCATAAAGGTGCTGTACTGATCAGGAGAGATGGTAACAAATATGGTGCGGAAAAATTATGGGTGTTCGTGGGTGGTGAGTGGAGGTGAACGCAAAAAATCTCCATCTCATGGGTGTGTAATGGGAGCATTGTGGGCGTGTCAAGGACTTGTGCAAGTGTTGATTTTGCGAGCGAAGGTGCGCCGATGCGATGGTGGCATCTAAAGGGTCACTGGCGGTATGATACGCTCAGTCCTTGCACAGTCATATGCAGGCTTGTACACCAGGGGAAGGGCTGATTCCAGCATTTCCATATACTCACAGCCGCGATTCAGACAACAGACGCAAGAGAAAATGCAGCTGCGTCCATCTCTGAATCAGACCCAATTATTTTTTATGGTATCTTTCAATGCTACGTCACTTGTCACATCCGTTACCAGAATGAGTAGGCACATCTTGGGTATTAAAAAGTTTTTTTATTTTGTTTTTCCACTTTAGCATACATTTTCTATGCTTAGAACAAAACCTTCTTACTCAATACATTGTCCTCTAACAAAGTTGCTTTCCTTTTTCCTTAAACTATTTATTTTCCTTTCGATAAATGTGTTTACAGCCAGAATTACGGAATCAGTATGTATTACTGCCAGCCTCATGGTGGCGGTTCAAATCCTGATGCTGGAAGCCCGGCAGGGGTGAAGATCCCGACATCGGATTTAGGTAAGTAATGCTAACCCTACCCCCCCCAACCCTCCCTTAGGGGTGCCTAACCCTAACCCTCCCTAGTGCCTAACCCTAACCCCCCCGCTAAGTGCTTAAACCTACCCCCCCATCCCTGCAGCCCAAACATAAGTTCCCTGGGGGGGTGCCTAACCCTAGCCCCCATTTCCCTAGCCTTACCATAACCCTCCCGGGGGTGCCTAATCCTAAATCCCCCCGGAGCCCTGAAACCTAACCCTCCCCCCCTTCGGCTGTCCGCGCCCGGCGCCCGGCTTTGGTATGCCAGGCGTCGGGCTCCCGGCGTAGGTCTAATGACAGGCGTTGGGATTTTGACGTCTGTCATTAGTACCCTGCTGGGATTCGACAGTTGGGAAGCTGGCGGTCGGCATTTCGACCGGCGGCTTCCTGATTGCATCCCAGAATTACACTTCAGATGATATTTTCCACAATCCTCATTTATCAAATACTATATTTTTAAATTATAATATTATATATGAATATTTAATGGAGCTAAAAATAGCGAACAAGCAGATACAATTACATAAACTACACACAATGACAATACTCAGGGGCGTATTAACGCTCAGGGGAGCCCAAGGCAACTAGACCTCTCCTCTGAACCGCAACTCCCCCTCCCAAAACTGAGCATCTTACCTTGTGCGCCCGCAAGCATCTCCCTCCTCCTCCACAGCACCATCTTTCCAGTGATATTGTGAAGATGGTGTATGTTCACAAGAGACCAAAGGCTGTGCTAGAGTGCTGGAGTCTTTGCTTTCACTGTGTGGTGCCATCTTCCCGAAGATGTCACTGGGAAGATGGCACCATGGTGGAAGGAGGGAACTGCTTGCTGGTGCACAAGGTAAATATAATCTGGGTGCAGGGTGTGCAGTGTTGGGCCAATATGCACTACATACCATGTGCCCATTATAGATACTCTAGATCTATTGTCAAAACAAGACACAAAAGGTTTTTATTGTATGTTATTTTTTTTACAATTAAGCTAAGTTAGTCAAATAAGATAAACCACATCTCACCATCAAAGCTAATTACTGCATTTGCAAATGATAGGCAGGGAAAGAATAATTGACAGGTGTCATACTGTAGGTCGAGGAAGATTGACTTAAGTAGACGGCAGTCATGACTAATGTCCCGATAGGTATTAACTTATAATGTACCTTTCTTATGGCAATAAGTAACACATTTTACAAAAGTTATAACAGCCCCCTGCAGTTTTTTGTAGACTAAGGCCGTGTATCCACTACGCAATGTTACTGAGCGATTGCACGATTATGACATTGTAATCGTGGAATCGTGCAGTCATCGTGCACACATCGGGCACTATTGTCGGAAACAACCAGCGATGCACTCTCAAGCTGGTCGTTTCTGACATCAATTATCTACTGAACATGCTGGTCAATCTGCTGATAATGACAGATTGCCCATGTTCAGAGATGATTGATGAGCCTACATTGAACGAGCAATCGTTCAGGGTAGGGACTGCAGGGGAACAGCAACGACGGTACGATTACAATGCTGGAAAGAAAAAAATAGTAGAGTGATATAAACCATCCAATCAGCTCCTGTCATTTTTCAAACACAACCTGTAACATGACAGTTAGGAGCTAAGTGGCTGGTAGTTTATCACTCTCCAATTTATCACTTTTCAGAGCTTAGTACATCTCCCCCTTATTACCTTAACTCTCTGGCTTTGTTCTGTGCCAATGAGCATTGCACTGCTGCCTTTGCTTACTGTATAGAGAGTTGTCATTTGGATACTCTTTTACCCAAAGGACAGCAAAGCAGATTTGTGTCATCTTTAAGGACAATGCACAGGGGTCCTACCCTTGCCCTCTTGCAGGGTAGAACCTAAGGCAATAAACCTCTTACCCAGCCCAAATAATAGCAAAATAATGCCCTCTATACACCACCAGTACTCAACATTATATCAAAAAGTCCCTTTAATGTTTTTATTTCCTATTTTATAATAAACGCTAAGTTTATGTAATTGCTGGAACCATGACTAAGCCCAGTATGAGGGTTAGGAGAAAAGAGATTTTAGAAACTTTATAATTAGTTGATTTTTAGCCAAAACATTAAACATATGCCAAGTTTCTTCCAAAGTATGTTGCCCTGCAAAGGACACTAATATATAGTTAATGAGGCATAAGATGACAGAAAGAAAATTGTGCTTCACATCTGAGGAATGGACTATGTAAATTGTGTTAACTTGGATGATTACTACTATAATAACCAACTATCACACTTAAGATAATATTTGCTAATGTTCTTCAGTAAATTCTGCCGGAACTTTATTGTGTTCTCACGATCACGGTCCTCGTTTTTGTAAAACATGAAAAGGATGTTTCCTGTAATCTTCCAATCAATTAGAACTGTTTTCCTTTAATGTGTCTGCTGGTGCCCAAACACTACAGACTTCCTTGCAAATTTGAAACATTTGGTTTATATTTACATATGCAGGCTGCAGCTGAAATGTACTCATCACATTGAACTGTACAGTGTTTATGTGTGTCATTATATTGCTGTTTGCTGTGGCAGTTGGAGTAGAAGTAGGTCAGATAGATGATGTTTTAATGCTCGGTTAACATCACTGTCACTTATTCAGTTTTCACTTTGACATCGTCCGAATATGAAAGAAAAAAAAGAGGCTTTATTGTGTAGATACAGGTTATTTGCACAATTTGAAAAGTAAATGAGTGCTTTGCATACTTGCTTACACACAGAAAGACTCATACCCCTTTTCCACCAAAAACCTGGGTTCGACCCGTGTTTTTGAACATGGGGCCTGATTCAGAGCCGCTCGTAAGCGGACGCTCGTTCGCTCCGAGCGATGTTCACACAAACGCGCATGCGTATGGGTTGTAATACGCATGCGCGAACCAGTCAGTGCGATCGGAAATCGAGCGCTCGCAAAATGCGAGTGCCTGCTAATTTGAGTGACAGGATGAGGCGTTTGTGGGTGGTAACAGGGGAAGGTGCTTGAAAACGGGGAGTGGTGATCCGAACGCAGGCGTGCCGAACGGTCAAAACGGGCGTTTTTAAGGGTGTGCATAATTAACAAAGCAGCGTCATCGACTACGTCACTTGGTTGTCTTTTAGCCTGAACTGCTCACATGATTGCGGTAGGAAAATGCTACCACAAGCACCGCGAGCAGTTCAGACGCCTTTTGATGTACTCGATTAATCTAATAAATAGCGGAGATGACGTAGAATGCGAGCAACCAGGGGGCGTTTTTAAAAAAATAACGAGCGCATGTTTCGTTCGCTCGCTCAGACATAGAGGCGTCAACAGACCGCAAAGAGCGAGTGCTCTATTTAAATATCCAGCCCCTTTTTCTGAACGAGCGAGTGCAAATAGCGTCTAGCTCTGAATCAGGCCCACGGTTCCAACCAGTGTCAGAGCCGGGTCAGACCCCATTTATACTGCACCTTGGACCTGGGTTATTCATGGGTTGGCCCCATTTACACTGAACCCGGGTCTGCCCTGTAAAACCCGTGTATGTCATTAGAAATAGCCTTTTTCAGGCTCACAAAGATGAGGTGATAAAAAGTGGGTGGTGACTGCTCACTGAAGCTCCAATTAGCAACTTTTTTGCTTGACCAGTGTTGGCTAACTCAGATCGCACTCTTTACACTGCACAGTTACCCGGGTCCTTCTTGGGTTCGACCCTGTTAGCTCTCAGGTTTGGACACCCTGATCACTCGACCTGGGTTACTTTTTAAGGACCCTTTTACACCAAGCCCTGACCCGGGTAGACCCGGCAATAACCCAGTTTATTTCTGCAATGGAAAAGGGGTATGAGTGATCACAATAGGTGGTTATTTTTTAAACTAATTTTTGAAAAAAAACACAGATTTGTATTTCTATTCATAGGATTACACGGCATGACATGATACATCAATGTGATAGTTCCCAACCTTTATTTATCTTGAAATGCGAGTTGCTCAATCCATTTATTGGCTTAATTAATCTATAAATCTATAAATGAGAGGCGTTAAGTTAGTGTAAACTCGTGTATAATTTATTCGTGGCTGTATTTGCTGACAAATATACTAGATGAAAAAGATAAAATATGTTCTTTCAACTAGTAAAATAGCTAAAACAATACATAGATTGCGTATATATAATTAAAACAATACCTTTGTACAAAATATATTGAATAGCAATATTTATTAATACCATAAACTAAGAGACAATCTTAAAATAGCAATAGTAATTAAAATACCTTCAAATATATTATATGCACAGCAACAAATCGTGTACTTAAATGTCCAAACTTTTTTTTCTCATAAACTTATATGTATAAATATATCCACATGAAGGTATATATTGTTCATATAAATCCCCCAGATCACTGTATAAATGATAGATGCTTTTTATTATATGCAACTGTTGAGATACATTCAACAAGTACCCCGTAAAGTGCTGAATATATTTAAGAATCAGTCCTGGGAGACTGTGTTTCAACTACTTTTGTATCCATTTAAGTTGTAACAGTTTCAGGAACATAGTGGGGTATGCAAATCACAGCCTAACTCACACATGACCCTGCTCACAGTTCCTGTCTCTCTCTCCTCTCTAGGCTGCTGCTAAGTTACAGGGCACATTGCTATCACTGATTGGCTCTCACTGTCTCTTTCTGTTTCAGCACCTTGCAAGATTTTTTTCTGTGACTTGCTTGAAAAAATAGTTTTGAGTGGAGTTGAAGGAGTTAATATAGAGAACAAAGAGCAAAGAGAACAAAAAATGACTTACCTTGGATGCTCTGTTAAATGGTTACCTATTTTCTATCACTTTTCCTTTTTTAAAATACCACAGTGGAATATCTGGAAAAATAGTTATATGACCCAAATGGATGGTGTCTATTTTCTGCAGTAATTGCAGAGAGAATGCCAGACTACAGTACTTCTTTCCTTTGACAGAAAACACAATTTAGATGCATGATCTCTGAAAGAACTTAAAACAAGTCTAGTATGTTGCACATACAATGCAACTACAATTCACATCTAGCCCAAATAAAAGAATGATGTATTACTAAGTGCAGTGTGTGAAAGGGGTTACCAGTATCTTCAGCCGTAATGTTCCTTTTCCACAGTCTGATCACAGCCTAACCGGCTGGCAATTTTCTGTAAACTTTATTGACAAATTATATTTAATACTGAGATGTTTGATTATTGGAAATTTGTAGGATAAAAACTTATTTTTAATGTTTCAAACAGCATGTATGTTTATAATGAAATTATGTAACAAAAAGTTGTTTATAATATACATTTGATCAATTAAGTATTATGTTTACTTTTTTTATTATGTACTGT
The DNA here is from genome assembly GCA_031769625.1 of Taudactylus pleione. Taxonomy (NCBI): domain Eukaryota; kingdom Metazoa; phylum Chordata; class Amphibia; order Anura; family Myobatrachidae; genus Taudactylus; species Taudactylus pleione. The sequence goes on along the minus strand of JAUIMM010000757.1, from coordinate 5,233,696 downwards.
ATACTTTTTGCTGGATTCCAAAACCTCTGCAGGGCAATGTTTGTAAACTGATTTGGCTTAAACAAAACACTGATTTTCATAGAAAATAGCGTTTTGTATAATGTATCCCCATTGGTTAACTAAAGTACAACAATCGTTCCTGTGCAAACTCATTTTCTCAAGTACTGCTCCAAATAACAAAAAATTACATTTACCACTTATGACAACAGAGGTTAATATTCAACAAGACAATTGCAATTTACAATTAATATCTCTATATTTATGTGTGTAAAACAAAATATTCCTTTGTAATCCATCACTGATTTTATTATATTTGTGTACATAGGAGTGCTGCCTTGAAATATGGCTGACATCACTGCTGCCTTTATTTCATGCTTTGTTTAATGTGCGTGTAGGGCTGAGTGTTTGGCAAGCGCAACTTATTTTTTGTTTTTGCCAATTGGGATCCAACAATAACAAGCAGAATTTAGGTTTTATACAATGCAGGAAGTCATATGAAGTGCGCATAGTGTTTTCAGAAGATGATTGTGTTTTTAAGTACATTCAAAAGTTATTTCCACAGAGAAAGAGCCATGTCATATGTGTGTGAGTCTGTGTGTGTGTGTGTGTGTGTGAGAGGGGGGGTTCCAGTTGCCTGGAACCTCTTATCCAGCCAGCATCTCAAATCATGATCACAATAGCAGTAGTACAGTATATGATACAATTTTACTAGAATAGCTTCCACAACATGCAGTATAAGGGACAGAACGGAGCTGCTTTGAATGCCCAAGTCTGCAGTTTTTTTGTATCTGAGCGCTCAATTAATGCACCGGAAAAGAGGGACAAGATAGCAGCTGCCAGCAAGAAGAAACAGACATCTTAATATGAGGTGGGAGAATGTGTGCTTAGAAAGCTAATTTCTGTCTCCTACAGGTTATATTATGTATGTATATTTATTATGGGATGTTTAACCTTTTCCTGACCACTGATGTTAATTATATGTGATAAATACGAGATGTTTGATGCAAAAAGTTTGTTATTTAGACTCTCCCCCTACAGCTTACACTATAGACCATCTATAATGTCAATTAATACTGTATTACATACACTAACCAGTGTGTAAGGAGACCAATGTGTATATATATATATATATGTCCAGGGCTGGTGGCAGGTTTTTCTGCTGCTCCTGCAGACTCCCGAACTTGGTGCCTGAGTTAGGTGAGAACAGTATTGTACAGCAATAAGACTATATAACCAGAGCGCTTATGAGTAATTAATTATTAATGAAATGATTTTAGGATGCATGCAAATACCAGTAAAAAGGTTTTATTTGTAAAATGTGTTTATAGCCCTTTTTGGATAAGGGATTTGCGGTTCTGGGTTTTATTGTGCAGGATTCCAAAGTAAGCCTTGCGGAGGTGGGTCTACAGGTACTGTGTTTAGATGGCTAACTTTCCCTATCTAGTACCTTAATGTAGTGCTGAATCTTCTTCCCGGCTGGTCTCCTCTCCACCCGTGCGGCCACTTCCGGTGATGGCGTCTGTGAGCTTCCGGTTTTCCACTATCATCAACCAATGCGTTTCATGCTTGTAGCACTTTGTCAAGGTTGTTGGTGGTTTCATGAGGTTGCTCCTTTATACTTTAAAATTTCAACAAACTAAGGGCCTGATTCAGAGCCGCTCGTAAGCGGCCGCTCGTTCGCTCCGAGCGATGTTTGCCCAACTGCGCATGCATACGGATCGTTATACGCATGCGTGAACCAGTCAGTGCGGCCGAAATTCATGTGCTCGCAAAATAGTGAATGCCTGATAATTTGAGTGACAGAATGAGGCGTATGTGGGTGGTAATAGGGGAAGGTGCTTGAAAACGGGGAGTGGAGATCCGATCGCAGGCGTGCTTAAAGGTCAAAACGGGCATTTTATGGGTGTGCATAATTAAAACAGCAGCGTCATTGACCACGTCACTGGGTTATTTTTTAGCCAGAACTGCTCGCAAAATTGTGGTAGCAAAAACCAACCACAAGAATAGCGAGCAGCTCATACCCTGTTCGATGTACTCGATTAATCTAATAAATAGCGGACATGACATAGGATGCGAGCGGCCAGGGGGCGTAGTTTCCCAAAAAACGACCGCAAGTTTTGTTCGCTCGTTCAGACCTAGAGGCGTGAACAGACCGCAAACAGCGAACGGTTCATTTGAATAGCCACCCCTATTTTCTGGACGAGCGAGCGCAAATAGCGACCGGCTCTGAATCAGGCCCTAAATTAGCTATTTGAGGTTAAAAATCGATATCTGTCCAGGAAGTGATGTAAGGAGAGTGGCAACCATGTGGATTTTTTCATTAGTATTGCATGCATGGGTAAACTGTTTTTCTAAAATTGTAAAAATCATATAATAAAAGATAAAGTAAAAAAAAAGATTAAATTTGTATATTTCTTTATAAAAAAGGTTTTAATTCTAGATCTACATTTAGACCGTGAGGTTTTAGTGTTTTTAGGTCAAAAAATCCATTTAGATTCATTTCTTATTAATTCTGAGTTTGGATTTCCTCCTCTCCAATTATGTTGCATCTTTTGAATACCAGTGAATTTAAGAAAGGATGGATTTCTATTATGACAATCTGAAAAATGTTGGGAGACACTATGAAGTGTCAATCGGTATGTAGCTTTTTGTGAGTTCTTCTTTTAAATTTCTGGCTTTTTTATATATTACCTTGGGGTTTTTTGGTAAACATTTTGACAGATGTTCATCTAATTTAAGTATGTGCCATTGATTTTTTAGATTTTTTTTCTAATAGATAATGCTCACTGCTACATTGTGTCATTTCTTATGGTTTTCTGTTTATAATTTATCATTATTGTTCTGTCCATCTCTGCTATCTGTTTTATCTGTTCCTGGAGGTGTTATTCCTTATAACATTCTTTCTGCTACTTTTTTCTTCATATTTTGACTCTGTGATATGTAGTTTTCTTTATTTGTACAATTGCATCTTACTCTTCTGGATTGGCATCGCTACGTTCCAGGATCCCATTCGCCAGCATCCCTACAGTAAAATTAGGGTTAAGGGGGGGTTAGGCTTAAAGGTTAGGTTTAGCTCTAGGGAGGTGGGTTAGGGTTAGGCTGCAGGGAGGAGGGTTAGGCTGTGGAGGGGAGAGTTAGGCTGCAGTAGCGGAGGGTTAAGGTTAGGATGCAGTAGGAAGGCTTAGGGGGTGGGTTATGGGTTAGTGTTAGGATACTAACATGGTTGTGTCAGGATTCTGACTGTCGGGATGCCGCTGATTGTATTCTGACTGCCGACATCCCGACCGTCAGGCTCCCATACCCAACCCATTACATGTACTGCTATTTGTATGAGTTAGGCTATAGCTTGTTACGTGCTAATTATGCCCCTTCCATGGGCTGGCCACACTTGCTCTAAAATAAAACATTTTTATATCCCCTCTAGAAATCCTGTGGATTCCTCAGCACATGCATATATTCTCTACATAGAGATTAAAGAAGAACTCTGCCCCCCCTAAGCATGGTCGTCTTTGTGTTAACAAATGAATATCAAGTTGTATGATGAATACTGTACTGTACTATTTATTTTATCTATATGACCCGTGTTTATTCTTTCCATGCATGTGAACACCATATATCGCCAGTGATTAATTCCTGTGCTGTGCTGACAATCAGCAAGTGGACCACAATTCCCAGCAGTCGGTGATTAAACAAGAGAGTTGTTTGTGCAGAATGTTTGTTGCCTGTTTATTCTGTTAAAGCAGGTCAAAGCATCTGACAATCGCATACCAAATGGTTTAGGCTTAGCCGGTGTTAAATATCCTTTACCCGGCACTGTATATCTAAATGCCATGTATATCTGTATATCTAATTCCCCCTCAACACTTCCTGAAGCTGCATTCAGCTGAAACAAAGCAAAGAAAATTAAATAAAGATGTTGTCTGAGAGCAGTTTTCAATGTATGTAAATAGGCTGTCTAATGTAATATATTATCACCCATTCATATCCCCAATACTAATTATTTAGAAGTAACTAATTAACTAGTCAGTGTTTCCAGTTCTGATACAGCAACGTGCAGACATATTCCAGCTCTCTGATCCCAGATGCGGGTCTGTAGACCTATATTTCCATGTAGATCTACTGGCTTCGTTATACATAAATCTAGGATTAGCGCGTAAAGAGCTACAGTGTGATTAATATATATACTTTATTCCAATGAAAATGTTGACAAATCCATTTGTCATAAATATCTGTGTATTAGTTAAGTATTTTGTTTTTTACTGTATACATTGGGGGCATTTCCAAAGCTTTGCATGACCATTGGTGGGATTGATTCTCTATAATAGTATTATCATTGACAATCCTGCCATCACTTTCATTAATTTCTGCTTTGCTACCTTTCCTTAAAGTAATCCAATTTATCTTACATATGTCTATAGTGTGTAAGCTAATGAGAGAGGCCTTTAGGTTTAATATCAAACTTTGTGTTACTACTGTGTTTGTTCCCAGTTGTTAAGTGATTTGGAGTTTGCTGATGCAATATCAATGATACTTTTCACATTACAAAAACACAATGAGAGTAAAGGATACCAGGGCTGTCTTTAGTTCATGTGTTATATTCAACTTTCTTTTTTTATATTGTTATTTACATCAATATAGAGGCGATTTCTTCTATAAGTTGCATCTGGTTGGAACATAAAGTGTCCCAATAAAAAATATTCTCTGATGCCTGATCTTCGGCACCACAAAAATCTGGCAATATTGAAGGAATGAAAAGGTTCTTTAGACACCATTTAAAGACGTATCCACCCCGAATGCTGAATTCTTATGTAAACATGTCATCAAAAACCACAAAATCTCACGTTTATGATTTTCCATAGAACATAAGCATTACTGCCCCATGTCCACATTTGGTAAAGAATGGCCCAGTCCGCCTAGCTCCGGCCATCATGACGAGCTAATTAGTGCACCCCAGCAGCTGACTCCATGTGGCCATGGTAAATCATGCATGCTATGGGCACAATTCTGTAAAGATAAGTTAATGAAATCAACAAGAATTTTTTTGTTGCTTCTTTACAAATCACCCCTATCAGGAACTATGTACGTTCTAAAGATCACACTCGGGGGGAGATGTATCAAGCCCTGGAGAGAGATCATGTGGAGTTGTACAAAGCAACCAATCAGCTTGTAATTATCATTTCAAAGACTGTGTTACATAAATGGCAGTTAGAAGCTGATTTGTTGCTTTGGGCAACTTCTCCACTTTATCTCTCACTGAGGCTTGGTACATCTCCCCCTGTGTCTGTTTGTTGGAGGGACATTTGTCAAAGCTAATAGCACATTTTTGTTCTCATAAAACAACAAGCATAGCAAGTACAGCGGCCCTTTGGGAAAAAGAAGAAAGGAAGAAGAAGAATGCTTTCAGTAATTACTTGCTAACAGGTTTTGGTGGATACATCATACATCACTGGCATTATTTTTTCTCCTTGATGATTTTGTATTTGTGTTTTAGGTATCACTTTCCCCCGTCACCCGCATTGTGAATGTGCTTCCTATTGCTGCGTTTGGTTAGAAAGCCACATGTTCACTCATCAGATACCCCAGAAAGTGAGAAGCTATCAAAGATTTCTTTGCACCGCTGTCATCATCCTCCTTCTTCAGATGGTCCCTGTGTGAGTAAAATGCAGCTGTGGAACCATTTCTGCGACTATCCAGCACTCAGGATACTATCTTCACACTTTTGCTTTCATAACCTCTAATGAAAGTCAGATGGGGTAGAACGGTATTCCTTCCCTGTGCACTGCTGATTAAAGATACCAATGTCTTTGTGCTTTAACATACACAAGTATTTTTACCTCCTTTCAGAATGCTGACATCTTTGCAAAAGTGTGAGCAATATATGGCAGCAGCAGCTGACAGTCAGCCGCATGCCACTGAGATATATGTCATACTGACTTATCCTCTAATTGCAACCACTTGGTGCAGGAGCTCTGCTGGCTTACACTGCGATTTTCATACACATAAATATAGGAAACCAGTTCTTCTTGGAAACATGATTCTAGTGCATGTAATAGATGTCTAATAGCTGATACTGCTAGGGAGTACTTGCTTTTAAAAGCTGTGTGCAGATATGACTCAATCCAATTAAAAAGCTTTGTAATGATCACATAAAGTTCAGATTTTGTCATGAGTGGTTCACCTGTACTAGCTAGAGATGAGCCAAGGAATCTGAGCTGCTCCGAACACTGGGGATCCGACTTCACCCGAGCTGCGGCTCGTGTGTTCCTGTCAGACTCGGATCCCACTTCGAGGCCGAGCGTCATCCTCCCGGCGTTGGATTCTCCCGGGACTTGAATTCTATATAAGGCGTCGTAACAGGGACTCTGCACCATTTCACTATGATGCACGCAGCTGTGCTTCGCTGTACTCTGCTGTACTGGCTCAGGCTGTGCTGTGTCCATGAGTGGCTGTACTCTAAAGTGATTATGTATAGGGGCACACTGCATGCTTCTGCATGCTACTGTGCTGTACTGGCTCAGGCTGTGCTGTGTACACGAGTGGCTGTACTCTAAAGTTACTGTGTACAGAGGGCACACTGCACAATACTGTGTGCTGCAGTATACTCTGCTGTATTGGCTGTGCTGAGACTCTGGACTCACAAATGGCTGTGCTGTATATAAACTGAATGTGTATAGGGAGCACGCTACACGCAGCTTTATGCTGTGCTTTTACTCTGCTGTAAATTGTACTCAGGGCTGCCAAGAGCCGTGCTGGGCCCGGGTGAAGGGGGCTTTGCCGAAATTGTGGGAGGTTTGACCACACCCCCTTAAGGAAAAAAACATTTGTTGCAATGATGGGGGCGCGGTGAGCCCCTCAGCCCGGTGCATATCTGGGGGGGGCATGATCAGGATGATCGCTCCCCCCACAGGCAGAGGAGACTGCTGCTGCTACTCTGTAGCAGCACGCAGTCTCCCTTTGCAGCCCAGCACTGCTCAGCTGACAGGGAGAAGGGGGGTGCCAGTGGACCTGGGCCCCTGCTGTGCCCCTCCAGCAAGCCCACTCCCCCCTCTCCGCTTCCCTGATTGTACTGTTTGGTGCGCTTTACCCTACTGCGCTTTCTTCACATGACACTATAAACCCTATAAGCCATGCAATTTGACCCAAGCTGCAAGTTCAAAGACAGAAAAATAAAATATACTGTAGTTCTGTTGTTTATACTGTTTGGTGCACTTTATCCTAGTGTGCTTTCTTCATGTGCCTCTATAAGCCCTGTGATCCACGCAGTTTAATCCAAGCTGCAAGTTCAAAAACAGAAAACTAATAAAGAAATATATAGTTCTATTGTTTGTACTGTTTGGTGTGCTTTACACTATGGTGCTTCATATGCATCTATAAGCTCTGTGCCTCCACGAATTGATCTGTGAATTGAAAAATGGATAACAATCAGTTGAGAAAAGAGCAACCAAATACTGTTGCTGCAGCTGCTGCCACCAGTCATGATGACGACTACTCTAGTCCATCAGTGTAATCTACTAAAGCTGATGCTCAAGGGCATAGAGGGTCTAAGTCAGGGCATCTAAAGCAAAGAAAAATATACAGTGGTAAAGAAAAAAACACATCTAATAAAGGGAAAGGTTGCTGCAGAAAAACAGAAAATTGCCAACATGCCATTCACCACATGCAGTGGCAAGGAAAGGCTCAGGCCTTGGCCCTTATTTCTGAGTGGTCATTCTGACAATAAGGTATCTTCTGCCTCTCACGATGATGAGACCTTTTCACTCTGAGTCTTTAAGAGATGCAAAAAAAATGAAAATCACTAAGGCAGTAGACCAAACTGTACATTCATAAACAAAAATGTCACAAATCCCTGTGGAGAGTCTAAGTGCACTTTCAGATTTAATTTGAGGGTAATTGCATCCAAATCACCTAATTTGGATGTAATTACCCTCAAATTAATTCTGAAAGTCTGCAGTTAAAGCACATCTTGTTTGTTTTATTTCAAAGCCATTGTGGTGGTGAATAGTGTCCAGAATATGACAATTCTGTCAATGTCCCAATATTTATGCACCTGACTGTATATATATATATATAAAATTAATTTATTGCCACATATTCCACAGCGCTTTACAGAGAATATCTTACCATTCACATCAGTCCCTGCCCCAGTGGAGCTTACACTCTATGATCCCTATCACATGCGCATACACATACACAATAGGGTTAATTTGTGTTGGGAGCCAATTAACCTACCTGTATATTTTTGGAGTGTGGGAGGAATCCGGAGTACCCGGAGGAAACCCACGCAAGCACAATACAAACACTGCACAGGTATATATATATATATATCTTGTAACAGCTTGAGAAATGGTAATTTGTGCCAGAAATGTTGCAGATTTGCGCAATAAACACATTTTGTGTGGTGCAACTGCTCCAGAGTTTTTGCCCCTCTCTACAGTGAAGCTGGTGATATACAGAGTAGCCTGCCTCTGAATGAGCTGGCGTTGTTTGTTAGATACTGCAGCTGCTGAAGGTGATTCACCCACCCAGTGGGCTGTCACATTCATGTAATCTTTAGTTTGCCACTACCACTTGTCCACATATCAGTGGTTAAGTGGACAGTGGCAGGGGCACAGAGAGGGTGGGGGATTGGGTACTAATTACCCGGGCCTGGGAATGCTGGAGGGGCCCCCGCACCGTTCCCCCTCCCTCCTACATCACAGCAGCCCAAACAAAAACAACAAACAGCAAACAGTGGCACTTGGAGTCATCCAACGGTTGTAAAAAGGTATTTACTGTGAAAGAATCACATTACCAAGTACCAACGTTTCGGGACAAACAAGCCCCTTTGAATTCACCTTGACAAATGGGCTTGTTTGTCCCGAAACGTTGGTACTTGGTAATGTGATTCTTTCACAATAAATACCTTTTTACAACCGTTGGATGACTTCGAGTGCCACTGTTTGCTGTTTGTTGGAATTTGATTACTCAGAGGGCACCTAAGCAAGTGGACATTTTTACCGTCATTTGTATATATATATATATATATATATATATATATATATATATATACTGTATATACAAATATATATCTATATTTCACCCTGATATCACTAATCTTTAAACTGTGCACAGAAGCTTTGTTTTCTATTTATTACATATTTTTGTCATTCAAATTTGACAATGTGTTAAAAATATGTTTTGAAATTGTTTCCATATACTGTAGTTGCTTTTTTTGCACTTGCCCAACTATTTGCTATGGTTGTTTCTTAAATAGTTGAATGATCTACACACTCAAACTACAATCTTAAACACACCACAACAATATGCTAATTTAAGCACCCCCAATACATTGCTGTTGCTGCAACTAACAATGTCAATATATGTATACTTTGAATTTTGTACAAATCCAAGGATTTTGTGGCTGTTTCAAGTATGGGTCCAGATAAATTGCAACACATTTTTAAACAAATTTGAGAACATCAACAATTTGAAAAAGTGTACAAGTGTACTGTACAAGTGTACATTTGGAAACAACTAATAAACCCTTAAAGCATCTATTAACCCCTTGCTGCAAACGAGTGGAACTCTTTGCCTGCATATACATTAAAAATGTGGACAAGTCCCTACAAGGGAAGGGGGCCCGCAAAGAAAATTAAGCAATTACCTGTGGTCTCTTTAAGTACATATATCTCCCTCACACAATTATTTAGACAAATGGGAGTATCCTCATTTGATAAAGAGGAAACCTCTTTTTCAAACTAGTTGCCTCCATAAAAAAGATTGCCAGGTGACCAGTGTGATCCTCAGGCATTAATCCCTACACTGTACAAAAATTCTCAAGTCCAGGTATAATAAAAGATATGGCTCAGTCTGGCATCCTTAAATTTAGCGACACCCTCATAGAAAAGATGGGGGGGTCTGAGCTTTCAAATGATGGAGCCCCTTAGTTCTTATTGTTTGTTGATCACCTTAGATCATCATACATTACTGTCTTGTACTATGAAAAATATATTCCATAGATGGGATGAGGGCACATTGTGACTTATATCCCACATACTGGCCCACACACACACACATAAGCACTCTTGCTTTAAAGAGGGGAGTCCCCTCTTTTAAATGATGTGCCCTATTAGTTGTTTTTATGTGGTAATCACCAGACAATAACGGAAAAGGTAAACAACAAAAATAATCTAAATTTCAACAGAGGGAGGACCTAAAGCCCATATCTACCCCATCATGTGTCAAATGAAAAAGGTCTCCCATCATTTAATGCATTAGGTTTTCTAGTGTAAAAAATGGTAGGTCTTGTTGCTCTACCATGTTATTCCTACATAATGAATGTTTAAATTGAGAAAGGGAAAAAAGCAAACACAAAATCTAAAAAAAAAAATTATTATCGTATTCAATGTAGTTGTGATAACTGTTGCGTAGAATCCTGTTATTTGCATGAAACACAAAAAAAGGGATTTGCAATGATTATGAAAAACAAAAAAAATTTAGATTTGCTTTTTGTTTTTGAAATTTCAACAAAAATATAATTTATGGGAAATTTTGTAAAATTTTCATTGACTTTTTAGAAGTTGCAAAAAGACTAATGGTACTTTCTGAAAATGCAATGTCTTCTGAATAAAAGCAAGGTATAATGTGTGTGGCTAGTGCATATAAAGATAGCAATATTGGTATTGGAGTTGGACTGACGAACACGAAGGTCAAAAATGGACTCAGCATAGGACTGAGAATAAACTCAGCAACGAAGAGGTAAAAGCAATGTTTTTGTCTGAATCACGAGCAAAACATTTGTGCTGATGTGATAAACATCCCATAAATCACACTGCAGAGAAGGTTTTTTCTTTTCTATATACAATGCAGAATGTACTGTATATTTACTGTTTTAATGAGAGATGTGTGGGATCGGTTTTACTCGGTTATTTTCGCCACATTAGCGCATTTTCGGATTAGTTCGGATTTATCTGATTGGCTATCTAAAACACGCGAGAGACGGATAGCCAATAAGATATATCCGAACTAATCTGAACTTGCGCTAATGTGGCGAAAAGTACCAAGTAAAACCAAACCCGCACTTCTCTAGTTTTAAATGAAAACTGACCTTTTTTTAATCAAACCATTTACATTTACCTTTTTCTACAATAATGGGAATTTTGAAATATGTTTTTGTCTGAATATAAAAGTAAAATGATGTTGCTATGTCAAATTCTGGCAGCCCATCCACACTAGATGTTGAATGATATAGATTGTAAGCTTGCAAGCAGGGCCTTTCCACCTCTAGGTCTGTCTGTTATTACCTAGTTTTGTTCTATTAATGTTTCCCAGGGCCAGATTAAGGCTTGTGGGGGCCCCAGGGCAACTAAGTTTCGGGGGGCCCCTTCAAGCCACACAGAGTCGAGCCCAGCCCAGCCATGGCCCCAGTAGCAGTCTGCCCCAGCAGTGCCCCCAGTAGCAGTCCCCCCTCAACAGTAGTTCTCCCAGGAGTACCCCTAGTTATAATCCCCCTCTATGCTGTGTCCCCTAGTAGTGGTCCCACCAATGTGCAGTGCACCCAGTAGTAGTCCCCCCAGTAGTACCCCCAGCAGTGCCTAGTAGTCCTCCCAGCAGTGCCCCTCGTAGCACCCCCTGCAGTGCCCCTAGTAGTAGCCCCCAGCAGTGCCCCTTATAGTAACCCCTGCAGTGCCCCTAGTAGTAGTACCCCCCCAGCAATGCCCCTTGTACACCCCAACGACACACACAAAAAAAACCAACAACTTCCACTTACCTTAATCCCCGCTCTGTCATCTGCTCCTCCGTCCGGCGCCCTCCTGGGCCGGCCCGCTCTGCTTGATGGGAGAGACGACATGGCGTCTCTCCCATCAGCCACTGCGGGAGCCGGAAGACGGAGGCTCCGGCAGTGGGAGCAGCAGCTGATGAGCGTCTGACTGACTCTCATCGGCTGCTAAAACAAACACACAGCTGCCGGCACTGGCGGCTATTTGCGTTTGTGCTGTGTGCAGTCCACACTACCACCCTGCCCCAAGCTGATACAGCAGCACTGACTGTGCTGCTGCATGCAGTAGAATGGCCGCAGCTGCAGAGCGCCCCTCCTCCCGGGAACAGGTGCCGCCGGCACCTGTTCTCGGCAGGGTCACACGTCAGCGACCCTGTGTGGGGGCCCTCTGTGTGTGGGGGCCCAGGGACAACCGCCCCTGTCGCCCCCCCCTTAATCCGGCCCTGATGTTTCCAATTGTGAAGCGCAGCACAAGATGTTTTGCTATATAAGAAACTGTTAATAAATAAATAAATAAATGCTATATCAGTATTCTTTGACTTGATGATTCCTGAAGTATCGTACTGATTATGAGTCACAAACACTTTAGGTATTGAGTTTGCCATCTTGAATTGACCAAAGAAAAGTTCTGCTACAGGAACACTTGCCAAAAGTTGATCATAGACTTTCTTGATGAGATTTGTCACTGTAAATTTATCAACTGTTTGCTATTTTCCGGTAATTTAAAACACCATATCTGATTGGTTTCCTATATTCTGTCAATCTGAATACACATGGGAGTTCTATGTAAAAATGCAAATTGTAATGTAACTGGATCATAAAACAAATAGGGTATATACTGTATATATATATACATGTAGAACATGATATAAATATTAATTATTCACCATAAAGCAGATTACTTGACCAGAAACAAGCAAGGCGCTTGTATGCACTAAAGACAAGCAAAATTATCCAAACTGTTGTATGACATATTTGCCTTATTCCTCATTCAGCTAAAATGAAAATGAATAAAAACAAATATATACAAACAGAAGTACATGTGGTATTGATATTAATAACCAGATGTTTTAAAACAATAAAATGACAATGTACCTGCGGTGAAATGTTTTTTTCACCACAGGTACATTTATTTATTTGAGGACTGTTACAGGAACAGTTAGATTGTCTATTATCTTTAATATTGGTAAAGTCTGGTAAAATTCTAAATAAAAAATAATTTGTTAGTAACTTTTGCCAAAGACAAGAATTCCCTTTGACAATATATTAGGAACTCTCCATATAAATGCGGCGAACAAGGCTTATTTGTGAAACTGAAAAAAATGTAAATAAGCAAATGACATTCTTAAATTTTTTGACAAAATGTGCAGTTTTTAAGAGTAGTGCATATACATATTGCAGTGTGTATGGGAAGTATAAAAATGTACATCTTCTGGCAGAAGGAGCTTGGCATATCAGAGTATTTCCTGTGGTGTGGAATACGAGTTTGAAATTCATTATGTCATCATTCAGCCTATCCCTAATACTAATCCTAACTGTAGCCTAACCGTAACGCTGATATATACATAATGTTGACATTCTGAACCATTCGACATTAATGTCGACATTGTACGATGTAAATGTCAACAATATGACTGTCTACTACCGTTTCCTATTTGTGGGTGTGAAGATCCACTGCAATGCCTGCTACAGACAGGAGGTGGCAGTGCACCATCAACACTGCCACCTGTGCATTCTTTGTCAGTTACTGCTTAATGGTGCATACACACGATCAGATTTTTCCTTCAGATATGAACGATAACGATTTAAAAATCGTTCAGTCGTTCATATCTGAAGGAAAATCGTTCATATCTGACATGCCTGAACGATGGACGATCAACGATGCGCGTTCCCGTTTGTCAGATAACGATATCTGACATCTGATGGGTTTGCAGTCAGACTTGGACGATTCCATTCATTTTAATGCAGTCAAAAATCGTTCAATCGTTCAAATCGTTCAAAACTTTGGTAAAATCGTTCAAATCGTTCAATCGTTCAGTCGTTCATCTGACAAATCTGACAAATCTGACCGTGTGTACGCTCCATAACTCTTTGCTAAAGGTTAGATAATTTAGGGGCCTATTCATGAAGCAGTGAAAAGCCCTGTTTAGCTGAAAACAGGGCTTTTCACTTTTCTCGTCTATTCATATAGAAGCTTACCATGGAGGAAGATATTCTTTCTCCTGCAGCAAGCTCTGGTTTCTTTAAGCATCGCATCACCATACTTTAATATGGTGAGTATGATTCACTAAGAAATTGAAAGCTTTGTTTTCTGTTTTGTCTGCTGTAACAGATTCGCCATCTGTGGACGGCGTAATCTGTTCATTCCTATGTTAAGGACAGGGAAGTGGAATACTTCCCTGTCCTTCGGGTACTCCTCCATGATGACTCCGCCCCCTCCTGTGCCAGTAGCCAATCAGAGGATCTCAGGGCATATACATATGCTGGGTCTCCTCCTGCTGACTGCCCCCACTGACACGGTGTCAACCCCACCTGCTCTGTTCCTATCCCTGCCGCCACTATGGTAAGGTGACCCGGCATAGGCATATGCCCGGTCACTTCCGTTCTGACTGTCCAATGATCCATTTGATATCCCTGCTCTGTTCCTACCTATCCCACCCCCGACCCACCCCCGGCGCTGAAATGACCCGGCGGATGCGCAAACATTGTGATGTGTAATGTTCAATCTGCTTGCAGAGTACAGTTCCATTATTATCTTTCTCTTCCCCATCATTACTTATATCTTCTCCAAGAGTTCTACTGACAACCTAATTGCTGTGTGATAATCCTCTCACAATACAATTAATTGTGGATGTGGCAAAGTATAAATGTAACACCATTTGAGAAAGAGGATGTCACTGGATGGATGAGCTTTACCCCGACACACTGGAGGTGTGGTTACACCATTAATGGGCATGGTCACACCTCCTAGTAGGCTTTCTATGCAGCATACTGTGGAGACACCTGTTTAATCAAATAACTCAGAATGGGCGTACTATAATAAGCCCCCCCCCGGTCATCATATTGCAAAATCTACAACTATGTAGGTATCTAAGAATATTATCCTCCATGGAGAAGGGGTCCTGACAGTCACCTGTGCAGTACATGTCCCTCAAGCATATCACTGTAACTACTTACAGATGTCTGTAAAGCTTATATATATATATATATATATATATACCCAGCAGCAGATTTATTGCTTCAAAGATCATATAGCATTAAAAAAAATACCTTTTCCATTATTTAGAACCGTTATCCTGACTTTTTTGCCTTCTTATTTAATGTTGTCATACATTACATAGATGATTCCACATTTTTAATTATGTTGCAAATGCTGCCAAATACTTGAAATTACTTGGAAGAAAAAAGTGAAGCAGGAACAGTACTGATTGTATACCAGGTAATTATTATTAGGCAGCACCTCACTGGTACAATGTGGACAAAGCATCCTTATTTCTGCTGTTTCTGCATGCTGGCTAAATTCATACATACATTATAGTAAAAAAAAAAACAATAGTACATTTGTCCTTTTTTCCCCACTTGCTGTCATTCATAAAGAAACCTAAGTTGACCAAGTATTCTGTATGTAAACATTGCTATTTCCTATAGGAGTAATCTATACCAAAGTGAAGTTGCCTTATATGAATTAAGTACTAGTAACATTTAACTAGTAGCTAATGATGCATTAATAAATATGTAGATAAAAGTTTAAAAAAACATTAATCAAAAATGGAGTTTCAGTTTCATGCTACTGTGTGGGACCCGATTCAAACATGTATTCTGTTTCAATGTTTACGCGGTTGAACGACTATCGGTAAACTGCAAATGCGAATGCATTTCAATGTGCAGGGATCACAGTGTGATTGACAGGAAGGCACCGTTTGGGAGAGGAAACTTGGGGGGTGGTCGGAAAATTGCAGGCATGTCATTGCAGATTTGGGGGCAGGATGCAGGAGACGTCTGCGATCCCCTACATACATAGGATGGCTCCAGCATCTCAGCCCAGGTCAGAACTATGGGAGACAATGGAGGCGCCAGCCGCTGGGCTTCAGCTCTGAAGGGGCACCTCCTCCATTGTCCACAACATATTCACCCCACTTAGGGCTGTAACTATGTAACTGGAGTCTATCGCCACAGTCGCCCAATACATGGCACCCCTCCCCAGCACATGGGAAGCCATCAAACACTAGTGGAGAGCTCCATGTCAGACCATCAGCTGCTGCCTTCGTCTATCTGTAGCATGCAAATTGCTACTTTACAGTGTCAGGCGCTGTGACGAGGGGGCACCAAATTATAACTTGCCTCCGGGCGTCTGGGATGAACTTATGCCACTGGCCCAGGTACCCATGCTGCATGAACATGCGTGATTACCAGAGTACCTGCGCATGGGCTGCGAATGGATGCAGTTGCGGTGCGGTTTGCGATCTCTCCAGTGGGCGTCTTAGTACTGTTAAGGATTTTACAAATGATCATTCCTCCGCACACAATATCGCACCTGCAATTGCAACACCCTACATCTTTGATTAAGGTCCCAAGCACACAAAGGACCTGCTTAAGAGTTGCATGTAATGTAAGTCTGTTTTGCAGACAGTTCTGTAACTATAAGAAACCACAGGTGATTGTAAGTTATTTGTATTTCAGGTTTGCCTCCACTTAAGCGTAACTGGGTACTCGCACAGAGGGTAATAGGGAGATGTATCAATCTTTCTAAAGAGGAGAGGTGGAGAAGTTACCCACATCAACCAATCAGCACCTAGCTATCATTTTATAGAATTTACAAGATAGATGACAACTAGAAGCTGATTGCTTGCTAAGAGCACCTTCTCCCACCTAGGTGTTCTGAGGCCGTGTTTGTAGGCCTATAGGTGGAAATGTGGGCTAGTCATAGGTGAGCGTATGCAGAGATCTCTCAGATATCAAACGGATCACTTGCACAGCGATCGGGCTGGAATAAATGTGCGTTGATAGTGAGGATGGCTACTTTAACAAGCGGATGGCTGGGGTATTACGGCCACACCTCTGAATATCCGCATTTATTTCTGAGGCTGCAGTGCGGCAGCATCTTCGTAGGTAGCCCATTGCTATGTCTTTTAATTACGTAAATGACAAAAGTATATAAAAATACCTGGAGCACCACTTTTATCCATATATATTAGAAAATGCTACTAGTACCTCATTCATATAATGCAGCATCACCTTTATGCAGATTACTCCTATACAGCAATGTTCAGGGCCGGACTACAGGCACACATAGGGGGTCCCCACACACTGTCCCCGGCCCCCGGCCACATCTACTACCTAAACACCAGAGTACAGCATTTAGCTGTCTCCGCTGCGGTCCTGCTCGGCACCTCAGCTGTTCCCTTTCCTCAGCTCAGCGGCCAAGGAGGCTCAGTACAGTCACAGTCTTCTGAGGTTATGACGTTGTATCTGGTGAGAATGTGATGGCTCAGACCAGAGACCGGAGTCATTTTACTCAAATTACTCGTCCTCCAGTTTCCCCAGGCCATGGTGGAGCAGTAATACAGCGGCCAGGCATAATGAGCAGTGAGTCTGACAGGCAGCCCTGCTGGAATATGAAGTTCTAGAAGTTCAAATATATACATATATAAACACTTTGATCATTTTAGTGATAGGGGCCCCCACACGTTTGTTGCCCAGGGGGCCCCACAGACCAAAATCCGGGCCTGACAATGTTTATATGCAGAACTGCTGTTTTACTTCTGATCAGGTGATCAACTTTTCGGTCCTTTGCTGACAGAAACATTTCCATAAAGGGGCAAAAAGGGCAATTGCCATAGGCCCACCAGAACAGTTAGCCTAGTATTGGATTGCACTATGTCACCTATAAACCAGAATGAAATCTGCCAGATATATTATTTCCTCCTTTGTCTTAAGACAAACACCTGGAAAACAATCTCACAACTAGTTGTTGATTTTCAACTCGTACATTTAATCCACAGTATTCCTGCCCGAAAAAAGTAATAATTTGTTGAACAAGTGTTTTATATGAATTTAAATGACATTTGGCATGTTGTCTATACAGATTTCAGAAATAATGAATGAAAGTCTTGCCTTAATCTAAAGCGGTCAGTACAGTCCACAGCCCGGGGAAAGCTAAATGTTGATTTATGAGGACCATTTCTGTTTTGCCTACAGTTCACGAAAGGTGTAATAGGTTGTCTGACAAAGCAAAGGCAGGAAATGAACCCTGGCATCACAACCTAACCTGCTACATCTGCTCCTAATTAATTTCCACAGGTGATAAAAGATTTAAAGACAGACGATTTTAAATAATTATTTTTTTCGACATGTCAAAATTCTCTTTGCTTAAACATTGATAGTTTAAACTTACTTTCATGCAATAAGTACTAATCTTCTCCTATGGCTGAAAGTTGTAACCGAGTTGACTAAAGAATAAAGTGGACACTTGCTGAAGCTGAAGTATTACAGAAGTTGCTATTATAAAAAAAGATTTATTACTTATGCAAATGTTTAAGTTCATGATATTGGATCACATTACTATACAGTATGTAGCTAAAAACAAAGTAATACAGTCATTCAGTAATGTATTTTCAATGATGGACTACGTCATTTTTATATAACAAAAACATTTTGTTCAGGAAAACATTCATATTAAGTAATAATAACAAAGTATTTTAAAATGGGGTTATTATTATTATTACTACTGCTACTACTTCTGCTAATATTAATATTTAGCTGGGATACCCGGCATTGACCGGGTTGAAGAATGGACCTTAATTTATTATACTGCAGACCAACATTGGAGACCATGGCATATAAAAAGGTGCTTGGAAGAAATTAGTAACTGTCAGTGCAGGTGCAGTGTTACAGTTGATCCTCCGACTCACTGCTCTTCCGTTGGAGCTCTGCCTGCCCCCCACTGGTACATATCAGCCTCTGCCTTCAGATCAGTGCAGTTTTAGGCACTGGAAGACATCCTGAGCGAACTTGTTTAAACAAAAATTTCAAATCAGAGACTCCACGGCCTACTTGGTTTACTTGAAAATACTACATAGTAATTTGCTGTATTAATGAAGAATAAAACATATACAGGCATGGGATCCTTTATGCAGAAACCCCATACAATTCCAAAATCGAAAAAGCAAATGACTGCAGCATTTTGGTGATTTTGTACTATGCAGAGAAATTGCGCATAAACACATAACAAGTTACGACTACGTCTTTGTACACAGTGGTCGTTTGAAAATATGCAAATGTTGCCACTGCTGGGATTTGGATTGAGAAGCCACTGGTGGCTTTGCATATCCACCGATTGCGTACACGGTCAGAAACATTGGACGCACGTTGGTCGGTCATCACACTTCTGAGTAACCCTATGGTCTCACAGAAAGGCTGATGTAACTAAGACACCGGAGCCTTAACAACTGCTTATGGGATTGCAGACGCAGACAGTGACATGTCTATGAAGTGGTCGCGACACACCTGTGTTTGAGTCGTCCCCCCCTCCCCCATTACCATCAACAAATGGTCCATGACTGTCAATAAGTTTGCGCTGTGTGACTCCGGCGCATGTGCATAGTAGAAAAAACATTGGCCATTTGCGAAAACATCGGCTATGTATCCATCTCTGAATTAGGCCCTAGGTTACTGATGGAAATGCAGACATGAGACAGAGGGTCCTGCTCGTGAGAGCTTATTATGTAAGGATTTTTATGAAGCAGATCAGTTCTTACACAGATTTGTGTGACTTCGATTGATTAGATGAGATGAGGTCAATTTTAGTCCAGACATTGTACACACCAGGGGCATCTCTATAATGGGTGCAAGGTGTGCGGTGCACATGGGCCCCTGGGACCAGGGGGGCCGACACCGCACACTCTGCACACATAGACAATTATACTTACCTTTCTGCAGATCCAGTTTCGTGATCTGCAGCACCGGACCAGAAAAAAATCACTGGGAAAATGGCGGTGGCCATTTTCCCAGTGACTCATGCAGGCGCAGAAAAGATGTCCCCGGGCCATTTTCCTGGAGATCTGCACATGCGTGGTAAATTCTGGCATGAAGCCAGAATCTACTTCGCTGACAGAGAGGATGGGGCCCAAACGGAGGCTGCACACAGGCCCCCTCCTCTCTTAAAACCCCCTGGTACACTTTATGAGCCTGATTTAAGTATGTATGCTAATGCAATCAGAGCCACAATCCCGTACACAGCCGCTGTGAGAAAATATGCTAATGCATGCAGCCGCCCGGAAATGTATTGAGATACCTGCCAGATCCAAGCAAGTGCTGACAAACACGCAGAGGTGGTCGCAGATCCTTCAATAATCGTCCATCTGAGCAATCCAATGGTTGCGCATTATAGGCACAGGAACTAAGATGCTAATGCCAAGTTTTTTCTGCGTATGGATTCGCAGTAGTATACTGAGACACGCCCTAATAACCTCCACAACGCACCTGCGTTTATGTCACAACTCCCCGTAGCCACCCCCAAGCCATCCCGGAATGTCAATCACTTTGCAAAGAAATCCTCACTGCGAGTGGAATCGCCAAGGTACATTGACGCTTGCACAGTGCGACACTGACGCATGTGCAGTCAGCCGATAATCGCTCAACTGTGTAAATATCGGCATTGCGTATTTTTCTGAATCAAGTCAATTATACAGTATGTACGCTCTGACCACCGATACCTGGACAGCTTGTATAGGGACATGATCTTTCCATCCAAGCCAGTGGCGTAACTAAGGGGGGTCGAGCAGTGCGTGTGCCCTGGGCGCAGTAGTACCGGTGGTGCGGGGGTGCCACCGGCCACTGTACCGGCCCGCCTTAGTTAGGCTGTGTAGCGCCGACCACAGTGTGTGCGGTCAGCACTACACATTTACACAGGACCGGTGTTAGGCTTCCCTGCGCTGGTCCTGTGCTGCACAGCCAAGCCCCTTCCCTCCCCCTGAGTGCTTGCCAAATAGCGCCAGGAGGAGGGTGGGAGGCGGGCTCAGGCTGTGCTATAACACACATCGCCGCCAGCCCGGCAGCGATGTGTGTGTTTACCAGCAGCCAATGAGAGTCAGACAGACTCTCATTGACTGCTGCAGCGCACACTGCAAGAGCCGGGCTGGAGCTCATTCATGAGCTCCGCCTTCAGGATGATGCAGTGGGTAATGGGAGATGCGTCATGACGTCTCTCCCATAATGCTGAGCGTGCCACCCCAGGAGGACTGACGTGCGGCGGCGGGAGTGGTGTCCGAAGCGTGAATTCAGGAAAGTGTTTTTTTTTTTTTTTTACGTGTCTGCACTACTGGGGTCACAACGGGGGAGGGGGTGGCTACTACTGGCGGCACCATTACTGGGGGGGGACCTCTACTGGGGGTGGGGCTACTACTGGGGGCACTTTATCGGGAGGGGGAACCTCTACTGGGGACTACTACTGGGGGGGTGGAAACTACTACTGGGGGCACTATATAAGGGGCTTACTACTAGGGGCACTGCACTGGGGGGGCCACTACTGGGGGCAATAATAGGAAGGACAACTACAGGGGCACTGGATAGGGGTGGATCACTATTGGGGGTCTGCATAAGGGGGACCACTACTGGGGTCACTGCATTGTGGGGACTGCTACTGGGGGCACTATATCATATCAAGGGCACTGCATAAGGGGGAACACTACAGGGGGCACTTCATAGGGGGGGACCACTACTGGGGGCACCACTATATAAGGGGCTTACTACTAGGGATGCTGCACTGGGGGGAAAACTACTGGGGGTACCAAATAGGGAGGACCACTACAGGGGGCACTGGATAGGGGGGATCACTACTGGGGTCCTGCATAAGGGGGACCACTACTGGGGGCACTGCATAGGGGGGACTACTACTGGGGGCACTATATAAAGGGCACTGCATAAGGGGGGTACCACTACTGGGGGCACTGCATTGTGGGGACTGCTACTGGAGGCACTATATAAGGGGCACTGCATAAGGGGGAACACTACTGGGGGCACTTCATAGGGGGGACCACTACATGGGGCACTGCATTGGGGGAGGACCACTACTGGGGGCACTGAATAAGGGGAACTAATGGGGGGCTGTATAAGGGGGACCACTACTGGGGGTACTGTATAAGGGGCACTACTATAGGCCTGCATAAGAGGGACCACAACTGGGGACATTGCATACTGGGGGTACAGTATAAGGGGCACTACTGGGGTTAAGGTGCATATGGATAGGAATGTTCTGAGAGACGATAAAGGGGTGTGTGTCATGTTGACACGTCCCATTTTTAAGTGACCACGCCCATTTTTCACCACGCGTGCACAAGGGGGGGGGGGGGCTCCATTTTCAAATTTGCCCTGGGCTCCAAATACCCTAGTTACGCCACAGATCCAAGCATTAGGACAGATAAATAGTAGGATTGGAAGAAACAATTGTGTAGTGTGAATATCCATACTAAAGAACCTTTTGTGTGTTTGCTATTCTATATAAAGTGCTTTTAAGGTAGTATTTGATGTTTCTGCACACAATTACACTTTCCACACTATGTAGGTCTTGATTCAGCAGGTTGCATAGATACAGCAGGGACACTCCCAAAACATTGTTTTGTGCACATATCAGGCCGCCTCGCACTTCCTAATGCCAGCAATTCTGTATGCATCAGCCCATTTGTCAGCACACGCAGAGTAACTATGGCAATTTCCAGAATATTTTGCGCATGCGCAGTATTAACTAATCGTTTCACTCCGCCAACACCTGCATTGCATTCAATTCGCGCCCACCTCTGACTCAAGCCAATAATGTTTTACCAAACTGTAAACAAACATAAATAGATTATTCTGCTCAATGTCTGAAGCCAAGAGTTGGCATATTACTGTGAGAGTCTGTTCCGGATCCCTATTCACTAACATTAATCAGTGAGTAAATACTCCTGTTATCTACAGTACATCAGATATTTGATATATTTACATTTACCTGTTTTACCAAAACCATTTGAATGTTTGCATATGATGCCAGCTTAAAAGTAGCTAAAATAATGTTATCACTTTCACATGAACGAGTAGACAGCTTACAGGGCCGGGGCAAGGTTTCTCAGCACCCTAGGCAAAACTGCAGCCTATTGAACCGCCCCCACCACTGCCACAAATACCCACTTTCCAGCCCATCAGGTGAAAGTGAGCAGACGTCACCTTAGTTCCACAGCCACCACCTGCATTTATTACAACAAGAATGTCTCTGTCAGAGATATCCTTAATATTCTGATGGGCAGCATATGTGGCACCCCCCAATCCCGGCGCTCCTAGGCAGCTGGCCCTGACAGCTTACACATTAAATTCTAAATGAAGAGTTTAAGGGGCATAAGAGGCATATTTATAAAAAAATATTTGTGGGATATCACCATAAAACACATTTCTGGGAGGTACCCACAAATATTTAAGAATCCCCTGGATGAATCTAGGGGGGAAGGCAAGCAAATAGCAGAGACATCTGCTGTGTTCTCCCATTATCGACTGCAAAAGCAGTCCCCTTAGGATTCTATGGGGGCTGCTTAATTGCTGAATTTACAAAGCAGAACTTGGCCCCAGTAGCTAACGCCATTGTAGCCTTTAGGCGATGCTCCGCAATATTTTCCAGAAGAGAGATCCATAGGATTCCTTCCCAGTAGAGGCTGCTTGCCCATGCATGGTCAGCAAACCGTGATAAGAAATTATAAATATCGGGGCTAAAACCCAATAATTAATAATTTTGCCCATAAATATTTCCACTTTAGCCTAACTTTAATTTGTTAATGAGAAATATATTGAAACAGAGAAAAAGAGGATACCGCACAGAACCATATTAAATACTCAATTAGTACATACCAACAATATTACATCCTAGGCCATAATGTATCATGTTTCATCGTTGGTGGTGCTCCCAAAGCCCAAGGTATACCATAGAACACAAAAAAATTTAAAAAGAAGGGCTTGTTGCTGGGGCACTCTTTAGATAAATATTCACATGAAGTATTGACATAAAATATAACCTTTAATAAATACAATTAAAATTATAAGGGCCCCCTCCCTACACAAAGTTATTTACAAAATGTTATCACAAAAATAAATTCATAATCTATATGTAATGTGTTGAAAATATTAGATTAAGGGTAACCAATCTCCTACGACCAGGGCCGTAGCTAGAGTAGTGAGGCCGGTGCCATTGCACAGGGCACCACAGGTCAGGGGGCGCTGTTTGGGCCTGCCAATTTTCTGTTTATTATCATTCTTACTCTTATTTCATCCCCAGCATCTCCTGGCCTCTCCTATCTCTTCCCTGGCCCTTCCCCATGAGGCCATTCCCCTTTTTTGGGTGCGTTATGTCCCTTTGGAAAATGAGGGAGCGCCAATGCTCTTCCTGGCACAGGGCACCAAAAAGTCTAGTTACGGCTCTGCCTACGACCTTGTAATAAGTGTCCGAGTATTGTGTTAATTAAATGAAATACAACAGATTTTAATGTAGTAGAAATAGTTATTTATGAAATGAGAAAAATATATATATTTGCTTATATATCTTAGATGACTTTCTAATAAAATAAAGCTATTAATATATATATATTTTATATATTTATATATTCCCCACCAGAAACCATCTCACCTGTATATAAATGTAAGTTAAACGGTAGGTCTCAGAGCTGTTATTTCTGCTCTGTTCCCATAAGAACATAACAGCAATACTAAGGGTCATGAAGGGTTTAATTATTAAGTTTACTACAGCGTCAATAACAAAGAAGTTTTGGAAAAACAAAGTAGGAATAAAAAATAAACATATATATTAATACACACACTCACTCCTTCTGTACTGCGAGAAAATATGGCAAAACCCCACTTGAGAAGTAGCCAGTTTTGAGATATTACCATGAATTAAGTATTTTATTAGATTTTCTTTTCAATCAATCTCACATTTCAGTGGTTGTATTACAAGCCTTTAAATAACGCAGCTCGGCCATGTGTCTCAAATTCAGCTCTCTGCCTTTGATTGTTGAAATCATGGAAACGTCTCTGATCTGGGGGCAGCGTTGCCATCCCAATGAGATCATACTGTACTTAAATGTCTTCACATTTTGCCGTCATGATTTAGCAGAAATGAAGTATGAAGTTCTCTTTGCATCTGGCAGGCCTTTTGATGTCAGTCTCGCTGCTGTGGGACTGCTAACTGAACTGAATGCTTTAAGAACGCCAATTTACTCAGCTGGTTGCAAAGCCTTTGACCTTAGTAGTGGAACTTGGCAAATCAATGCATGCATTTATGTTTAGTATCCTGTCAAGAATTGGGAAAATGCTCCTTGTCTCTTAGCCACAGATTTTTTTTTTTCTTTACAAAACACTGGTCTGCAATTTAAACATTGTTTTTTCTTTAGAATTCAACGAGGCCCAGTTAATTAAGCCTGAGAGGTTATGAACTGCTGGCAGTTAATAAGTCATAAAGTTCTTCAATAAAACAGAATGCTAGATTCCATCACAGTGACAAGAAGTACAAAGAGCTTGTGCATAAATATCTAATTGTACAAAAGGACTGGGACTTCTCACTGGCTGCTCATCTGGAGTCTCCAGGGTACGAGTTCTTCGATTTCCTGATTTTAAGAAGCTAGTTTTAAAAAAAAAATAAGTGCATTAAACAGTAATTTGCATTCAAGTTCAGGAAGCAAAGGACTACTGGTAAAACAAGAATTACGCACTAGGAAAACGCAAAGTTGCAAAGTCAGTGAAGAGGGTGTCGGCAAGTTCTTATTGATCAGAGGAGTCTTTGGCAACCTCAGGTCTGAACTGGACATTTTTGAACATATTAAGTTTTTTTTTCTCCATCACCTGTATGTTCACCATGGAAACAGTAAACAGTGAGCTCTCCGCTGACCCCAACATCCTGTATACTTCCCTCAATCACAAATGACGAAGGTAATTCCCTAGCAGTGTAGCCCCCGATGAGGTTAGGTTTATTTCTTAAAGTCCCATTCTTGTTTGCAGTATTCGCGTCTAATTGCGCAGCATGATTGCCTCTAATTTTCTCGTCCTTCTCTGGCTCTTTAAATTACACAAGATTACAAAATTGTCCACCGGGACTGTGGACCATACTAAAACAGAGTTGTCAAACAAAGCTGAACTGACGTGACATGTTGTTTGATCTTCGCAGAAGCACATCGTTTGTATATTTTCCTATTATAATTTATTTTTGTGTAGTGCTTTTCCTTTTTTTTAGATTTGAATTGGCCTTGGTGAAGGATTTGATGTAAATATTGCTTGGACAGGTGGCCTGGATCCTCCCGTGGGAGAGCCAGACTATCTTACCAGGTTAGTGTAGAATTCCACTAAATTTTATAGAATGTAAGAATAGTAAAACTTGCAATAACAGAATAACAAGCAGAAAAAATGCCTCAAATTCCAGCAGATATGGTAAGAAAGTCAAAGGTATGCATTATTGCTATTTAGCCATCCAGAGGTATAAAAACATATACACAGTTTCATTATTACAAGGTTTAAAGCTAGAAATTTGAGCATTATTTAGAATTTCAGTAATTTACTTAACATAAAATTCTTATCATTAGTAGTTGACAATAAAAAATAAACAAAAAAATACATACAATAAATATTATATATGATTTTTATGATTTAACGTACACACTCACTTAACATATTTGTTGTTCAAAACTATTAAAAAGACATTATACAGATGTGTCTACATACATCTATCCTCCATGCGCTATAAGTCGCAGTACACATGACGCGTGAGCACCGTGTGACTCGTGAGTGCCAAGCGTCATTACGTGCGATGTTTTCCCTTAAAATGTGTTCTATTCGCACAGCAAAGCAAATAGGACACACAGACAGCTTCAAATGATGACAATGGTATGCGGCATGCCTATATTCTGTGTGCAACTGTGGTTTTATCTGTTTGTGAAATGCTACGTTACAGTGTCAGCGGCTGTGACACTGTAATGTAGCATTTTGCATGTATATACACCAGCAGACACACATAGAATATAAGCATGTTGCATATCATTTTAATCAGCAGAAGCTGCTTGTGCATCCTACTTGCATCGCATTTTAAGGGAAAAAGTTGCACGAAAAGACGCTCGGCGCTAGCAAGTCGTGCCACAGCACGGCTTGACTAGAAGTGCTGTTTAATGCGCAAGGAGGCTTTACGTATGTGGACACATCTGTATATTTATAGATTGACTTTGAATGTTCTTTTATAAAATATATACATACCTCCCAACATTCAGCCACCCTGGGCAGGGACATGGTGGATTAATGTCCATTTTTGCCAAAGTCATGCCAGAAAAGGGGCGTGGCTTTGGCAAAAATGGACGGAACCTATGGAAAACAGGACGGAGCCTATGGAAAACGTCACTTTGGGGAATGGAAACGTTACTATGGAAAACGGAGCCTATGGCAAAAATGGACGGAGCCTATGGAAAACCTCACTATGAGGACGTGCCCAGCACTCTCCGAGATGCTGGGCAGCCCACAGGCTCTCCCTACATGAGTGAACAGATGCTATGTGCATGCGCACGGCATCTGTTCTTCTTCTGCACACCTTGTGCACCTTGTGCTCCCTCCAACTTCCCCCCCCCCCACCGCGGGACACTACGGCCACGGGTGGGACAGCAGGACAGTCCCAGAAAAATGGCACTGTCCCGCTGGATTCGGGACAGTTCTGAGGTATGTATATACATGTTATTACTAACCATTATAGCTCAATAAAAATTAAGCAAAATGCAGGAAGACGATAAATATACAAAA
Organism: Taudactylus pleione; assembly: GCA_031769625.1. Taxonomy (NCBI): domain Eukaryota; kingdom Metazoa; phylum Chordata; class Amphibia; order Anura; family Myobatrachidae; genus Taudactylus; species Taudactylus pleione. The sequence continues at coordinate 5,206,152 of JAUIMM010000757.1, read as the reverse complement.
TATTTGTGCTAAGCTAACAGAATATGAAGTTGTAATAATAAATAATTTTCTTTGAATTAAAATAAGTAAAATGTTTTTCATTTCAACAAACAAAAAATAAAAAATATGATTTATCAAACAAATAAGATATTTTAATAAATGTATTTAGTAATGTTATTAGACACAGGCAAAATTATATGTTTCTATTTAAGTCAAGCGGGCTGGCTTTAGGTGTTTATTGCACAATTGTGTGAATACTGACAACATACACAAAATATCCAATGATTCTTGTTCAAATGGTATCGTGTTACTTCATCGTGGAGTCTTCCTTTGTATTTGACTCTTGATTGTTGTCCTTAGGTAGGGTGTCCCCTATTTTGGGGGGGACCATGGATTATTCCATGGATTTCAGCCATGGAATAACCAATCTTGTGCATGCTGACATTATGGAAGGTGGACCCCACACCGGGTGTCCCCCTACTATAGTGTCACCAACCCAGGCTGATTCATCCAAAAGCTGGTTAGTGAAGATTCACCCACCCCTCCCTTCCCTATTTTTCACTACCAGCCTAGACTTAAACCAGTCAGAGGCAAAGAGCCAAAAAATATCTGTGGTCAAGTTGAAGAGTCGTTCGCATACGTGTGTTCAAAAATGGGGCGTGGCCTAGCTGTCACAGGGCCACACCCCATTTTTGTGCGCACGCCTTTGGTATGACATTTGCAGGAGCATGACCTTGTGTCACACCCCCATTTTTAGTCACTTTGGCGGCGAGGCCAGTACATTGAAAATACACAACTTACATAAAGTTCCCAATATAATTTTTTCACTGTTGAAGTGACAGAAAAAGCCAGAGCAATATAGGAAACATTGAAATAGCCATGTTCACATAAATTACACAGAAACAAGCCAGATCCACATAATATACATTTGAAATACACATCCAAATAAAATACATATTGAAATCCAGAACCACATAAAATACATTGAGAAAGCCAGTGCCCATTATGCTGTGCCCCTTGTAGTTGTGTGCCAAATGCAATGCCCCCTGTAGCTGTGCCCATTAAGCAATGCCCCCAGTAGTTGTGGCCCTTATGCAATGCCCCCTGTAGCTGTGCCAATTATGCATTGTCCCCAGTAGCTGTGGCCCATTAAGTACTACCCCCAGTAGTTGTGGCCTTAATGCAATGCCCCCTGTAGCTGTGCCCATTATACAGTGCCCTCAGTAGTTGTGCACCTTCTGCAATGCCCTTTGTAGTTGTGCCCATTAAGCAATGCTCCCAGTAGCTGTGGCCCTTATGCTATGCCCCCTATAGCTGTGCCCATTATGCAATGCCCCCAGTAGTTGTGGCCATTATGCAATGCCCCCTGTAGCTGTGCCCATTATGCAATGCCCCCAGTAGTTGTGGCCTTAATGCAATGCCCCCTGTAGTTGTGCCCATTATGCCATGCCCTCAGTAGTTGTGCCCCTTCTGCCATGCCCCCTGTGGTTGTGCCCATTAAGCAATGCCCCCAGTAGTTGTGGCCCTTAAGCAATGCCGGCTGTGCTGTGCCCATTATGCAATGCCCGCAGTAGTTGTGCACCTTCTGCAATGCCCCCTGTAGTTGTGCCCATTAAGCAATGTACCCAGTAGTTGTGGCCCTTATGCAATGCCCCCTGTAGCTGTGCCCATTATGCAATGCCCTCAGTAGTTGTGCCCCTTCTGCAATGTCCCCTGTAGTTGTGACCATTAAGCAATGCCCCCAGTAGTTGTTGCCCTTATGCAATGCCCCTTGTAGCTGTGCCCATTATGCAATGCCCCCAGTAGTTGTGGCCCTTATGCAATGTCCCCTGTAGCTGTGCCCATTAAGCAATGCCCCCAGAAGGTGTGCCCTTTTTCCAATGCTCCCTGTAGCCGTACCCCCAGTACTAGCTTCCCCTCCCCGCCCACATCCCTATGAAGAAACTTACCTGTCTTCATGCTGGTACCGCTCTACGCCGTCAGGGCTCCGTTGCTGCTACTGCTGTCGCTTCCGTTGCCTGCTGGATCTAACTGGATCCAGCAGGCGCCCACTGCATTACTGGGAACGCTGTACTAGTGGGAGAGTCGCGGGTTGGCCACCCCTGGCCTAGGGCAAGTATCAATTTGCAGGGGATCGCCATGCTGTTTTACATAGTACAAACCTGTACATATCCTATTGATCTGTGCATGTTTTTAATCCTTGAGAAGCTTGCAGGAGGTTTGTGGATTCGGCTTTAAAAACCATCAGGGGTCAAAGGTTCTACTAAGACAGTCATACTAACCTTTAGTAAATGTTGTATTTTAACTTCAGAGTATAGTTATTTGGGGTAGATTCAACTAGATGCAGGCTGCCACCAGCAGCTCTCGCTACGCACATTAGCACAATTAAGGAGGCCTGATGTCTGCTCTCACTTCCATAGGCTGCGAACAGAAATCAGCTACAGAGATACATCCTGTGAAGCCGTTGGAAGCCGGTTCCGGTGACAGTTCATGAGTAATTGATCGTAAACTGTTAAAAATTAAAATAACAGAAAGTTTAAATCTTGGTTTTATTCTAGATAAAATATTTTATGTAAGTTTGTTGCACATTCGTCTTGGGGTCGAGCTTTCAGTTTTGTGGCTCCAACTTTTTGGAACTCACTTCCCCGCAGTTCGAGAGGCCTCCACTCTAGAATCCTTCAAAAATAGAAAGACTCACCTATTCACCCAAACATTTCACTAATGATCCTTGTTTAAGCTTATTTTGTATTTTGTACTGTAAATGTAAAGCACTTTGAGTCCTTTAGGAAAAAAGCGCTATATAAATAAAATTATTATTATTATTTTTTACTTTGAAATTTCCCTGCAGCTAGAGCCGCTGAGACAAAATTCTCTTCTGAGTGCACCCAGCATCAGTAGAAGTTGGTCCCTGCATTCACCTACTTCTATTTTCCCCCTATTATAATCTGGTCCTGCCCCTCCCTTGGGCAGTTTGAAACAAAGCCGTCCCTGGGCCTTTGGCAGATGCACCATCTCCCCCATTATAATCAGCCACTGCTAGGCCCCCAAGGCAAACCTGGGACAATTTTGTAAACCTGGCCTCCCTCTCTCAGTGCCCTTGCCTATAGCTTATTAGAATGATGGAACCACTTGGACATGAGAGGAACTGGTGCAGCATAAATGTTATACAACAATTAATCCACGCTTCAGACTAATCTACTGCCATGGAGGACACAATTCATTCAGCCTTGTGCCAGTTACAGATCCCAATTTCTCATGGTTTCTAGTTCCATTGGAATAACATGCACATAACATGCGTTGTTTGCAGAGCTGCAGCATAAATGTTACTGTGGTACCCCCATATAAATGGGGTCACCACTTGGTTAGTTAGGGGACACTTGGATGCAATGCAGCCCCTGTCAGTTTTTTTACAATCCATTCATGCCCCATACAGCCCTATGCTAGTGTTGTCTGAACTTTTGTTGACCCCTCTCTCCAGGCCTGTAGTGTTAGGCTGGCAAGAACACTGTCCTGGCCGGCAACAAAAAGTCCGGGAAAATCCCTGGGGACCTATTGGTGGAGTGGGTTGTAGTGCAGAGGGCACAGGGGGTGGGTTGTAGCTGGGGCCCCAGAGCCAGTTAGGAAGCAGGGAGCTGAGGTGGGCCAGCCGACCACAGTGATAAAAGAAGGCAGTGTGAGGCAGTGAGGGAGACACTAATGGGAACATGCCAGTGCCATAGCATCACCATGTAAGCAGTTAGGAGATTCTGCAGGACAGCGGAGAAGCAGCGGACCCTGGGCTGAAGTGTACTAGTAAGTGGAGGAAAGAGACTGCTAGAGATGTCATTGGGTCAGAGGCTGTGGCACCTATCAGAGTAGTGGCCACAGTGGAGAGGATCCCGGCTGTGTTAAGCCAGAGCATGGACCCAGGAAAGACCTTTGCCAGAGGATTACTCACCGCTGCTGCCAGAAAGACTGATGCTGAGAGGTCCTGTTAATAGAGGAGAGCCTGAGAACCCAGGAAAGTGCCGCACTGACGCTGTCCGCTGCCTGCCTGAGGGACTGATTGTCAAGGGAACCACTGCTGCTGCCGGAGGAGTGTCTACGCACCAGAAGACCTCACCAGGGAGAGGGAAGCTGCGCCGGGGAGAGGACTATGCTGCCGTTGCCTTGCTGTGACCAGAGGAAAATTTCTGCGCTGTCGCTGGCCGCTGGGAGGAGAGAGCCGGAAGACCCCGCAAAGGAGATTGCCGCGGGAAGAGGCGACCCAGGCATAAGAAGATGGCCCCTGCAGTAGTGCCAGGAGCAGTGCAGGCAGCGTGTAAGGCTTCCCTGCTGCCAGCTGGTAAAGACCCCGCGAGGACCCCAGTGCTGCTGCTACTGTGAAGAGGCTGACAGGAGGACTCCATTGCCAGAAAGGACCCAGAGGAGGAACCTGTTACCAGGTAAGACGTGCTGCCGGATCAGAGTGGATGCTGGGGAGAGGAGCTGCGCCAGCCGATGAAGAGTAGTGGAGCCTGTTGCCTGTGAAGAGGACGCGCCGCTGAGGAGAGGACCGTGCTCCGTGTACCGGAGGAAGAAGACCCGCCTGGGCGGTAGCATGAGGGACACCCCCCCCCCAAAAAAAAAATGTCCCTGTAGCTGGAGGAGACGCCTTGCCTAAGAAGAAGTGCACGCTCCCAGCCGGGAGAGAAATACTGGAATGCAGCCCAGGATTACAAATTACTGCGGGCATCACTAAAAGCCCAATGCTAGCTAACCTCAGCAGGATCTCGTTGCCCCAGCGGAGCCGGTGTATTCCGGGTGATGTGGAAGATCGTGGGTGGCAGAAGCGCCGCAGCAGGTGGGGAGACTGTGATTACCCATCACCTACCCCTCTTTATCAATGCCATGTCTAGTGGGCCCCCTTGTAGTGGGATAAAGCACTGCCACCGCGCAGATAGTGGGCGAGACTAGTGTCTGCATGTAAGTGGTCTGGGGTCTCATTATCACTCCCCCATACCCTGGTGTGTAGCATGGTGTAATTGAGGGGAAGTAAGAGTTAAGTTTCTCCACTTATTTTTCCCTTTCCATTGCAGTGACCCAGTAATTAGGGTATTAAGAATTGTGATATTTGGCCCTCATTCAGACCCACTCGCGAGCGGCCTAACGTCTGAAGCCGGCCCCACTGACATCACTAGTGATGTCAGTGGTAGTGATTTTGGCTCTGATAGAGCCAAAATCACTCCTGGCCTTGCGGTTGAAAAACTCAACCGCAGGCTTCTGCTCACAGTTTCGATGGTCGCGATGGTCATTGCGACCATCATCCTGCACGCTCGTATATGCTGTGGGTGGTGACCCACAGCTATACAAGCGTCCAGGAGGACACTCCATATTAATGGAGGTGGGCCCTGATTCAGAGCGAGTGCTCTGGTCAGAGCGTCGGGCTCTGAATCAGGGCCTTTGTCCCCTGTTGTGTTAATTTAGTTTTAATCTACTTGTGGCCTGCTATACCTGTGTATTGGTGTAATACATTGGTAAACCGTCAGTGCTATTTAAAAAAAATGTATATGCCAAGAGAAAATATTTCAAGCAAAATGTTGGTAATGTTGTTGCCATGTGACCTCTTTACCTGCTTGCTTAATTGTATGCTAAAGAAAATGGATTTTATGCTAATAGTTCAAGTTTTTAAGATATAGTGAAATTGTTATTCTCGTGTTGTGCAGGTAAAATGCATGTATATTTACTAAAGGTCGATTTTAATCGATTTAAAATCGATCAAAATCGATTTACATTGATGTTGTGTTTCTGAAGCTAAATCACACATTTACTAATACTTAAAAAACTAAATAAAGTAAATGTGTGATTAACCCCCAGAAACCCAACATCGATTTTAATCGATTTAGAATGATTTTAAATCGATTAAAATCGACCTTTAGTATGTATACCCTTAAAAGTGACTGGTTTGATTTACAAGTAAACGCTAATCTCTAAACTCTGGGTGATACCTATGTGAATGTTTAAATGTTAAAGTTTGGTTTACCTGTGAAGCTTACACTTATTTGTGGTATTGAGCTCTCTTATTAAGAGCACTATTTTTTACCTGCATGGTAATTGTGCCTAGGAAGAGTTACTTTGCTAAACTGTTTCATTGCTCCTCACAGTGACCTGCATGTGCAGATGCTTTATTGCTTGTATTGTTACAATTTAGAAAACTGCTTACCATATAATTTAAGCTAATGAATTGCGGTATCCTGCCAAATGTTGTTTTAGATACAATAAAATTGCGTTGTACCTTGCAAATGTGTCTGTCATTGTGTCTGTTGTAAAAAAGGGAAGCACATTTCACCTAGCTTGTCTCTCTTGATTCATTCGAACCTGGTCCTTAGTAAAAATGGGACATTACATTACCATAGTCGCATCTAGAGAATGCTTAGTAAATGACCATCTCATTGTTTGATTCTAATTTCAAATACTGTTTATTATATTTTATTCAGAGCCGTGTTTATTAATAAAACATCACCGTAGCAAATCAGCGCCCTTTCCAGCAGCCTGATTATGAAACATTGGCAGTTACCGGGTTACTAGGCACACATACTATGAATGCATGCAGTCTCTACAGTACAGTCTGAGATATTTCAAATGCAAAGTGTCACAGAGACATGATTCCTCTGGTTATCTGACTGAGTAGAAGCCAACAGCGGAGGAACCGCTCTCTGGATAACACATGACATCAAAACCAGCTGTACTGCCTTCAGCTTGAAACATTCAAAGAAAAACAAACTCCAACAGCTGAATCCGAATGTAACATTACGAGTTCATTCAGCAATTTTATACTCAAATCATGTTTTATAAACAAGGCTTATAATGAGATGAAAAATGATACTGAAAGAAGATATGTTCTGCCTGGAAATGTCCATTTTATTTGTCATCATTAGCCAATACTTAGCCCTCTACTTTAACCACATAAATATGATTAGTGTGAATTCACAAGTGCTGCTCTGCTCTCTGCTTCGTTGACTCTCTATATAGTTTGGTACAAAACTTAGTGCTATAAAAAATATAAGTATTAAAAATGAAAGTGATGAAAAACTACTAACTGGTATGAATAAAAAACACACCAGCAGCATAACGCTACATTTTGCATTGGCACTGCGCTTGTATCGCCGATACTCAGAATACAGTCAGAAATAGGATAAACCCAACTGTCTAATTACATCTTATTAGACATATAGTTTAACACTAAGGGCTATATCCAATTAGCCACGGTAAATTACCGCGGCTAATTAGCTTGCCCGGGGCTATCCAATTAGCCCCTGAAGTCGGCCTGACAATGGCACTTATCAGGGTTTTTTTTTTTGGGACCTGATGTGTCCCGAAAAATAATCCACGATAATTGCAGTTTTTTCGCCCCAAAAAAGGCGGGAACACATAGGGCCGCGATCTGATCGCGGCTCCTATGTGTTAACGGGTGAACTATCCTGCTAATATGCCCGAATTAATAGGATAGGGAGAAAAAAATATAGGCGAAAATCGGGGATTATCAGCGAAAAATACCCATTTTTCGCTGATAGTGGGTATCAATTAGCATCCGAACAGTGTTCGGGGCTAATTGGATATGACCCTATGTACTGTATACATCAACATTTGGATTCATGCCTTATAGCCAGTGAACGAGAGAGAGAGAGAGAGAGAGAGAAATAATGTATTATAAGATGACAGAAGCGGATTGGTTGGTACTTTGATTGAGAGAGATAAAGTGGAGCAAGATAAAGTACCAACCAATCAGCTTCTAACGTCAGGTTACAGGCAGTGGGCCTGATTCAGACCCGCTCGCAAGCGGGTCGATGTTGGCCCAGTGCGTATGCGCACGACGTAGCCGGCTCCGTCGTGCGCATGCGCGAGACCCGGATAGCGACGGGCAAACCGTCGCTCCGGGTCTCGTACCAGAGGGGGCGTGCTGTCGATGTGTGACAGCACGCCCCCTTTGGTGGGCATGGCTGCCCAGACGGAGGCGTTCCCATGGGAACGCCTACCGTCTGGGGCCGGCCCCACTGACATCACAAATGATGTCAGTGGGATTGCTCTCGGCTCTGGTACAGCCGAAATCACTCTAGGGCTTGTGGCAACAAGACCCTACCACAAGGGTCTCGTCGCAAGCCCGAAGGTCGCAATGGTTTTGACCATCGCGACCATCTTCCTGGCCGCTCGCTATAGCTGTGGGTGGTCACCTACAGCTATGTGAGCGGCCAGGAGGTCGTTCTGAAAAACAGGAGGGACGGCCCTGATTCAGAGCGAGCGCTCTGTCAGAGCGTCCGGTTCTGAATCAGGCCCTGTGTTTGAAAAATGACAGGAGCTGATTAGTTGGTACTTTATCCCCTCCAAGCTTTGATAAATCTCTCCCTGTATCTCTCTCCACTTTATCTCTCTCCAATGTGTGATACATCTCCCCTTTAAGGAGAAGCCCATTGATAATATTCATGGTTAGTGGTGGCGCTACCACTACAGAGGGGAGAGCGAGCACCATGTTATTAAGCCCTGCCCCCTTGCAGGAAAATGCTACAATTCACGGGTCAGTAGGGAGGAGGCGGAGCCAATATGATGTGATTCCATCAGAATTGCATGATTTGGCTCCACTCCCCTTCATTTTAATTTTAACATTGCCATGGGTAAATTTACTACTCGATTTTAATCAATTAAATATTTACTAACAGATGATTTTTTGCTAAGGTGTTAGTAAAGTGTTAAGGTGCCCACACATATAGCGATCTGCACACGACCAGCCGATGTGTACGATTTCCCTTGAAACTCTCCCCGGCAGCTCTGCACACGATCTCCACACGATCTGCACACGGTTTGGTGTCCAATCTTCATACGATCTCTCCTGCATCCAGACTTTCACAGTGCATCGCCTCCTAGATTGTCAGATCTGCCCTACTGCACGGCAGATCTGACGATGCGATGTGCGACCAGCGGGGACGCGCATCGCATCGTGATCGTGAGTGGGGACTCACGATTTACTCAGGATTTGGCCATATTTTACACAATCTGTCGTTCCAATGTGTTGGAATCAGCCAGATCGGGTAAAATATCGTTATGTGTGTGGGCAGCTTTAGTATTAGTTAATGTGTGATTTAGTCCCTGAAAAACAACATCAATGTTATCGATTTAGATCAAATTTTAACCGATTAAAATAGACCTTTAGTAAATTTACCACTTGCAATGTTAAAGATAAAATGAATGGGGGAGACGGTTGTTTCAAAATAAATTAGGCAGATAGCAACAATATTCCCTTATGCTTATTTAAGAAAAATAGGCTATAAGAAACCAACAACATGGGGGAGATGTATCAAGAGAGAGAGATAAAGTTGAGAAGTTGCTCTTACCGACCAATCAGCTTCTGTCATTTCATAGACTGTGCTAGATAACTGATAGTAGCTAAAGACAAGGGGCCTCATTCAGACCCACTCGCAAGCGGCTGTCCGCTCGCAAGTGGGTCGATGGTGTGCACTGCGCATGCGCACGACGGAGGGAGCTCCGTCGTGCGCATGCGCCAGACGCGACGAGCGAAGGACTTTCCTTCGCTCGTTGTGTCTGATCAAAGGGGGCATGCTGTCGATGTTGATTGACAGCACGCCCCATTTGGTGGGTGTGCCGGGGGCGTGCCTGCCAGATGGAGGCGTTCCCAAGGGAACGCCTACCGTCAAAAGCCGGCCCCACTGACATCCCACTAGTGATGTCAGTGGGAGTGATTTTGGCTCTGATAGCCAAAATCACTCCAGGGCTTGTGGTCAAAAACCCCGACCACAGGCTTCTAGTCGCACTGGCGATGGTCGCGATGGTCAAGACCATCGCGACCATCATCCTGCACGCTCGTATGTGCTGTGGGTGGTGACCCACAGCTATACGAGCGTCCAGGAGGGCGCTCCATTTTTATGGAGGACGGCCCTCATTCAGAGCAAGCGCTCTGCTCAGAGCGTCCGGCTCTGAATGAGGGCCAATGTGTCCTCTTTATCTCTCTCGAAAGTGTTATACATTTCCCCTATATGAGAAAAAAAAGGGAATATTAAAATGCCTACAGTACAGTAAATGTTGGGTGAGAAGTGTCAGAACTTCCAAGTAATGTTTTTAATTTCACTGACATATGTATTTCCATTTGGGAATGCAATTCTGTAAATTCTGTAAACGGTTCTGCAGTGTATATGAGACATCCTTTTCCAATACCACAATGTAGGCACTGGGACCCACCCGCAACAAAAAATGTTTTCCTGTGCAAGTAGGCAGGCCTTGTATGCAGCTATGTACTGTATGGCGACAACTCTCATTGTTATGATAAAATGTAGCTTTCTTGTACAACTTACATCACATTATCTATTTTTTTTTTTCATTTTGATGACAGAATGAATATTTTAACTGTATGTAAAAACAAAATTAATCTGATTTGTTGTTAATCCTGTATTAATATGTATCATACTCCTTGTCTATGCAGTTAAAGATACTGTATGTATAAAAAAATGATTTTTCCTAAGACTGGTAACATCTGACTCAGTTTTATAGGCACACTGCGACAGTGTATCATCGCTTCCTGCTCTATGTGAAAATATGTTTCTTAGTCATTCCACAAGACACCGTTTTGCTTTATACTTCATAAGATCATACAGTGATATTATTTTGAGAGAAATGGCAGAAATGCGTTTTTAAAGGCAACGGTTCAAATATGTGGCAGTGTAACCACTAATGTGTATCTTCAGCAGCTGTCAAGACTGTAATTTTACAAGGTAAAACTAGAATATACAATTTAAAAACAGCAGTATAAAGCAAATAAGCCACAAGGTATGCTAACCAACTTCTTTTTGTTACACCATTGGGTGGTCCATGGGACTGTATAAATAAATTGTAGCATTTAGCCATAACACACCTGAAGCCTTTAAATGTGCACAAGGAAATGGATGGAAATCATGAAGAATGGTATGTTTTATAAAGTAATGCTTGTACAAACATTTTGTTTCCTTGGCATTTCCCACGACTTGCAATTGACTTGAAGACTCGTCGAGTTTACCTAAATAATGTGCTCTCGCGTTGATCTGCTGTTTGTGTTCTGGGAAGTTGAAGCTAATCAGATATAAAAAAAGGCATATTACTTCACATCTTCAAAGCGAAATAGAGCCGACGCCATGATTGAATTTAAGATCCCTGAAATTGTACATTTGGATAAGCACGCTCGCCCGCTAGTGAAGTGGAAGCACCTGCTCCTCAAAGTAGTTCTGGGTGTCCCTTACTTTATGGTTATGGCCTGGTACAATTTAAGATCTACATAATGGACTTTTTTCAGTGGGCTGCCAGCAATACTTATTGTTCCAAGAGGTACAAACACTGCCTAACAACGTGATAAGAAGAATAGGACTCAGACTCCACATCTGCTTGTGAAAATGATTTGTTTATTAAATGGGTTCCAACTGGTTCTCCATTGTCAGCAATACTTCTACAAGACAAATCTGGAGGCCAGAGGGCCTGATTCAGAGCCGCTCGTAAATGGCCGCTCGTTCGCTTCGAGCGATTTTCGCACATCTGCGCATGCGTATGGGTCATAATGCGCATGCGCCAACCAGTCATTGCGGTCGGAAATCGAGCGCTCGCAAAATAGCGAGTGCCTGCTAATTTGAGTGACAGGATGAGGCGTTTGTGGGTGGTAACAGGGGAAGGTGCTTGAAAACGGGGAGTGGTGATCCGAACGCAGGCGTGCCAAACGGTCAAAACGGGCGTTTTAAGGGTGTGCATAATTAACAAAGCAGCGTCATCGACCACGTCACTTGGTTGTTTCTTAGCCTGAACTGTTCGCATGATGGCGGTAGGAAAATCCTACCACAAGCACTGCGAGCAGTTCAGACGCCTTTCGATGTACTCGATTAATCAAATAAATAGCGGAGATGACGTAGGATGCGAGCGGCCAGGGGGCGTCTTTACAAAATAGCGAGCGCATGTTTCGTTCGCTCGCTCAGACATAGAGGCGCCAACAGACCGCAAAGAGCGAGCGCTCAATTTAAATAGTCGGCCCCTTTTTCAGAACGAGCGAGCGCAAATAGCGTCCGGCTCTGAATCAGGCCCAGAGTCAGAGATGTGCGATTCAGTTTCCTGAAAAACGAACACACCCGAACTTAGGAGTTCCGAGTTGAATTGAGTTCTGGCTTGGATCACTTTTGGGGATCCCAGTAGAATCAAGACCTATCTCGTGTCTGCTATAAATTCGGATCTTGGATTTAAAAACCAAATCTTGTTTTTTGATTGCATGTAAACAAGATTTTAACTGTTTTTAGCAATTTTAAAGAAATCCAAAGCCGAACCAAAACAGTTGAGGGTGGTTGTGCCAATCCAAAACTATAACATTTGAGGATGGTTTTGACAAAATAAAACCAAAACACAGTGGTCCGTGGACATCTATAGTGTCAGGCTAAATCTACTTTTGGTCCTAGGTAGCTCTCAAGGTTCTAGACCATATACCAGCTATGCCAGATTACCAACTGAAATTGTTTAAATTTAAATAAGAAAAAAACCAACAACAATAACTTCATGCCAGGGGTATATTTAGAAATCTATGGATATGCAAAGCTGCTTATTGTTGGAGGTTCTGCTTGTGGAATTTAAAATGGCAATAATATTAAATGCAAAACCAGACTTGTTTTGCATTTATTACTGACATTTTAAATTCCATGAGCAGAACTGCTGATAAACTGCAAAAATGCCCACAAGTGAATAAATGGGCAAACTTTACGCTATAACATTTTCACAACAAAATGACAGTAGTATCTACCAACATTTTATGGAACAGAAATATTCCCCCTAAGCTAACTGTACACTTTCTTCATGGAGTAGAGCTGAGTTTAAATCTATTATGTTCGGTTCACCTTACATCTATCTATTATAGTCTACCTCAGAGGGAGAATAAGCCTGACATACCATATGCAAAGAGAAGCAGCTTTTGGGGAAGCAAGACACAAGGTTCATAATTCTAGGAAAACAATCCTGCTGGTGGGATCATATAGGAGGTAGTACAACAACAAGCCATGTCTTGTCTATTGCTGGGGCTGAAGGTAAGAAATGAAGTGATCTTTCTGTTGGAAGGAAGCCTGATCTCTTTACCCATCCAAAAGAAGAACTATTAGCTTGTGCAGCCCTCTTCAAAGTTTTTATGCAATTTATACGCAGCCTTACAATGAGTGTGTATTTTACAAATAGAAAACATTGTGGTGCGAATAGAAAAAAAATAATCCTTTAAATTACCTACATTTTGGAACCTTTTACAAATGTGTGAGGGTATCTCTCGTACAAGGAGGTTACACTGGTAGGGATATCATCAGCTTCAGTGTTTGCTGTGTTAGTTTTCAGTAGTTTCTTTTGTACATAGTTCTTCATGAGCTGCCTCTTAAGTGTGCTGCAGTACATTTTTACGTCACAAAATATACTTCTATTACTACTTATTTCTGTCATTCCCTACATTGGTTGCCTGTATTTTGACAAATCCTATAAAACATACTTAAAATATAAGGCTATCAACAAACTTGAACCAAGAAACATCTCTTTACTAGCTTTGCAGAAGATCTGTGTCCATCATCCACTCCATTACCTGCTCCGATTCATGGTTACAGGCTGCACCCACTCTGTGGAATGCCTTCCTACGCTCAACAGCACTTTCCTCTAACCTCTAAACCTTCAAATGTTCCTTGAAAACTCATCTCTTCAGACAGCATATCAGCTTCCTGAGCCACCTATGCAAGCTCCATAAGCTTACCTCCCATCTACACAGTTCACTCAAAATTTACACCGGTTTTCTTTCAACACTCAAACAACCTCTGACCCCCAGACCATCATGTGAAGGGATTAGATAGCCAACCAAGTAATTTTTAAACTTGCAGTCTGGCTCCTCTCCAGCAGCACAGTAGACTTTGGCTGTGTGCCAGAGTCTATTGCGCAAGAGCTGGTCTCCGGAAACATGGTGTCCACGCTACATTCCTGTAGATTCCGCTACTGCGCATGCGCAAATCTCCAGGAAAATAGCTTTGGAATTGTGGACACCAGATCCACAGGGCTTTTTCAGTGAATGGAATTCACAACCTCAGCTCTGCCACCCGGCTACTGTAGATATGGGTTCCAGACTTGCATCATGAATGGATAGGGCTGCAATCAGGATCACAGGTGATTTTTAAGGTTGGGTTTACTATGGTCAGAGAACGGTCTTGCTAACAGTCTTCAACTTGTGCTTATGTCCCCTAATTTGAAGTAAACATGGATAGAACAACTTTTAGCCAATCAGATCATCAGAAAGTTTGTGGCAGGACATAGTATTTCAGGAGAGATGTTAATCTAGTACAGTGGTCGGGGAACAGAGGTAAATTACCGCACATGGGGTAAAAATTAAATTCCTGGGGGTAATGGACGGACGGCCGGGCATGCATATGAATCATTCTATAATGATTCATATGCATGACCAGCTGTGCCGCAGGGAGGCTCTAAGCCGGATGACCGCTGAGATGTTATTACCAGCGGGCGCCCGGCTCCTTCCCTGCAGCGCTGCATTAGCCGGAGGCTGGATTTCTCTTCTGAACTCCAGCTTCTGGCTCTCTCCATGCGCACTATGGGAGAGACGTCATGACGTCTCTCCCATAGTTCCGAGGAGCAGCCGGGTGGACAGGATGGTGGCGGATGCAGGAGCGGGGATTAAGGTAAATGTTTTTTTGTACAAGCGGCACCACAGGGGCATTATATGGGGGCACTACTACAGGGGCATTATATGGGGGCACTACTACAGGGTACTATATGGGGGCACTACTACAGGGGCATAACTATGGGGGCACTTCTACAGGGGCATTATATGGGGGCAGTACTACAGGGGCTTAAGTATGGGGGCACTTCTACAGGGGCATAACTATAGGGCACTACTACAGGGGCATAGCTATGGGGCACTACTACAGGGGCATTATATGGGGGCACTACTATATGATTTCCTTCCTTTCAAATCAAGGGGGTAACATCGGCGTATCTAAATATATTTTGTAGTAAAAGGTAAAAAAGTTCCCTGACCCCTGATATAGTAGGAGGCAGTGACTTGTGTGATGTTATGTTATATTATGCTTGTGAGATAGAATTCGATAGAGGAACAATCAGGGTCTTCCAACAACACAGTCAGGATTATTGCAGTTATAGTTTCAATGTTAAAAACTCTTCTCCATAATATTTGAGTCAATACATACAGAATCATCACTAAATTTCACACATTCCACTGTGTAATACCTTTGCACTATTTCAGTTTGCACCACACTGAAATGGCGTCCTCCATCACAAACCTTGCTTGGATCAAAATTTCACCTTGATTTTCTTCATCTCTGTGCGCCTCTAAATGACATATCATAAGATCAACCTAATATATAATCTTAGAAATGAACAGTTTGGTGGAAACATTGCCTATAAAGCTAGCCTTCATAATTCTTCTTACTGAGTCTATACTGTATGAAAAGTATGGACACTCAACTTCTAGAAGTCATCTACTGGCTGATGGTGCTATAGAAATTGTCACTTTCATCTGAAATGTACAATGCACAGAGGTTCCTGCCACAATCTATTTGTTTGATGGTAGAAGAATGTTGGGTTCCTCAACATTTGAGCTAAATTGCAGGAATAATGTTTGGACTTTTATTGTTTTCTGTTCTGCTATTCTTCTGTTGGTTGGTACATTTTAGTGTTTACAGGGTTGTTTTTTTATTTTTAAAGCTATATTGAATTAGTATTAAAATACATTTTTCTTTTACATTCATCTGCAAATGGAAATTACAATTATGACATACTAAACTAGGCTGGTAATGGTATGTGTAAGAGCAGATTATAACTACTGCTGGCTGCTAGTGGGGTTCAGGTTGGGGATCTTGCATCACTTGCTTCCTCTGTGCTTGATCACTCACTTATATCCATTCACGTCCACTAAAAACTACATTTGTAAGAAAACGCACCACACGCCTCTAGCATAAGAGTATTGAAATGAACAGCAGGCCAGGCCTCTAGATTAAATATTTTTATTAGAGAGTATATCAGTTATACTATTAGGAATATTGATTAATTTCTCCTCCCAAACTAACGTTATGTTAAGGTAATAATTGCACCATTGAGGGTGAATGGAGGAAGTCTATCTCCTTACAGGTCTTGGCTCCAGAATACTGCTCTCAACGGTTGTATTGTAATTCACAATTTGGTATATGGTTGTGAAAGATGTTTACAATAGCAAACATTGGGCCTGATTCAGAGGTGGATTCTGGTGGACACAGATGCTGCTGCGCCTTTTGGCGGTCGTCCTTCTGTGACTTTATACAAATGCAGATACAAGGCCCTTCCCTGGTGTACATCCATGCGTGTGACTGTGCAAGATCTGAGATGCACACTGTCAGTGTCTGTAGATGCTGAAATACCACCCGGTGCATTTTTAGACGCCACCATTTATCGCACCATCGATACTACACCAGCCCTATGGCAGGTGCAGTTTTCTCGTCTGAGTACGACTTCCAAAGTGAACGATTGAGTGTCTGTGTACGCAATCACTTAAGCTACACACACCCGTGACACTCCCATAATACGCCCGTAAGATGGACCATCTCCGTACATCTATTTAGTCACCGCCTAGGAACGCCCAGCACTTTTCCAAGACAATTCTGATACCAGGCTTCTCAATTGCACCAGTGCCTATGTGCATGTGCTCTGTGTAACGCAGGTGCCATAGGAGTTATGAGGGATTTTTGTGCACGCGCAGTAGCAAAAAGACGCTGAACTACATGTCATGGCCTACTGGATGCCATAGCTGAATAATTCTTTGAAACCAATGACATGCCAATAACAACTACAACTTAGTGAAACTTAAAAGTATTTAATGGAACAATATTTCTCATTTGAACATTTTGTTTCTAAGTTAAGTGTTGTAAGCATGGGACTACACAGGAGGTATTGGAAAACACATTCTCATTGGACAGCAGCTTATTTTGCTAGTGAGCACATTTATTTTTTCAACAGGTACCAAACCCATGTTGCTATGTCTTATACCATTATATGCTGCACTATGAGGCCACATGCTGCTCGGCCATCTCACCCTTGGCTTTACTTACGTACCTTATGGTCAAGTAGGATGCGTCTTTCAGTAAAATGTAGAGGCACTGGAGTCATTGCAGTCTGTCGCGGGCAGAAGGTCTGATTCAGCAAGAGAGGCAGCCAGGCCATGGGTTGGAGCAGAAAGAATGTGGGTAGGCTGAACAGGAAGTTGTAGGGCGGGTGAAGCAGAGAGGAGGCAGCGGGGAATAGAGAGGAGCAGGTGGGTTGAGCAGAGAGCTGGTGGGGGCGATGTATAGAGCAGAGAGGAGGTGGCTGGTAGCAGTGTGGAGGAGGCGGGGCTCATGGTGGAGGGTCGGGCAGCATAGAGAGTAGGAGGTCGTGAACAGAGAGGAAGGATGAGGGTGGAGCAGAAAGGTGAAGGGGCATGTGGAGAGGTGTCAGGTACAACTCGAAAATTATGTTCCCATATGCCTGTCAAGAAAAAAAAAGAACAGTTGGCTTAGACAAAACTAAAAAAGTCTTAAAACATGGTAGACTGGAAACTTGTTACTGGTACTGTAGTTGTATTAAGCAGGGCCATATGTGTTAGATCACTAAGTGATCTAACATACTGTCTCAGATGTTATATCAGATGTTATCATTATCACACAACAAAGCAAGATTTATTAAGATACAGAGAGAAAATGTAAATCTGGGGTGCAAAAAAGTGAATACCCCATAGTGGTTTCATCATAAACGGCCCGTCCACTGCTCTTAGAAGGCCTAAACTTGGGTAATTAATCTTCCGTAAGCAAGAAGCCCACAGGCAGTACAGGGGTTAAGGAGAAAACTATTTTGAACATAAGCATAAAAATGAGGATGATACATCAATGACATTATTACTAGTAGTTTATCTCATGTCTTTAAATGCAGGGACATTAAGCTGTGGGCTAAAATATGAGGCTGGATGAGAGGTTTTTTTTTTTATCTGGACAGTGACTTATAGCTATCCATCTTGTTAATATTAGTCTCTCTAGAACAAACTGTAGAATGTGCTTTGATCATCTGTAGAAGATATATGAAGCAGTTAGCTCAAGACTTTGGTAGAAAAGAGGAACCTCTAAAAATTCAGCTGAAACCAATTTTAAGATATGCGTTCCCGAGAAAAACTATTCTGAAGAACTGACACTGCATGCATTGCACAATTTATATCTTTCATTGGCAACAATAAATATTGCATTTATAAATGTCATTTCTTGGTTTTACTATTAATTCTGACTAAGGCGCATAATATATTTTGTGTACAAACTGTAGGTAAATCTTTAGCATTGGTTAGTAATGCATTTGTTGTATCATTGCTAGTTGATTAATTACTTTCTAAATATGTGCAATTGCTTTTTATACACTGTAGTATGATTTTACATATTGCACGGCTACTGGTGACTATGGAAAAGGTAATGTCTATCAGTGCTCAATCCTATATATAGCAAATCAAAGGTTTTATAAAAAGAGGTGTATCGTTTCAATTAAATAAATGGCACATTCTATTCTAATTTCTCTTAATTAGTTTCCCATCCTATACCCATCTGTAGGGACACAGGAGCTTATTCAGACCCGGTCGTTAGCTCTACGAGCTCGCAACCGTGTCGAAGTTGCTCCAGTGGGCATGCGCACGGCGGAGCCGGCTCTGTCGTGCGCATGCTCAAGACCCGACTAACGACGGGTGATCCGTCGTTAGGGGTCTAGTAGCAGACGGGGCGAGCTGTCGATGTTGAGTGACAGCTCGCTCCGTTTGCTGGGCAGGCCGGGGGCGTGCCCGGTCAAAAGGAGGCGTTCCTGTCGTAACGCTTGCCATTTGGGGGTGGCCCCACTGACATCATCAGTGATGTCAGTGGGGAGCTTCCTGCTCAAACAGAGCCTAACGACCGACATGGAGGTGGCCGTTCAGGATGCAAGCGGCCGCCCTGTTTCAGAACGACCGCTAGCATCCTACGACCACCTCGGAATGAGGCCCACAGATCTTTATCTCAATTTGTCCACATCTTTGAGGCTTTTCTGCATGAACTGTTGGGCAAATTGTTGATCAGTCATCCGATACCTGATGGCACGCCTCATGTATGTTTAATTGCACATATCCACAAGCCTGCATCACTATCAGCTGGCCACTCGATTTGCCATAAAGCATAAGTTTTAAAATGTTATTTTTATTTTCCTCACAAAATTATGAAATGTACATTTACTTATTTAGGGAGACATTGGTCACACCTCCTCCTCATTTATCAATGAGTAATGTTCTTGTTATCACTCGTTATCACTAATCTTAAATGGTGCTCCAACCGACCAGCTCCTAACTGTCAAGTGTTTGGAAAATGAGATTGGTTGGAATGCAATTTAAGATTAATAATGAGTAGAGATGAGCGGACCGGATTACCTTGAATCCGGACCCCTCCGAACTTGTTAATCAGAGCTGCATCCGATCCTTGGCTCAGGGTTTCCCGCCAGGCTTGGATGTTAGATCGAGGTCGAACGTCATCCTCCCGGCGTCGGATGTCATATAAGGAGTCGCGGCTGGGATTTGCCATTTCACTCCACTCCAGTCACACTTCTGCATGCTGCGCTCTGCTTTGCACTGCCCAAGTGGGGATATGTCCATCTCTAAGTGGCTGTGCTGCTTGGGCTGTGTCCATCTCTAAGGGACTGTGGTGCTGCCACTGTGACATCTCTAAGGGGCTGTAGTGCTGTCACTGTGTCCATCTGTAAAGGGCTGTGCTGTCACTGTCCATCTAAGTAGCTGTGCTGTGTCCACCCACAAGCTGTGTCACGTCCCCTTAGTCTAATTCAATCACAGTGGTGGTGCACTGACTCCGCAGGCCCCACCCACTGTGTTCACAGTGTGACTCCATATTTGTCAGCTGTGAGGTGGTCAAATTGGGATGTAGTTTGGAAGCCGATGGTCTAAATCCCAACCGCCAGCTTCCAGATGTTCTAATCCTGGCGTGGTACTAATGACAGGCATCTAAATCTAGACGCCTGTTATTAACAAGACACCGGAAGACCGACGCCCGGCATCCCGATCGAAGTGATGCCGGGCGCGGACAGCCAGCAGGGGGGGGTTAGGTTTAGGGCTCCCGTGGGGGCTTAGGGTTAGGCACCCCCCCGGGAGAGTTAGGGTTAGGCTAGGGGAAGGGGGGGTTAGGGTTAGGCACCCCCGGGGGGGACTTAGGGTTAGGCACCCCCCCCGGGGAACTTAGGTTTAGGTAGCGGGGAAGGGGGTTAGGTTTAGGCACTTAGAGGGGGGATTAGGGTTAGGCACTTGGGGGGGAGGTTGGGGTTAGGGACCCTAAGGGAGGGTTAGGGGGGGAATTAGGTTAGTGATACTTACCTTAGGGACGATCGGGATTTTCACCCTTGCCAGGCTGCTGCTGGCGGGAATTGAACCGCCGGACATGCGTCTGGCAGTAATACCTACTACACCCGTCAAATTTGACTGGAAATTACTGGAAATTAATGTTATTGAGTTTAATAATACCCTAGGAACAAAAAAAGGCCCAAATTATGTGATTTTAGCTTTTTTTGTCAATTAAAAAAAAAAATGCAAATAAAAATCCAGTCATGGCGTTTTGGCAAGTCCAAATCCAAAACCAGACGACGAATCAGAGCCAAATCCAAATACAGCATAAATGGTCCAGCGCACTTCTCTAGTAACGAGTGATAACAAGAATATCACTTGTTGATAAATGAGGCCCTTTATCATTTTCGGCCCTAGGGCCCATGTGGCCCATAATCCGGCCCTGAATTAAACATTTTGTTGGTCCAAAATAATCGTAATGATTTAATCTCCAGCCACTATAATGTCTACAGATTATTCTCTGATTCCTAAACTGTGTAGAGAGACAATGGGCTCTATTTATTAACATTGTTTTTACTAAAATAAAGTCAAAAAGGGTGTTTTCACACCCTTTTCACATTATTATAGTATCACCTATAGTTATTACAGGGCAATTGGAGTAGAATTCGTAACATTCTACTCCAACCCCTAAGTATCACTTATTTTTAGTAAGCAGATCACATTTCCCATAATTGTAATGGGAAATGTGATCCGACCAAAGTTACTAAAAATAAATTGTAAAAAAATACCGGGGAAAGCCCTGTGATAATAACGCCACCTGGAGGTGGCATTATCCAGGGTCTCCTCCAGTTACCGGACTCCTACTCTGCTCTAAAAGGCAGAGCAGAGCCCAGAGCCGGTCCCAGTGATCAGCTGTGTGGTCTAAACAGACTGCAAGCTGATACACTGCAAAAAAAAATAGTAATAAAAAAATATCCACTTACCTGGCTCCAGGGACCAGTGGTCGGGGCTCCGGTGATGTTCTCCCTCCGGTCAGCTGGTCTCCCATGCTGCACTGCAGGTCCCAGTGCAGTATGGGATATCAGCTGACCGGAGACATGGAAGACGTCACCGGAGCACCGATGACTGCAGGTAAGTACTATTAAGGGGGGGAGGGTCACGGGGGGCGGGGGTTAGTGTTGGGGCAGGGCTTAGCGCCGGGGGATAGCAGCAGTGGCCGGTCGGCGCATGCGCGGGGCACTAGTCACAGTATTTTTTTGCAAAACTATCGTGATTAGTTCGCCAATGATTTAGGAGTCACCCCCCCCCCCTTGGTTTATATACAATAATTGTAGAAATTGTGGGAAGCAGTCACTGAGCAGTTCCCTGACAGTTTGAGAGTCACTGACAGTCATTACAAATACAGTACATTGGATATTGTGGATATTCACACTGAAAAGTGCTTTAACAAGAGGGTGTAAAAGGCTGACTAGTAAGTAGGACAAAGTAAATTGTGTTGTTTTGCAGCAGCGTGTTATAAGCAGAACACATCCTGTTTCTAAATGATTTTTGCGCCATATGGCTATGGGGGCATGGTACGAATTACAGATGCTCCGCCATGGGTAAATGTATATATATAATGTTCTGTTGGCTACCTACAAACATTTTGATAACCTGTAATTTTGCAGGGCCCTTATTCCCATCAATGAGCAGCTATTTTACGCTTAGTGGGTCAGAGACAGCCAGGCAAAGCTATGGAATATTGTAGATATCATCAATAGGTTCTAACTGCAGATACAGGCTTGTGGATATGTGCAAGCAAGAACACAATTTCAAATGTATTTTTTGAAACATAGAGTGGTACAAAGCCATTTATCTGCCTGATGCCCAACCCTAAAGGTGCGTATCCACTACATGAGAATGGAACGACTGTACGATTACAACATTGTAATTGTGCAATCGTTCATCATCCTGCGCAGTGGATAATGTGCCCACACTGAACAATATGTCATTCAGTGCAGGCACCCTCCTTCATCCCCGAACATGCACAACCTGTTGATATCGACAGGTTGGCCTGCATGTTCAGATGATGACAAATGCCGATAATGACCAGCGGGAGCGCGCATCGCTGGTAGTTTTCGACATTTTAGTGCATGGTTAACGAACAATTAATGAGCGATTGAATGATTACAATGTCATGATCGTTCAATCGCTAATTTTCCTCTTCTAGTGGATACGCGCCTTAAGTATCCCTACAGTATGGTACGGTTGGCCACTGATCATTGCTGGTTAACAACTACCCATGGCTTGCCACCAATGGTCGATGGGTTTTCCATCAATGGCGGAAATCTGATGTTTCTCCACAATGATGTCGGATATTGAGCAATGTTTTTTCCCCTGTACAGGTTGCACTGCACTTAGCCCCTCCATCATTCTGCTCTGCACCACCCTCTTCCCTGAATGGCAACCATGTTCACTTGCCCACATTAGGGTTACCCATCAATAGTTCAAGTAGTTTCCCATTGATGGTATTCCTGCCATCAATGTAAGATACTGATGGTCATCAATACAGTATAGTATTAATGTGCCATAGTGTGCAGCCCACCTCTCACCCAACTCCTTCCCTAGATGATATAAATCCAACACTTCCATAAACTCACACACCCCAGTTAACTCTGTCCCCACCCTCCCTTTCTGTTTCTCTCTGCCGCTCCCTCAGTAACGTTATTTGCAAGAAAAGTGTTTTAACTTAACTAATGACCTCACTGAAGCATGGCGCAGGGAAATCTTTTTGTTTTTTTGGAGGAATCAATCATGATAATAGACCCTCGGTGATATTATTGGTTCCATGTGAATGAATTATCTTCATTTTCATAAACACTGCTGCAACCCACAGGGTGATATCTCCCTCAAGGTACCTTAGAGATGTCACTTGTTGCTAATGATAGGCTGCGTTTTCATAAATATTGATCCAAGCCACAAAAATACAGCCTCCTCTGTGTGTAGACAACAGGCGCACGTTAAGCTCTGGTGATGCCAATGGTGAGGCTGAAGAATACAAGCATCTCCTTTGATAAGAGGCTTTAAACTAAAATATAAAACAGCCAAGTTTTTAACTTATTTTGGCATAAAAATCTAAGGTACATTTAAAACAATTGCAGAAAAATGAAATATAAATAACTGGCGATCATGCATTGTTTATATTTGAATGAATTTGCCTCTGAGCTATCAGCCAAAACATGCGGTCCGGCCTCTAAAAGTATGCAATAAATACAAATATGTATGGACGCAAATTGTTGACAGGATGGAAAGCTATAAAAAAAAGCTGAACACATGTAAGAACATATTTCTGCTAGCGGTACACATTAAAAAGAAAGAGTTGCATTCATAATGTGCTGCTATTTTAAAGATGGGGAGGTTCTGGAATTTAATATCCTGTTATTGTGAGAAATCTATACAGCGTCTGTGCCCAGAGCAGAGAGGCAAAACTACAAAGTAGAAAGTACAAAGACAAAGTGGAGCAGTTTGTTACTGAAATTGAACAGATCTGCTATGGCCTGCCAGAGGAGCTCAGAAAAATTTCCCATGATCCCTAAATCTCCACACTCCATTCAGACTGCACTTTTCTTCCAGGTTTGTTTTTCTTTGATCTCCGTACAGTGAGAACCTGAAGGTAATGACTAATCCATATATACAGTCATTCAAAGTATCTGCCCCTGATGTCCAAAATAGGCTCCCCCAAAATGGCCAACCTGGATATAATTTAATACAATTTTTTTTTTTAACACATCCTGTAATCTGCTAATTCTCCACCCTCAGGCAACCATTTTTTGAGAGAAAACATTAGACATTTTGAAAAGTACAGCTTTAATATGCTTCTCCAAATAGTATTCTGAAAAATTAGCCATTGCGTAGCAAATAAAGAGTGGTGTATAATCTGTAGTACTGGACCAATAAACATTTAATGAAGAAAAAACCTAAAATTCTTGTTGATTTTTATCTAATTGCTAGCTACAATAGATTTATCGGCATATTACACTTGTTCTTATAATTGTTTTCAGGTCACTGAGGTCTGTGTGTGTCCACACTTGAACAGCAGTTGTGCCAGAAAGTGGTTTTCCCACACAATGCCCTTAACTTGTTTGCACAAAATGTTCACTTGAGATTTTAATGCATTTTTTGCATGTGTTTTGCAGCGCTCAAATAATTTCAGTTAATTACCAATTTATCTTTTATCAATGCTTTCTTATGTACAAACAGGAGAATAGTCTAATGAGTTGTACCAGGGCCTGATTAACAATGGGGCAGATGGGACTACAGTCGAGGCCTCAACATATAAATAGGTACATCATCAGGGCCAATACTAGGTATTTGAAGGCCCCATAGCAAATGTTTGTAAGTGCCCCATAGCAG
This sequence comes from Taudactylus pleione, assembly GCA_031769625.1. Classification (NCBI taxonomy): domain Eukaryota; kingdom Metazoa; phylum Chordata; class Amphibia; order Anura; family Myobatrachidae; genus Taudactylus; species Taudactylus pleione. Next base: position 5,181,413 of record JAUIMM010000757.1, on the reverse strand, counting down.
CTGCACCCATTGCATCTATGGCAACAACGCCCATGCCCATCATCATGACAGCATGATGATGTCCAACTACCGGCTGGCCACACAGTCAGGCATAATGCATATGTATTAAAATTGTATTTATATTTTCCCCACAAAATTATGCAATTTTTGTACTTTTACTTATTTAGGGAGACATTGGGGTTGATAGTGCAGGGGGTGAACCTGCACTGGCCACACCCACACAGCACTGGCCACACCCACACAGCACTGGCCACACCGTCACAGCACTGGCCACACCGTCACAGCACTGGTAACACCCACACAGCACTGGCCACACCCACACAGCACTGGTCACACCGTCTCCACTTCTCACAATATTCACTTTATCATTTTTCAGCCCTAGGGCCAATGTGGCATGAAATCCTTCCCTGAATCGAACATTTTGTTGGTCCAAAATAATTGTAATGATTTCATCTCCAGCCACTATAGCTTCACAGATTATTCTATGATTTCTAAACTATATAGAGGGGCAATGTGTCAGTACCCCATGTTACCATGATACTACTAACCCTTTGTTCAACCTGCAGTTAGATTTTCTGGTGTCCTGTTCTGCTTCTAAATGATTTGGATGCCATTTTCTCACTACTTTATATATATATAAAAATAGAAAGAAAAATTAAAGTGGATTTGAAAATGTGACACTGACCTAACAGACATCTCAATTAGTTTGTGCAGTGTGTACAACAAATACCACAGCCAATGAGAGTGTATATAATGGTTCAATTTAAATCTCTACTATACGGAAAAGTATGAGAGACTTACAAAAAATTATACATAATTCTGACTTTGTCTGAAATTTTAATTTAAAAGTACATTTTTAAAATAAAAAGTCTGAATTGTGACGAAGAGCTCTGACTTTTTCAATCTGGAATCTTGACTCTTGGGGGTATATTTGAGAGTGAGAGTTTTTAGAAATTGAGTTTTTAGAAATGGAGATTTTGCCCATAGCAACCTATAAGATTCTATCTATTATCGTCTAGAAGGTGCTATTTAAATGTTAAGTAGAATCCGATTGGTTGCGATGGGCAACATCTCCACTTCTAAAAACTCTCACTTAGTAAATGTACCCCCTGTAGTCAGAAATGTGTTTTGTTTTAGGTGGCTCCGGGGTTCTTCTGTATAGCTGATACAGTAATTGAAATATGACAAAAATGATATTGAAATGTCAAAATTCCAATTTTAGTATGACAAAATTACTTTTTATCTCAGAATTGTGACCGTAGTCTTTTACAGCAATAGCCTTTTTAGCCTTCTTTTAGAAGTCTATTTGTGAAGCAAAAAAAATTTCCATGGAAATTTGGCTTAAATTTGCATTTCTCAATCTAGGAAGAGGTTATCTGGTGATAACCATTTAGTGGCCCTTACTCTGTCCCCACAGACCACTATATGGTTGGCAGCAAACATTAGCCATACGTGCCCATAACACCGTGACACTTCAATGGCAGCAATAAGCTGCTGGTGGGAGGGAGAAAACTTCTATTTAGGAGTTGTGTTTTTTTATTAAATTGAGGCAAAACTACATAATGATAGTTACTGCAGACACTGAATCAATGATAATAAACAGGCCACATAATCTCAGAGTTATGCCTATGGGGCATTTTCAATTCCCTGCATAATTTTGGTCACAAAAAATTACGCGGACATCACAACCATTTTTCACATACCACGACTACGCACGCTCCCAATAGCTGTGGTATTAAATACAATTTTTTTTTGTAGCTGAAACCCACGTAAAAAAAAGTCTGTATCCCCCCCAAAAAATATTGGGTAACAGTAATAATGTCCCAAAGAAAAATAAATTGTTCTTAAAAAAAAATGCAACAAATGGATGATTTGTGCTTTTTTCAAGTAAAAAAATGTATACAAAGCAAACTTTTTTGTTTTATTACAAACAAATAAAATAAAAAATGCAAAAGAAAAGTAGAAAACAACAGTGATCTTGGGGCAATTTTATTAAAAAAAATAAAAACAAATATAAAAACAACTATTTATCATTAAAATAACTGCTTTAATTAAATTAAACTTCCAGGCTATTAGGGCTTTGTTTTAAATGTCCCACATCATGGAGGAGTTGTGCATGAAAAAGTGAAGCATGCTGCATTTCCTGTATGTTTCAAGGGGAAGTGTTGGAGTGTTTTACACTCTCTGTGTATATTAGAAGTGTTGTGGAGGTCAGCCTAGCAAAGAGAGCCACAAAAAGTGGGTCACTCATCTCAGCCCTTAAGGCTCTGCTTCAAAGACTCGTCTACTATCACTCTTAATAAGACGAGGGAGCGCTAATTTTTTATCTCCCCAACGGCACTAATTATCTGCATTTGCATGAAATGTAAATGTTGGTTGTTACAAAACTAATCTTCCATTCTGCATGGTGATGTGAGTTCCACATGAGTGCAATTGACAGCACCTAAGATATTTGGTATTCCTATTTTTATATGGCACCACAAGGGTTCCACAGAACCTTACAAAGTACATTGCAATGCAGGACAAGAACATAGTTTATAGACATTGTTGGAATAGTGATCATAACACTCAAATAAGCAGCAGGATGACAGCAATCAAGTGTTAGGTGCCTTGTTGGGAGTTAGGAGTAGATGGTTGTATGAGTGAGGGAAGGAGAAGCTCATGAGGGGAGCGGCCTTGCTGTTTAGTGCTTACATTCTAAAGGGGAGGGGCAGACAGACAGGGGTGACATAGATGGGGTACACAGTGATAAAGAAGCATGGAGCAACAGGTTTGGATGAGAGCTGAATGGCTTTGATGAAGTAGCGGAGAGGGAGGAGTCAAGGATGACTCCAAGAAAGCACACTTGGAGGCTAGAGGAGATAGTTGTGCCGTTAATAGATAATAAAATTGTGGGAATTGAGATTATGCAGGAGGGTGGGAAGATGATCAGCTCAGTTTTAGACTAGTTAAGTTTAAGAAAGCGCTGGGACATCCAGGAAGAGATAGCAGAGAGACAGTTGAAGATACGACTGAGGAGAGAGAGGGAGAGGCCAAGGGAGGAAAGGTAGATATGAGTATCATCAGCATAGAGATGATACTGGAGACAAAAAGAGCTGAATAATTCACCTAAAGAAGATGTATAGAGGGATAATAGTAGAGGTCCAAGAACAGAACCTTGGGGAACATCTACCATTAGTGGAACTGTTGGGAAGAGGAGCCATGAGAAGAGACAAGAGAATGGACCAACAGAGAGGTAGGAGGACAGCCAGGAGAGGGCAGTATCACATAGACTAAGGGAGTGAAGCAGAAGAGAGGTCAAACAGAATAAGCAGAGAGTAATGGTCAATGGATTTGGCAGCAAGGAGGTCATTGCTGACTTTTGTAAGGGCAGTTTCAGTGGAGTAGATAAAATGGAAGCCAGACTGAAATGGGTCAAGCAGGGAGTGGGAGGAAAGAAAGGTGTTAAGGTGTTTTTAGACAAAATGCTTAAGGAGTTTGGAGGCAAAAGGGAGGAGAGAGATGGTTCGGTAGCTGGAGAGAGTGTTATAACCAAGGGTAGGTTTTTTTAAGAATGGGGGAGACAAGGGCATGATTGATCGCGGAAGGGACAGTGTTTGATGAGATAGAGAGATTAAGGAGGTGAGCAAGATGGGAACAGGCAGAAGGAAAGAGGTAGCGGAGGAGGTGGGAGGGGATAGGGTCCAGGGGGGAGGTGGAATGGTGGGAGGACTGGATGAGGGTCGTGACTTCCTCTCCTGATAGAGGACAGAAATATGTCAGAGTTGGTGAGATGAATTGAGATAAATTATCAGGGAAAGGAGGGGGTGGAGTGCTAGGGGTTTGGTGTGCCATGATGTCCTGATGTTGTGTTATATATTTGTAATGCCAAACTCCAAAATATTTTATGAATAAGTTTGCTGTGTCTAAAACAGGTAATAAGGTAATACTTATCAGGAAGTGAAAAGCTATATTGTGATTATATTTCCTGTGCCTTCTACATCACTGAGGTTATGACAGGCAATCATTATAGCATTAACATTAATTACTGTAATAAATTATTACTACAATAAAAAAATGTTCAGTCTTAAATACTGTTTAAATTATATTTTAATAATAATAAAGTAATTTCACATTTGTTAATTGGAAGTGCAAACACTAAAGTGAGCCAATCATGTTCCAGGTATGACATTTGCATTATAGATGGACCTAAACCTAACCAGACCTGGGAGGATTGTAAACTGTTGCTATCGCATTCGAAGTGGGTGAGCCAAATGCATCTGAATGTGGTTGGACTGGCTCATACATGCTTGAAACTTTTTTATTTTCTCACATGTAGCTAGATTTTTTAAAACTTTTTAAAAAATATAATTCCAGCGAATTAAACATTTCATGTCCTGATTTGAAGAACCAGCTGAAAAAACAATAAAATGCCTGTTTGAACAACTCTATTTGCAAGAATTATGCTTTTCATGCATTAATGCACACAAAAAAGTGTGATAAATTAGTAAATTAACTAGTGCAAGGTGAAAATAAAATACATTTTTATGGATTCATTATTCACAGCTGGAGCAGCAGCTATTTAAGTTGCTTCCAAACTTTTGTATTTCAAGAGACATTATGGTACAAAGGCAATGATTCTGTAGCCCACAATAAATTCTGCTAGCATATTTAGTAAAGCCTTTATGGAAACTATTTAAACTAAGCAGCAAGCATATTATTTTTTAGTCATTCCAATTTTTTTATAAGGTCACAATATAACAGGAAGTATGATACACACTTACAAAAATTTAATTGGACATATACGAATGAAAACATATATGGTAAGCGTGACTATGAAAACTAATCACTTTGTAAGAACTGGAAATGGAGCTATACCCTCTAGAAACGCTATAAAATGCACCTTAATTAAAGAGTGGTTTGAAAAAAATATATGATACAGTATATCATACATATGCAAAACTTTAACATTACCAAATTGCAAATTATTTCATATTTGTTTCATAAAGATAATAACACAGAAGTGCAGGCCTGACAGAATCTGTTGTTATTAGAATTATTAACGCTTTCACAAGGACTTCACAAATGATTAAATTAAGGAAATATTTAAGATAAATATCAGTTTGATAATTTATTTGTTAAGTTACAGTTTGACTAGCAGGTTAACTTGGATAAATCAGCAGAGATTAATCTTTATATATATACAGTCAGGTGCATAAATATTGGGACATTGACAGAATTTTCATATTTTGGCCTCTATTCACCACCACAATGGCTTTGAAATGACATAAACAAGATGTGCTTTAACTGCAGACTTTCAGATTTAATTTGAGGGTAATTACATCCAAATCAGGTGAACGGTGTAGGAATTACAACGGTTTCTATATGTGCCTCCCACTTTTTAAGGGGCCAAAAGTAATGGGACTATCAACTCAAAAGCTATTTCATGGACAGGTGTGAGCTATTCCCTCGTTATTTCATTATCAATTAAGCAGGTAAAAGGTCTGGAGTTGATTCTAGGTGTGACATTTGCATTTGGAATCAGTTGCTGTCAACTCTCAATATGAGATCCAAAGAGCTGTCACTCAGTGAAGCAAGCCATCATTAGGCTGAAAAATCAAAACAAACCCATCAGAGAGATATCAAAAACATTAGGTGTGGCCAAATCAACTGTTTGGAACATTCTTAAAAAGAAAGAACTGGAGAGCTCAGCAACACCAAAAGACCCGGAGGACCACGGAAAACAACTGTGGTGGATGACAGAATAATTATTTCCCTGGTGAAGAAAAACCCCTTCACAACAGTTGGCGAAATCAAGAATACTCTCCAGGAGGTAGGTGTATATGTGTCAAAGTCAACAATCAAGAGAAGACTTCACAAGAGTGAATATAGAGGGTTCATCACAAGATGTAAACCATTGGTGAGTCACAAAAACAGGAAGACCAGATTAGAGTTTGCCAAACAACATCTAAAAAAGCCATTACAGTTCTGGAACAACATCCTATGGACAGATGAGACAAAGATCAACTTGTACCAGAGTGATGGGAAGAGAAGAGTATGGAGAAGGAAAGAAACTGCTCATGATCCAAAACATACCACCTCATCAGTGAAGCATGGTGGTGGTAGTGTCATTGCGTGGACATGTATGGCTGCCAATGGAACTGGTTCCCTTGTATTTATTGATGATGTGACTGCTGACAAAAGCAGTAGAATGAATTCTGCAGTGTTTCGGGCAATATTATATGCTCATATTCAGTCAAATGCTTCAGAACTCATTGGACAGCGCTTCACAGTGCAGATGGACAATGACCCGAAGCATACTGCAAAAGCAACCAAAGAGTTTTTTAAGGCTAAAAAGTGGAATGTTATGCAATGGCCAAGTCAATCCCCTGACCTGAATCCGATTGAGCATGCATTTCACTTGATGAAGACAAAACTGAAGGGAAAATGCCCCAAGAACAAGCAGGAACTGAAGACATTTGCAGTAGAGGCCTGGCAGAGCATCACCAGGGATGAAACCCAGTGTCTAGTGATGTCTATGCGTTCCAGACTTCAGGCTGTAATTGCCTGCAAAGGATTTGCAACAAAGTATTAAAAAGTGAAAGTTAGATTTAGGATTGTTTAGTTTGTCCCATTACTTTTGGCCCCTTAAAAAGTTGGAAGCACATATAGAAACCAATGTAATTCCTACAACGTTCACCTGATTTGGATGTAATTACCCTCAAATTAAATCTGAAAGTCTGCAGTTAAATCACATCTTGTTTGTTTCATTTCAAAGCCATTGTGGTGGTGAATAGAGGCCAAAATATGAAAATTCTGTCAATTGCCCAATATTTATGCACTTGACTGTATATATATATATATATATATATATATATACAGCACAGAAAGGAATGCACTCACCAGGGTTTCTCTTCAGATTATAAACAAAGGTTTTAGCAACCTATTTTATTCAAACCATAGTTGTGTGGTCACATGGTCGACGTTTCGACCGCACAAAACGTGGTCTTCATCAGGACACATACAAACAAACTACAGGACACACATACAGATATCCTCCATCTCCACCACCTTAAATACCCTAGGCAATAATTCTAAAGCCTAACCCCACCCCCTACGTCCCCCCACGACCGGAAGTGACACTTGTGGGGCGGAAATGGCTTAATGTGTATAATATGTGCATCCTCTTTGTTACATCATGCTTTGAAGCGCTGGAGTTACACCTATAACTGCATCAATCCAATGCAAGGTCGCACTGCCGCGAACTTCCGGTTTGCATTCCAGCAAAACCGGAAGTCATGCGTTCCACTTACCCAGCTGAGTCACTTCTGGTGTGCACCCTAAGCTGTTGGGAAACTCAGCTTCTGAAATAGTTACCTACAGAAAAGGCACCCGATTGCGCTAAACAGATGGATCCCTAAGTCCTCTCATATCTAAGCAACCTTAATTAGGATGTGCATTCAATTAATAAATACACTCAAAAAGACATGCACATCCACATATATGCATGTCATAGATGTGCTGTAAGGTCTGTCAGTGGCTTCAAGGAGGATATTGCAAACATAAATAACAAAAAAAATTGTTATTATCCCCAAACGAAAAATAGTGAAAAATAAAAATCCAAGAGCAGACTTCCTAAAGATGTTACCTAAACAAATTCAGTAACATTTAAAAAATATAGAGAGATATTTAAATACTGCTGCAAAATTCAGATGAAATGATGCAAAGAGTTGTATTCATTTAGTCCCTTTGGGGACACTGTGCCCAATTTGTGTATCCAAAAGGATTCTCTCCTCAGTAACATAAGGCCACGGTCTCCACCTCTTATAGGGGGCGGAATCCAGTCAATCATCGTATACTTCAATAGTGCCACTTGATGATTTTTAAGCAAAAAATGCGCTGCTACAGGTTTGTCCGTGACACGTTTGTCAAGTACCAATCTGATAGCCGATCTATGTTGAGCCATGCGCTCGCGAAAAGATCTCACTGTCTTTCCGACATATATAAGGCTGGATGGGCAGCATAAAATATAAATGATGTGGTCCATTTGGCATGTTAGGCGATACCTGATGTTAGTTCGTTTTCCATTATGGGGGTGTGGAAATGATGACCCAACTAGTAGGGCTATGCAGGTGGTACAGCCCAGGCAGCGGTAGCATCCATTCTTTTTTACCAGCCAACCTTCTTGTTCTTTCCTCATGGATGGCCTATTAGTCCTGTATAGGAGGTCCTTCAAGTTTGCACCCCGTCGTATACTTAGCAGAGGTGGCTTAGGTCCAATCCCCTTAAGCATTGGATCTGTATGTATAAGAGGCCAGTGCTTCCTTACTGATTTTTGCACTGCCTTAAGGCCGGTGTCACAGTGAGTCCCCAGTATTAATCTGCCATCATGAATGTCAGGGATATCTTTTGGCCTAACAATGTCAGCTCTGGAAGCCAGTTTTCTTGCCCTGGTGAGGCATTTGTCAACTTCTTGTCTGGCGTAACCATGGGCATAAAATCTGTTGCTAACCTCAGTTAGCTGGATCCCCGCCAATTCAGGTTCAGAATTATTTCTAAGCACCCGTAAAAATTATGATATCGGCAGATTGTGCTTTAATCCAACAGGATGATGACTAGTGGCCAATAACGTGGTGTTTTTATCTGTGGGTTTTCTATACAGCGTGTAAGCCAATCGACCTTGCTTCTTAAAAATTGATACATCAAGAAAGTTCATACACTCCCCATCAATTGCCCCTGTGAACCGCACTGGGCTATTAAGCGAATTCAGAGTGTCAAGCATCATCTTAAAGGACTCAATACTACCCTGCCATATGATGAAACTATTGTCAATATACCATCGATAGTATAAAATATGATCTTGATAAGAAGACAGAATATGACAGTGTTCGTATTGGTCCATGTAAAGATGTGCATACGCCGGGGCCATATTTGACCCCATGGGCGTCCCAGCCTTCTGCATATAGTAATTATCCTCATAGAGGAAATGATTACATTCCAATATAGTTCTTAATAAAATAAGCAGAAATTCAATTGGAGGTCCTACATATGGCCCAAGTAACAAACTTTGCCGGACTGCCTCTACACCATCATCATGTGGGATGATGGTGTAGAGGGAACAGACATCAAGAGTAGCCAAATAACAATTCTCAGGAATGTCAGAGAAGTCATCCAAACCTTCCAAAAAGTGACCAGTGTCTCTAGTGTACGTTTTTGATCTAACTACACATTGTTGTAAAAAATGATCTAATAATTCAGTAAGGGGTTGTAAAATTGACCCCCGGGCCGAAATAATTGGTCTACCCGGTGGGTCAATAAGGGACTTATGTACTTTTGGAAGCGTGTATAAAATTGGAGTTATGGGAAATCCACAGTTAAGAATTCTGCCATGGTTTCATTAATCCAGCCCTCAAGTAAAGCAAGACTCATGAAAGCATCAACATCTTTTTTAATTCTAGGGCCTGGGTTAAACAACACTTTTTCATAGGTGGCTGCATCGCTCAATTGTCTACGGATCTCTAGATCATACTTAGCAAAGTCCTGAAGGAGTATTGCTCCTCCCTTGTCCGCTTTGCGGATGACTAATGTAGTATCTTCTTGAAGACTCTTAAGCACCAGTTTTTCTTCCTGCCGCAGATTGCTGAACGTGTAATTCTTATTTTGTTCAACCATGGCATTAACATCATTATCTAGCATCCTCAAGAAGGTCTTAATACTAGAGTTATTTGAAGGTGGATCAAATTTGCTAGATTTTTTAAACTTATTGCCCAATGTACCTGATGTGGTTCCATCCCTCGAGTTGTTTGAAAAAAATTCTTTAAGTCTTAATTTTCTACCTATCTTATAATGGTCTACTGACCAATCAAAGCTATCAAACTTGCATGTCGGAACAAAACTCAAACCTTTTGAAAGGAGACTGGTCTCAGCATCAGTGAGTACATGGGTAAAAAGGTTAAAGATCAGCATCTCACCACTCCCCTTTTGCTTCGTGGTCGCCCTCTTGTGGTTCCCCCTCCTTGGGTGCGGCCTGTGGTGTTTTTTATCATTGCTGAATCTCCCATTTGGGATCTTGTGGCCATGCCTAAAAAAGCCCCCGATGGAGGTCTAGTGTCAGTGGTTTCTGATTCTGAGGTGGAATTTGAACTAGTATCAAAGCGTACATCTCTGAAGTGATGCTGACGACGGAATCTAGGCGTATTGCCCTCTTCCAACAGCCACTTGTATACTGTGTGGTTCTTATAGTCATACTCTACAGTCTCTAGTTTTTTCCTTTTAAATGCAACAACCTTTATATTTAGCCTAACCCCACCCCCTACGTCCCCCCGGGACCGGAAGTGACACTTGCAGGGCGGAAATAGCTTAATTTGCATAATATGTACTATGTGTAGCGCTGGAGTTACACCTATAACTGCAGCAAAGCCAGAAGTTTGCGGCAGTGCAACCTTGCATTGGATTGATGCAGTTATAGGTGTAACTCCAGCGCTTCAGAGCGCGATGTAACAAAGAGGATGCTGCTGTAGGGGTAAGCCTGGTGGCTACACATAGTACATATTATGCACATTAAGCCATTTCCGCCACGCAAGTGCCACTTCCGGTCCCGGGGGGACGTAGGGGGTGGGATTAGGCTTTGGAATCATTGCCTAGGGTATTTAAGTTGGTGGAGTTGGAGGATATCTGTATGTGTGTCCTGTACTTTGTTTGTATGTGTCCTGATGAAGACCACGTTTTGTGCGGTCGAAACGTCGACCATGTGACCACGTAACTATGCTTTGAATAAAATAAGTTGCTAAAACCTTTGTTTATAATCTGAAGAGAAGCCCTGGTGAGTGCATTCCTTTCTGTGCTTTATGAAATTTTTTGATACCAATTGGATGTCAATGAATGGACACCCCAGGCTTTTGCTTACTGTTTGGATGTAAGTGCTGACTTACTTTGAATATATATGTGTATATATATATATATATATATATATATATATATATATATATGTATATATATACTGTATATATATATTTTTTCTTATTTTTTTTTAAAGTTAGATTTGCTTAATATATTTGCAAGTAGTCAGACTTAAATTTACTAATTATAAATATAGTGAATTAAAAAAAAAAGCTTTAAGAAAATGTATTTTCCTTTTAGGATATTACAAAATATATTTCTAAAAATTCCTTAAATATACAGGGAACTTGTAAGTGTTTCTGGTAATTCTTAAAATTTAAGCAAAACTTTGGAAAGTCTACACCTTTGATGATTTAGCATTGTGTGAACCGTTAGTTTTCCCAGACTTAGCTCATAGTTTGGTCACATTATTTAAGAGCAATTATTTATATTGCGGGTGTGGAGAGTAACATAACAATAAACATTTTTTATGATCTAGCATGGGATTCTTTTTCTACTTTCTGTTAAAATAGAGAACATTATTAGTCATAAACCATTCCAAACAACACTTTTATAGAGCCTATATTTCATAGGCATTTAAAGGTTACATACAGTAAGACACCATTTATATGTTTATCTGTAACATCGATAACAGGAAGAAAATACATCCTTGGTTGAACATCTCCATAAATCTAGACCTGAAAAATCATGATTTATAATGAGCCAATTTCCAGTGCTTAATTGTTTGCCACAAATGCTAAATTCTAATCTTCCAAATTAATTTGTTCATTCAATTTCTACAAACGGCTACAAAAGTTTTTGTGAGAAAACTGAAAAATTCCTAAAGTCGTAAAAGAAATGTTACAATCCTGGTCAGGTCCTCCTTTGAACCTAAGCAAATATCAAGTTAGCCAGAAAAAGATGACATTGTGTGGAGTGCTTCCAGATACACGATTCATGCAATCACAAAGATCCTGGATTCAAGTGTACACAATGTAAAACTAATATATCGCCACCAGTGAGTGAAGGGGCGTAATTGGGATGGAATTCTGTGTTCTCACTTAGGCAAAGTAAGAAGAGGTTGGCAGAATTGACATCTGTGCAGAGCTGTGTGCACACGTCAATCACTTGTCTTCAGCGTTCAGATGCATATTTTGTATGAAGGATAGTGTTGATGTAAGTGCACACTTGATAATGATGACAGCTATGAAAGCAAGCATACACAGATATGCGTACAATATGGCACATGGGCGAATATGCGTGTTTAGTTCCTTGCACACAATGCAGGAGCAATTATGGCCGACTTGCGTTCGACACTGGATCATCCCGTTCCATGCTATTCTGCTTACTTGTAAACTACCCTATACAGCAGCTTTATGCTATCTGTTTGTACAAGCTACATATGTGTTAAATTGCAGCAAATATTCGCCCCCTCTCGGTGCGCCACATCCCAGGCAACTCTGTCGCATACTGCATCTTTGTTGCTCAAATTGTGCATCTTATTTGAATAAATAAAACAACTGTCACAAGGCGCCGGACTGCAAACGCAGGGCAAGACGAACGCTGAGCGAGCATTTGCTGAAACTCCTCCTATCTCCTGTCCATCATTCCAGGAGTGATCTGGTTTGGCTCTTGCATCTATTTCCTCCGGGTGCGAACGCTGCTCCGATGCCGGTGATAGAGTTTTCGTGTTTCCGGTTCTGGCATTGGTTCCTGTTATCCAGTTGAGCTCCAGTTTTCCTGTCTATATTATTATACTGCCGTTTGTGTCATCCAGGCGACACAGGGCCTGACTCAGACCCTCTCGCGGGCGGGTAGATGGTGCGCTCTGTGCACGCGCAGCGTCCGCACTGTGCGTGTGCATGCCCCGGAGCGAGAGAGAAATTCTCTCGCTCTATGGCTCACTACAAAAGGGGTGACTGTCGATGTTGATCGACAGCTCGCCCCGTTTTGTAGGTGTGGCGGGGGGTGGCTTCACAAACGGAGGCGTTCCCATGTGAACGCCTGCTGTTTGTGGGCGGCCCCACTGACATCACCAGTGATGTCAGTGGGAGAGCTTCCGGCTCTATTAGAGCCAGAAGCTCTCTGGGGCTTGCGGCCATGAGACCCTACCACAAGGGTCTCGTCGCAAGCCCCGATGGTCGCGATGGTCTTGACCATCGTGACCATCATCCTGGCTGCTCACAATAGCTGTAGGTGGTCACCCACAGCTATGCGAGCGGCCAGGAGGCCGCACAAAGAAAAAAAAAACCCATGATTCAGAGCGAGTGCTCTTCCAGAGCGTTCGTCTCTGAATCAAGCCCACAGTTCACATGCCATTTACCTGCTGATTTTTGTCATCTAGGCGGCACGGTCCGCATACCTGTCCTCTGCCGTTCTTGTCATCCAGATAGCATGGACAGCACTGTGTGTCCAAGAGTGCGGAGTCCTGCATATGCTGCTTGTGACAACCCGGCGGCATAGGCCGCACTCTAGCATACATTACTTGTGTCAACCCGGCGGCACAGTCCGCACTCCAGCATCAGCTGCTTGTGTCAACCCGGTGGCACAGGCCACACTACAGCATCCAAAGTATGCAACCCTGCGTACCAACGCCTGTGTCTCTCCTGTGGCACTAGTCCTTCATCTGCCACATCAAGCCAAGTCATGCCAGCCCTCAAGGCTGCTGCACGGCCCAAAGGCCGCATCTTGTCCTACAGCCCACAGGCCACAGCTAGCCAAGACATACCAGCCCTCAAGGCTGTTGCACGGCCGAAAGGCCGCATCTTGTCCTACTGTCCACAGGCCACAGCTAAACAAGGCATACCAGCCCTCAAGGCTGTTGCACGGCCCATAGGCCGCATCGTGTCTTACGGCCCACAGGCCCATCAAGCCAAGGCATATCAGCTCTCAAACCTGCTTCACGGCCGCATCTAGCCAAGACATACCAGCCCTCAAGGCTGTTGCGGGACTAATACTCTCAAGAGTAACACCCGTGACTGGGAGTGAAATAACTACTTTGCTAGATTACAAATATCTATTGAATCTGAAGCTGTGTAAGAAATGCTCTGATGCAGTACCTGCAGCTTTTTCTCACGCCAAGTTCTGTTGTGCTTCATCTACGCCTTTGTACGTGTTTAAAAGTAATTCCTGTTTGCTTAAAGTTGCAGCCCAGTTTCTAGTACACTGTGAGTGGTGTTTTGTTTTGTTTGCGATGTGAAAAAGATGCAAAATGTAAAAGAAAACTACGGTATGCTCAGGGGTGTAATTATAAAGGCTGCAGGGTGTGGGGCACACGGGCCCCTGGGTCCAGGGGGGCCCACACTGCACACCCTGCACCAATACTTTATCATTCTTACCTCTGCGAAGTCCTACGTCGGCTGGAGAGGCACTACACAGAATGCCTGGAAAATGACCACAGGGGCCATTTTCCTGGCACTCTGCACATGCGCAGTAGGGAAATGGCTGGGAAAATGGCCGCCGTTCCACTTTTTCAGTGTTCTGCTCCAGGCACAGCCCGGAGTCTACTGAACCTGTCAGTGCACTGCGGCCGTCGGAGTTACAGGAGGGGGCCCCGGACGGTGAGTGAACACAGACCCCCTGCTCTCTAAATACGCCCCTGGATACGCTACACTTCTCAGAGCATTTCAGTCATGCTGGGCATCTCTCACCAAATGGAATACAGATGCTATAGTAGGTGTATGAGGATGATACATCTGTATGAGCAAAGTTAGGCATCTGTGATTGATAACTCTTTGCCGGTTCCCTGATTCATAACATGTATAATGTTAGAACCCTAATCTGTTTTATTATAAGGCTGTGTGGCAGAGATAAGTGGTGTTGAAACACAATGACTATGTTAATTTAGGCCCAGATTTACCAAAGAGTGATATTCTTGTTACCAGTAATCTTAAATGGTTTATACTATTACTAAATATTGTTATTACTAATCTTAAATGGTGCTCTAACCTATGAGTTCCTAACCTGTAATGTATTTGAAAAATAGCAGATAGGAGTAGAGATGAGCGGGTTCAGATCTCAGAGATCCGAACCCACCCGAATTTAGGGGATCCGGGGCGATCCCTGCCTGCCCCGGATCCCTCACCCAAGGCAAAACCCTGCGACCCCACTGTCAGATCGCAAGGTTTTGTATTGAGCGGGCTTAATGCTGATTGGCTGAGAGAGCTGTCTGACATGGCTCTCAGCCAATCAGCGTTAAGCCCATTGAAAATGCACACAGAAGAAAAAGATGGCGCCCGCCATCCCCCGCTGCCTGACACCACCGGCACCCCCAGCTGCCGACACCACCGGCATCCCCACTGGCAGCATCCCCTGCTGCCGACAACACCACTGCCGACTCTGCCTGCACCCCTGCACTGCTGCTCCACATACTGAGGACACCATCAGCGACCCCCACATTGCCGACACTCCCACACTGAGGACACCACCAGCACCCCTGCACTGTTGACACTGTCAGCACACATGCACTGAGGACACCGCTGGCACCCTCGCTCTGCCGACACTGCCGGCACCCTGCATTGAGAACACCCCTGCACTGCTGACACAGTCAGCAAACCTGCACTCATGACACTGCTGGCACCCCAGCTCTGCCGACACTGCTGGTACCCTTCACTGAGAACACTGCCAGCACCGCAGCACTCCCATTCCATGTACTGAGGACACCGCTGGCACCACTGCACTGCCGACACAGCCACTTCACTAAAGACATCGCTGGCACCCCCGCACTGCCGACATCACCGGTACCCTTCACTGAGGACACTGCCAGCACCGCAGCACTGCCATTCCATGTTATGAGGACACCATCAGCAACCCCGCTCTGCCGACACTGCTGTCTCAGTAAGTGCACTATCGGTGTATCCGAGCCACACCTTATAACACTCTGTATCCATGTTGGAAATTGGAGGCTGAACTGCCACATGTTAGTGCAGCCCACTGTGTCACTTAGCTTAGTCAGCCAGCTAGCTGGATGCAACCTTTTGGCCTTAACTAGATGAAGCAAATAATATTGTGAGGTGGTCAAAATTTATTGGAAATTACTGGAAATAAATGTTATTGATGTTAATTATACTGTAGGAACAAAAACAGGCCCATTTTATTTGATTTTAGCTGTTTTTATGATTTTTTTAAGAAAAACTCCAGATCCAAAACCAAAACACGAAAACAAAACACGGAGGTGAGGTTTTGGCAAAACCAATCCAGATCCAAAACCAGGGGGGATCCAGATCCAAAACCAAAACACGAGGGTCGGCGCACATCTCTAGTTAGGAGTTGATTGGTTGCAGCACTATTTAAGATTAGTAACAAGTGATAACAATTATATCACTTGTTGATAAATGTGGACCTAAACTCTATAATTTAACCTAGGAACACTTTTATAGAAGCTAGGAAAATTTGCTGCAACATTACTGTTACCTTACACTCATCTCTTATTAAACACATATAAGATGACAAATCAGGATTAGCATTTCTTTACTAATGAAGGAGAATGCATGTTTTTGCTAAATGCAAGGAAGTAACCAGAATAACAATGAAGTGACACCAGAGACAGTAATTTATAAATATATTTACTGCAACGCTGATTTTTATTTTACAGTCTATTGAAAAAAAAGGAAATTATATAGATTTATTCTGTAGACATTTTTTTTCTTATATCATTGTTGTTTGTTTATATACCTCTACACTGGAGATTTATAATGTACTGTATGTTTCACAAAAAATATTTTAGATGCTGTGGTATAGTCACTCTTAAAGATATTTTCCAGGGCACTGATAGTATGTTGTTTTTCCAGTTACATGACGCTACAATCCAGAGCCATAACTAGACTTTTTGGTGCCCTGTGTCAGAAAGAGCATTGGCACCCCCTAATTTTTCAACGGGACATAATGTACCCAAAGAAGGGCCATGGCTTCATGGTGAAGGGCCAGGGAAGAGATAGGAGAGGCCAGGAGATGCTGGGGATGAAATAAGAGGAAGCTACAAGCAAGAATTATTTGAAACAGACATTTGACAGGCCCAAACAGCGCGCCCTGACCTGTGGTGCCCTGTGCCATGGCACCGGCCCTGTGCCATGTGCCATGGCACTACCCTAGCTACGGCCCTGCTACGATCTCTTGTCTAAAGATTGTTTGCATTTCTTCATCTCTGCCACTGACTGCTCTCTTACGGTACAGTGAGTGATAGATGGTGACTCCTCCCGTCCCATCTGTTACTTAGAATCACGTCTTCTACACATTGGGGGCATTACCCAGTGGTACAACCTTCTTATATCTAAGAGAAAAACATAAAAAATTACTTATAAAACTGAAATGGGAGTCAGACCTACAGTATTGGCAGACACTGTGGTGGTGGTAGGTTGCTTAACCAAAGGGTGGTGTACTAACCAGGTAGAAAGCAAGTAGCAAGATAGCACAGGGTAAACCATAATGCAGCAGGTACAAAGGGGATGCGGTCAATATCCTGACCGCGAGAATTCCTGCACTCAGAATGCCGGCGCTGGAATCCTGACACTTGTCAGAATCCTGACGCCGACATCCTGACCGCCGGAATCCTGAAGGTAAGTAAAAATAGTGAGTATGGGGGGAGGGTTAGGGGTTAGGCACTAGGGGGAGGGTTAGGCACTAAGGGGGAAGGTTTAGGGTGTAGGGAGAGGGAGGTTAGGTTTATGTACTAAGGGGAAGGTTAGGGTCAGGGAGAGGGGGGGTTAGAATACTGACCAACAAGTGTCGTATTCTAACCCTGTCGGGATGCCGGCGTTGGGATTCTGACCACCGAAATCCTGAGTGCCAGCATCCTGTACACATCCTGGTACAGAGATATCCCTGTTACAGCCAGCAGTGTACAGGGTATGCTAGGCATTGTAGTGCACCAGGTGTAGTGCACACTGTGAGGGCTTAGATGCACAGTGGTGGCAATGGGGTCTGTAATATACAGAAGTGTCCTCATACACCTAGCCACAATACACCAGGTGTCACAAGACAAGTGAACCATGGCGAGCATTGAAGCTTAGCACTTGGTATACAGATTCAGATTTATTCGCACACAGATGTACACATGTTTCATATCAAATTAATTAGTTAGTTCTCATTAAGTGGTTTTGTCGCACTGCATTGTGATTAAGACTTATTTATGGGGCGAAAAAGACACAAAAAAGACAATTAGAACCAGAAGAGCCAAGAAGGGCTGTTTGGTGTGACTCCAGCAATAGTGTATGAGGACAAATCTATATACTGCGGTGGTGACACAGTGTCTTTGACACATCTGTTATGGTACCCTGAGAGAGGAGAAAGACATACGCAGAAGCTAATGTTGAAGGTCATGACTGTGGCAAGCCGCTGGGTCCTAGTGCCCGATGGCTGCAGTGGCTCTGGCATCACAAAGGAAGTGCAGAGCGTGCCTCTAACAGGAATCAGTATGATTTACCGCTGGCCACATGGCGGTTCTAATCCCAACAGCGGCAGCCCGGCAGAGTAGGAAATCCCGATCATCCTTAAATTAAGTATAAACTAACCTAATTCTACCCCCTAACTCTAACCCTCCTTTAGGGGTGCCTAACCTCCCCCCCCAAGTGCCTAGCCATAACCCCCCTCTAAGTGCCTAAACCTAACCCCCCCTTCCCCACTTCATAAATCTAACCCTCCAGGGGGTTGCCTGACCTTAACCCCCCCTTCCCCTAACCTAACCTGCCCCCACCCCGTGCGGTTGTCCGTGCCTGGCTTACCTTCGATCAGTAAGCCGGGTGTTGGGCTCTCGGCGTAGGTCTAATGACAGGCTTCAGGATTTTGATGCCTGTCATTTGTACCTTGCCGGGATTAAGCAGTTGGGAAGCGAGCGGTCGGCATTGCGACCGCCGGCTTCCCGACTGCTTCCCCTCTAACAGGACCTCCACTTGACCCTAGAAGAGAGTGGCTGGCATAGAATTTTCCAGATGGGGTTAAAATGGTCCAGGTGCATCAACCACTCTGAAATGTTCCTTAAAATTTGGCCTAGTCAGACAAAGTTTTGAAGTGGAAATGTTGGTGATATACTACTCATATCTTCTGGGTTTGCCCTGACTTTAGACACTTCTTGAAAGAAATAGAGGATCTTACCTGCCATTTCTTGAGCCTGAGTCTTGTTCTATTCCCACTGTTACCCTATTATTATATCCGGCAGTCTTTCTTCAATATGACAGTATGTGCTCTGCCACAATAGACACATTTTGGGAGCAAAGTTCATCCCCTACTACATCGATGGTTAAATTTAAAATCCACAAAAGTTTTTTGATGGAATCAAAACACTGTGACTGCAGTACTCCACCTCTATTTCTTCTCCATTAATTAAATGAATGCGGTAGCATCATTATTTTACAGATGGGCCAGGGAAAAGTAATTAGTGCGGTCATTTTCAAGATATGGAGCAGGTGCTTGAGCTTTCCCCATTGTCTATGTCGTCTCCTCGGTCCACTTTCAAGGAGGTCTTGCTATTGCTATTTACATAGGATACTCCATGCTCAGTTTTGTGTTGTCTTTTAAGGTCATGTCTGCATTTTCTGTGTGTGATCTATATACTGGTTTATGCTCTGCTATCTTTGTGGGATTAACATATGCCTGACACTTTACCTTGCCTCATACCTTCCTTTTTGCTTTATTCTGTACCCCTCTTTTCTGTCTCTTATTGGAAACAAATAAATATAAACTAATATTAATTCGAAAAAATTAATTATTATGGATAGCTATTATCATTCTCCAATCTTCAAGAAAATCGATTTTATTTTCCATATTTTTTTTTCCTATTCAGTTTGCTTTGGAAATAATTTTAGCCATCTAATCTTTTTGGAGCATTTCCATCTGCATTGCCTGAATGAATCCATGAGAACCCTTACACTCATTTATCACCATTTACAAAAGCCTTTTTTGAGTCCAGTGTCATCTCTAAGTGTAAAACCTATTTATCAGTGTGGGCTCTGCATTTTTTTCTGCCTCTGGAAACACTTTGCGCGCACTGCACAGGTTAAAAGTTTTGACCTATAAAAGATATATTTCATTAAACTTTCTAATTGTTTATATCACTTTTGAAATGTAGAATGGAGTATGCTGGATACTTTCAAACCAACAATGAAGATAGATGGGTGCGAGCGCATAAATCTTCAGTGGAAATGGCTCATCTGTAACTCAACAATAGCTGAAACAGCAGGTGGTTCATATAAAAAGAGCTACCAGTAACATTCACCAACGATTAGGAGTTTCAGAACTTAAGAAAGCCTGGGAGCCTTTAGGGGTCTATGTACTAAGCCTTGGGGAAAGATAAAGTGGATGGAGATAAAGTACTAACCAGTTAGCTCCTAACTGTCACTTCACATGCTCTGTTTGAAAAATTACAGGAGCTGATTGGTTGATAATGTATCTCCATTCACTTTAGCTCTCCCCAAAGCTTTGTACATAGGGCCTGATTCAGAGCCGGACGCAAAACTGTGTTCGCCCGCAGTAGGTACGACCATCAAAATGTCAAACCAAGCGCTCGCACGTGTGGTCGCTCGTAGCGAGTCTTCCGCCCCATATTTCCCCAACCCCTCCTCTAGCTAACGAGCGTCCGAAATAGCGAGCGCTCTACTCGTTTTTTGTTGATGTGTTCGCTCGCACAAGTACTACCGGAAGTAGGCCTGTCATTTGTCGATTGCCTTGTTTCTCGTTCGGCAAACATCCGTGAATCGATTGGTGCCAATCATTGCCTTAATTTACTTAATTGTTGGTCGAATGTTTTCAATCTTGTTTGTTTTTTGAATGTCAATAAACTTTATTGTTTGTTTTGTGTTCAGTTTGTTCCGTAGATTCCGTCCGCTTTTAAGGGCAAACTTGTTGTTTCTTTTAATTCCAAAGACTGTTTATTTGGTTTGGTTTTTTTTGATTTTGGTTTATAATATAGAAAATCTTTTTTTTTTTTAGTTCGGATTGTTGCTAACGCACCAAAATGCATCAAGCCAATCCTAAGTCACAATATATTTTTATGGGTTGTTCACATGACTCACACATTAACCAATAGAATTGTTCATGTTATTTATGAAAGTACATTAGCCAATCAAAATTTAGGGGTCCCTGTAATAAAAAAAACATTGCCATCATGAGAGCCAGTGCTTTTACACGGTTTGAGCTGCTGGTGCTCACCGAAGTGATCGATAGCCGGATAACGGATAGGCCGCCCCCCGTCACCAACATCCTAAAGCGACGGGCGTACGCGGAGGTGCAGCGGAGGCTGCATACTTTGGGGTATCGCTGGACCATCGGACAATTGGAGCACCGTTGGTCCGATTTGCGGCGCAGATCCCCGCACCTGCTGTGCGCATCTTCGGATGTGGATACGTCGGCGTAAGTGGATATTTGAATGTTTAAATATCTATGTCAATCTTATTTTTATTTTTGTCTTTGCTAATGTAAATTTGCATTAATGCGTGTGCATGTGTGCAGTATGCGTTTTTATTTTGATAAATGAGACCTTGTTAATGTAAATTTCTAGTTTTTATTTTTTGGTTAATGTTTTACATTTCAAATGTTTTTTACATATTTGGTAATATTCCAAACTATACATAATTTAGGTCAGGAGCGGAGCCAGAGACGTCGTCGGAGGCCTGCCCCCAACTCCCAACATGTCCTCCACTGCCCACTCCTCCCAAATTTCTCCACCCTCCCCTGACCTTGACATCCCTCTTTCAAATCCCTCTCCTAGACCCCAATCCCAAATTTCCCCTCCCTCCCCTGTCTTCCCCATCCATATTTCCACACCCTCCCCTGATCCACCCACTCTTTCTTCAACTCCCTCCCCTTTATCCCCATCTCAAATAACCCCTCCTTATTCCTCAATCCATTGGCCGACATCATCTGAGGAGGAGGATCTTGCCCAACCTGTCCCTGTTCCTGAAGCTGCAGGTAATTTGTTTTACATGTGTGCAAGTAATTTCTGAAAAGGTGCCCTATATGCATACACTGTGGTATCCTGGAATACGATCTAAGGGCATTACAAATTTGAACAATTATGTGTTTTTTTTGGACATTCATCACATGGTGTTTTTTTTTTGGTTTAAATGTAAAATTTAAGGACCATTTTTTACATTACAATGTCTTCCATTTTTTTTTCTTTTTGGGGTGTACAACAAAATGTTTTTGTTTTTTATTTTTGGGGTTTTTTTCTACATTCTTCTTTACAAAATTAATTTTTTCCTGACCACATATGCCGCAGCCCAATACAAGTTTCTTGTGGCTTTTTTTAATTTGTTGTATTAAATCAAAATACAAATTGTGTAAGGATTATTTCAGATGCAAAAGTAATTGTTCAACCCACTATTCTCATGTTGTTGCTTCATTTTTTTTTTTTTGGGGGGGGGGAATTGGTAATTTAGGAGATTTCATTTAACCACTATATTTTGAACAAAAATTTTGCATGGTATGCTAATTAATTTTCATGGTAAATCATACTGTCCTTTTTTTGAAAAAAAAAAAAAAAAGTATATTAATACACAGATTTCTCTTTCAACAGAGCCAAGGATGCGGGATCATCTGATTTTGGAACAATTCCACAATATGTGTGGGCATTTGATCCAGATTCTTGTGGCCATGGACCATTTGTGTCCTTATTGCGCCATTAATATTGTTTTTTTTTTGCTTTGGTTAATAAGAATTTTTTTCATTCAAAAAATCTAATTTATTGCCTCAAACATTAGCTACCAAGGACAATCAATTTGTTTGCATGTGTTAAATGTTTTTTGCTTCTTTTTTTGTTTTTGCTTATGAAAATGCAAACAATGTTCCAGACAAAAAAGTTTTACATTTTTAGGGTCCAAAATTATAGAAATATTTAGAAAAAATGACATAACATACAATCTGAGTGGTTTTCCAGAAATTGTAGACATAACTTAAAATTTCTAATATTTGGATAATTTACATTAAATCCATAATGGTTCGCTAGAATACCCTTATGTAGTTAATGCATTTTTTACCAAAAAATATTGCAAATCCAAAAATGGGAAAATAAAGCAGAAAAAAGGTTGTCAAAACTATGCAAACATGTTGTTAATTTTTGGTACAAAAAATTGAAAAACAAAAAAAACCCAACACTTTACACTTGGAAACAAATTTCAAATGTACTGTCCATTTGTTAAAGGCTTTTGGTGTATTTTAAACTTAAAAAAAAAATAAAAAAAAAATTTCACATTTTAATACACATTATCACAAAAAAACAAGAAATATACACACAAATTTTAAAATCACAAAATCAAGAACTGGTTGAAGATGTTGCATGCCAACATGTTGTCCAAATTCAGGATAAAAACACATTTGTCCAGGTGTTAAGTTCATTTTGAGTCATTATTGTCACAGTCTTTCAATTTCAGGGAGTAAGCAGGTTGTTGTTTTGTTTGTTAAAAAACAAGAAAAGAAGCATTTTACAATTCAAAACAGGATAGTTAACACACATAATTTACCTTCTTCCCAATGTAAACAAATGTTAAAAAAAGGAAAATAAAATACCTGAAAAAACGAGAAACTACGTCTTCGTGTATGGAACCCCCAGACACTCACCTATGACCAACCTCAGAGGGGCCATCCTCCAGCAAGGCATCCTCTGGCTGCATTGGGACACCACTCCTTATGGCAATGTTATGGAACATCCCACACAGGACCACAATTTTGGAAACCATAGCCGGCAAATACATTAGGCCGCCACCAGAGCGGTGGAGGCATCTAAATCGGCCTTTTAAAAGGCCAATACAGCGCTCCACCACCTGCCTAGTGGCAGTAAGTGTGGAATTAAATTGACTTTGTGGCCCTGGTGTAGGGACCAAATAAGGAGTGAGCAGCCAGGGTGTGCAAGGGTAACCACTGTCTCCTGCAAATTTAAATACATAAAAATAAATTAAATACATATAAAAAAAAGGTAACATCAACACATTAAGGGTCCCACTTACCCAGAAGCCACGCATCACCAGCTTGTAGGTTGTTTAATTTATGCCAAAGCCCTGATTGCTGGATGAAAAAGAATCATGTGAACTTCCTGGGAACTTTGCATTCAGGGACAGGATCTGGAGGGAGGTATCACATACCACCATTACACTCATTGAATGAAAATGTTTCCGGTTCCTAAATATAGCCTCCAGCACTGCTGGAGGCTGAAGTGGTATGTGAGTGCCATCCACAACCCCTATGATGTGTGGGAAGCCTGCAATTTTAAAAATTTTTTGCTTGACCACAGTAAGTGAACCCATATCCAATGGCATATTAATAAAATTATGGAGGTGCTTAAATTACGCATCCATCACGCCCCTCAGGATCCGGGAAAAGGAGGACTGTGAAATTACAGCCACTATTCCAACTGTGGTCTGGAAGGATCCTGAGGCACAAAAATTTAACACCGACATTAACTGTGTTAGTGGTGGTATTGCTATTGGATTGGTAATTTGCCTTTCAAGATCACTCTCTATTAATGAAAGAGTGTCTAGGATAATTTTTGGTGGTAGGCGGTAACGCCTTAACACCTCATCATCAGGCATTCCAAAAAGGGTGACACATGTTCGAAATATCTGGAGTTTTGCATGCCTACGAGGCCCACGCCTAGGAGGATGTCCAGGTTGGTCGGGGTCTGTGACCATCGCCAATATAATTCGCCCAACATCATTCTGAAAGGTTAAGCAATGAAGTTAAGATTTTGATTGTTGTGAACAATAAAAAATACTTATCTTTTCAGCATAAAAAGGCGAATCTTACAGGGTTGGACAGTGACATCTTGTAGTAAACCTACGAATTTGTTATTGAAAAGAAAATAACACTCAAAGTTACAGCCAAAAATAAAGACTAAGGCCAAATGTACCAGAATGCATGCACTACCCAGATGATGTATTTTTAAAATCACAATTAAAAAGAAAATTGTACTGTCCGCTTAACATTGACATTGGCAAACTCTATGCCACATTTTACCTTAACGCTTAAACCACGAACATAAGATCGCAAAACTCTACGCCACATTTTACCTTAACGCTTAAACCACAAACATAAGATCGCAAAACTCTATGCCATACATTTTACCTTAACGCTTAAATCACAAACATAAGATCGCAAAACTCTACGCCATACATTTTATGAAACAAAAAATATTAAAAAATGTCATGGCAAATCAGACATGTTTTTAGGCACAACACTCAGCACAGCGTGACCCCTAAAAATAACCACAAAAATGTAGATAAATACAAGTTTTTAAGGATATCAAAAAACACTTACCACACAGATGAAGACACCAAAAGTTTCCAAAACCAATAAATCCAAAGAAAAACTTCAAACAACTAAATGAAAGCAAAGTAAACACATATTAACATTTACAATTTTTAACATATTTACCATGTAAAATTGAAAGAAAGTATAGAAATAACCCGAAACACTTTCAAAATATAACATAATTTTACATCAAAAATTTTGAAAAATCTAACGTACCTAACCAAACCAAAACAAATCTGAAAACAGCACACTCCAAACTCGACGCCCAAGACCACGACCACGACTCCAAATCCAAATTCAAATCCAACTCCAACTCCAACTCCAAACTCCAAACAACCCACCCCGAAAGCAGGCCATAACTAAGCCTTAATTAGCCTAAACTTTCCCGCACAAATCAATGACACAGTAGGTTCACACAAAGCATGATGTGGCACCGTAATGCACACGCATCTATAAAAACGACACGAGAGCACTAAATCGGTCTGCTTTACTCATTTTGGGCATCATGACCACTGAGGAGCAGCAAAGCCAAATTCCTGAATCTCACAGTAAGTACCTCAAAAATTGAATGTCAAAAAACATTACAAAAAAAATATATATTTTTAACTGTTTTAAAGGCGTTGAGACTGAGAATGAGGAGGCTGCAGGGCCGAGCAACCAGCCTCGACAAAAAAGAAAATGCCAGCCACAATTCACAAGAAAGGAGATGGAGGTTTTGGTGCAAAAGTGCTTGGATAACCTGGCACAAGCACCAAGAAATATGGGTGCAACACAGAGATGGATACTGTGGGAGGACATAGCCAGTGCTGTCAATGGGGTTGGTGACTTTGTCCATTCAACCAAAGAGGTCAAATGGTGGTACATAAATGCTCTAACCTATTTCCAAAAATTTGGAGGAACATTTTAAATCTAAAACTACTTTTTTTTACCAACAGATGGAGTGACTTCAAACATTGCCTTAAACAAAAATTGGCAGATAGGGCTAGGCATGCAGGGGGGACAGGTGGTGGGCCAACCCCTGTGTCACTGGAGCTGACCGATTTGGAGGAGCTGGCACAGGGGTGTGTGCAGGAAGAGGAGGTGTTTGGCATGTCCAACATGGACACAGACATGCCAGACTTTGCTGCTCCACATGTTGCTGCAGGTAATTTAGTAAAAAATGTTTGAAAAACTTGTTTAAGTGAATTTACAAATGTACTAATATTTGTATTATCTATTTTTTTCACACAGGCACAGAAGAGGACGAGTCTGCTCCAGAACTGAGGATTGGCCGCAGTAGATCTGCTGTCTCCGCAGTGGAGGAAGCAGTATATGCGGCTGGGGACCCTGTGGCGGACAGTCCAGGGCCTTCCCCCTCGCAGGCAGTGGCCCTTCTCTCAGATCTCAAAGAAAAACTGGATAAGAACACCAAGATTCTGATGAGGATGGACGCCAATCTGCTACGGGTGGCGGATGCCCTGGAGGAAAATGCTGTGGCCAATGTCAGAATAGCTAATGCCGTGGAGCAGCTCATCCGCCTGTGCATGTTGGAGCCGGCCTCCCTTCCTGCCGGAACATCAGGGCCCTCCACCTCTGGCGCAACATCAGCCATCCCTCCAAATGTGCCTAGCCCTATGCCTATGCCAGAGGAAATGACATCTACCTCTGGCTAGGCCAGGCGCACGACCAGACGGACAAAGTCATGCTCCCTCCAACATCAAGCAAGCGGGGGAAAAGACGTTGACAGCACTGGCTAATTCCCCAAAATTCCATCTCTCTGTTTGCCCCATATTTTTGCACCCCGAAACCTCCCTCTCCTTTCTTGTGAATTGTTTTTTTTTTTAATTACTTTGAATTTTTGCAAATGTAAAAAATTTAATTTTTGGCTGAACAAAAAGCCAAAAAAAAAAAAATGTTTTAATTTAATTTTTTTTAAATAAAAAAACAAAAATCAAAAATTGTGTGTCAATTTCATTATCAACTGGCTAAAAGGGACTGGAACAAACACACTTAAATACATAACAAAGGTCATATACTAAAAAAAAGGATTAAAAAATAAAAACATCAGGTAACAGTTAACTAAACAATAACACAAGCAAAGCAATTAGTAGCTGATTGTCTTTCGGTATTTAAAACAAAACGAAAAGACTATTTTACAAAAAAGTAGATTGGTGTTGGGCTATAAAAAAACAAAAGAAATCTGACAACAACATGTGTAGAGAATATATCAAAAACATCAAGCATTTTTAACATAAGTGAAACATTTATTTGGTGATTGCTGTGATTTCAAAACACAAACAAATAGGAACACAACATGCATTCCAAATTTAGCTAATAAATCAGGGCCATTGCAAATCACCTTCTAACAAGTGAACCAATTATTAGGTGATTGGTATTGTGCCTTCTTAAGGAGAATAGCAAAACATTGATTCGCTTAGGGAGCTACGAAGAGACCATCGTCTTTGCGAGATCCAATACCCTACCACAAGCTGAACGAGCAGTAATAATGGAAACTGGATCACACAGTGACGTATCAAAAATACCATCCAAATTCGACGTTCGTTCAAGATAATATATGTACGCCCAAAAAACGGCTTGACACGCCTGCGTTTTCACATCTTCACCCCCGTTACCACCCATAAACGGAACATTCTGTCAATCAAATTACATAGGTCACTTCCTGTTCGCTGTGTATACGAGCGAAAGAAAAATGACTGCAAAGATACGGCCGCACATGCTCAATGATAACAGGATGCATGCGTGGTTTAAAAAAATCAAATGCGTATGAGCGAACGGCTGCTTGCGTCCGGCTCATAGACCCCTGGAGTCAATGGGAATTTCAATCTATTCCTGGAACTCAGTCAAACCAAGTCATCTTCACCAATACATTCAGAAATGATTGTATAAAGCAGTGGAGGGCATACTGGGAGTTGTTGTTATTACAACTGGAGAATATCTTTGCCTAACTTTGGTGTATAGTATAGTCCTTACAGAAGGGTTAAACACACTCCAAGACCAGGAATGTACAGCTATTATATTTGTCTGAATTAGTTGAACCTGGATGGTGATAAAATCATGGTATTGATTGATTGTATAGGTTGGCTCAAACTCCGCCATCTCTAAGCAGAGCCTGCAAGACAATCTGTGGGCCTGGGAGAGACAGTGCACATGGGCAAATTCTGGGAGCAATGGCCACACTCCTTTGGAAAAATAATGTTTGCACTGGGCCCCTCAGACATTGAAAGGTCCAGGTAATTTGTGACCACTCCCCACCTTTCAGCACCCCTGCCTCTAAGACGTTTAAACATAATGTAATTGGACTTATATTAAAAGGCTCTGTGACCATGTGATAAACCAACAGAGTTGGGTTGTGCCGAAGCTAATGACTGTACAGACTTACTGGCCTCAGTTATGGTGGACATTCTGAGTGACCTTACGGTCCGATGGTCCGCTCAATGTTGCTGATGTGGATCCGATGCTGCATTTTAAGACACATGCAGCTGATCTGAGAAGCTGACAGTGGGTATCTAACTTCAAAAGACCACACCTGCCTCTTTTACATAACTTCTCAGATACGCTGCTACCTAAGACGTAACACCGATCACTCTGGCACCCACATGCATGAGATTTGTTTCTATTTGGAGTTAAAATAGAGAATATTATTTGACATAGACCATTCTAATCTACAGTTTGACTTATGAGATAATGTTATTTTAAGGGGTGTGCGCCAACCCCTGTGTTTTGGTTATGGGTCTGTATCCCTTTTGTGTTTTGGATCTGGATTTGGCAAAACCAGCCCTTGCGTTTTTTTGGTTTTGGATCTGTATTTTTTCTAAAAAATCATAAAAACAGCTAAAATCACCTAATTTGGGCCTGCTTTTGTTCCTACAGTATTATTAACCTCAATAACACTTATTTCCAGTCAATTTTGACCACCTTTCATCCAGTTTAGGCCAAAATGTTGCATCCAGCTAGCTGTCTGACTTAGCTAAGCGACAGCATTGGGCAGCACTAACATGTGGCAGTTCAGCTTCCAACATGGCACAGAGTGGCACTGCGGTAGAAGACAGAATGGCAGTTTAATAAACTATACAACCCATAGGAAGTTTAAAAACCATGAATGTTTTCATTAATCAAGAACTAGGTCAGAAGCCCGAGGGAGTTGGAATGTTTATGGACTGAAGACAGGGAAAGGACGGAAGGATTGATTATTTTTGTTTTGATTCTTAAAAATATTTATAAACTTCTTCTTCCCCTCCAGCACCAAACAGAGCTGGGCTTCAGAGTATTACGTCATCAGCTATGTCATGGGGAGGATGTCTGTACAGGAAAAAGAAAAACAACAAAAATGCCAAGAGGAACGTGCTGCAATGGCAGTTGTTTGTGCCAAGGTGCAAGCGGTCAATCAGCTGGGTGACCTTTTAGGAGCCTTTCCAGTCTTTAAGAAGTTTGACAGAATGGTATAAATGTGTCTATAGAGTGCTGTGCAGAGTACCATATTTGGACCAGAAGACTCTAGACTGGGTATTTGAACTCACAAAGACAAATATGCAGCTGCTACAGTATATGAACAGAGCGAGCGGGGAAGGAAGGAGCGGGAAAAGCGTGAAGAGCTGACAGATGAACGTGCCTGGTACCTCATTGCAAGAGATGAGCTTTCTGCGCTTGTTGCTTTTGTGCACTTCAGATTTGACGTGGAGTGGAGAGATGAGGTCCTTTATTGTTATAAGGTTCAGTTGGAGATCCGTGTCCACAGGAAAGGTTTGGGGAAGTTCCTGGTACAAATCTTACAATTGATGGCAAATAGCACACATATGTAGAAAGCCATCCTAAAGCTGGCCACATATCTAAAGATTATCTGTCCAACCAAACAACTAGTTGATTGGTTGGAATGAAAATCTGGTAACGTATGGGAGTAAATGATGATCAGCAATTTGTTCCTAAATGCCAGAAATCAGATGAAAATGGTCATTCAGATAAGTTTGTTAAATGTTTGAGCTAAACAATTTGTTCCAACAACAGTTTCTGTCCATTTGCCGGCGTTTGGGAGCAAATTGCAGGTTGTCATTTGCTTTCATTCCTTACCAGATTTTCATTCCAACCAATCAACGAGTTGGATGGTTGGACAGATAATCTTTAGATGTGTGGCCAGCTTTACAGTGTTCAAACTAGAGAT
Organism: Taudactylus pleione; assembly: GCA_031769625.1. Lineage (NCBI taxonomy): Eukaryota > Metazoa > Chordata > Amphibia > Anura > Myobatrachidae > Taudactylus > Taudactylus pleione. Next base: position 5,151,169 of record JAUIMM010000757.1, on the reverse strand, counting down.
GTGCGCTGACCCCCGTGTTTTGGTTTTGGTTTTGGATCTGGATCTCCCCTGGTTTTGGATCTGAATCTGGTTTTGGATTTTTTTCCTCCATGTTTTGTTTTCGTGTTTTGGTTTTGGATCTGGATTTTTTCTTAAAAAATCATAAAAACAGCTAAAACCACATAATTTGGGCCTGTTTTTGTTCCTACAGTATTATTAACCTTAATAACAATGATTTTCAGGCATTTCTAGGCATTTTTAACCACCTCACAGCTCACAATATTGATTTCACTATTTTTCACCAATATAGGCCAAAGGCTGCAGCGAGCTGGCTGGCTAAAGTAAGCAACAGAGCAGCGGCACAAACACACGGCAGTTTAAAAAAATATCAGACATCTATGAAACATTGCCACACAGCAGTGGCAGACAGGATGGCAGCTTAATAAACTATAATAATGTCAGTCGGCAATGCCCCAAATTGTGCCAAATGTAAAGGAAAGAGGTGCAAGATGGAATTGTCCCTCCCACCCACTCTTATGTGGGATATTAAAAATGCACAACCAAGCACTTTAGCGACTAGGACTGACACTTTCGTGGCTGAACTCTTTGGTTTGTTTGGGCCCCACAAAACATTTTTTGGAAGGACCCAAAAAATGGGTTATTAAGGAGGAGGTTGACGATGAGGGTGTTGGTGGTGGAGATTGCATGTTATGGTCCAAACTGCTGGTAGCTGATACTGGACTGCTTGTTATTAATTTACAAATTATAATTTTGTCAAACAAATTGCATGAACTTGCTGCAAATGACGGAACAAGGAGGAGGTGCCTAGATGGTTAACGTCCCTTCCTCTGCTAACTTTGGCTTTACAAATGGAACAGATGCCTTCACAACTGTTGTCAGAATTAGATTGAAATAATTCCACACCCAAGACGTTGCTTTTCTAGCTTTCTTTTTATCATTAGCAAGAACTGCTGCCACTGGTGGCTGATTTTCGCAAACCACATCCTTATCATTAACATCCACATTAGCGTCAGAAAGGACACAAATTTCCCCCTCATCCTCCTTTTGCACTTACTCCACACTATCATCCTCATTTTTTATTATTTCACCATCTAATACTAGCACAGCTGTCATGGTGTCAGTGATCCGCTGTGAAACTGGGTGACAGCTGTTATACTTACGTCCTCTATCAAAGGACTGTTTAATAGTCAATTGTTTTTTTAAATGACTTCCGATCATGAATGAGGATGTAGGTGATGATGAGGTGTTGGTGTTGGAGATCGAAGGCGCTTGGATCCCACAGAGAGGGAGCAGGTAGGTGACACTGGACTTGTTACGTTTTGAGTTTTGGAACTTGGCGACATACACTTTGATATTTGATGGATGCGCTCCAAGTGACGTAACAAGGAGGAGGTTCATAGGTGGTTTAGGTCCCTCCCTCTACTCACTCTTGCATGGCAATGGGCACATATGGCTTGACAACTGTTGTCTGGATCGGGATGGAAATAATTCCACACGTGAGAAGTAGATTTTTTTTGTCTTTTTTTTGGCTTTGGCTTTTTCAAACCATGGGCAACAGCTGTTGCTTTACTTACACAAAGGACATCCTCGGCATCAACATCCTCATCACCAATATCTTCATCATCAACATCCTCATTATCCTTAGCACCTTCAACTACCAAAATATCCTCCTCCTCCATGTGCAATTCCACAGAAGCATCCTGAATGACTACATATGCAAGATGTTGACTGCCCTTCCCCACATTTACAGAAGGCACACAAATGTTGGAACTTGGAGGCCCCTCCAGTACACTAGTATTTAGGTCGTGCTCACACATGGCAACCGCGGACACACTTGCAGTCTCCTCGGGGATTTGTGATTACGATTTCTCAGGGCACACAGTTGGTTTTTCTGGAGCTGTCTTAACAACTTTCACATTTTTAATTGGACCACCATCACTACTACTACAAGCAGAATGGGCTATCAGAATCAGCAGTCTTCATAAAGAAAGAAGGCCAAGCCTTTATCTTCCCTGCCACTTCGTGTAATGAATGGTTGCCAATTTTTTGTTTATCTAAAGGCAAATATCCTTTCAATTTTTTTTCTTAATTTCAGTAAAACTTGCTTTACCATATCAATGGCATGACTTAAGCCATGGGGCATGGGCCTTCATAGAGGTCGAGGAAGTTGACGGCCTTCCACTGCTGGCAGCAGCTACAACATATGGTTCTTGGCCTTGCTCTCCTTTCATGTGCCAGCCCTCCATATTTTTTCTGAAGAAAAAGATATATAAGACACTTGTATTAATTATTTTTTTTGATTGAGCACAACTGGAGCCGCTGGATCTTGTGCACTACTGTGGTGCAGCCTAACACCCACGCACACATGCACTGAAGAAAAAGATATATAAGACACTTATATTAATTTTTTTTTTGATTGAGCATGACTGGAATCACTGGATCTTGTGCACTACTGTGGTTAAGCCTAACACCCACGCACACACAGAAGAAAAAAATATAAGACACTTTAATTGTTTTTTTTCTGATTGAGCATGACTGGAGTCACTTGATCTTGTGCGCTACTGTGGTTCAAACTAACACACGCGCACACACAGAAGAAAATAATATATAAGATACTTGTATTGTTTGTTTTTTGATTGAGCACAACTGGAGTCGCCGGATCTTGTGCGCTACTGTGGTTAAGCCTAACACCCATGCGCACACAGAAGAAAAAAATATAAGACACTTTGGCCTTGCTCTCCTTTCATGTGCCAGCCCTCCATATTTTTTCTGAAGAAAAAGATATATAAAACACTTGTATTAATTTTTTTTTGATTGAGCACAACTAGAGCCGCTGGATCTTGTGCGCTACTGTGGTTAAGCCTAACACCCACGCACACACAGAAGAAAAAAATATATAAGACACTTTAATAGTTTTTTTTTTTATTGAGCACGACTGGAGTCACTGGATCTTGTGCGCTACTGTGGTTCAGTCTAACATCCACGCACACACAGAAGAAAGAAATATATAAGACACTTGAATTGTTTTTTTTTTTGATTGAACGTGACTGGAGTCGCTGGATCTTGTGCGCTAATGTGGTTAATCCTAACACCCACGCACACACAGAAGAAAAAAATATATAAGACACCTGCATTGTTTTTTATTTTGATTGAGCACGACTGGAGTTGCTGGATCTTGTGCGCTACTGTGGTTCAGCCTAACACCCACGCACGAACACACAGAAGAAAGAAATATATAAGACAATTTAATTGTTTTTATTTTGATTGAGCATGACTGGAGTCGCTGGATCTTGTGCGCTACTGTGGTTAAGCCTACCACAGACGCACACACAGAAGAAAAAAATATAACTATATAAGACACTTGTATTGTTTTTTTTTTTGATTGAGCACAACTGGAGCCGCTGGATCTTGTGCACTACTGTGGTGCAGCCTAACACCCATGCACACACACACTGAAAAAAGAGATATATAAGACACTTGTATTAATTTTTTTTCTGATTGAGCATGACTGGAGTCACTGGATCTTGTGCGCTACTGTGGTTAAGCCTAACACCCACGCACACACAGAAGAAAAAAATATAAGACACTTTAATTGTTTTTTTTCTGATTGAGCATGACTGGAGTCACTTGATCTTGTGCGCTACTGTGGTTCAACCTAACACCCATGCGCACACAGAAGAAAAAAATATGTAAGACACTTTAATTGTTTTTTTTTTTGATTGAGCACGACTGGAGTCGCTGGATTTTGTGCACTAATGTGGTTAATCCTAACACCCACGCACACACAGAAGAAAAAAATATATAAGACACCTGCATTGTTTTTTTTTTTGATTGAGCACGACTGGAGTTGCTGGATATTGTGCGCTACTGTGGTTCAGCCTAACACCCACGCACGAACACACAGAAGAAAGAAATATATAAGACAATTTAATTGGTTTTTTTTTGATTGAGCATGACTGGAGTCGCTGGATCTTGTGCGCTACTGTTGTTAAGCCTAACACCCACGCACACACAGAAGAAAAAAATATAACTATATAAGACACTTGTATTGTTTTTTTTTTTGATTGAGCATGACTGGAGTCGCTGGATCTTGTGCGCTACTGTGGTTAAGCCTACCACACACGCACACACAGAAGAAAAAAATATAACTATATAAGACACTTGTATTGTTTTTTTTTTGATTGAGCACAACTGGAGCCGCTGGATCTTGTGCACTACTGTGGTGCAGCCTAACACCCACGCACACACACACTGAAAAAAGAGATATATAAGACACTTGTATTAATTTTTTTTCTGATTGAGCATGACTGGAGTCACTGGATCTTGTGCACTACTGTGGTTAAGCCTAACACCCACGCACACACAGAAGAAAAAAATATAAGACACTTTAATTGTTTTTTTTCTGATTGAGCATGACTGGAGTCACTTGATCTTGTGCGCTACTGTGGTTAAGCCTAACACCCACGCACACACAGAAGAAAAAAATATAAGACACTTTAATTGTTTTTTTTCTGATTGAGCATGACTGGAGTCACTTGATCTTGTGCGCTACTGTGGTTCAACCTAACACACGCGCACACACAGAAGAAAAAAATATATAAGATACTTGTATTGTTTGTTTTTTGATTGAGCACAACTGAAGTCGCTGGATCTTGTGCGCTACTGTGGTTCAGCCTAACACCCATGCGCACACAGAAGAAAAAAATATATAAAACACTTTAATTGTTTTTTTTTTTGATTGAGCACGACTGGAGTCGCTGGATCGTGTGCACTAATGTGGTTAATCCTAACACCCACGCACACACAGAAGAAAAAAATATATAAGACACCTGCATTGTTTTTTTTTTTGATTGAGCACGACTGGAGTTGTTGGATCTTGTACGCTACTGTGGTTCAGCCTAACACCCACGCACAAACACACAGAAGAAAGAAATATATAAGACAATTTAAAGGTTTTTTTTTATTGTGCACGACTGGAGTTGCTTGATCTTGTGCGCTACTGTGGTTCAGTCTAACATCCACGCACATACAGAAGAAAGAAATATATGAGACACTTTAATTGTTCTTTTTTTGATTGAGCATGACTGGAGTCGCTGGATCTTGTGCGCTACTGTGGTTCAGCCTAACACCCACGCACGAACACACAGAAGAAAGAAATATATAAGACAATTTAATTGTTTTTTTTTGATTGAGCATGACTGGAGTCGCTGGATCTTGTGCGCTACTGTGGTTAAGCCTACCACAGACGCACACACAGAAGAAAAAAATATAACTATATAAGACACTTGTATTGTTTTTTTTTTTGATTGAGCACAACTGGAGCCGCTGGATCTTGTGCACTACTATGGTGCAGCCTAACACCCACGCACACACACACTGAAAAAAGAGATATATAAGACACTTGTATTAATTTTTTTTCTGATTGAGCATGACTGGAGTCACTGGATCTTGTGCGCTACTGTGGTTAAGCCTAACACCCACGCACACACAGAAGAAAATAATATAAGACACTTTAATTGTTTTTTTTCTGATTGAGCATGACTGGAGTCACTTGATCTTGTGCGCTACTGTGGTTCAACCTAACACACGCGCACACACAGAAGAAAAAAATATATAAGATACTTGTATTGTTTGTTTTTTGATTGAGCACAACTGAAGTCGCTGGATCTTGTGCGCTACTGTGGTTCAGCCTAACACCCATGCGCACACAGAAGAAAAAAATATATAAGACACTTTAATTGTTTTTTTTTTTGATTGAGCACGACTGGAGTCACTGGATCTTGTGCGCTAATGTGGTTAATCCTAACACCCACGCACACACAGAAGAAAAAAATATATAAGACACCTGCATTGTTTTTTTTTTTTATTGAGCACGACTGGAGTTGTTGGATCTTGTACGCTACTGTGGTTCAGCCTAACACCCACGCACGAACACACAGAAGAAAGAAATATATAAGACAATTTAAATGTTTTTTTTTATTGAGCACGACTGGAGTTGCTGGATCTTGTGCGCTACTGTGGTTCAGTCTAACATCCACGCACACACAGAAGAAAGAAATATATGAGACACTTTAATTGTTTTTTTTTTGATTGAGCATGACTGGAGTCGCTGGATCTTGTGCGCTAATGTGGTTAATCCTAACACCCACGCACACACAGAAGAAAAAAATATAACTATAAGACACTTGTATTGTTTTTTTTTTTGATTGAGCACGACTGGAGTTGGGCAGCACTGGCTGGCTCTTGTGCGCTACTGCGGTTAAGCCTAACACCCACGAGCACACAGAAAAAATATAATAAATACTGATTTATTTTTTTTTATTACTTTTTGTTTTTTTGGAGTCCAGAACTTGGGCCCAGAGATGAACACAGCACAAGCCCAGGACACAGCAGACAGCCCTGATGTATCAGCAGACAGCACAGTGACAGTGACAGCACCATGACCAGAATGGATCAGCAGACAGCACAGTGATAGTGACAGCCCCGTGACCAGAGACCGGAATGGATCAGGACTCAGGAGACAGCACAGTGACAGTGACAGCACCGTGACCAGACACCAGAATGGATCAGCACTATCCCAGAACACAGCAGATAGCACTAGCACCTCTCCCAGCCCTACACTACCCATCCTCCCTGTTCAGTCTCCACAGCCAGAGTGAAATGGCGTCTGTCGCGTGGTCCCTATATACTACATTGAATGGCGTCTGTCGCGTGGTCCCTATATACTACATTGATCAGATCTCGTGAACCGCGAGATTTCCGTCTCTATGGTTTTGCCTCGGTTTCGAGAACTGAGTAAGGCGGGAATCTCCGAGCCTGCTTGGATCCGACTCGGATATGCTAAATTCGGGTAGGTTCGGTTCTCTGGGAACCGAACCCGCTCATCTCTAGTTCAAACACAAACACGGTGCTTACCAATTCTTAAGAGACGCTTTACAGTTTGACATAGACGAGACTACTCCCAGTGTGTTGGGGTGCTGCACTGATGATTGCATGTATGAGATTCTGAGCCACAAGACAAAGTTTGGAGACAGTACCCATTCACATTCAGGACATTGTGCAGACTGCTGCCACTGAATAAGGTGGTGGATGGACACATGGGAAATTATGGGGGGTTCAAGAGGACACAGGGATTGTCAATATCTTCTGTTTTGTGAGGTTTTTTCTACTATTCTTGTTTTTAATTTTTTTTTTAAATTTAGTGATGTTTAAATACTGCGCTATTGTCCACATGCATGTGAGTTACGCCACCGCAAGTCCTTTAACAGTAAATAAATTGATGTTTGAATAAAATAATAATAATAATAATGAGGGAAGGTCAATGTAGGATCAAGTTCTTCAGTTAATGAAAGACATCTTTGATCTGAAGGAGTTTTTTATACATCAAATAGAAATGAGATTGCCTTGCTGGTGGAGGTGCTGCTATTACACACTTTAAACAGATGTTTAGTTTGTGCTCTGGGAGGTTGTTAGGGATAATGGGACCAATACTTGCTGTTTACATCAGACAAAAGCAGCTTGTAGCTCTCGAGCTGAACTAGAACTCCCAGGACTTGTGATGTTTGCTGGGCCTACTGTGTACAAGTTATTTGTCAACAACAGGTAGCATGTCTCAGGTTACCTCAGCCTGCTTTACACACTGTATGTAACATGTAACCAATGTACACAACTATTTCTTGTATTAAACGTATTTGCACTTTATTGCACACATCCTGGCAGGAAGATGCTCTGTGCTGCTGATCATATTTCTGGTCTCTCTCATGACACCCACCATCTACATTATCCAGTTATTCCATTTAGTATCACCTACATACAGAAAGGGCAGGTGTTTATTGAGCTGAACTGTTATTATAACAGCCTATCAATTCACCAGGATCCTGGGGCAACCGGTTGGGGTTGGGGGGGAGCAATTAAAAAACTGAGTAAATTTGAAAATCTAACATGTTTTGCCCACCTCATCAACTTGGTCATTCAGAAATGTTTTAAAAAATTAAAGGGGCATACAGGAGAAGCTGTCTGTGGCCATAACAATTTCTGGACATTTATAAGCTACAAAATTAAAAATGTCAGGCAGCAATGCCCCAAACAGCACATAATGCAAAGAAAAGAGGTGCAAGATGGAATTGTTCTTGGCAGAGCCATAACTAGACTTTTTGGTGCCCTGTGCCCTCCCCTATTTTTCAAATAGGGACATAAGATGCACATCCGAAAAAGGACCATTGCCTCATAGGAAAGGACCAGGGAAGAGATAGGAGAGGCCAGGAGATGCTGGGGATAAAAGAAGAGGAAGCTACAAGTGAGAATGATAATAAACAGAAAATTGACAGGCCCGAACAGTGCCCCCTGCCCTGCGGTTCCCTTTGCCATGGCGCAGGTCGCACTACCCTTGTTATTCCACCCACCCTTATGTTGTATATAGGACATGCACAGTTTAACTAACCAATCACTTCAGCGACATGGACTGCCAATTGTGGCTGAAGCGATTGATTTGTTTGGGCCCCCCACAAAACAAGCTACCAATGGGCAGCTGACATTGCTGGCAATGATCTCTCCCTGCACAAACTGGCTGGCAGTGTTTGATCTCACTTCACAGGTGACTACTTCGAAGGGTTTCAGCACTCTGCACAACATGGAAAGTATTTTTCACTGAGCTTCAGTAAGGTACAGTCCCCCTCCTTTTCCTATGTGTAGATTTGGATGGCTACTTCTTGCTTCAGCTGGTAACAGGGCAAATTCAACATTTCTTGCAGGTGCTGCAATCTTCTACATGCACCTGCTGAATGGTGACAATTCCCAGAAATTTTGTGGGCCACATGGCCCTGTCATTTAAAAAAAAAATTGACCTACTACTAGTAGCCTCCTGGTCCCCTTCTGGGATGAGGATCCACTCCCAGCAGCAGCAGGCATAGCACTCAAGGATTATTCTGAGAATCCCAGGTTAGAGGACTGAGTTAGCCTTATCAAATTGGATGCAGGACTAGTTCCGATCATGACTGATGATATTGTTGATGAAGATGTTGGTGGGGAAGATGCCAGGTGTTTGGATCTAACAGAGAGAAGGAGCTAGCTGATGCTGGATTGCTTGTTACTTTTTTAGCCATTGTTTCTGAACCTTATTAACGTCAGCTACACAAATATCCTCCTCAACCTGGTGCACTTCCACAGAAGCATCCTCGATTTCTATGTGAGCATGTTGACTTGTGCTGCTCATTCCCACATTTGCAGAGAAAGCACAAGTGGTGGAAGGAGGCTCCTCTTCTAGTACAGTTTTGGAAAGGTCAGGCTCACACATGGCACCCACCTAGACACTTAGTGTCTCCTCAGGGATTTTTGAAATTTTTGAGTGCAAAGCAGGTCCCTGTGCCTTAACGATTAAAATTTTTCTAAACATCTACAGGGAGAAGGGCTTATATCATCATAAGAGGCAGAACCACCAGTCATAAATAAAGGCCAAGGCCTTAGCCTTTCCTTGCCACTTCATCTGGTGAAAGGCATATTGCCAATTTTATCTTTCTGCAGCAAACTTTCATTTTGATATTTTATTCTTTACCACTCTAGAAGATTGGTTCTTTGATTTTAGATGCCCTGCCCTGTTTGATCTTGGTCATTGGCTTTAGTAGATGACGTAGACGGACATAGTATCATCAGCACTAGTACTGTATGTGGTTTCCGCTCTCCTCTCAACTGATCATTCTCCATATCAACAAACACAGAGGAATTGGGGTACAGCACACATGTCAATTTGTACCAATTTTAAATTTTACACTGTGGTATCAATGACCTACAGTGTCACAATATTTTTTATGAATAATACAAAGCGCTACCACTTACAGTGTCACAATATTTTTTATTAATAATACACTGCTCTACTACTTAGTGTCACAATATATTTTATGAATACACTGCACTACAACTTACAATATCACAATATATGTTATGAATAACACACTGTGCTACCACTTATAGTGTCAGAATATTTTTTATGAATACACTGCGCTACCACTTAGTGTTACAATATTTTTTTTATGAATAAACCACTGCACTACCATTTAGTGTCACAAAATTTTTTAGGGATAAAACACTGCACTACCACTTACAGTGTCACAATATGTTTTTATGAATAAAACACTCCATTACCACTTACAGTGTCACAATACTTTTTATGAATAAAACACTGCGCTACAACTTACAGTGTCACATTATTTTTATGAATAAAACACTGCGCTACCACTTACAGTATCACAATATGTTTTATGAATACACTGCGCTACCACTTACAATACGCATTGGATATTACACTGCACTATGACTTATAGTTTCACAATGCGTGTATGAATATATTACACTACGGTTTGACCAGCAGAGACACAGTAAAAAAAAAATAATGTAGTACACTGGGGTACAGCACTTACATTTTTAAATATTTTTAGCTTTTATTTTTTTTTTACACTGGGCCCCTTGGACAGACAGAGCACCCCTGGATGGACACAGCAGCCCCTGGATGGACATAGCAGCCCCTGCCCTGGATGGACACAGCAGCCACTGCCCCTGGATGGAAACTGCAGCCCATGGATGGGCAGAGCAGCCACAGCCCCTAGATGGACACAGCTACCCCTGATGGATCCAGAAGCCCCTGCCCTGGACAGACACAGCACCTCTGGACAGACACAGCACATCTGTTCACTTCAGTCTCCACAGCCAGAGTGAAATGGTGCAGATGACCGGGTACCTTTATAGTATCCAAAACCCACGAGAATCTGACAGTGGGATGATGATGTTTTACCTTGTTTTGGGGTCAAAGTTGTTAGGTGGGAAAACCCGAGCTGGACTCGGATCCCGTGCTGGATTGCAAAGTTCGGGTTCGTCCGGTTCTGAGGGAACTGGACCTGCTCATCTCTAGTTGTTTTGAATGAATATGCATTTGCTAACATTTGCCCTCTTAAGTGAACATTTTTATATGTATTCCACAATGTATAATGAATGCAAACATCGTACAGAGTGCATTATTCAAACCCTGTGTGAACCTTACAGAGGTGCCTCTTCCCCAAGCATCTGTCACCTGCCCAGCCTGCACACATCTGTCTCTTGCAGCTTGCTTCATCCTTTAATGCATCTCTGACATTCCCCAGCATATATCATCCAGCACCATGAGCTGCTTCCCAGCTCTCCCCTGTGGTGTCACTAGAAAGGGCTGAAATTACAATGTTTTAGAAGTTATTTTCTGTTGTATAAGCCACCACTTTCAAATTTGCTGTAATCATACCAACCAACATAGCCAGCAGGATAATCAGCACTCATTATACTCAGCAATCTCACATGTTGTCCTGTTGTGGGTTCATTGGAACCTATGTTATGAATAGAAGCTTCATGGACTGTTATGACTTCAGTCAGGCATACCAAAGCAGAGGTGGACCAGTACAACATACCGGGGTCGGACATTTCTCATGTTGGCCTTCATGTCAGTTTTTCCCTTGGTTTTATCTATTCCTCCCCATAGAACCTTGGCATTCTTATAGAACATCACGACTTTGAAGCAAACGGATGCTGGAAAGGACAATAAACCCAGTTCAATAGAGTCTTAGGGGCTTATGTAATAGGGTGCGATCTTGTGCGGCTGCAGGATTACATGCGAGTGTTCCCATATTTTTAAGGTGGCAATCATTTTAAAGGCAGAATGAAGCTGGTTTTGCCTTTAAAATGGATACAATCGTGATTACAATCATGGGTGCAATTGTAGCAAACTCGGACCTAAATAGAAGTTTTAAATGGACAACCTCCTGAGCTGCGAGTTTGGCAGAAACATACACAGATCGGTGTGAATTGTGTATGTTTCTGCCTCTAAACACTACCTAAATGGTTAATATAAAAAAAATGACGTAACCCCCCCCCAAAAAAAATGAAGGCTTAACAAGCCCCGGGCTACTCAGCCAGTCCTGGTTCCTTAAAATACGGGGGGGAAAAACAGCACTGGGCTGCTGAGCCTGTCCTGGTTTTAAAAATAGGGGGAGAAATTGCATAGGGATCCTCATACTTTTAAAACCTGCACTTGGCTCAAATCCACCCGGTGTAATGCCAAAGCCAGGGGACCCTTTAGCCGGGTCTCATCAGCCAAAGCATTATCACCCTAAGCCGGTCAGCCCAAGCCGGGAATCTCAGGGGAGGTGGGGACCTCCCCAATAAAGGGGTCCCCCTTCTCCTGAGCACCCTAGGCTCAATCTGAAGAGGTAATAGTGGTGAAAATAGAGTAAAACTATATTTTTTTTACTGTGGAACTACAGGTGCCAACATTCCTGCCCTTGGGCACTTGTGGAACTACAAGTGTCAGCAGGCGGACGGAACAAGTACTCCCACTGTAAAAAAAAATTGTTAAAAAACCACAAGACACAAACACCGTAGATTGTAAAATTGTATTACACACCTACCTATCACACTCACACATACTTACCTACTGCCAATTCTCTCCATGTAGAATTTCAATGTAAAAAAAATCAACTGTAAAAAAAATCCCATACTCACCTACCTCCTGCCATAGATTCTGTCCTCTTCACCAGTAGCATCCAATGGGTCTTGGCAAAACAAAAAAGCGAGTATCCCGTTCCACCTCGGACAAGCATAGGTATATGTGTTGTCACATATACATATACTTCACGGAATGACAGAAGACGCTACTCTTTTGAAATTCTCATGGCCTGCCAGCCAATCAGAGGCCATCACTCTACAGCATGTGGACCACAGCCAATCACAATCAGGGGCCGCAACATGTAGAGCGGCCTCTGATTGGCTAGTGGGTCCTGAGAATTTCAGAAGAGTGACGTCTTCTGTCATTCAGTGTGGTATAGATATATGTGATAACACATATACTTATACTCATCCTATGTGGAATGGCACAGTCGTCTTTTTGTTTTGCCAAGACCCATTGGATGTTACTGGAGAAGAGGACAGAATCTACGGCAGTAGGTAGGTGAGTGAGTATAGGATTATTTTTACAGGTAACCCATTGGAATTCTACATGGAGAAGGAGACCAAACAGCTGGCAGCAGGTAAGTGCATGTGTTTGTGGTAGGTAGGTGTGTAACAAAATTTTACAATCTGCGGTGTGTGGTTTTTAACCATTTTTATTACAGTGGGAGTATGGGTGCTGGCCGCCTGCTGGCACTTGTTGTTCCACAGTTTTGCTCTATTTTCACCACTATTACCCCTACACCCACTGCTCCAGGGGTGCGGGGAAGAGCCCCGGGCTTCAGCTTAAGCCTGGGGTGCTCTGGAGAGGGGGGACCACTTTATTGGAGGGGTCCCCACCTCCCCTGAGATCACCAGCTTGGGCTGACTGGCTTGAGGTGATAATGCTTTGGCCGGGAGATCTGGTGATAGGGTTCTCTGGCTGTGGCATTACACCCCAGCTGGATTTTAGCCCAGTGCTGGTTTTAAAAATAGGAGGATCCTTATGCAATTTTTCCCCCTATATGTAAAACCTGGACAGGCTCAGCAGCCCAGTGCTGGTTCCTAAATACGGCGGAAACCTTCATGTTTTTTTCCTACCATATTTTAAGAAACCAGGACTGGCTGAGGTGCCTGGGGCTGGTTATGCTTTTTTGGGGGTAGACCCTACGTAATTTTTTTTTAAATTAACCCTTTTGTCACAGGTTTAACACACAAGCAGCCTTCACATATCTCACTAATATTTGTAGGCTGCTTGTTCGGGAGTGTTTGGCTTCAGTCAGACACTACAAACTCGTGTTTGTAATCTCGGTCTGATTCACCATTGGAAAACACGATCTCTGCTAATTTATTTATTTATTTATTGACAGTTTCTTATATAGCACAGCGTATTCCATTGCGCTTTACAATTGGAATCATTAATAGAACAAAACTGGGTAATAACAGACAGAAGGCCCTCCTCACAAGCTTTCAATCTATAGGGCAAGCTTACAATCTAATCACGCTTCTTAGTAAATCACGCTTCTTAGTATATTTGAGTGTTTCAGAAGCCTAAAATCTCCTGAGTTTCAGCGATGCAAATCGAGTTTCTAATCGGCAAATCTTGATCAGACACAATTCTTAGTAAATTTATCCTAAGTTGTCAAATTACTCCCACAATAAGTTGTCAAATTATGCCTAATGGAATCCCCTGAAAGAGCCCGAGTCTATACATTTAGTGCTATATGAGAGAATCTGGCTTCTTTCTATCTTGCTCCTGACTGAAGATACAGCATTCTTGAGACACCCTTTATCAGGGGGGGAGGGGAAGAGAGGCGGTATTGCTGACAGACATGCTTGAAGGCTGACCTAAACCCTTCTGGACAGATAAAATCCATCATATAAGATTGTCTTGGAGCTTGCAGGCTCATTAAGTTGTAAGAATTGTAATTGCACATTCTGGATATAGCTTTTACCTGCAAGTGTCCTAGTAAAGTAACACTACAGTAGCAGCTATGCTGACTTCTGTTCTCATGAAGTAAACCTATATCTGATCCCAGGACTAAAAGGATGAATGTAACCATTAATAACTTGGTTTTGCACCAGCTGGTGATACAAGATGTCACTAAGCTGGATATCCTGAGACGTGACTGGACTTTCACCTGGTTCAGCAAAGTCACCAACTTGAACATCATAAATGTGAACTTCAACTATGCTCCCTGTGATGCTTGGGGCTAAATGACAAATGTCATCTTGTTGAACATATCGGGCAATTGGCTTCTCGCCATGTACTTATACAACTTATTGTGCAAGTACAATCTGCTGCCAATGATCAAGCCATTTAATGTTAGAAATAACCAGGTTCACAGCATGAAGACTATCTTGCTATTGCCAGTTACCAATGTGCATTTTGCTGGGGCTTTTTCAAGATAGGTCATCTGAGTGAAACACGCATCTGTAACTTTGCCACGTGGGTTACCCCATATGCAGAGAGGACTTCAGCACTGCAAACTTATTGTCATTATGGCAGGATTTCTCTACGGCCGGGTACACACTGGATCGATGGAACAAATGCCCGTCAACAGTGATTGTGCGTCCACACTGGACAACTTTAATGAAAGATGTAATGTTTACCATTACGTCATTCATTAACAATGCACTGGCCACTGTGCAGTACATCAAACCTGGCGACCATCGCTTGCAAACGTGGAAGCGTGCAATCATGCCTACACACTGAGCAATGTAGGCGATATGTCGTTACGAAATGGCAAATTGTCCCGACATTGCTCCAGTGTGTACCTAGCTTAAGGTATTGTTTTCATTATTTCAGTTGCTCTCACGTATGAGTTGGACAGTCCTGCACTGCAGCAGCAGTGGGTTAATGGTGGGTTTACACTGACAGCAGAAGCATCCCTATACTGCCTTTCCCTGTGCCACCAATGAGGACTCTCATGTCCCATCCTATGCACATGTATGATGGGAGATAGTGGATCCTCATTTGGATAAGCACACAGACTATTTCTCCTTACACTGTTCTCTTATTAAACAGGAGCATTGAGGAGCATTACTCCTGTCCTCCTAAAACAAGATAAAGGGACACCTCAGCTGCTAATTTCCAAGTGTGGTTCTTAATTTTTGGATAAATATGAGGTTTGCGGCAGCCATATTTTAATCTGTGATTTTTATAGGGATGTGCGCCCGACCATTTTTGCTGGATTTGGATTTGGCTATGATTCGTTGTCCGGCTTTGGATTTGGATTTGCCAAACCTGCTGTGACTGGCTTTGGATCTGGATTTGGATTTTTTACAAAAATATACCAAAAAAAGCTCAAATTACATGATTTGGGCTTTTTGTTTGTTCCTAGAGTTTTATTAACCTCTATAACATTAATTTCCAGTCATTTACAGTCAATTTAGTCCACCTCACAGCTCACAATACAGTTTTCACCATTATTGGCCAAAGGCTGCAGTGAGCTTGCTGGTTACTAAACGACAGAGCAGCGGCACAGACACCGCAGTTTAAAGCATATCTATGAAACATTGCTACACAGCAGTGACAGAAATAAAAGGTAGTGCAAGATGGAATTGTCCTTGGGTCCTCCCACCCACCCAGTGGGGTACAGCCAGCAGAGTTACCATACTTGTATACACAGAGGGCTACTGCCCAAGGAGTCACAGTGATTTTATACACGGAGGGCTACTGCCCAAGGAATCACAGTGCTTTTATACACAGAGGGTTACTGTCCTAAGAGTCACGGTGCTTGTATACACAGTGGGCTAAGGCCCAAGGAGTCACGGTGCTTGTATACACAGAGGGCTACTGCCCAAGGAGTCACGGTGCTTTTAATTTATACACAGAAGGCTACTGCCCAAGGAGTCATGGTGCTTTTAATTCATACACAGAAGGCTACTGCCCAAGGAGTCACGGTACTTTTATACACAGAAGGCTACTGCCCAAGGAGTTACGGTGCTTGTATACACAGAGGGCTGCTGCCCAAGGAGTCACAGTACTTTTATACACAGAGGGCTACTGCCCAAGGAGTCACGGTGCTTGTATACACAGAGGGCTACTGCCCTAGAAGTCACGGTGCTTGTATACACAGAGGGCTAAGGCCCAAGGAGTCATGGCGCTTTTATTCACAGAGGGCAGGGGTACAGACTGAGTCACAGTGCTTTTAGTTTATACACAGAGAGCTACTGCCCAAGGAGTCATGGTGCTTTTTTGTACACAGAGGTCTACTGCCCAAGCAGTCATGGTGCTTTTATACACAGAGGGTTACTGCCCAAGGAGTCACGGTGCTTTTATACAGAAAGGGCTACTGCCCTATTAGTCACAGTGCTTGTATACACAGTGGGTTGAGGCCCAAGGAGTTAGGGTGCTTTTTTGTACACAGAGGTCTACTGCCCAAGCAGTCATGGTGCTTTTATACACAGAGGGTTACTGCCCAAGGAGTCACGGTGCTTTTATACAGAGAGGGCTACTGCCCTATTAGTCACAGTGCTTGTATACACAGTGGGTTGAGGCCCAAGGAGTTAGGGTGCTTGTATACACAGAGAGCTACAGCCCAAGGAGTCATGGTGCTTTTATATGCAGAGGGTTACTGCCCAAGGAGTTACGGTGCTTGTATACACAGTGGGTTGAGGCCCAAGGAGTTACGGTGCTTGTATACACAGAGGGCTACAGTCCAAGCAGTCACGGTGCTTTTATACACAGAGTACTGCCCAAGGAGTAATGGTGCTTTTATACACAGAGGGTTACTGCCCAAGGAGTCACGGTGGTACAGCACCAAAAAATATATTTTTTTAAATTTTCTTTTTAAACTTTTAACTTTCTTGAAAGTTTTGTTTACTTTTTTAAACTTTTTTTTTGTACACACAGCTACTTGTGAGTCTCGACACTTTAATCAGCATAGCACAGTATAGCGCAGCATACATCAGTGTGTAGTGTGTCCCCTATACACAGTCACTTTGCCAGCACAGCCACTTGTAAGTCTGAACACAGTCACTTTAATCAGCAGAGTATAGCGCAGCATACATTAGCGTGCAATGTGCCCCCTATACAGTCACTTTACCAGCACAGCTAGTTGTGAGTCTCTGGACACAGCCACTTAATTAGCAGAGTATAGCGCAGCATACATCAGCGTGCAGTGTGTCCCCTTACACAGTCACTTTGCCAGCACAGTCACGTGTGAATCCCTGTACACAGCCAGTGAGTATCAGCAGAGCAGTGCGCAGCATACATTAGTGTGCAGTGTGCCCCTATACAGTCACTTTGCCAGCACAGCCACTTGTGAGTCTTTGGACACAGCCACTTAATCAGCAGAGTATAGCACAGCATACATCAGCGTGCAGTGTGTCCCCTTACACAGTCACTTTGCCAGCACGGTCATGTCTGAGTCCCTGTACACAGCCAGTGAGTATTAGCAGAGCAGTGCGTAGTGTACAGAGCGTGGGAGTGAAATGGCGGCAAATCCAGGTCTCGTGCCTTACGTAGAGGCGAACTCTCGCGAGAATCCGATGTCAGGAGGATGACGTTCGGCCTCGCAGTGGGATCCGAGTCAGGCGGGAACACCCGAGCCGTGGATCCCCACTGTTTGGAGCAGTTCGGATTGCACAGAGGCCCTGATTCAGAGCCGGTTGCTCTGAAAGAGCGCTCGCTGTGATTCAGGGCGGTTTTTTTTTTGGTGCGGCCTCCTGGCCGCTCGCACAGCTATTGCGAGCGGCTAGGATGATGGTCGCGATGGTCAAGACCATCGCGACCATCGGGCTTGCGACGAGACCCTTGTGGTAGGGTCTCATTGCCGCAAGCCCCAGAGAGCTTCTGGCTCTAATAGAGCCGGAAGCTCTCCCACAAACGGCAGGCGTTCGCATGGGAACGCCTCCGTTTGTGAAGCCACCCCCACGCCACGCCTCCAAAACGGTGCGAGCTGTCGATCAAAATCGAAAGCCGCCCCCTATTGGTGCGAGACCTTGAGCGACGGAGTGCACGTCGCTAGCCGGGTCTCGCGCATGCGCACGTTGGAGCCGGCTCCAGCGTGCGCATGCACAGTGGCCTAACATCAACCCGCGGGTCTGAATCAGGCCCAGAATCCGAACCGCTCATCCCTAGTTTTTTATGCCTTTTTTTATTGTTTTCATATTGTACTTTGATTTTGCCTACTCACTCCATTATTTCCTTTTCATAAGTGTTATTCCTTTTCACTTGTTTAATTTATTTACACTTATTTACTTTCATTATTCATTTTTTTTCTGCTATACGTATTAATCTATGTGATACTCTATATCAATTCAATATATGGTTCCTGAATTTAACAATATCATTACGTACAATATATGTTGTCCTGAATTTAACAATATCATTACTATGGACCTGATTCAGACCCACTCGCAAACGGTCGCTCGCTCGTTCCCGACAAAATTTCCAATCCGTGCATGCGTATACATCCCAATGCGCATGCGTGAACCATTGCGAGTGGTCTGGAAGGGCTCGCTCGCCCAGCATAGACAGCCAATCTGAATGAGTGACAGGAGAGGCCGTTTGTGGGTGGTAACAGGGGCAGGGCACTGCTAACGGGGGAGTGGAGGTGCGAACGCAGGCGTGCCTGAGTGTTGCAACCCCATTTCAGAGGCTTGCATAATTAAAAGGCAGCGTCATAGTTCATGTCACTTGGTGGAATTTCACACTGAAGTGCTCGCAGTGCTTGCAGCAGGGTATAGTCAACCTCAAGCACTGCGATCACATTCAATGGTGCTCGATGTACCAATGTTTTTAGGCACTTTCAGGAGATGACGTACGCAAGTGGGCGTCTTAAGTATGGATGGTGGGCGTCTACATACACGAAGTGATCGCAAGCCAAGACATAGTGGGTGTGCTTATGTCTTGCCTTGAGATCGCTTGCCTTGCTGGGTGTGTGCCAGATTTGCATAAGCTGGAAGCGAGCTATCGCATCTAGCGAGTGGGTCTGAATCAGGTTCTATGTGTTATGTGATTAATTATGATTGTATTGGTGGATGAATTAAGGTCACCACTCTCATTATTACAATTATTTTGTTCTGTTGTGTTTTATACTGAATACTAGTGCTTGAATTATTCTTTTAACAAGATAGACATTAAGAGGTTTATTCACTATGTGGCGGGTTGTAAAACCCGACACTTCTGCTCGTGTCCCTGCCTTATATTTTAAAGGGCAGTACTTTTACTAGCCGTGTCTTGCTAGTAAAAGCACTGCCCTTTTAAATATTGGGCATGAACATGAGCAGAAGTGTCGGGTTTTACAACCCACCACTTAGTAAATAAACCCCATAAACTTATATTTTATTTGCTCAGGGGTGTACCCCACCAATGGAGTACTTTTCTGCCGTTTTGTGTTTACCAATGTTTAATTCCCTGTTAGAACATTTAAATATGAGTTACTTTGACCAGGCTGCAAACTATCTAATTCTCAGTGACAATAAATTCAATTTCTGGTGACAGGGTGGAACAATGATAGCCTCCAGGTTTTGAGCTAGAAGACAACTCTTTTGAAATAATCAATCAAGGTTCTCTCCAACTTTTGCTCCAGATAAAACAACTGCTGGGATTAACCCTTACCACTGTACATGTAGCATCTTCATCACAGAGACAATAACAGAGGGATCCTTGTCAGTCCCGGACAGACCAGACAATTATTTCTGCTATCAACCACCACGGTATACAATCGGGAAACCGGCTGCCTTAATACCGACAGCTGGCTTCCCGACTGTCATATCCCGGCGAGGGTGAAATGCCGGGCGTCTAGATGTAGACCTGACAATTCCCAGATGCCGGGAGACAGGCGCTTGGCATCCCGTTCGAAAGGGGGGGAGGGTTAGGTTTAGGGCACTTGGGGGGGGAATTAGGGTTAGGCATCCCCCCGGGAGGGTTAGGGTTAGGCTAGGGGGAGGGAGGGTTAGGGTTAACCACCCCTGGGGGGACTTAGGGTTAGGCACCCCCCTTAGGGTTAGCCAGCGGGGAAGGGGGGGTTAGGGGTAGGCACTTAGAGGGGGGGTTAGGGGTAGGCACTTGAGTGTGACATCAGACTGGTGGTAGCCCTTTCCCCAGAAGTTTTGCAGAAGATATTTAGCACCAAGACCTAACTGGAGTGGCCTTTGGAGGAAAGTCATCAGCCGTTCTTCTGAGTTCAACTCACAAGCATCTTCAGGAGAGGCGGCCAAGCTGCCCCGGGCCAAGAGCATTTTTTGTTGGTTAAAGCAGCTGTGAATGCAAATAGCAACTCAGAAGACAACAATGTCAGCATCCCGGATGATTAAACCCCAAAATTTTACTGTTTTTTTTTTCAAGTGATTTGTGCCCTTATTGTAATTGCTGCTCTTTTCAGAGGTTTATCCTGTCTTGTGTAACTAGAGCTTGAACTGGATTTGGACGTGACTTTGGCTTACTTGCTGACTTCAAACTAAACAATTTCTAAATCATCGCACCTCAGAAATACTATACTCCACCCTCCTGCAACTCCACTTGGTAATTCTGCTTATCATTACAAAACATTGTGTATTATTACTAGATACAGTATTTGCAGATCTGGTTCTCAGAGAACCGACATCAATCGAATTTAAGGGTTTTGAGTCCGAGTTCAGAATCACTTTGGGGTCCTGAGCCGAACTGATACACAGTTCGGATCTTCCAGCGGTTCGGAACTCAGGTTTTGGAGTGCATGCTAACAGGTCCAAATTACGTCATTTTAGCAGTTTTTTTTTTAAAATACAGATCCAAAACCAAAACATGTGAGGGTGGCTTTGCAAAACCAAAAAAAAAGATGAATCCGAATCCAAAACCAAAACACGGGGGTCGGCACACATATCTAGATATTACAATTTTTTGCAATTTGTCCTCCCTCATTTTTATTGTCACCTTTGTTATTAATCTGTTGATACCAAGTACTGCAATACGATGACTGCTTATCACATCTATCCATACCACCACAACATGGTCCCTTTTCTGTGTTGATATCAATACTTTTTTTGTGTATTGTATTGTGTTAGGCTAGGAACGACATTTATCCCAGCCGACCCGATGCCCGATCTAAGGATATATCAGGCGGCCATATACACTGCACAATTCAGTGTACCGCTGCAAGATATACCCTTCCATCCTGCCTTCATTTGCATGCCATCATCAGCTTGGTTGGCCCATCTGATGTGCACCTATCGAGCGTACATACTATGCAATGTGAATAATATGTTGTTCTAGTTTGCCTGAAAAAGACATATCGTCCAATATATTGCCTAATGTGTACCCAACCTTAGACACTTTTCATTTATCCGTATATATCTTAGCTCCATGTGTTGCTTATCCCACACACTGTAATCTATGTAGTCCGCCCAAGATGGCTGCCTCGCCTGGTACTCTCATGTGTAGGGTGTGCAAGAATGGACCTGATAATTTTGTAGGGATCCTGCATCTCGCCTTTAGTATTTTGTAGATTCCTAATTATGTGTCATCTCTTCCAGACATACATTGCCTATTCTGTCCAGTGTAGTGTGCCCAACATGGCTGCCATACCTGGTACTTTTGTGGATAGGATAAATAATCCTTAGAATTTATGAATGGCTGCAACAATCCTGTATTATGTTTATTGTTTTTGTTTTATTATTTATTTCCTGCAAATCTAAACCTCTGTATAATGTTTTATGGTTTCTGTATTTTCTGCAAATTTCAAATTTGCAAACTTCGACCTCTGTATTATGTTCATGATTTATGTAAAGTGCCTTGAGTCCTTCTGGAGAAAAGCGCTATATAAATAATAATAATAATAATAATAATAATAATAATAATAATAATAATATACCATAGATGCAAAGCTAAATTGCCTTACACCATGTAAAGCAGGTAGTGATTTCTGTTATCCTATTGGAGTAGACTATTAATCCATGAATCAGAAGGATCCAGGGAAGTCTGAGACTCTGTTCACGTGAGGTTCTCTTACATTTGTGGTCTACATAAAACAGAGAGGCTAATAAAGGGATCACTCCCAGAATTTTTTAGGGTAATCTGCAGCATGGGAGTATAATTTTTTTAATACATTGATGTTAACTTTATTCATTGGAGCGCCATATGTATATGCTATTAGCAACAGTAGGGTTCATTTTAATCTATGTGATTAAAATTAAAGTAATCCATACATAGTACACTTGAAGTAGCGGCGGCCCTGAGGTCTACTTACTTCCCTGAGGCCAGTAACATCTAAAGAGGTCTTAAGAAGACTAGATTTAATCGTAACTGTAATCCGGCTTGCCGACTTCCTGGCAGCCAGATCAGACAAGCAGGGGGGCGTGATGCGGTAGAGGGGGCCTGGCTGGGGATACTACCCAGCAATGGGGGCATGGAGCGTGGACACGGAATCGCATCATTTTCGCCCCACCACCACTACACAATGCCGAGATTTTCACCATTGTGAAGCAGGGGGCGGGGCCACGATGACGCGATCCAGCACGAATTGCGTCGCCGCCCCTCCCCCACTGCAGGGTTTTTATTGTAACCGCAGGGGGGGCTGGATAGGTTGGCGGCCGCTGGGAGATACTGGTGCAGTACCTGTCCGATGCGCACCATTTTGCAGTAAGAAGAGTGGTGGTATGCGAGCGCCCAGTGGGCCACTTTGGTAAGCTGAACTGGCGCTGCGGGATGAACTTGCGCTGCACGATTTTTGGGAGGCTCCTGGCCGAATCGGGAGGGTGGACAAGTATGACTGTAATATGTAATAGTAGATTAAGGGGGAAATTTACTAATGTGACAGTTTTTAGAAGTGGAGGTGTTGCCCATAGCAACCAATCAGATTCTAACTGTTATCTTCTAGAAGGTGCTATTTAAATGTTAAGTAGAATCTGATTGGTTGCTATGGGCAACATCTCCAATTATAAAAACTCTCAGTTTAGTAATTTTACCCCTAAGAGTAGATGAATCAGTAACAAATTGTTCCTATGTAATTCTGTTATGTCAGGATGGTATAATCAACCCAGATGTCCCAAGGCCTGCAATGAAAGTGTCCATAAACCAGAGCAATGGACATATGGCCTGATTCAGCAAGGAACGCAGTTGCTAATACGCACGCAATCAGCCGATTTTTGCGTACTGCGCATGTGTATGCATCACAGTGCCCGTACGCAAACTAGCCATTGAGATCGGGACTGCGATCGCAGTGGCTACGTAGACCCATCACAGAGTGATTGACAAGAAGTGCCGTTTGTGGGTGGTGACGAAGGGGTGGTCGGGCGAATGCAGGCAGGCATGCCAGTGAGTTTCAATGCCATTGCAGGGGCGTGCATAAATTATCCACTGCGATGGCCTACGCAGCCTGAGGCCTGATAGCGTGCGTGGATGTTAACAATTTCTGAGTAAGGTCAGGGCTTGTGCAAGTGTGCCTGAGGCTGCGATGGTAGTCGATTGTACTGATGGTTTTGCAGTTTTGCTAAACATTACAGATGTGTGGTAAGTAAAGTGGGCGTCCTTTGGTAGTGCTGCGAGGGAATAGCAATCGCAATGAATTAGCATAGTATCGCAGTTGAACTGCGTGCGTAATCGCTATTGCATACGCAGTTGCATACGGTAGTGAATCAGGCCCATAGACAATGTGCAGTGGTTGCAAACATAGGGCTCTATTTACTACAATCCGCATATTGAATGCAGATTGTAGTGTGATATTATCGACTGAATTCGCATTGCGAATTCAGGCAATATCACAGGGATTTACTACAAATCTCTTGCAGGGACAGAGCTTGTGATAAAGCTCCTGTCTCTGCGAATCCCCTCCACACACTAATCACGGTATTTTCGCAAAAAATACAGTGACAAAGTGCTAGCGCATGTGCCGACCGGCTGCCGCTTCTACCCCCCGGCGTTAAGCTCCGCCCCCAGTGCCAAGCCCTGCCCCCGCGATCGCCGACCCTCCGCAACCCCCCCTCTCCCTTAATTACACTTACCTGTATGATCCGGGCCTCTGGTGATGTCCCCCATGCCTCCGATCAGGTGATCTCCCATACTGCACTGGGACCCGATCACCTGATGACCGGGCCGCAGTGCACTATGGGAGACCAGCTGACTGGAGGGGAGACATTTTTCTTTTTTTTACAGTAATCAGCTTGTGGTCTGTTTAGACCACACAGCTGATTACTGGGACCGACTCCTGGCTCTGCTCTGCATGTTAGAGAAGAGTATGAGGCCAGTAACCGTGGGAGACCATGGATAACGCCACCTCCAGGTGGCGTTATTATCACAGGGCTTTCCCCGATATTTTTTTACAATTTATTTTTAGTAACTTTGGCCAGATCACATTTCCCATTACAATTATGGGAAATGCGATCTGATTACTAAAAATAAGTGATACTTAGGGGTTGGAGTAGAATTTTATGAATTCTACTCCAATTGCCCTGCAATAACTATAGGTGATACTAAAATAATGTGAAAAGGGTGTGAAAACACCCCTTTTCACTTTATTTTAGTAAAAATACTGTTAATAAATAGAGCCCATAATATATTGGAGGAGAAGGTGCCTCATTCATTTTAAAATATTCAATGAAATATAATCAGATTCTACAAACAACACCAACTTTTCCTATGCAATTTTCATAGTACTGATACAGCATGATATAAAATATATTTCAATACATTACCTCATTATATAGCCCAGAGGTACTCACACTCCACCATTACATCCAGGTTTTAAGGATATCCATGTGTAAGCCCAGACAGTTAAATCAAATCGTCTGAGGTGCTAATTAAGTCACCTGTGCTCAGTCATTCATATCCATAAAACCTGGACTGTAATGACAGAGTTTGGAAACCTCTGATATAGCCTTTGAAGAAGCACTTATTCTCATGTATCAAATTCCTATTAACCTACAGTTTGTAAGCTAAAGAGCTGTCTGTCTGTCTGTTATTAGCTAGTCTCACCGGGTTGGGCACAGGATGCTGGCGCTCAGGATCCCAGCGATCAGAATCCCGACGCCGGCTTTCCGACAGGTTTAGGATACCGACACCGTCGGTCAGCATCCTAACTCTCCCCATCTCCCTACCCCTAACCCTCCCTCCCCTCTGTCTAAACCTAACCTCCCCCTAGTGCCTAAACCTACCCCCCCCACACCCTAAATCTAACCCTCCCCCCTCTGTACCGGGATGGGTACGGGATACGGGATGCTGGTGTTTGTGACCCCGGCAGTCAGACTCCCGACGCCAGCTTCCCAACAGGGTTAGAATACAGACACTTGTCGGTCAGTATTCTAACCCTCCCCCTCTCCCTACCCTAACCCTCCTTCCCCAGATCCTGACCCTAACTCCCCCCCAGTACCTAAACCTAAACTCCCCCTCCCTGCATCCTAAACCTAACCCTCCCCCTCTCCCTATCCTAACCCTCCTTTCCCGGTGCCTGACCCTAACCTCCCCCCCAGTACCTAAACATAAACTCCCCCTCCCCGCAACCTAAACCTAACCCTCCCCCCTTAGTGCCTAACTCTCCTCCTAGAGCCTAACCTAAACCACTAGCCTTCCCCCTAACCCCAGTAATTACCGTTGGGTTGCCAGCCCTGGGATACTGACAGGTGTCGGGATTCCAACGCCGGCATTCTAAGCGCCGGCATCCCGACTGTCGGTATTATGACCGCATCCCGTCCCACCTTATTACTGTTTGTAAAGCACAACAGCATATGCTGGCACGATATAAGTAACTGTTAAAAATAAAAATAAGGTGAGCCCTTTTTATCGAGTAGAAAACACAATTATTTAATATACATTATTCTCTCTTTTTTGTTTTCCGCACCATTCACTAATGTGATGCGCAATATGAATTAGACAACTTCCAATCTCTACCTGCTGAAACGTTTTCACCACATAGTACTTTGGGATGAATCTGGTCCGAACATTCTCACTGGAACATATCCAGATTGTAACAGATACACATAGCTGCACCCTGTTGCTTTATGTGTTGCATAATTGTTTTCTTTCCTCATTATTTTTATTGCAAGGTCATTTGTAGAAGATGACCTAATAGCAGCTCTCACAATAGTCTCCGTAATGAAACCCAGGACATACTTGTAAAATCATTTTACATTGTAGGATATCTTTCCTATTCAAACAAAGGGAAATGCTTATTTTCATCTATACAAATGCCCCAAATAAAGTTTCTTTGGTTTGGGAAACTTCCAGTAATCTACAATAAGAAAAACAAATATCAATGCATTAGCGCCTTGGCACTGATTTCCTGAAACAACACAGTAAAATACCCATTGCAAATTGAATATATATATATATATATATGCAGCAGAAGATCACAGCGCCAGTTGGGTGCAAATCCCTCAATGTGGTATTTTATCAGTTGTGTGTCTATTGTCTCACACTAAAATTTGTAATAATGTGACACTATTATAATGCACCCCCAAAAATGTGTGAGTGTCAGCTCAACCAGCAAAATAATGTAACAGTGGTGATCTATTACATATACAAACAAATAGAAAATACAAGGAGCTGGTATAGAGCGCCTACTGTGCTTATATAGCTTATTATAAAGTGCTAACAATATAAAGTGATATCATGCAATAAAAGTGCTAATGCAAGGATAGTAATATCAAATTATCATTATCCTCAAATATTTATGCAATTTGTTATATATAGAGTATAACTTATAAAATAACAACGGTCTGTATGACTAAAGTGCTATTGCAGAGATCCTTCAAGGATCATAAACTGAATTAACAATCATAACATTCCATAAACGTGTGCAAAAAATGCATAAATAATTTAAAATGTGAATCAATAAAAGTGCAAAAAATTCATTTAAAATAACATAAATTAATTTTAATCAGACACAACAATAGATATCCTCCTACATGAAGGATAAATGACATAAAAACACATAAAACCATGGACAAAAATGTGTATATATAAAAAAAGGACAATAAATTTATCAGAATAAATAGGAATAAAAATCGTAGCTTATCTGATAAAAATGGCAAGTTCATGAATGGAAAGATAATAGCAGCCTCCAACGCGTTTCGTCCGTATCCTGGACTTCTTCAAGGGATATTTTAGCTCCTGTGGGGTATCCAGTATTTATACCCCCTCTAATAATGACAAACAAGAATTGACAGAGCTCCTTAGTGACATCACTTCCGGTTTTCTAAACAGTTCCTCTCTATTAAAGTGGAGTAACCACTTAGAATCACATTAGGCCATTTCCTTTATTAAAACATTGTTAAATTGGAAGTCTGTTTCCTAAATATAAATTATTTGCTAGTATATTACTCCTTCCTTGCTGTGTATCGCGTCGCGTCACTTCCGCCCTTGTTATTCGTGCATCGCGGTCCTTCCGCCCTTACTTGAGCAGTTCACTACATCACTTCCTCCTCCGTTGTCAACGTCCCCATTGCGCGCTATGCCTCCTCCTTCCTTGTGCAGGATAGGACCGTTTATCCACTCGTCCGCCAGTCACGTGTGTCACGTCCAGCGTCAAAGCATCTCCAGTTTCTGGCGACCTCCATCTTTGTACTCTAAATGTCTCCTTTGCCCGCGGCCATCTTGCTACTCTCATAAGTTCCATTTTCGTTGCCATATTTATGCTCCCATCTGCATCATGTTATTTATAATCCTGGGGATAGTAGTTTAGTTATTATTTCCTATATGGAATAATGGATGACAATATTAGTTTAAATATATATAACCAGCCATATGCTTGGACTCTAAAAAATGATGAGAAATTGTGACAGTTTCTAATTATTCTCCACCCCTATTCAGAATCATAACTAGAATTCAAACAACTCCATAAATAAATAAATATCACATATATTGATGTATAATGTAGACTTATATGTGGACACTAGTAAAAAATCCTAAAATCATACTATTGGGGACTAATATAGTACATCCTTAAAAAATAATAAGTAATGATGATATTAAAAATTCTTCTTAAAAAATGGATGGAAATCTTCTTTAGGGATTTTATAGTTCATATGCATATATATATATGCATATATATATATATATAGTCTTTTCACTCTGTAGGGTCAGTTGGTTCTTGTGTGAGTCTTGAAACATGCAATCGATATTGTTGCATTCTGGAAATTCTTACTCCCATCTTCGGATTTATAAATCAGAGAATTCTTCTTAGGTCGTATGTCTTGGGGGATTCATGCTTATATGTCACATAAAGATACTACCGTACCTGGTCTTCCATAGAGGTCTCCCATCCAAGTACTAACCAGGCCCAATGGTGCTTAGCTTCCAAGATCAGACGAGATTGGGCGCTCTAACCCAGGTATGACGGTAGGTTATATTAGGACCTAACATGAAATCCCTTTTATCTTTTTCATCTTCATTAAAGAAATGGTGCTATCTCATAATTATCGTTAAATCCTCTAGGAGTCATAGTGTCCAATTCGAAAATCCTGAACATCTCACGTTTGGATAATTTATTTGCAAGATCTCCTCCTCTCTCTCCCAATTCCACATGTTCTATAGCTTTGAACGTTAGGTCAT
Source organism: Taudactylus pleione (assembly GCA_031769625.1). Lineage (NCBI taxonomy): Eukaryota > Metazoa > Chordata > Amphibia > Anura > Myobatrachidae > Taudactylus > Taudactylus pleione. The sequence continues at coordinate 5,122,257 of JAUIMM010000757.1, read as the reverse complement.
CTGGATCCGATCTATGGTGTGAAATAAAGTGTCTTGACACCATATGAGTCTCCACCTTGTTCTTGATATTCCTTATATGTTCTTGTATACGAAGTTTTAAAGGTCGTTTGGTCTTTCCTACATATTTTATTCCACATGAACATTCCAAGAGGTAGATGACTGAAGTTGAATTGCAATTAAGATGTTGTTTAATTTTGTATTCCTTGGTATTTGCAGAATTACTGAAGTTTTTTCTCTGCCGATGTAAAAATTTGCATATATTGCACTTGCCACATTTGTAACTCCCTGGACAGTTATGGATAATGTTGGATTTTGAAATATTAATATCACTTAACATACTAGGTGCTAGAGAATCTTTGAGATTCCTTGCCTTTCTGAATACAATGGGGGGTCTGGGTGGTAGAATTTCTTTTAAGACTGGATCCATTAGAAGGATCTTCCAATGCTTATTAAGGGAAATCTTAATGTCTCTCTCCTGTGCGTTATATGTTGTGATGAATGGGATGATATTCTTCTCTTCCTCTTCCACATTCTTATATTCCAATAACATATTCCTCTCCATGGTATCCATTTTCTCCTTTGCTTCCAATAATAACCTTGGAGGATATTCTTTCTCTAAAAATCGATTTGTATATATTTGGATTTGCTCGTTACATGTTTGTGTTTCACTGCAATTTCTTTTTATTCTGTGAAATTGTGAGTACGGAATATTCTCTTTCCATCTTCTTAGATGTCCGCTCTTAAAATGAAGATAACTATTGGTATCTACTTCCTTTATGAAGTTCTTTGTAATGATCATGTTTTCTTCTCCACGTAGAACCAAATCCAGAAATTCAATAGTACTCTTATTTATTTTCGATGTGAATTTCAAATTCATATTATTCTCTGAAATGTGATTTAAAAACAATTGGAAATCTTCCTCTGACCCTTCCCATATTATCAGAATATCATCTATATATCTCTTAAAAAATATGATGTTATTTCTAAATGGATTATTTTCATAGACATAATTCTTTTCCCAACATCCCATAAAAAGATTGGCAAAGCTAGGGGCAAAAGTTGTCCCCATAGCAGTGCCGCAAATTTGCCGATAAAATTGGTGTAAAAATTTAAAATAATTATGATCCAGAATAAAAGACATTAAATCACATAAAAATTCTTTGTGTGTAGTGCTCATTGTTGGGTCCACTTCAAAATATTCTCTACAAGCATTGATATATATATATATTGGAGCCTCATAAAAATTAGATGATCACGTGCACATTAGGTGTGATGTGCATGCACCTGATGCAGCAATGGGACAGAAGAGAACTGGGAATGGTGGGGTATTTTATACTGGAATAGGATTAGACGGAGTAGACTAAATTACTCACACATGCATGCACGCATGCACACAAACATATATATATATAGTAATATATAGTAGTACAGACAAAAATATCTTATTCCAATGTTTCAGTTTGATTAAATGTTTCATCAGGGAACGTTTTAAATAAATACTATACAGTCCACACATAACTTCAATATTTTATTTTTCTTCACTTGCACATCCCACTGACCCCAAGCCAAGATTTTTGTGCGAGTGTCTGTAACCTGGATGTACCGATATGCAATATGTAGTACTTATCATGGTATATCCAGAGCCGTAACTAGACTTTTTGGTGCCCTGTGCCAGAAAGAGCATTGGCACCCCCCCTATTTTTCAAATGGGGACAAAATATACCCAAAAAAGGGGCATGGCCTCATTGGGAAGGGCCAGGGAAAAGATGGGGAGGCCAGGAGATGCAGGGGATAAAATAAGAGGAAGCTACAATTGAGAATGATTGTAAACAGAAAATTGAAAGGCTCAAACAGCGCCCCCCTGCCCTGTGGTGCCCTGTGCAGTGGCACAGGTCGCACTACCCTAGTTATGGCCCTGGGTATATCAAAGCCTATTTCCCTATAGATTGTAAGCATGCAAGCAGGGCTCTCTTACCTCTATGTCTGTCTGTTATTACCCAGTCTTGTTTTATTACTGTTTGTTCCCAAATGTAAAGCACAACATAATTTTCTAGTGCTACAGTATATACTGTAAGCAAATGCTAATAATCATATGAGTCAATCTAATAGGTGCGAGTTTGTTTAATGAAACTTGCACACTTTGCAGTAATGCTCGCTCCCACGAAACGCTCAATCCAATTAGAAATGCCAGCTGGTGCTACTAGCGGCAAGGGTGTGCAAATTTTTTATAGCATGCAACTTGGGAGAAGGGCATGAAAAAAGGGGGAAACCATCCTGGACCCCAAAAAAGTGATACCTTAGCAGAATCATATAGATGGCTGTCAGTGAACATAAGGAAAGTACTGGAGGTTTTTAAATGGTGTCAAATGGCTGATTGTTTTTTTTTTTAAATGCACAATTTGAAAATGATAAAAAGCTAACTTTTTTCATTCAATCGCAAACTAATTAAACAAAAAAATGCAAAAAAAAGGTGATTTTGTGTTAATTTTAGGCCATTTTAACTTTTTTTTTAAATGTAAAAAAAAAAAAATTATAAAAGCAATTATTATTCATTTAAAAAATACTGTAATTAAATTTGGGGTGCCTAAACTAACGTAAAATTCGATTTGGGGATAATTTAAAGCCATTAATTTTTAAACACCCAAAAATGTAATTATTGGGCCAGTTAAGCTATTTAAAAACTTCCACATGCCAAATTAGTCATTAGAGGGAGCTGCACTGTGTCCTGACATTTTTACCTTAAAATAAAGATTTTCCCTACCATCTCACCCCTTGGGGTGGGGGATGGCGCACATAAAAACACGGTTTTCCACTGAAAAAATAATTTAGTTTGCTCTGAAAACCACCCGCTCAAGCCAACTCACACCTACCTAATTGTATTGACCCCATAAAGTTGGAATAAGATATTTGTGGACTAAACTTTATTTTGGACCTTGAGTGAAGCCTGGGTTGTCGCTATTCTTCTTACTTACTTTGGAAGGCACCTTGGTAAGAGTTCTCCTTTATGGGTGAGTGCCGGACATTTGGATTTTTCATATATACATAACATAAAGACACACATGCTTATGGCTGGTAAGTGTGACTTACTAGTTTCATACTTGTGAATTTCACAGAAGTGTTCATCTACATTATGATTTTAAAATAAGTGGTATTTCTGAGTTAATGTTGTTACAAAAATGACATTGTATAAAGCTGACACATCAAAGTATTTTTCTGTGTACTTTGTGAATCTGTTACAGTATATAATGCTGTTTGTTTAATGCCAGAGACAATGATGACTAACTTGATTAGTGAAACTTTATATAAAATCATTCTTCAAGATGTGCAGGAGCTGTTGAGGGACCTCTGTAAACACAGAGACAGTCTGGAATGAATTTAGACGGCCTTACTGTTAAATCCCTGTGCTTTTCATCTACATGTGGTGTAGTTTATCTTACGCTGCTGCTCAGCAAAGTCACAGCACTTGCAGCCTTATGGAAGGAAATATTTCACAGAAACCTCCTCTCTCTCCCATATGACTGAACACCAGCGCATGAGGCAGCTTCTGATAAATATTAACTCAAAATGAATGTAGCTAAAAATGTCACTTTGTACTCTGTCTACTGGTTTAATTTACAGGTTGTAGTAGTCACATTCGGTGGTGATGCCACAATGTGATATGACTGCTGTATTGCTATATTTATTCACCAAGAAAAATACACCTGTGATACTATGAATACCTGACAGATCACAGCCGACTCGTAATAAGTTGCTTTGTCGCTCTTGGTCATATTCTTAATAATCTTAATAAAGTCACATTGTTTTTGATAACAGAGTGATGGTTTATAAGTGGGCGAAGCATGGAAGAGGGTTTTTTTTTTCACCTCATATATAAAACATATACTGCAGTCATTAACTTTGCTATCCGCTGGCTTTAATAAGTATTATGTAGAGCTATTTGTATTGCCAAATTACTGCTCCGTTATCATCTCATGATTGCTGTCATTAATAAAATGCTTTTTTTTTCTGTGAATAAAGCATTTTAAATAATTGAAGGTTTTTGGTTAAGTATGAATTTTAAAATAAATAATCTATTTTTTTTAATTCTTTTTTTAGACTAGTAATATATTTGGTTAATTTCCGTATTTTTGTTGTTAATTGTGTCAATAAATTATTTACTTATTGTTACTGTATTTTCCTATTTGTCATCTGAGTAAGGATCAGATTTCAACGTAAAATTGCTTATTTTATATGCAAGCAAAATGCTTCAATACACATATGCTTCTGTGGCTGTGTTTTGCTTTGTACATTTTTAAAAATATGTTCAACTTTTAATCTAGCATATAGATGCGAAGATGTATTATTATATGGTGTCAGCACCTTGCAAAGTACATAAGCAGAGACATTGTAAACAAAACAAGAAAGATACTGCAATAGATTTAGTGGTCAATCCTATTATGTGCGAAGGGTTGCAAGTTCCCATTGCAACGGTGTTAAAATGCTGGCAACGGAACGGCACCTCGCACCCTACGCGGCCCGCTCCAAGCCCGAAATCACTGAATTTTGCTCGCAGCCCGCAAAATTCAGCGACTCCGGGATGCCTTAAAGTGCGGCCATTGCCGCTTTGACTCGCACCGGTGAGTTCATCGCGGCTAATAAGATTGACCCCTTGCAGTAAAAAAAACATTGCGAACATGGAATACAAGCTGTATAAACATTGCTGCACATGCAATCGTAAGACCCACAAGAGCAAAATTTGTGCCATTGTGGCCACTGGGGAGAAGATTATAGTATAAGTGAGGGAGGGATAGGCACATGAGGGAAGAGGTTCCTGCTCGTGAGAGTTATTGTACTGTATGCCATGGTACAGTAGGTGTGTCAGACAGTGAGCAAAAGAGCACGGAGAGATGGATTAGGATAAGAGCTGGAAGGCTTTAATAAGGAAATGGGCTTTGAGAGACTTTGATGCTTTGGAGAAAACTTCATGAACTTGGAGATTTGCACGAGGCCAATAGGACATGTGAAGGCATAACTTAAAGATACTTTTAACTCAATATCAGAGGCATATCTCCAAGAAGTTTGGTTGACTTACATCTCACACTCCTTCTGTACTGAATTTACATGTGCAAGTTTTCAAGTCACCACTCCAAGAACAAAGGGTCAAAAGAATAACATAAACTCATCTCAAAGAACAGCCGCATGTTGTGTGCATACAGTGCAACAAATTTTACACAAGTCACAATTTCACTTACATCCAACTGTAAATGAGACCCACAGTATCTAATTTGTGAGCATAAGTATAACCATACATTCCCCAACAGTGACATACTGTAGGCAACACTGCCACAGTTCTGCTCTTTAGAACCCTAATATTGTTCCTGATTTACACTACAGTCATCCTAACAAATGTATTTTTCACAAAAGGACAACACAGAGTACCACCCAGAGTCCATCATAAATTAATAACAGTATATCAGATAAAAGTTTGGTTATTATAACCTTTGGAGTCCATATTAAAGATCTTATCTATGATGCAACACTGATATCTTCAATAATTGGTGTTAAGAATTTGGCAGTAAAAGATACCACATTCCACTGCAAACAGGAGTTGGTGTGAGAGCTTGTGAACTGTACTGTACACTAGTAAAAGAAAACGTGGTAATATAAATTCTGCCCCCCCCCTGTACTCCCTTATGTATTTAAATAATCTTCAGTTCTATTTCTATTTCTATTTTTACCTATCACCTAAACACAATAGAGACAGTGATTCTGTGAGGTGAACCAGCATTCATATAGCCTATGAAATCACTAGGAACGAGTGACATCACTAAGGTTTGAATGCAGTCGATCACTAAACTCGCTGCACAAAATGGCTGCCCTCGAAGTGTAATTTAAGTAGTAGGTCGCGAAGTATGCTCAGTAGCATGAATTTCTTTAAATTTGTTTCTATTTACAAAAAATATTACAGGACATAACTTAATATTTATTTATTAACGGCTATAGAGCTCCTGCATACTCTGCTGCCCTTTACAATTGGGTAATTTTCAAATCGATTTTATTTCCTACCATATGTGCTTAGAGATACATTGCAGGTTTTTGGAAAGGCCTTAAAACCTTTCATCATTGACAACATGTCGCCATCATAAATGCTAGATACTTGTATATATATATATATAGCGTTCCCGCTAGGCTGTTTTAGCGGGGCGCGGCGCCCTGCCCTCCTTCTGGAGGGCAAAAAGCACCCTGCCCTCCAGGAGGAGGGCAAAAAGTGCCCTGCCCTCACAGCCTGCGGGAGCCGTTCTCACCCACGGGACGCAGTGTCTTTCCCTATTTTATTTTTATCGGAGAAAGTTTGGTCCTCCATTTATGTTATATTGATATATACGTGCGGCTAAGGCGCACACAAACACAGAAAATAATTTTTTATTTTTGTTGGAGACTAGTGCACTTTGTGGGTTACACCACCCTTTAAGAAATGAGCCAGCCGGCCCTTTACTTATGGGACACAGGCGCACGCTTGGCACTACTTTGTTGATGCACGTGTGGCTACTGCGCACACAATTCACAAACACAGAAAATATTTTTTTATTTGGTTTGGAGTGTACTTTGGGGGTTACAGCACCCTTTAACGGTCAAGCCAGCCGGCCCTTTACTTATGACACAGGCGCACGCTTGGCACTACTTTGTTGATGCACGTGCGGCTACTGCGCACACAATTCACAAACACAGAAAATATTTTTTGATTTGGTTTGGAGTGTACTTTGGGGGTTTCAGCACCCTTTAATGGTCAAGCCAGCCGGCCCTTTACTTATGACACAGGCGCACGCTTGGCACTACTTTGTTGATGCACGTGCGGCTACTGCGCACACAATTCACAATCACAGAAAATATTTTTTTATTTGGTTTGGACTGGAGTGTACTTTGGGGATTACAGCACCCTTTAATGGTCAAGCCAGGCGGCCCTTTACTTATGACACAGGCGCACGCTTGGCACTACTTGTTGATGCACGTGCGGCTACTGCGCACACAATTCACAAACACAGAAAATATTTTTTTATTTGGTTTGGACTGGAGTGTACTTTGGGGGTTACAGCACCCTTTAACGGTCAAGCCAGGCGGCCCTTTACTTATGACACAGGCGCACGCTTGGCACTACTTTGTTGATGCACGTGCAGCTACTGCGCACACAATTCACAAACACAGAAAACATTTTTTTATTTGGTTTGGAGTGTACTTTGGGGGTTACAGCACCCTTTAACAGTCAAGCCAGCCGGCCCTTTACTTATGACAAAGGCGCACTCTTGGCACTACTTTGTTGATGCACGTGCGGCTACTGCCCACACAATTCACAAACACAGAAAATATTTTTTTATTTGGTTTGGAGTGTACTTTGGGGGTTACAGCACCCTTTAACGGTCAAGCCAGCCGGCCCTTTACTTATGACACAGGCGCACGCTTGGCACTACTTTGTTGATGCACGTGCGGCTACTGCGCACACAATTCACAATCACAGAAAATATTTTTTTATTTGGTTTGGACTGGAGTGTACTTTGGGGATTACAGCACCCTTTAATGGTCAAGCCAGGCGGCCCTTTACTTATGACACAGGCGCACGCTTGGCACTACTTTGTTGATGCACGTGCAGCTACTGCGCACACAATTCACAAACACAGAAAACATTTTTTTATTTGGTTTGGAGTGTACTTTGGGGGTTACAGCACCCTTTAACAGTCAAGCCAGCCGGCCCTTTACTTATGACAAAGGCGCACTCTTGGCACTACTTTGTTGATGCACGTGCGGCTACTGCCCACACAATTCACAAACACAGAAAATATTTTTTTATTTGGTTTGGAGTGTACTTTGGGGGTTACAGCACCCTTTATCGGTCAAGCCAGCCGGCCCTTTACTTATGACACAGGCGCACGCTTGGCACTACTTTGTTGATGCACGTGCGGCTACTGCGCACACAATTCACAATCACAGAAAATATTTTTTTATTTGGTTTGGACTGGAGTGTACTTTGGGGATTACAGCACCCTTTAATGGTCAAACCAGGCGGCCCTTTACTTATGACACAGGCGCACGCTTGGCACTACTTGTTGATGCACGTGCGGCTACTGCGCACACAATTCACAAACACAGAAAATATTTTTTTATTTGGTTTGGACTGGAGTGTACTTTGGGGGTTACAGCACCCTTTAACGGTCAAGCCAGGCGGCCCTTTACTTATGACACAGGCGCACGCTTGGCACTACTTTGTTGATGCACGTGCAGCTACTGCGCACACAATTCACAAACACAGAAAACATTTTTTTATTTGGTTTGGAGTGTACTTTGGGGGTTACAGCACCCTTTAACGGTCAAGCCAGCCGGCCCTTTACTTATGACAAAGGCGCACTCTTGGCACTACTTTGTTGATGCACGTGCGGCTACTGCCCACACAATTCACAAACACAGAAAATATTTTTTTATTTGGTTTGGAGTGTACTTTGGGGGTTACAGCACCCTTTAACGGTCAAGCCAGCCGGCCCTTTACTTATGACACAGGCGCACGCTTGGCACTACTTTGTTGATGCACGTGCGGCTACTGCGCACACAATTCACAAACACAGAAAAAATATATATTTTTTAACACTTGGGGGGAGCACCCCTGACGAACAGAGCACCCCCTGGACAACACTACAGCACCCCTTTAGGACTGGGACACTGCACAGGACTTTGGAGTGGACACAGCCCCTATGGACAACTGACTGCACAACACAGTCCAGCCAGCCCCTATGGACTTTGAAGTAGTGGACACAGCCCCTATTAACAACAGCAGCACAGCACAACACAGCCAGCACCTATGGACTTTGAAGTAGTAGACACAGCCCCTATGGACAACAGCAGCACAGCGCAGCACAGCACAGCGCAGCGCAGCACATTACGCTCTGCACTACACTACACTACACTACACAGCCCAGCCAGCCCTAACTCCCACCCTCCCTCTTCACTGTCCACAGCCGAGTGAGAAAATGGCGCCGACGCGGGTACCTTATATAGGGTCCAAAACCCGCAAGACTCGAAAGGCGGATCGGGGGGGCTCAGGGGGGTTCGGATTTCAGAAATCCGAACCCGCTCACCCCTAATATATATATATATATATATATGGTCCAGTAGTCAACCAGCACTCCCACTCAATTAGTCACAACTGGTGGGTTGCTTCATCCTCAGTGTCCTCCCAGAATAGATAACCCAAAAATATTCAAATTTTTAAATGAGTGCTCTTACCAGGGCTTCTAAGAAAGGCAAAATTATTCAGACTTCACGTTATGTCAATACACCAAATCGACATTTCAGTCTGCTCCGAGACCTTTCACAAAATCAGTTATCAGCGACAAATATACTCATATAAATATCCAGACCACTTACCTGTGCACCATAAACGTGTAAAGCCACTGGAAGTGATGTCATGAGGCTCACATCCATAAGTAACTATGATGTACTTTATTAATTCACCAAACCAACTATATGCTCAAAACAGAATATCACAATCAGGTAACAGACTAGATGCCAGATGTCATCACTAGCAAGTGTAATCTAGGAATAGGGGCTGCTGTTACCTGATATTGTGGTATTTTACCAAAACATTGATTTGGTACATTGACATGAAGACTGAATAAATTTGCCTTCTTAGGAAGCCCTGGTGAGTGCACTCATTTAAAAAAAAAAAAAAAAAAAAAAAATATATATATATATATATATATATATACATAATTGTATTTATTTATTTTTTCTAAATCTGTGGATACTTTTGATTGGCTTATTTGATCCAAAAGGTAAACAAATGATAGACATGTTTTTTATATGCAATTTAAAGCAAACAAGCACAAAAATTATATACTGCAAGGTAACCCACAGCAGGCTTTATTTTAAAAAAAATATTTCTCTGTATTTTGATCTTTAAAAAAATGACTCACTGAATCCTCCAGAATATTCCTTGGCATGGTAGATAAAACGAATTGTCTTGATATTTTAGCAGTTCCTCTTTCAAATGTACTGTAAACTAGAGTTTTGGAATGTGATTGTAATCACAGTCTGGCTAAATGTAATTATTAAACTTTGCTAGCACATCAACAAGTTCTGTGATCTCATTAAGTCCCAGGACCATCTGTAATCGAGATGAAGCTCTGACATTTGGTGAAATATAATTATTGCAGTTATAATGCGATTCTGTTTAAGATTGTATCATTTAAACAAAACAGGGTCATTAGTGTTTAATTGCATCAGAAACGGTATGCATGTTTATAAATCATTTTTAGGAGAAGTACGAATTTTAGTAATGTTTCCAAATATTTTTTATTCTGTATGTCCCATTTCTAAAGCTTATTCTGACAAACAAAATAAATTACTGCATCTATTGGTCCTACGAGCCTCGGGCCAAGAATGGAAAAAATTATTTACAAAAGCTTGAAAATATTTAATCACTAGAAGCAAGGGGGCAACTGTGTTTTAATTAGCTGCTCCTCGGGCCATTGGCTGGCTGCAGGCTTTCTCAAGCAAGCACACACAATGCCGCGAATGGCTATTTGCAAGCCTTAGAGCCAGGCTTGAGATGAAACAGATAAGATAATTGGTTCTAATGAAATCCAGAAGTTTTGGGCTTTTTTGTTTGAGCCTGGATTTGAAATGTGCGTGTGGAAGTGAGGTTTAATTCAAACCAGCCCTAAACTGGACCCGTTTCTTAGTGACTTTGATATTGTTTGAAGTTTGAAAAGTGTTTGCAACACCACTGGCATGCTGGGATGGGCCTCCCCAGTCACCTTAATTACTAAGCTTTATTGCTGCTTTACTACACAGGAAAGGAGTCATTATATGTTCCATCAACTTCAACTCCTCTAAGATTGGAGGAAAGGGCCAGGTTAAAGGCCACTGTAGGAAGGCGAAAACTCAGTTTGAAACAGAAAGATCATTTACCAGTGTTACATTTCACCGATCAGTATTTATGGAACGTTTCTTTAATAAAACATATAAAAGCAAACATGTATTTATTCTACTTATAGATGCCCTGTTTTCTTCAACATGGAAATTTTTCTTAATATAAAATCTTTAAATTACAGCATTGGTTCTCAATTACATAGGAATTCCCCGGCTGCCCATTTGAGTTACTTGTACCCCCAAAATTAGCTGCATATATATATATATATATATATATATATATATATATCTGCATATATATATATATATATATATATATATATATATATATATATACAGCTTTGAATCAGTATTTTTTTTTAAAACAGCTGAAATCACATAATTTGGGCCTGTTTTTGTTTCTACAGTATTATTAACCTCAATAACATTTATTTCCAGTCAGTTTTGACCACCTCTCAGCTCACAATATTGATTTCATCCAGGTTAGGCCTAAAGGTTGCACTGAGCTAGCTGACTAAGCTAAGCGACAGCAGTGGGCGTCACAAACATGTAGCAGTTCAGCTTCCAACATGGCACATCTAGGAAACAGAGTGGCACTACAGTGGCACACAGGATGGCAGTTTAATAAACTACTAAAACACACTAAAGGTAAGGCCTGCAGTGTCACAGTACTTATGTGGAATCTGGATACACTGGGGTACGGTCAGCAGCGTCACAGTACTTATATGGATACACTGGGTTACGGCCTGCAGCATCCCAGTACTTGAATAGATATACCGGGGTATGGCCTGCAGCGTCACAGTATTGATATAGAATCTGGATACACTGGGGTATGGCCAGCAGTGTCACAGTACTTATATGGATACACTATAGTACAGCCTACAGCGTCACAGTACTTGTATGGATACACTGGGGTAGGGCCTGCAGTGTTACAGTACTTTATGTATTTTATGGATACACTGGGTTACAGTACAAAAAAACAGCTATTTTTTAACTTATTTTTTTTATTTTTTATTTTTAGTTTTCTTACTATTTAATTATTTTTTTTTTTAACTCTGGAGCAGATGGACACCAGACAAGTGCGTCGGCAGCACTGGAGTGGATGGACACCGGACAGGTGCGTCAGCAACACTGGAGGGGATGAACCCTGGACAGGAGCGTTGGCAGCACTGGAGCGGATAGACACTGGACAGGTGCGTCGGCAGCACAGGAGTAGATGGACAGCGCAGCACTGAGCACAGGAGCAGCCACTGGAGTGTATGGATGGAGCACAGCACAGCCCCTGGACGGACACTGCAGAGCCCCTGGACGGACAGCACATCTCCTGGATGGACAACACAGCCCCTGGATGGATTCAGTACACAGCCCCTTGATGGACAGCACAGCCTCTGGATGGACAGCACAGTCTATAACATCACAGAAGCTGTGAGCAACTTCTCCACTTTATCTCTCTCAAAGGTTTGATACAACTTCCCCATTAACTTTAGAATTATGTAAGGCATTTTATATGCAGAGTGGTTTAAAGCCCAAGGCTAAGGCTGGGTACACACTTAGCCACCTGCCAATGCGATGTCCGATGGTGCTGATGAACGATATATATTGGGCGGTACACACTGCCTGATGCGGTGAACATCTGCTTGATATATCGTTCACCGGCACCATTGACCTTACCGGCGTCGGCAGCTGGGTTGCTCCATCACCGTGCATGCAGGCCGATGGAACGACCCCGATGAACGACCCATGGGGGCGCTCTTAATGGGTACACACTAGATGATGTGCCCAATGTTTCAGCCCAATCCGTAGGATCGGGTGACATATTGTTTAGTGTGTACCCGGCTTAAGTAAGGATGCGGGTAAAGTGTGTTTCTAGGTTGGTGGGCAGATTTCTTAGTGGGTGTTAGTTGGGGGTGAGTTTATAGTTGGGGATTTGTGCTTATCTGTCTGTTGTGTTAAGATTTCTGACACTTTTTCCTTTGGAAATTCTCTCCCTCCCACCCTGTTTTAGTTGCCCTTTTGTTGTGGGTGCGGAAAGCAACAGTAGCAGTGGCTATGTGGGGGAAGTTCTCGAGGTGCTCTCCCGCCAATGCACGGTTAGTCTGTTTTTACCCTACCGGGTAAGTACCACCACTGTTCCAGGTGGCCTTTTTTATATACTTGGGATAGGAGTTTGCATACTGTGTTTTGTTGATGAGGGGCTGGCAATTGGCCCCAATCTAGGCCTTGAGTTGTTGGTGATGGGTTTGCAGTTGGCCCCCATCTAGAACTTGAGCTGTTAGTTATGAGTTGGCATTTGGCTCCCATCTAGGCCTGGAGTTGCTGGTGATGGGCTGGCAGTTAGCCCCCATCAAGGCAACAGTGACGGGCAGGTGACCGAACAGACAAACAGCGGCAGCCCCTCTCAAGTCAAAAGGTCATGACTGTTTTCATGATCTAGAGATAAACATGGACAGTTCAGAGTTGCATCAAAAGTTGCACAAATGCACAATAACATGTTGAAAGAATAAAAACAGGATGAGCATGAGGAGAATGAAATGACGATGATCTATGCAGGTTGCAGATTTTTTTTTTTTAAATTGAAACAAAATTATAGTTGCAGCACAACATTTTTAACAGTAGTTCAGGACAACATATGTAAATTGTTCTGTTTAATATTTGTACTGCAAAATTTTGAATAGATGATGGTTTAGACAAGAGCCATCCAGTGTATTTGCAACTAATTTAAAGGGGCTTCCCACCTGTAGATTAATTTATTGCACATGCTCTCTTACTACTGTGCCTACATACATTATCTTTCTTTCTATCCTCTTTCTGTGTTTATTTGTTATACTGTAGAAATGAATTTATAGCCTCAGATTGAGTTCTTTATTTATTTCATTGGTTATATACAGTAGATGTGTGTGGATCCTGTGTTTGGTTTTGTCAAAACTACCCTCAAATGTTATGGTTTTGGTTTTGGCAAAACCACCCTCAAGTGTTTTGGTTCGTGTATGGTTTTAGATTAATTTGATAAAAACAATTAAAATCATATAATTTGAACCTGTTTACAGGCAATCCAAAACCTGAGATTTGTTTTTTAAATCCAGGTTCTGAACTTACATCAGACCCAAGCTGGGACTAGGGCCCTCATTCAGAGCCGGACGCTCTGAGCAGAGCGCTCGCTCTGAATGAGGGCCGTCCTCCATAAAAATGGAGCGTCCTCCTGGACGCTCGTATAGCTGTGGGTCACCACCCACAGCCTATACGAGCGTGCAGGTTGATGGTCGCGATGGTCTTGACCATCGCGACCATCGCCACTGCGAGCCGGAGCCTGCGGTTGAGTTTCTCAACCGCAAGGCCCGGAGTGATTTTGGCTCTATCAGAGCCAAAATCACTCCCACTGACATCACTAGTGATGTCAGTGGGGCCGGCTTCAGACGGTAGGCGTTCCCTTGGGAACGCCTCCGTCTGGCAGCCACCCCCCCGGCATGCCCACCAAAGGGGGCGTGCTGTCAGTCACCATCGACAGCACGCCCCCTTTGATCAGACACAACGAGCGAAGGAAAGTCCTTCGCTCGTCGCGTCTCGCGCATGCGCACGACGGAGCTCCCTCCGTCGTGCGCATGCTCAGTGCAGACCATCGACCCACTTGCGAGCGGACAGCCGCTCGCGAGTGGGTCTGAATCAGGCCCTAGGTTCTACTTGACCCCGAAAATTTAACTGAACCGGGACTCGATTCGACTTGGAACCGCAAAGATTGGGTGTGTTTGGATTTTAGAAAAACTGAGCCTCACATCTCTAAAATACAGTATATTGCTGCAAATACCTTCATACTGTGGTAATTTATATCACACAAAGGGGTCTATGTGCTAAAGCTTGATGAGAGATAACATTGTGAGAGAAACAGTATTAACCAATCAGCTCCTGTCATTTTTGAAACACAGCTTGTTAAATGTAAGTTAGAAGCTGATTGGTTAGTGCTTTATCTCTCACAATTTTCTCTCTCTTCGGTCTTTGATAAATAGTAGAGATTTGTATTTTACCTCACCCAGGACGGGATACACTAAGCATCGCATCCGCAGTGCTGTACATTCTGCCACTTATTGGGTACAAACCAGTAATAATATCACCGGTATGTACCTAGAAAATTGTATAGGACAACTCTCTCTAGAGCTGTCTTTTGCAACAGAGGGACTTCTGAGTTTATGATACAGTAGTTCCTCTGGTGTCCTTGTATGCATGTGCAGGAGGATGCACGCTGCATGGGGGGTGCTGATAGGGATCCAATTGGATCTCCAACAGGAGAAAATGCGTAAAGAAGACCATAGACTTCTATTGGGTAATGCCCACCGCGTTCAAACTCTGGAGCTGGGTACATATGGAAATGCGGCCAAAACTCTAAAAACAAGGGTTTTCAGAGTTTTCACTATATTTCACCATTAGTACATCCTGCCCCCAAACTTTGAAATACCTAATTTTGAGTTAACTTTCACAATAGGGTTGGGTTCATATTACTGGAATTTACAGTAGTGCCAGAAAATTGCCCATCTTTTAAATGACTGCTTTACACTCAAATATATACAGAAATATATGTTTTCTGATTATGAGTGTAAGTTCTTGCCAGCAGGGCCCTCTACCCTCTTGTGCTTCTCCTTACTTTATTTTCATCTACTTCTTACTCCCCACTATGGTCACCAATGTAGCAATGTATATTATCCATGTCCTCGTCCTGCATTGTATTGTTTTGTACTGTAAGTCACTCTTTTGTTTATGTACTGTGTAAGGCACTGCAGAACACTTGTGGCGCCATATAAATAAATGATAATAATAATAATAATAATGATTCTGGAGTTATAAGGGAATATGTAATAGCCTGTGACTTGCAGACATCAGTGAGATCCTGCTGAGTCTGACCATTTTAAGTGTCAATCAACGGAAACAAGAATTGGCCACCGGGATACCTGGAAAGTGTAGCTGGCGTGAAACGTTTGTGAATATTTTTGTGTAATTTTAATAATTAAATTATATATTGCCCCCCTAACATAAAATCACCCCAATGCCCCTGACTGTATATACAATGTATGTATTTATTGCTGTTTGCCATACAATATCCCCTGACCTCTCTTCCTATACTGTAGCACTGGAGTAGCACTTGATGCAGTCGACATTCTCTACAGAACCACAAGTTCTGCTATTTGGGCGGCATTTATGTGTTTGCATGGAGTTCTCCTTTAGTCCATCACTTATGCTACATTTATTAGATAACCATGGTAAAATCTGACACTACACATAAACTTGCAGTAGAATCACATTGTGGGACACTTGCAGAGAAATCCTGTACAAAATAGGAGCAGCTGGAAATGAATGGGCAAATATACTGAACATACTGTATCTAAAAACTACACTGACAAGTACAGTGTTCTTTGCTGTACACATGTGTCCTCATACACCAATCCTTTATGTGCCATGTGGTGTAAGACACCTGGGGCTCTATTTACTACAATCCGCATTGGTAATGCAGATTGTAGTGCGATATTACCGACTGAATTCGCATTGCGAATTCAGGCAATATCACAGGGATTTACTACAAATCCCTTACAGGGACAGAGCTTGCGATAAAGCTCTGTCCCTGCGAATCCCCCTCGGAGCCTTATCACGGTATTTTCGCAAAACCCCCCCACCGATGCTAAGCCCCGCCCCCGGTGCTAACCCTGCCCCCGTGATCGTGGACCCCCCCACGACCCCCCCCTCCCTTAATAGCACTTACCTGCATGCTCCAGGCCTCCGGTGATGTTCTCCATTCCTCCAGTCAGGTGATCTCCCATACTGCACTGGGGCCCGATCACCTGATGACTGGGCCGCAGTGCACTGTGGGAGACCAGCTGACCGGAGGGGAGACATCACCAGAGGCCCGATCACCGGTCCCTGGAGTCAGGTAAGTAATTTTTTTTTAACTTTTTTCTTTTTTCTTTTTTTTACTGTAATCAGCTTGCGGTCTGTTTAGACCACACAGCTGATTACTGGGACCGACTCCCGGCTCTGC
Organism: Taudactylus pleione; assembly: GCA_031769625.1. Taxonomy (NCBI): domain Eukaryota; kingdom Metazoa; phylum Chordata; class Amphibia; order Anura; family Myobatrachidae; genus Taudactylus; species Taudactylus pleione. The sequence continues at coordinate 5,105,342 of JAUIMM010000757.1, read as the reverse complement.
TCTCCCCGTTAAAGCAGGGCAGGAGTCCGGTAACCGGGGGAGACCCTGGATAACGCCACCTCCAGGTGGCGTTATTATCACAGGGCTTTCCCCAATATTTTTTCACATTTTATTTTTAGTAACTCTGGTCGGATCACATTTCCCATTACAATTATCGGAAATGTGATCTGCGTTACTAAAAATAAGTGATAATTAGGGGTTGGAGTAGAATTTTATGAATTCTACTCCAATTGCCCTGTAATAACTATAGGTGATACTAAAATAATGTGAAAAGGGTGTGAAAACACCCTTTTTCACTTTATTTTAGTAAAAATAATGTTAATAAATAGAGCCCTTGGAGTGAGAGATTCACCACCACAGATAGCGATTCCCATGCTTGAGTACATTTTCCTGAATTTTGCATCTTAATTCACTAATAAATACTAAATACTGTACATACTGTAGGATTAGTAATTTTTGTTGCAAGGAAAATGTTATAAAGTAACAGATTAACCATAACATGCATGGCTAGAGTCACTCATAAGGGGCCTATCCATTAGCAGATGTATTTCTGAGCGATGAAAGACAAAAGATATCCCTTGAAAATTCCGGTGGCTGCGCTGAACGATACTCGGTCATGTACATAACCGATTTTGCAATCAATATAGCAAACGACGAACGATGAACGATATCGCATGACATCATTCAGTGAGTTGATTTTTTTAAATGATTGTTTGAATATTCAGTAAAGAAGGAATTCGGAGCGTCCTGGGAGTGGCCTTCTAAAATATATCTTTCGTCGATCGTCGTTTACCGCATATAGACTGCACGATATTGCTAATATTGTACAGCTATATGCGATAATTGACCAACATGTTGGAGAGATGATATATGCGATTTTTCGGCCGCGGGAGTGCGCATCTGTCATCGTTCAGGGCCTATCCATTAGCAGATATAATGAACGATTGAACAATATATTGTTCAATCGTTCATTTTATCTGCTAATGGATAGGCCCCTATAGGGTTATATTTACTAAAGTGTGGATATTTAGAAGTGGAGATGTTGCCCATAGCAACCAATCAGATTCTAGCTATTATCTTCTAGAAGTTGCTAGATAAATGTAGAATCTGATTGGTTGCTACGGGCAACACATCTAATAACCTGCACTGTAGTAGATTTACACCATACTATATACGAGTGACTTGCACCATGCATCTTTATGCTTAAACTGCTACTTTTTACCTGCTCCTTTGCAACAAAAAAAGTCTATTTCTGAACACATTTGTTTAGTACACTATTAGTGAAATAAAACGCAAAATTCAGTGAGAAGTACGAGGAAAAGCAAAGACAGAGGACCTATACTGTAGGATCTGTGGGCCTGATTCAGAGCCGGAAGCTCTGACCAGAGAGCTCGCTCTGAATCAGGGCCCTCCTACCTAAAAATTGAGCGGCCTCTTGGACGCTCGCATAGCTGTGGGTTACCACCCACAGCTTATGCGAGCGTCCATGATGATGGTCACGATGGTCAAGACCATTGGGCTTGCGCCGAGACCCTGCGGTAGGGTCTCGCTGCCGCAAGCCCAGAAGTGATTTTGGCTCTATCAGAGCCAAAATCACTCCCACTGACATCACTACTGATGTCAGTGGGGCCGGACCCAGACGGTAGGCGTTCCCATGGGAACGCCTCTGTCTGGCAGCCACGCCCCCAGCATGCCCACCAATGGGGGCGTGCTGTCACTCACCATCGACAGCACGCCCCCTTTGGTGCGAGACCCCGAGCGACGGCTTCCTCGTCGCTCGCCGGGTCTCGCGCATGCGCACGACGGAGCTCCCTCCATCGTGCGCATGTGCATTCGGGTATCATCGACCCGCTCGCGAGCGCAGGACTGCAGGTCTGAATGAGACCCTGTGTGTTTTGTTTGTTTTTCCCAGATTATGCTCTATTTCCTGAATTTTACCTCTCAATTCGATAACAGTGTAATAAATAAATAGGATTAGTATAGCACATACAGAAAGAGTTGCATGAAGCTGCTGAGCAGCAAAGTCTGTAGCGCACTAAACAGGACTATTTGAAACGATGAGGATAGGTTATGGGCATTGGCGTATCTATGATGGGTGCAGGGTGTGCAGTGCCCATGAGCCCCTAGGGCCCCATACCATATAATTATACTTACCTCTCCGTAATCTTGCTTCGGCCAGCGCTGCAGACAGAAATGAATGGAAAAATGGTGCAGCGGGCATTTTTCCAGAGATTTGTGCATACGCAGTAGGGATGTCTCCAGGAACATAGTGAGGGCACCAGGTTCGCGGAGACCAGCACAGTAGACTCTGGCACAGAGCCAGAATCTACTGCAGTGCCGGAGAGGAGGGGGCCCGCACAGAGACTGCACATGGGCCCCCCTCCTCTCTTAAACCACCCGTGTATGGGGATACATCTGTAAGGGATAGTTGACCCTGCATCAGGCACACCTCTGGGACTCCCAGGTTTGGGCGCAGTGCGCCTGACAGGCGCCTGTTATAAAATCATCATTAGCACCTAATTAACTCAATTCTAACGCTCAAAGTGATCAGTGACCTTCATTAGGATGTACAAAGAGAGAATCGTAGGTTTTAGGGGCCATTTCAGCAGAAAATCTGAATAAAAAAAAAAGAAAAAACACTAACATGAGTACAAGTTTGGGCGCAGAGGCCACCCTGGACAAACCTACATATTTCCAAAAATAGCCACAACCTTTGTAATTTTCATTCATAAAATGAGCAAAACACACAAAATTGTGAGAAAATAAAAAGAAATACGTACCTTCAAAAGTCGGATGACTTCGGGCACAATGAGCCTGAGATAGGAAGGTACTAGGAGGGGCAAGCACCTGCGCCCCCTTGTGGCACCTGAGGTGAGCGAGAACAGCTTTGTGGCACCTGTCAGGCCAGCTGCGCCCGACACAGGGTTAAGGCGCATATCCACTTGCGATATAAATGGACGATTGAACGATAACGACATCGTTATTGTTCAGTCGTTCATTAATCATGCAGTGGATATGCCGGCAACGACCAGCGATGCGCGCTCCCGCAGGTCATTGTCAGCATCGCTCATGGCCCGAACATGACGGTCAACCTGATGATATTGTCAGGTTGAGTATGTTCTGGGATGAGGGAGGGTGCCTGCACTGAATGACATATCGTTCAGTGTGGGCACTGCACAGTATAATGAATGATTGAACGATAACGATATCATTATCCTTCATTGTCGGCAAGTGAATACGCGCCTTTACCTTTGTTATGTGTTATACTGCACATAAACTCCATGCATTGTGCTTAGCTTTGCCATACAAATGGATATTTTCTAACATCACAATTTAAAGGTATGGTGCTATAGGAGTTCCATACTTACAAATGATTGCATTACAACATGTGTTTAAAAATGCCCCACGTTATTTATTCTACATATAAACAGAGAATCTGAGAGTTTGGGCAATGGAATTAGGTTTCCAGAAATGATTAGATTGCACGTGGATTTTATGATCACATATATATTATTATTCATCAGTGTCCGAAGATGTTATAATCTATATAACATATTTCTTTCTAGAAATATCTGTCTCAAGGGGGAAACGTATTTTTGTTGTGTATGCAATGGATATATGATAGCCTACACATATCATTAATAGCTAGCCATAGTGTTATGTGAAAGGTTACTTGTCTATAATTTAATAATGGGCCAGAGAACGAAGCCTCTCAAAGAAAATAGTCCTTGTGTTACATGTCGTTGAGCTCAGGGGATGTTGAAAAATTGCTGAAGATCAAGGTATGTTTATACAATTTACTTTTGCATTCCATTATTGCCAATGCAACCTTTGACTTCTGCACGTTTATATTTTGAGGATAGAGTTATTACAGTCCAGGAGCAACCAATCAGATTATACTTAACATTTATCCAGCACCTTATAGAAGATACTAGCTAGAACCTGATTGGTTGCTATGGGCAACATCTCCACTTCTAAAAACCCACACTTTAGTAAAGATACCCCTTACTGTCATAAAACATTTTCTTTAATATGTTGTTTCTTTGGGGTATATTTACTAAAGTGAGAGTTTTAGAAGTGGAGATGTTGCCCATAGCAACCAATCAGATTCTAGCTATTATCTTCTAGAACAGTGGTTCTCAAACTCGGTCCTCAGGACCCAACATAGCTCTCGTTTTCCATGTCACTCAGCAGGTGCACAGGTGTGTTCATTACTCCCTGACATATTTTAAAAGTTCCACAGGTGGTTATAATTATTTCACTTTTGACTCTGTGAAGAGACCTGGAAAACATGCACTGTGTGGGGTCCTGAGGACCGAGTTTGAGAACCTGTGTTCTAGAAGGTGCTAGTTAAAGGTTAAGTAGAATCTGATTGGTTGTTATGGGCAACATATCCACTTCTAAAAACTCTAATTTTAGTAAATATACCCCTAAAAGCCAGGAGCACCACAGCCAGCCCAAGACTATTTTCATTTCATTGCGCTTGTATTTACACAGACTGACTGCGACATAACTGGCTTTGGGCAGTCCTGAGACATCTTATAGCTTTCAATATGCTTGGCACTCTGCAAACGCACACAAATTGTGAATATGCAAATATGATAATTTAAATGTAAAATGACCAGTTTTAAACCTGGCTTGGAAGCACTGTAGAATGAACCCTGAACTGGAAGCTGTTTTTTGTGTTTGACTGACAAATAGCGAAAACCAACATAAATAAAAGATAAACAAAAATAATGTGCCTTTTATCCCTTTACGTCTCCCTTATTCATATTCATAACATTAGAGACAAGTGAACCATTAATACTGTCCATAGATGAACCACATGATCCAGCGAAATGGATGGGTCCTTAGGGGTCTATTTATCAAGCAGTGAAAAGTGTGGAGAAGTGTACCAGTGGAGAAGTTGCCCAAAGCAACCAATCAGCTCCTACCTATTATCTTATAGACTGTACTTGATAAATGCTACTTCAAAGCGGATTGGTTGCTATGTGCAACTTCTCTTCAAGTTTCCATATACTGCACAATGTATGGGCATGATCTCCTATTCACTGCATGGAATCGTTTGGACAGGAAGATCGGACATGTTTGATAAGCAAATTGAATGATCCTGATTGGTTTTCAGCTGTTTTTAGGTATAGACAGACGGCAGCACAGACAGTGTAATGGTTAGCATTACTGCCTCATAGCACTGAGGTCAAAGATTTGATTCCCACTATGGCCCTAACTGTGTGGAGTTTGTATATTCTCCCTATGCTTGCGTGGGTTTCCTCCAAGTACTTTGGTTTCCTCCCACACTCCAGAATTATACTGGTAGGTTAACTGGCTTCTAACAAAAAAAGACCCTAGAGTGTAAATATGTGCGTGGTAGGGAATATAGATTGTAACAAGCTCCACTGGGGCAGAGACTGATGTAAATGGCCAAATATTTACTGTACAGGCTGTGAAATATGTGTGCACTATATAAATAACTGGTAATAAATAAATAAATCTTTCATGTCATCAGCCAGATCTGAATGATAATCATTCAGTGTATGGTCAGCTAAAGCATCTGTACTTAGGACATGCTGACTTAAAATGGAGTGCTAAACAATATCGAATATGTTGGCATCTAGTTCATAGGTGACCAAAGAAATTAGACAAACAACCATGGTAAGCTCACCACAGGTGTATTTCATGGGCAAATTTAGGTTTTATAGGGGGTTGGGTTTCCAAATGTCTGCCTCATAGAAAGTGAAGTGTAATGGTGCGTACAGACAGGATGATCGACAACGATAACAATATCGTTGTCCGATCTCCTGGGTTTGCTGGATGATTGATACCGATCATCCAGCACACCACCAACTCACCAACGACTATAGCGATCTGCGATCAACAATCGCTGGGTCCCTATAGTAACCTGGTCGATATCGACCAGGTTGGCCTGCATGCTCGGGTGATGGTCGATATCGAAATCGACCATACGTGCCCGCGCATCGCAGGTCTTTGGGTACCGAAAAATGCACGATATGAACGATAACGATATTTTAATCGTACCGTGTGTACGCACAATATGTAATACATCAAACATATACAGGGCCAGTGATCATTAAGCTGTTAGATGTGGCAGTAAGGCCTGATCTGAATTTTTTTTCAGAAGTTTGCACATTCCATAATCTCTACGGAGACCAGTACCAGCGCTGGACATATATATATACATTGGTCTAATATATACACATTGGTCTACTTATACACTGGATAGTGTATGTAATACAGTATTATTATTTGACCTTATAGAGGTTTCATAGCACTGTTCCCCAAATGCATTACTCAGGTACACCTAAAAGTGCATGTTTTTCCGATACAGATGTATTCATTACTGGCTGACACATTTTAATAGAGCCACTGGTGGTGCTAATTACTCCAAGTGGGATAGTGAGGAGATCTGTATAACATACACTGTTAGGGTTCCCTGAAGACCACATTTGGGAAACACTGATCTATAGGATAGGCTGTAGGGGAGATGATCTGAAAAACAAACTTTCTGCATCAAACATAATTATCTCATCAAAATAACATAATTGGTCAGGAAAAGATTAAACATATACATACATAGTACAGTATAACCAGTAGGAGACAGAACACATTCTCCCACCTCATGGTAAGACGCCTGTCTCTCCTTGCTGGCAGCTGCTCCCTGATCTCTATGGTTTGGTGCACTGACTGAACGCTCAGATTCACAAACAGCAGAATTGGTAGGAGAAGCTACTGCCACTGGGCATGCACAGCAGCTCCTCTGTATCTCTTATACTACATGTTGTGGCCGCAGCTCTAGTAAAATAGTAATATTGTATTATTTATTATTAATGCTATTGTGGCCATGATTGGATCCACTGGCCGGGCCATGGTGGTCCCAGGCAACTGAAAACCTCTTCTTATTTGCCTATTCTGGCACTAATGAGCTGAAAAAGTGCAATAAAACCTCAACGGTGATCACAGTAAAAAAACAACAGCCATACATTGAGATATCTGAACTCTTTCTTATTTAAACTCCAAATAAACTCCAAGGCTAGTGCTAGGTTTCTTCTGACCACCAGAAAAAAAAACCTCAAAGTCAAATTTAATAAAAAAAAAATATGGGAATCCATTTATATTAAAATATATGTATTTGTAAATGGTAAAAATTATAGGTATACCGGTATATTTCAACCACAACCAAATGAAATAAACATTATTATGGGACTACAAGTGCCAGAAAAATATTACACTAAAAAATTTGCATACATGCTCACGTGGAACAACAAGTTCAGTATACAGAGCTACTGATAGGTGTTTAGACTCTGCAACAAGGAACTCCTCAGGTCCCGGTTTACTTATCCAAATTGGTGTTTAAATAGCAAGCTCACCATATCCAGTGTTTTAGCAACAATTCATCCACGCTATACAGATAGCAATATGTGCCTCCAAAGATTCAGGGCCTGATTCAGAGCTGAACGCTCTGACCAGATCGCTCGCTCTGAATCAGGGCTGTCCTATTTAAATGTGGAGCGGCCTTTTGGATGCTTGCATAGCTGTGGGTTATCACCCACAGCTTATGCGAGCGTCCATGATGATGGTCGCGATGGTCAAAGACCATCGCGACCATCGGGCTTGCGACGAGACCCTGCGGTAGGGTCTCGCTGCCTCAAGCCCAGGAGTGATTTTGGCTCTATCAGAGCCAAAGTCACTCCCACTGACATCATTACTGATGTCTGTGGTGCCGGACTCAGATGGTAGGCGTTCCCATGGGAACGCCTCCGTCTGGCAGCCACGCCCCCGGCACACCCACCAAAGGGGGCGTGCTGTCAGTCACCATCGACAGCACGCCCCCTTTGGTGCGAGACCCCGCTTGCAAGCGACCTTTGCTCGCGAGCGGGTCTGAATGACCCCCTCAAACCCTTGATTTCCGTGATGCAAAATGTTTCAGTGTTGAAGTACCAGCACTCATTAATCTTTCAGTCCTTGGACCTTCGACCCCCTATTAGACACACACACTTGACCTAATTGGTAATAATTTTATCAGAAGCAATAATATTTTTTCTGGAACTTGTAGTTCCAGAAGAATGTTTCATTTATTCTGGTTGAAAGATTCCAATACACCTATGATGTCATTTTTTTTTAGAAATACATTTCTATTGACATAAGTGGATTCCATATATTTATTATTACATTTTATTTGATTATTTTTTTTTTATTTTACTGGTGTCTGGAAGAATCCTAGCGCCCACTTACCATGGAGGGTGTTTTTGACCACAGGAGTAGTTATTATTATTATTATGCTTTATTTATATGGCGCCACAAGTGTTCTGCAGCGCCTTTCATAGTACATAGAACTAAACAAGTGAACAAGAAACAAGTAACTTACAGTACATTACAGTGCAGGACAAGGACACAATTCATATACATTGCTGCAATAGCAGTTAGACACTAACAATAAGCAGCAGGGAGTTGGCAGTCATGTGTTAGGTGCCCTAATGGGGAGAAAGGAGTCGAAGAAAATGTAAAGAGAAGCACATGAGGGAAGAGGTCCCTGCTCGTGAGAGCTTACATTCTAAAGGGGAGGGCAGACAGACAGGTGTGACACAGAAGGGGGAAGATAGTGAGGAAAGAGCATGAGGTGGGTTAGGATGAGAGCTGGAAGGCCTTGATGAAGTAGTGGGTCTTGATAGCCCGTTTGAAGATTTGTAGAGAGGTGGAGAGTATGATAGGGAGAGGGAGAGCATTCCAAAAGTAGGGAGCAGCACGGGCAAAATCTTGGATTCGGGAGTGGGAGGAAGTAATCAGTTGGCAAGAGAGGTGGCATGCATTAGATGAGCGAAGTGGACGGGCGGGAGTGTGAGGGGAGAGAAGGTCAGAAATGTATGTGGGAGAGGATTTGGTGAGGGCTTTGTAGGCGAGTGTAAGAACCTTGAATTGGCATCTGAAGGGGAAGGGGAGCCAGTGTAGGGCTTGAAGGAGAGGGGAAGCAGATGTAGAACGTCTGGAGAGGAAGATGAGCCGAGCAGCAGCATTGAGAACTGATTGTAGTGGAGAGAGGTGAGAGACTGGGAGGCCAGCTAGGAGAAGGTTGCAGTAGTCCAATCTGGAGATGACCAGTGAGTGGATGAGGGTTTTATTGGCATCCTGGGTGAGGAAGGGTCTAATCCTGGAGATATTTTAGTGCACATTGTCAGTAGTGCACATTGTCAGTGCTAGACCATCTCAGGTGGGTAATAATAGTGTAGACATCTATGCATGTTGTTATCATGTCTATAAATGTGAAATGTAACATAAAAAGAGACACATACATTTGCACTGTATTAGCCTCTCATAAATCGCTCCAATGGTGTTCGAACTAAACAGTAAACAAAGAAAAAGAGATGGTAATTCCCTCAAAGTATGTCTTACTATAATTCCCAGGCAATGTGGTACACTTTGAAGCTCCGTGATAAGACATAGAAATGTATGAATGTCTCACCATAAGAAATGCAGTAGTAACTGGAGGAATATAGCACACATGTATTGTACATAGCAATATGTTTTCTTCTGCAAGGAACAAAGGCATACACAGCCTAGCAGCACATACTCTTCTGTATGTCCGTAGTCAAAATGTCTTGTTTAGCCAAATACTGTAATGCCACAAAAGGACTCACAGTTGTTGCCACTGCAGACCCAATATGGGTCTAATTGAGTTGTACAGTAGCTTTACAATAAAATTTAAGAACTCGCACCAGCCCACCCCCAACACACCAGCCTGTATGGAAAATGGAAGTGTAAAATAAACATATCACAATACAATATATACAACATGACTACTAGTAAACAAAGTCGCTGCATTCTGAGATTGTTTTCTGCAATTACTCAATACATTTTTATAGTTGGTTCCATCATCAAACTTGGGGGTCTATGTACTAAGGGGAGAAAAGGGGTAAAAACGCTAAAGGCAGGGAATATCTCTGTACATACCACTCTTAGGCCCTCATTCAGAGCCGTACGCTCTGAGCAGAGTGCACGCTCTGAATGAGGGCCGGCCTCCATGAAAATGGAGCGTCCTCCTGGACGCTCGTATAGCTGTGGGTCACCACCCACAGGCTATACGAGCGTGCATTTTGATGGCCGCGATGGTCGTGACCATCGCGACCATCGAAATTGCGAGCCGGAGCCTGCGGTTGAGGTTTTCAACCGCAAGCTCCGTAGTGATTTTGGCTCTCTCAAAGCCAAAATCACTCCCACTGACATCACTAGTGATGTCAGTGGGCCGGCTTCTGATGGGAGGCGTTCCCGTGGGAACGCCCCCATCAGGGAGGCACGCCCCCGGCACACCTACCAAAGGGGGCGTGCTGTCAATCAACATCGACAGCACGCCCCCTTTGATCAGACACAACGAGCGAAGGACTTTCCTTCGCTCGTCGCGTCTGGCGCATGCGCACGACGGAGCTCCCTCCGTCGTGCGCATGCTCAGTCCAGAACATCGACCCACTTGCGAGCGGACAGCCGCTCGCGAGTGGGTCTGAATCAGGCCCTTAGTTTGTACTAAAGGGATTTTCTCTGCCTGCCAGCGCTAAGTGCAGGCTACAATATCACACTGCACCTGGGTCACTTATGGCAGTGCTAAGTATCCCAGGTGTTATTAAGGGGAGAGGTCACTTACCGTCGGGTGTCTTCTCCAGTGCTGGTTTCGCCTTCTGTAGCTCCTCATTGGAGAACCAGGAAGTGCTTGTTGTCATTTTCAAGTTTGTTGATAAAGTTTTTAAAGTCACTGCTGCTGCTGCCAGCCAGGACGGTGAGTCACACACAGGCTGTCAGGGGAAATCGCTGAGGGAGTGACTTATGGTGCATACAGGGCCGGTTCTAGACATTATGGAGCTCTGGGCAAAAGTTCCCAATTGCGCCCCCCCCAAAAAAAATAAAGAAATAACTTTTTGTAGATGGTGCTTCTCTGCGCCCGCTTCCAGAAAGGGGAGCATGTCCTTCCGGAACACCCCCAATTCATCACATTGTGGGGCACTTACGGAGCTGGGCTTCCCCCAAGCTCTCCCCTCGTGGCGAATAATTGCCATGCGCAGTAAAGCATCTTACACATTATGTCTTGCACAGTAATGCCCTTTATAACACATTATGCCACACACAGTAATGCCCTGTATAATACATTATGCCACACACAGTAATGGCCTGTATATTACATTATGCGACACACAGTAATGCCCTGTATAATACATTATGCCACACGCAGTAATGCCCTGTATAACACATTATACCTCACAAAGTAATGCCCTTTATAACACATTGTGCCACACGCAGTAATGCCCTGTATAACACATTATGCCACACGCAGTAATGCCCTTTTTAACACATTGTGCCACATGCAGTAATGCCCTTTATAACACATTGTGCGACACACAGTAATGGCCTGCATAATACATTATGCCACATGCATTAATGCCCTGTATAACACATTATGCCACATGCAGTAATAACCTGTATAACACATATGAATACCCTTAAATTGCTAGAGAGAAATAATCGCTGTCCAGACATTAATTGTGGTTCCAAAGCACAAAAATTCTTATTGCATTGAAAAAGAAAGGTACACGCTTTGATCTAGCACAATTAGCGCAAAGACAATTAAATACAGAATATACGATACAGCCCAATACATACGCATGCGCACTGGTCCCAGCATACAGTCATCAGTCCAGAAGCCTGTGGTCATCCAAAAAGAATGGCTGTATACTAGAACCAGTACGCAAGCTATCTACCCTCCCAGAACAAAGAAACTAGTTAATGGATTGGGTCTGGCTCCTGGACATTGTGGTACGATGCAGGTCATTGGACAGTTCATATAGCATCACTATGTCCCAGTTCCTCAGATGTTGCTTTGTGTGGTTTTCCCGCCGAAGAACTGGTTTAAACTAGGGGTGTGCACCATCCACTTTTCGTGTTTTGTGTTTTGGTTTTGGATCTGGATCTTTCTTCGTGTTTTGGATCTCGATTGGTTTTGCCAAAACCACCCTTCCGTGTTTTGTGTTCTGGGTTTTGTGTTTTGGATCTGTATTTTTTTGAAAAAAAGCATAAAAACAGCTAAAATCACAGAATTTGTGGGTTTTTCTGCTCCTATGCTATTATTAACCTCAATATCCTTAATTTCCACTCATTTCCAGTCTATTTTGAACACCTCACACCTCACAATAGTGTTTTTATGTCCAAAACGTTGCACCGAGGTAGCTGGATGACTATGCTAAGCAACATGAGTGGGCGGCACAAACACATGGTCCATCTAGGAGTGACACCGCAGTGGCAGACAGGATGGCAGTTTGAAAAACTAGGCCCCAAACAGTACATAATGCAAAGAAAAAAAAGAGGTGCAAGATGGAATTGTCCTTGGGCCCTCCCACCCACCCTTATGTTGTATAAACAGGACATGCACACTTTAACAAACCAATCATTTCAGCGCCAGGGTCTGCCACACGACTGTGGCTGAAATGATTGGTTCGTTTGAGCCCCCACAAAACAAGCTGGCAATTAATCTGTCCTTGCACATACTGGCTCTACGGAGGCAAGATGTCATCCTCTTCCTCCTCATCCACCGATTCCTCACCCTCTTCAGTGTTGTGTACATCCTCATCCTCACAGAGTATTAATTCGTCCCCGCTGGAATCCACAACCACAGGTCCCTCTGTACGTTCTGGAGGCTGGTCTACCTGGAAGAGTTGATAATTCATTTTATGAACATCATCTTCTCCACATTTTGTGGAAGCAACCTCCTACGCCTTTCGCTGACAAGGTTCCCGGCTGCACTAAACACTCTTTCAGAGTACTCACTGGAGGGGGGGCAACTCAAGTAAAATAGAACCAGTTTGTACAGGGGCCTCCAAATTGCCTCTTTTTCCTGCCATTACAGGTACGGACTGTCTGACATGCCTACTTGGATGCTGTCACTGATGTAATCCTTTAACAGACAGACGCATGCTTGTCGCTGCTGCTTTGAGGATGCAGGTGCGTCTACAGCCCACACAATTCACAAAGACAGAAAAAAAAAGAATTTTTTATTGTTTGTGGAGCGCACTTTGAGGGTTACACCACCCTTTAACAGACAGACGCACGCTTGTCGCTGCTGCTTTGAGGATGCAGGTGCGGCTACTGCGCATACATTTCACAAACAAACAGAAAAAAAGAAGATTATTTTATTTTGTTGGAGCGCACTTTGGGGGCGTAACACCACCCTTTAACAGACAGACGCACGCTTGTTGCTGCTGCTTTGAGGACAGTATCATATGCAGTGACAGTAGACTTGTCAGAAATTGTTGGTACGTCCTTCAGTCCGGACCAGATGTCCAAACCGGCCCTTGACTTATGACACAGGCGCACGCTTGGCACTGAAACTGTGTTGATGCACATGCGGCTACATCGCACACAAGTCACAAACACAGAAAAAGAATTGTTTTTTATTTTTTGGAGCACTTTGGGGGTTACACCACCCTTTAACAGACTTATGGGACACAGGCGCATGCTTGGCGCTACTCCTTTGTTGATGCATGTGCAGCTACAGCCCACACAATTCACAAAGACAGACAAAAAAAGAAATTTTTTTATTGTTTGTGGAGCGCACTTTGAGGGTTACACCACCCTTTAACAGACAGACGCACACTTGTCGCTGCTGCTTTGAGGATGCAGGTGCGGCTAAAGCCCACACAATTCACAAAGGCAGAAAAAATAGAAGAATTTTTTTATTGTTTGTGGAGCGCACTTTGAGGGTTACACCACCCTTTAACAGACAGATGCACGCTTGTCGCTGCTGCTTTGAGGATGCAGGTGCGGCTACAGCCCACACAATTCACAAAGACAGAAAAAAAAAGAAGAATTTTTTTATTGTTTGTGGAGCGCACTTTGAGGGTTACACCACCCTTTAACAGACAGACGCACGCTTGTCGCTGCTGCTTTGAGGATGCAGGTGCGGCTACAGCCCACATAATTAACAAAATCAGAAAAAAAAGAAGAATTTTTTTATTGTTTGTGGAGCACACTTTGAGGGTTACACCACCCTTTAACAGACAGATGCACGCTTGTCGCTGCTGCTTTGAGGATGCAGGTGGAATCTAGACGGGATTTGGAACCGGGACACACTACCTCCATCAATTGTCTAAATCCCACTGCACTAATGGCGGATACCGGACGCACGTCTAACACCAACATAGCAGTCAAGGCCTCAGTTATACGTTTTGCTTCAGGATGACTGCTGTTGTACTTCATCCTCCTCGCTAAGGACTGTTGGAGGGTCAATTGTTTAGTAAAAGTAGTGGTGTTCCTACTTCCTCTCTGGGATGATGAACAACTCCCAGCAGCAGCAACAGCACTAGGAGGAAGTGGTTCTTGATCTTTCCCTATTTTATTTTTATCAGAGAAAGTCTGGTCCTCCATTTATGTTATATTGATATATACGTGCGGCTAAGGCGCACACAAACACAGAAAATATTTTTTTATTTTTGTTGGAGACTAGTGCACTTTGTGCGTTACACCACCCTTTAAGAAATGAGCCAGCCGGCCCTTTACTTATGGGACACAGGTGCACGCTTGGCGCTGCTCCTTTGTTGATGCACGTGCAGCCACAGTGCACACAATTCACAAACACAGAAAATATTTTTTTATTTTGTTTGGAGTGCCCTTTGGGGGTTACAGCACCCTTTAATGGACTATCCAGCCGGCCCTTTACTTATGGGAAACAGGCACACGCTTGGTGCTGCTCCTTTGTTGATGCACGTGCAGCCACAGTGCACACAATTCACAAACACAGAAAATATTTTTTTATTTTGTTTGGAGTGCCCTTTGGGGGTTACAGCACCCTTTAACGGTCAAGCCAGATGGCCCTTTACTTATGACACAGGCGCACGCTTGGCGCTACTTTATTGATGCACGTGCAGCTACTGCGCACACAATTCACAAACACAGAAAATATTTTTTTATTTGGTTTGGAGTGTACTTCGGGGGTTACAGCACCCTTTAACGGTCAAGCCAGCCGGCCCTTTACTTATGACACAGGCGCACGCTTGGCACTACTTTGTTGATGCACATGCGGCTACTGCGCACACAATTCACAAACACAGAAAATATTTTTTTATTTGGTTTGGAGTGTACTTTGGGGGTTACAGCACCCTTTAACGGTCAAGCCAGCCGGCCCTTTACATATGACACAGGCGCATGCTTGGCACTACTTTGTTGATGCACGTGCGGCTACTGCGCACACAATTCACAAACACAGAAAAAATATTTATTTTTTTGCACGGGGGGAGCACCCCTGATGGACAGAGCACCCCCTGTACAACACTACAGCACTCCTTTAGAACTGGGACACTGCACAGGACTTTGGAGTGGAGACAGCCCCTATGGACAACTGACTGCACAACACAGTCCAGCCAGCCCCTATGGACTTTGGAGGAGTGGACACAGCCCCTATGGACAACAGCAGCACAGCACAGCACAACACAGCCAGCCCCTATGGACTTTGGAGGAGTGGACACAGCCCCTATGGACAACAGCAGCACAGCGCAGCACAGCACAGCACAGCACAACACTACACTACTCTACACAGCCCAGCCAGCCCTAACTCCCACCCTCCCTCTTCACTGTCCACAACCGAGTGAGAAAATGGCGCCGACGCGGGTACCTTATATAGAATCCAAAACCCGCGAGACCCGGAAGGCGGGATGATGACGTTTTGCCTCGATTTCAGATCCGAGTCAGGCGGGAAAAGTCGAGCCTGACTCGGATCGGCCTCGGATTGGGGGGGCTCGGGGGGGTTCGGTTTTCAGAAATCCGAACCCGCTCACCCCTAGTTTAAACTAGTAAAAAATACTTCATACAGTTTCACATTCTAACCACTATTTTCATATTGTTCATATCTTACGAACGCATGATGCGATTTCCTTGCGGGTCGAACTGGAAATCTGCAAATAAACAGTGGTTTAGAATGGTACCAAACATGATATGTCTACTAGCTTATATAACTTAAATATCGTATACCTTACATTTCACAACATAAGTATTTGCTAATTAAACCTCTAATATTTAGCTTTTAATGTGGAGGAACCTTTTTATAAGTTTTGGTATGTGTAAGTGTGAGAATATTGAGTAAAGTCGCTAATATGCGTGGTGCGTTCATGAGTAGAGTGCTTTGATAACAGTGCAACTGTGCGCTGTGCGTCTTGTATATTTTATGTTTTATTTAATGTGCGTATGGGATATAGTAGGACTTTTAACAATATGCGGTAGCAATGCAGACGCACGATGCTAATAATAGCATATAGCATCGCACACATTGGTTTCATGCCGACGACGCAAGATGGCGTCGTCAAGGGCACCACAAGATGGCGTTGCCCGATATTAATTTAAGATCTGGCCAATAATCTGGCTTCGACGCACATTATGCCACATGCAGTAATGCCCTGTATAATACATTATGCCACATTCAGTAATGCACTGTATAATACATTGTGCCACACACAGTAATGCCCTTTATAATACATGATCCCCAATTAAAATTACGCCACGCAGTAGTCCCTTATTTGTGTTATGACACACAGTGGTGCCCATTTTACACAATGCCCAAATTTGTGCCCTTTTTACACAAGGCCCACAGTAGTAGTGCCCCTAATACAATGCTCACAGTAGTAGTGCCCCTTATACTATGCCCACAGCAGTGGTGCCCCTTACACAATGGCCCGGTAGTGGTGACCGTCATGCAATGCCCCCATTAGTAGTGCCCGCAGTGGTAATGCCCCCATTGGTAATGCCCACAGTAGTAATACCCCCAGTAGTAGTGTCCCCATTGGTAATGTCCCCTATAGTAGTGACCCAATTGGTAATGACCCCAGTGTTAATGACCCCATTAGAAGTGGCCCCAGTAGTAATGCCCCCGACAGTAATCCCCCCAGTAGTAATGCCCCCTATAGTAGTGATGCCCCAGTAGTAGTGCCCCCTATAGTAGGTCCCACAGAAGTAATGCCCCCAATAGTAAAGCCCCCATTAGTAGAGCCCCCATTAGTAGTGCCCACAGTTGTAATGCCCCCATTAGTAGAGCCCCCCATTAGTAATGTCCCCCATAGTAGTGCCCACAGTTGTAACTCCCCCATTAGTAGAGTCCCCATTAGTAATGTCCCCTATAGTAGTGCCTACAGTTGTAATGCCACCAGTAGTAATGCCCCCCATTAGTAGAGCCCCCATTAGTAATACCGCCAGTAGTAATGTCCACAGTTGTAATGCCCCCCATAGTCATGTCCACAGTTGTAATGCCCCCCATAGCCGTGCCTCCAGTAGTAATGCCCCCAGTGTTGGTGCTTCTAAAAAAAATACAATTAAATTCAAACGCAATACTTACCTTAATCTGCGCTCCTGAGTCCACTGCCATCCAGTCCGAACGTGGCTTCATGGATCAATGGGAGGGACGTCATGACATCCCTCCAATAGTGCTCTCTGTGGGAGCCGGAGCTCAGGAGTGATCTCCGGCTTTCGGCTGCCGCTGCAGGGAGGGAGCCAGGTGCCGGCTTGTAACAAATCTCACCGGGCACCCGGCAAATGGAGCCTCCCTGCGGAAGCTAGCGGGAAGGGGGGGACTGGTGCAGGTTTTTTTTTTTTCTTCTGGGGGTTATTTTATTTTCTTCTGGGCACTCAGTGGCGTCCTCTAGGGGCCGGCACTCCGGGCGACGGCCCAGTTAGCCCGCCCCTAGAACTGCCACTTGGTCACATTGCTACATTGCTACACACGGTCAGATCTGTCAGGTAAACGATGAACTAAAAACGATTTGAACGATTTTATCAACGATTTCATGATCTACAAACGATTTTTGACAGTATTAAAATCGACCAAATCTGACTGCAAACACATCAGATGTCAGATATCGTTATCTGACAAACGGGAACGCGCATCGTTCATCGTTGCAGGGACACATGTCAGATTTTTTGCAGATATGAATGATTGAACGATTTTTAAAATCGCTATTGTACAAATCTGAAGGAAACTCTGACCGTGTGTATACACCATTAGTGGTCACTCTTCTCGGCAGGTTTGTCTTTAGTAACAGCTGTGGTAGCCGGTTCGAAGCAGGAGCAGCACTAATTCCACTGTATATGGTTAGTAAATAGACCCCTTAGTTCAATAAATAGGCACAGCCGGGCTGCAGAGATCTCTAACATATGGTATGACTAGTCGTCATTCAGAAGATTGACATTAAGAATGTCAAAACCAGAATGTTGACAGGTTCTAAATGCCGACAGTCAGTATGGCGACCAATATGGCGACAACATATTGACATGTTGATATACAATTAGGTTGACAAGTTTAAAATGTCAAAATGTTCAAATGTCAACTTTTAAAATGTCAACACCAGAATTTCTACATGTTTATTTGGGATACAGTCAAAATGCCAATGGCTGGGAAGCCGTCTGACTAAATCCCGGCGTCTAAATACCGACGCAGGACTAAAGACAAGGATTTAGTCAGACGGCTTCCCTGCCGTCGGCATTTCATACCCAACCCAGTTATTTGCTTATTTTAGCCTAACCCTGAACCCTAACTCTAAATGTAACCCATAACCCTAAGCCTAACCCTAAAAATTAACGGAAAAAAAAATATTGACATTCTGGTGTTGACACGGCAAGTGTTGACATTCCAAACTTGCAGACATTTTAATCATATCAACCTAATTGCATGTCGACATATTGGTTGTCAATTTAATATCCATGTTGACATTCTGACTGTCAACATTCAGAGCCTTTCGACATTCTGGTGTTGAAATTCTAAATGTTGACCTTCTGATTGTTATCTAGTTGACCGGATACCAAATATTACAATAGTGCATATTAACATAAAACATTGCTACATTACTGTATACAGTATATGTGAGTGTGTTTGTGCGTGTGTGTGCATATGTGTACATTGGCAACAAATCATTATGACATATTCACTAAGCATTACTTCAGGTGCCTTATTTTAAAAAGTAAGAACATAAACATGTGATGAAGCCATGTCTGTAATACCTAGAAGGCTCTGTGAGAGAGATGCTACTTGATAGATGCTGGTCCATTGTGATTTACATACAATTAATTTATTGCAGCATTTCACCAATATGAGTAATCTGCTGAGGTAACACTGCACAGTACGTGACTCACGCAATGGAAAACAACTCTCAGGGGAATCTGATGAAATGTTGATTGATTGAAATGACTGAGGAAGGTTCAATGGCTGAAAGCAAGGAAAAAATAAATACCCATAAGGATTGCATGCCTTTCCATATAATATATGCAGTTTATTAACTTATATAGTACAAATTATGTGCTAGCATGTCAAATGATTTCCTGTGGGACTAATTAATTTTTTTCAGCATAGTGGCCTTTTTAATTCAATGGAGACTTATAAATGAATTTAAAACTTAACAAATAAAATTTGTCCATGCTGGATTTCTTCATAACATTTTCGTAGACTGAGCTGCATGTTTTGCCATTGCACGCCAACTCTTTTGGTCGCAATGTCATGGATGAAAGATGCTACTAGCTCAGTATGCGCCATTAAATATGTCTACACAGCCTGAGCTCAGAGCGGATTTGGAGGGAAGGAAGTGGCCTTGGCTATGAGGTGCCATTCATGGGCTTATACAATTCCATCTGTTCATTTTTTATATGCTCTTTGTAGACGTACGAATGAAACATTGTTTATTAGAGCATTTATCTCACTTGGCTCCTCAGGTGGCAACAGTTACAGAGATAGGGGCTGATTCAGAGGTGGTCACAGTGGTGATGTAAGACCCGTGTGTCTGAAAGGTTACCGCCGGAGACGCACAATTATTTTGCTCGCAAGAACTGGGGATTTCAGTGTGCATTCCTTAGAGGTAACATGGGGGTAAGCTAGACATATGCTGGCATACCGTGGGTCTACAAATGCAGTAGGGCTGACACAGGACACCATATTCAGATGGCGAAATTGAACCTGTCATAGGGCTGGTGCAAGCTTCGATGTTGCATCAATGGCGTGACTAAATATGTTATGAGACGGAATAGTGGCACTGCCTGTGGGCGCCTCATTAGGCTCAGAATCGTTCGTGGCATTAGCATAATGACTCAGATGCGGTTGCAAAAGAGGAAGCCTGAGCCACGTCTGTGACGTTTGCACCTCAGAATCAGGCCCATTGTGAGCAAATGTTGTCATCTAAAATGAATGTTATATACTGATAGTTGTCCCAATCTGTGGCATATGTCTCATAGCAAACTTCGGAAAGTCAACTAAAAACTACTATATAATCCCTAAAGACCATCGCCATTCTCCATCTAGACAAATGATAAATTATTCTCATTAAACAGTGTTTGCAGTGGAACAGGACTGATTATAGAACATTTTATATATGCCTGCAAAGAATACAATTATCCTTGTTTTCAAAAATGTCAATCTCCAGCGAAATGCATACTTGTCGACTTTATATATCTCCTCCCCGGAATAATCCCAGAATTCCGAGGAGATCCTGGTTACTACTTTGGAGGGCGGGCCGGACTGTATATGTCTTTAGGCCCTGCCCAACCACAGGGAAACGCAGCGATTTGCGGGTTTGCGAGTAGGGGCGGGGCTAAATGACATGCTTCACATAATTTTAGCCCCGCCTCCTACTCGCGAACCTGAAAATTCCCTGTAAAATCTCCCCATACTGCCCACTTCACTAGGAAGAGGGCGGTATGTGGGAGATATGCCTTCTCTTCCAGGGGTGTGGGGGGTTAGCCAAAAAATCAGGAGCTTCCTGCAACTTTCGGGAGAATAGGCATGTATGGCTAAATGTCTTACTGCAGCATTTACATTGCTTAGTAGCTTGTACTCCTCATGTCACACATCCCTGTGAATACAATAATAGTAAGATGAGATAGAGATAGATTATAAAGGGGAGATGTGCCAAACCATCTAAAAAGGACAAGTGAAGTAGTTGACCATAGCAACTAATCAGATTCTACTGTACCTATCATTTGACATAATGTACTAGATAAATGCTAGCTAGAAGCTGATTGGTTGCTATGGACAAAGGGTCTGATTCAGGTTGGTTCGCAAGGCAGCGTTCGACGGAGCCAGCCGATGTTTGCATTCTGCGCATGTGTATAAGATGCAGTGTGCATGCACGAACCGGCCACTGCAATCGGCAAGCGAACGCAGTGAACATGCAGAGTCTTCACATGGTGATTGACAGGAAGTGACTGTTTGAGGGTGGTGACGGGGGGTGGTCAGAGAAAAGCAGACGTGCCTGGGCATTTAAACGCTGTTACAGGGGCGTGCTTAATTAAGCCCCTGCGATAGCATATGCTGGCAAAGGTCTAGATCAGTGATTCGCAACCACGGTCCTCAAGGCACACTAACAGTCCTGGTTTTAGTGATATCCATGCTTAAGCACAGATGGTTAAATCAAAATAACTGAGGTACTGATTAAGTCACCTGTGCCCAGCTATGGCTAGCCTTAAAACCTGGACTGTTAGTGTGCCTTGAGGACCGTGGTTGGGAATCCCTGGTCTAGATGGTGACAGGAAGTTTAGCAGTTTCTGCGGTAGGGTCAGGTCAACCACAACTGTGCGGATGGTTCAGATGTTACTCGATGTTACCGATGTTTTTGCTGACTTGCGGATGCATGTCATGGGAAGTGGGCAGGCATTATACAGTGATGGGCGTCTTGGTATAGTGCTGCGGTTGCCGTGTGATTGCATTCATTAGCATATTTTCACAGTGAGCAGGGTGCGTGCAACCTGAATCAGGGCCAAAATCTCCACTTGACCTCTTTAGAAGGTTTGATACAGTAGATCTCACACTAAACAGCAGACTGTATCGTATTACATTGACTGAAAAAAAAAAATAGTTTCTCCACTTTCTCTCTCTCCAAGCTGTGATAAATCTTCCCCCAACAAAAATCCTCACTAGAAAATATATGAAAAGGAAAACACATCCTCCATCTAATTGTGTTTAGTTTCTCTGTTCATCTGACTCACACAGAATCGTATTTCCTAATGTGTGCACTACCTCAGACTATGGAGCTCATTCAGACCCGCTCGCAAGATGCGATCGCTCGCTGGCAAAAAGGGGCCGGATATTTAAATTAGGGGTGTGCACCGGCCACTTTTCGTGTTTTGTGTTTTGGTTTTGGATCTTTCTTCGTGTTTTGGATCTGGATTGGTTTTGCCAAAACCACCCTTCCGTGTTTTGGGTTCTGGGTTTTGTGTTTTGGATCTGTATTTTTTTTAAAAAAAGCATAAAAACAGCTAAAATCACAGAATGTGTTGATTTTTCTGCTCCTATGCTCCTATGCTATTATCAACCTCAATAACCTTAATTTCCTCTCATTTCCAGTCTATTCTGAACACCTCACACCTCACAATAGTGTTTTTATGTCCAAAAGGCTGCACCTTAGATGGATGGTAGATGGATGACTATGCTAAGCGATACGAGTGGGCGGCACAATCACGTGGCCCATCTAGGAGTGACACTGCAGTGGCAGACAGGATGGCAGTTTGAAAAACTAGGCCGCAAACAGTACATAATGCAAAGAAAAAAAGAGGTGCAAGATGGAATTGTCCTTGGGCCCTCCCACCCACCCTTATGTTGTATAAACAGGACATGCACACTTTAACAAACCAATCATTTCAGCGCCAGGGTCTGCCACACGACTGTGGCTGAAATGATTGGTTCGTTTGGGCCCCCACAAAACAAGCTGGCAAATAATCTGTCCCTGCACAAACTGGCTCTACGGAGGCAAGATGTCGTCCTCATCCTCCTCATTCACCGATTCCTCACCCTCTTCAGTGTTGTATACATCCTCATTCTCACAGAGTATTAATTCGTCCCCGCTGGAATCCACCACCACAGGTCCGTCTGTACATTCTGGAGGCTGGTCTCCCTGGAAGAGTTGATAATTCATTTTTATGAACATCATCTTCTCCACATTTTGTGGAAGCAACCTCCTACGCCTTTCGCTGACAAGGTTCCCGGCTGCACTAAACACTCTTTCGGAGAACACACTGGAGGGGGGGCAACTCAGGTAAAATAGAGCCAGTTTGTACAGGGGCCTCCAAATTGCCTTTTTTCCCTGCCAGTACAGGTAGGGACTGTCTGACATGCCTACTAGGATGCTGTCACCGATGTAATCCTTTAACAGACAGACGCACGCTTGTCACTGCTGCTTTGAGGATGCAGGTGCGGCTACAGCCCACACAATTCACAAAGACAGAAAAAAAAAAAGGAATTTTTTATTTTTTGTGGAGCGCACTTTGGGGGTTACACCACCCTTTAACAGACAGACGCATGCTTGTCGCTGCTGCTTTGAGGTTGCAGGTGCAGCTACAGCTCACACAAATCACAAAGACAGAAAAAAAAAGAATTTTTTTATTGTTTGTGGAGCGCACTTTGAGGGTTACACCACCCTTTAACAGACAGATGCACACTTGTCGCTGCTGCTTTGAGGATGCAGGTGCGGCTACTGTGCATACATTTCACACACAAACACAGAAAAAAAGAAGATTATTTTATTTTGTTTGGAGTGCACTTTGGGGGTTACACCACCCTTTAACAGACAGACGCACGCTTGTCGCTGCTGCTTTGAGGATGCAGGTGCGGCTACAGCCCACACATTTGACAAAGACAGAAAAAAAAAGATTTTTTTATTTTGTTTGGAGTGCACTTTGGGGGTTACAGCACCCTTTAATGGACAAGCCAGTCGGCCCTTTACTTACGACACAGGCGCACACAGTCGCTGAATGGCAAAAATGGCCAGAAATTTTTCGGGCCACCCAAAGCGTCTCCTGCACGCCCCTGTCGCTTTTCAGAAAATTCTGCACCACCAAGTTTATTGTGTGAGCAAAACATGGGACGTGCTTGAATTTGCCCAGATGTAATGCCCGCACAATATTGGTGGCGTTGTCAGATATCACAAATCCCCAGGAGAGTCTAAGTGGGGTAAGCCACTGGGCGATGATTTCCCCCAGTTTCTCTAAGAGGTTGTCGGCGCTGTGCCTCTTACTGAAACCGGTGATACACAGCGTAGCCTGCCTTGGAACGAGCTGGCGTTTCTGAGATGCTGCTACTGGTGACGCTGCTGTTGTTGCTGCGTAAGGTGATACATTTACCCAGTTGGCTGTCACAGTCATATAGTCCTTAGTCTGCCCTGTTCCACTTGTCCACATGTCCGTGGTTAAGTGGGTACAACCGCATTTTTCAGAACACTGAGGACACTTTTTCTGACGTTTCTGTACAGTCTCTGTATCGCCTGCCTAGTGAAGTGGAATCTAGATAGGATTTGGAACCGGGGACACACTACCGCCATCAATTGTCTAAATCCCACTGCATTAATGGCGGATACCGGATGCACGTCTAACACCAACATAGCAGTCAAGGCCTCAGTTATACGTTTTGCTTAAGGATGACTGCTGTCGTACTTCATCCTCCTCGCTAAGGATTGTTGGAGGGTCAATTGTTTAGTAAAAGTAGTGGTGTTCCTACTTCCTCTCTGGGATGATGAACAACTCCCAGCAGCAGCAACAGCACTAGGAGGAAGCGGTTCTTGATCTTTCCCTATTTTATTTTTATCGGAGAAAGTTTGGTCCTCCATTTATGTTATATTGATATATACGTGCGGCTAAGGCGCACACAAAAACACAGAAAATATTTTTTTATTTTTGCTGGAGAGTAGTGCACTTTGTGGGTTACACCACCCTTTAAGAAATGAGCCAGCTGGCCCTTTACTTATGGGACACAGGCGCACGCTTGGCGCTGCTCCTTTGTTGATGCACGTGCAGCCACAGTGCACACAATTCACAAACACAGAAAATATTTTTTTATTTGGTTTGGAGTGCACTTTGGGGGTTACAGCACCCTTTAGCGGTCAAGCCAGCTGGCCCTTTACTTATGACACAGGCGCACGCTTGGCGCTACTTTGTTGATGCACGTGCGGCTACTGCGCACACAATTCACGAACACAAAAATATATATATTTTTATTGTTTTTGGAGTGCACTTTGGGGGTTACAGCACCCTTTAACGGACAAGCCAGCCGGCCCTTTACTTATGGGACACAGGCGCACGCTTGGCGCTGCTCCTTTGTTGATGCACGGTCAGCCACAGTGCACACAATTCACAAACACAGAAAATATTTTTTTATTTGCTTTGGAGTGCACTTTGGGGTTTACAGCACCCTTTAACGGTCAAGCCAGCTGGCCCTTTACTTATGACACAGGCGCACGCTTGGCGCTACTTTGTTGATGCACGTGCGGCTACTGCGCACACAATTCACGAACACAAAAATATATATATTTTTATTGTTTTTGGAGTGCACTTTGGGGGTTACAGCACCCTTTAACGGTCAAGCCAGCCGGCCCTTTACTTATGACACAGGTGCACGCTTGGCGCTACTTTGTTGATGCACGTGCGGCTACTGCGCACACAATACACAGAAAAAATATTTATTTTTTTGCACTTGGGGGAGCACCCCTGATGCACAGAGCACCCCCTGGACAACACTACAGCACCTCTTTAGGACTGGGACACTGCACAGGACTTTGGAGTGGACACAGCCCCTATGGACAACTGACTGCACAACACAGTCCAGCCAGCCCCTATGGACTTTGGAGGAGTGGACACAGCCCCTATGAACAACGGCAGCACAGCACAACACAGCCAGCCCCTATGGACTTTGGAGTTTACACAGCCCCTATGGACAACAGCAGCACAGCGCAGCACAGCACAACACTACACTGCACTACACTACACTACACTACACTACACAGCCCAGCCAGCCCTAACTCCCACCCTCCCTCTTCACTGTCCACAGCCGAGTGAGAAAATGGCGCAGACGCAGGTACCTTATATAGAATCCAAAACCCGCGAGACCCGGAAGGCGGGATGATGACGTTTTGCCTCGATTTCAGATCCGAGTCAGGCGGGAAAAGTCGAGCCTGACTCGGATCGGCCTCGGATCGGGTGGGCTCGGGGGGGTTCGGATTTCAGAAATCCGAACCCGCTCACCCCTAATTTAAATTAAGCACTCGCACTGCATCGCGTAAGGATGCCCACTATGTTTTAGCGAGGTATGGCAAAGTGCGCTCGCAAATGTCTGAAGACGCCCCCTTGTCACTCGCAAAACACATGTCATCTCCGGGAAATGAAGGATTAATCTGGATCATCGTGAGCCATCGGGGCTGCTCGCAGCCCTTCGGGTTGCCTTAGCCTACCGCAAGCACAGCGATCAGCGCTGGCTGAAATACATGCAGGTGACGTGTACAATGATGCTACTTTGCTAATTATGCACGCCCTTTAAATGGCATTTTGGCGGCCAGACACGCCTGCGTTCGCACATCCACTCCCCCATTCACAATCACCTTCCCCTGTTACCACCCACAAACGGCGCTATCTGTCGCTCAAAGCAGTGACCTGATAGTGGCTTACGAGCTACCAAAATCAGATCGCAACGAATGGCTTGTGCACGCACACTGCGAATTATACGCATATGCATATGGGAGAAAATGCTGAGAGCAAGCGGGTGTGAATCAGGTCCCATGGGCGACATGCATCATGCATTGCATATTGCATAAGATGCATCCCGCCACTGATCACATGTATAGTGGTGTCTTCCTAAAAGAGCTTTCCTTTATGGTGTGAGGACTTCCAAACTTATGACCCGGGAGTCCTTCTGTGCATGCTTGTCAATCAGTCAGCACATGCGGGAATCGCGGGGGACACTGGGAAGGGTCCTGTTGGATCCCTCTCTGGGAATGCAGTGGAGAGAAGCCCATAGACTTTTAACAGGCAACACATCTATAGATGGCAGTGCCTATGGGGCACAAGCTCCGGAAAGATTTGCTTTCCGTAACTTAATGCAAATGGGGATTGCGGTCAAATATCCAAAAACTGCAGTTTCAGAGGTTTAACCGCATTTTTGGTATTGATGCATCCCACCCTAATGGTTGTAGGCCATACAGTAGTGAATGGGTCTGGCAGGAGGCTGACAAGATATGCTAACACTTGTTCAGCAAGAGGTCCTTATCCAGACAATGCAAATATACTTGATTTGTCTCAGATGTGCTGCACAGTGTGTTAAATTAAACCGTTTACGTTCCTTTGCTCCTTTTTTCCTAATTTTTACATGTTGTTGAACATATCTTAGCAAATTGAACAACTGAGCTGTTTAGTGTGAGCCTCCACAATGCAGGCCCTCAGAGACCCCTAAGGGGGGTCATATTTCTGGAATCTCCAATTTACATACATTCAAGTAATTTTATTGTAATTGATCTCATGCACATATAATGACACTTATTTACATGTAAATGCGTTATGTGGTATAATGAGTTCTGCACAATTGACCTTTCGGAGACGAAAGGCCCAAGAGGCAGGTCTCTGGAAGCCTGTGATTAAAGAATAGATTATTGGCTTTTACCCAACTGAATTTTAAATCTGCCAAGCGCTTGTGAAGAAATGAGGGGCTGGTGATTTGACGAGACTGAAGTGTAAAGTTATCCGCACTGCCATCCTTAGATTTGAAGTTAAAAAAAGTGCATTTGTGTTCAGATGATGCAAAATAATACGTTTATTATAGGGGTGTGCACCTGCAACACTTCGTGTTTTGGTTTTGGATCTGGATCTTTCTTCATGTTTTGGATCTGGATTGGTTTTGCCAAAACCACCCTTCAATGTTTTGGGTTCTGGGTTTTGTGTTTTGGATCTGTATATCTGTATTTTTTTTAAAAAAAGCATAAAAACAGCTAAAATCACAGAATTTGTGGTTTTTTTTGTTCCTATGCTATTATTAACCTCAATAACATTAATTTCCACTCATTTTCAGTGTATTCTGACCACCTCACACCTCACAATATTGTTTTTAGGCCAAAAGGTTGCACCGAGGTAGCTGGATGACTATGCTAAGCGACACGAGTGGGCGGCACAAACACGTGGCTCATCTAGGAGTGACACTGCAGTGGCAGATAGGATGGCAGTTTGAAAAACTAGGCCCCAAACAGTACATAATGAAAAGAAAAAAAAAGAGGTGCAAAATGGAATTGTCGTGGGCCCTCCCACCCACCCTTATGTTGTATAAACAGGACATGCACACTTTAACAAACCAATCATTTCAGCGCCAGGGTCTGCCACATGACTGTGGCTGAAATGATTGGTTCGTTTGGGCCCCCACAAAAAAAGCTGGCAATTAATCTGTCCCTGCACAAACTGGCTCTACGGAGGCAAGATGTCATCCTCATCCTCCTCATCCACCGATTTCTCACTCTCTTCAATGTTGTGTACATCCTCACCCTCACAGAGTATTAATTTGTCCCCGCTGGAATTCACCACCACAGGTTTCTCTGTACGTCCTGGAGGCTGGTCTCCCTGGAAGAGTTGATAATTCATTTTGATGAACATCATCTTCTCCACATTTTGTGGAAGCAACCTCCTATGCGTTTTGCTGACAAGGTTCCCGGCTGCACTAAAAACTCTTTCGGAGTACACACTGGAGGGGGGGCAACTCAGGTAAAATAGAGCCAGTTTGTACAGGGACCTCCAAATTGCCACTTTTTCCTGCCAGTACAGGTACTGACTGTCTGACATGCCTACTTGGATGCTGTCACCAATGTAATCCTCCACCATTCTGTCAATGGTGACAGTATCATATGCAGTGACAGTAGACATGTCAGAAATTGTTGGAAGGTCATTCAGTCCGGACCAGATGTCCAAACTTGGTCCTGCCTGCCCTGCATCACCGCCAGCGGGTTGCTTAGGATATCTACGTTGTTTCCTGGCAGCCCCAGTTGCAGGAGAAAATGAAGAAGGAGCTGTTGACGTGTCACATTCTGCTTCATCTGACAGTGTTTTCACCAGTAGGTCTTTGCACCTCTGCAGGCTTGTGTCCGCTGGAAAGAGAGACACCACATAGGCTTTAAACCTAGGATCGAGCACGGTGGCCAAAATGTAGTGGTCTGATTTCAACAGATTGACCACCCTGGAATCCTGGCAAAGCAAATGAAGGGTTTCATCCACAAGTCCCACATACCGAGTGAAAATACTCCATCTTAGCTCCTCCTTCACTTTCTCCAGCTGCTTCTGCAAAAGCCTGATGAGGGGAATGACCTGACTCAAGCTGGCAGTGTCTGAACTGACTTCACGTGTGGGAAGTTCGAAGGGCTGGAGAACCTTGCACAACCTTGCCTATGTCAAAGGGGGATGTATAGGATTGAATGGCCTTTTGATGCTCCTCCATCCTCTGAAGCGTATAGAGGGTTGAGTTCCACTGCGTCACAACCTCTTGCTTCAGGTGATGGCAGGGCAGGTTCAGGAGTGTTTGCTGGCGCTCCAGTCTTCTGCACGCAGTCGCTGAATGGTGAAAGTTGGCAGAAATTTTTTGGGCCACACAAAGCGTCTCCTGCACGCGCCTGTCGTTTTTCAGAAAATTATGCAGCACCAAATTTATTGTCTGAGCAAAACATGGGATGTGCTGGAATTTGCCCAGATATAATGCCTGCACAATATTGGTGGCATTGTCAGATATCACAAATCCCCAGGAGAGTCGAAGAGGTTGTCGGCGGTGTGCCTCTTACTGAAACCGGTGATACACAGCATAGCCTTCCTTGGAACAAGCTGGCGTTTCTGAGATGCTGCTGCTGGGGAAGCTGCTGTTGTCGCTGCGTAAGGCAATACATCTACCCAGTGGGCTGTCACAGTCATATAGTCCTTAGTCTGCCCTGTTCCACTTGTTCACATGTCCGTGGTTAAGTGGACATTGGGTAAAACCACATTTTTTAGGACACTGAGGACACTTACTCTGACGTCTCTGGGCTTCATTCAGAGCCGCTCGTAAGCGGCCGCTCGTTCGCTCCAACTGCGCATGCATACGGGTTTTAGTACACATGCGCCAACCAGTCAGTGTGGCCGAAAATCGTGTGCTCGCAAAATAGCAAATGCCTGCTAATTTGAGTGACAGAGTGAGGCGTTTGTGGGTGGTAACAGGGGAATGTGCTTGAAAATGGGGAGTGGAGATCAGAACGCAGGCGTGCCTAAAGGTCAAAACGGGCGTTTTAAGGGTGTGCATAATTAACAAAGCAGCGTCATCGACCACGTCAGTGGTGTGTCTTTTAGCCAGAACTGCTCGCATGATTGCAGTAGGAAAAACCAACCACAAGAATAGTGAGCAGTTCATACGCCGTTCGATGTACTCGATTAATCAAATAAATAGCGGAGATGACGTATGGTGCGAGCGGCCAGGGGGCGTTTTTTTCAAAATAACGACCGCATGTTTTGTTCGCTCGTTCAGACATAGAGGCGTGAACAGACCGCAAAGAGCGAACGGTTAATTTAAATATCCACCCCCTTTTTCTGAACGAGCGCGCGCAAATAGCGTCCGGCTCTGAATCAGACCCTCTGTACATGCTCGGTTTCACCTGCCTAGAGAAGTGGAATCTATACGGGATTAGGTACCGGGGACACACTACCTCTATCAATTGTCTAAATTCCACTGCACTAATGGCAGATACCGGATGCACGTCTAACACCAACATAGCTGTCAAGGCCTGAGTTATCCACTTTGCAAGAGGATGACTGCTGTCGTACTTCATCCTCCTTGCAAAGGACTGTTGGACGGTCAATTGCTTAGTAAAAGAAGTAGTGGTGTTCCTACTTCCTCTCTGGGATGATGAATGACTCCCAGCAGCAACAGCAGCAGTGGCAGCAGTAGGCGTAGCAATGCAGGATCCTCTGGAGGAATCCCGGATAGGAGAGGAGTCAGTCATGCCAGTGACATGGCCTGCAGGACTACTTCCGTTCCTGACTGAGGAGGAAATTGACGAGGAGGGAGTTGACGGTGTGGTTTGCAGGTGCTTAAATACAACTGGACAAAGGGATTTAGGTGTCCCTGGACTGCTTATGGTCTTAGCCACAGTTTCTGAACTTGGCAGTAACACTTTATGGCAAGACAATTGTTGTCCGGATTTGGACTGAAATATTTCCAGACCAAAGAGGTGGAATGTTTGGTCTTCTGCCCAGGCATGATGATGGGCTTTTTCATCCCACGGACTACAACTGTCTCCCCCGGTGCCTGAGTTAAACAAACCACATCACCATCAGAATCCTCCTCAACAACCTCCTCCTCAGCGCCAGCTACACCAATATCCTCATCCTGTTGTGCTTCAACAGTGACATCTTCAATTTGAATATCAGCAACTGGACTGTGGGTGCACTTGCAGAGGGCGTGCAAATGGTGGAAGGAGCCACCTCTTCCCGTCCAGTGTTGGGAAGGTCAGGTATCGCCACACTTGGACTCTCCTTGGGGATTTGTGATATCTTCTTAGAACGTACGGTTCTTTTGCTGTGCTTTTGATAGCTTAACTCGTTTCATTTTTATAGCGGGGGAGGGCTTCCATCGTCATGTGAAGCTGAACCACTAATCATGAACATAGGGAAGGACCTTAGCCGTTCCTTGCTACCCCATGTTGTAAATGGCATATTGGCAAGTTTATGTGTCTCCTCAGACGATTTAAATTTATTTTTTAAGGTCATTTTCCTGAACTTTGGCATATGGTATTTTATATGCCCTCTATGACAATGGGCATCGGCCTTGGCAGACAACGTTGATGGCATTTCATCGTCTATGTCATGACTAGTGGCAGCAGCTTCAGCACTTGGAGGAAGTGGTTCTTGATCTTTCCCTATTTTATTTTTATCTGACAAATTTTTGCCCTCCATTTATGTGATATTGATATATACGTGCGGCTAAGGCGCACACACCAACACAGAAAAAGCTTTTTTTTATTCGGCACTTTGGGGGTTACACCACCCTTCAACAGGCGAGCCAGCCGGCCCTTGACTTATGACACAGGCGCATGCTTGGCGCTGCTACTTTGTTGATGCACGTGCGGCTAACGCGCACACAAGTCACAAACACAGAAAAATATATATTTTTTTTTTCAGGCACTTTGGAAGTTACACCACCCTTCAACAGATGAGCCAGCCAGTACTTGACTTATGACACAGGCACACGCCTAGCGCTGCTACTTTGTTGATGCATGTGCGGCTAAGGCGCACACAAGTCACAAACATAGAAAAAGATTTATTTTTTATTTTTTGGAGCACTTTGGGGGTTACACCACCCTTCAACAGATCAGCCGGCCCTTGACTTATGACACAGGTGCACGCTTGGCGCTGCTACTTTGTTGATGCATGTGCGGCTAATGTGCACACAAACAGGAAAATAATAAAAAATGTTTGCACATGGGGAAGCACCCCTGATGGACAGAGCACCCCCTGGACAACACTACAGCACCACTTTAAGACTACAGCCTTTATGGGACAACAGCACTGCACAACACAGCCCAGCCATCCCTACGGACTTTGGACACAGCCCCTATGGACAACAGCAGCACCAGCACAGCAAACCCCCACCCTCTCTCTTCACTGTCCACAGCCGGACTGAAAAATGGCGCTGACGCGGGGACCTTTTATAGTATCCAAAACCCGCAAGAATCCGACATCGGGATGATAACGTTTTGTATTGATTTCAGATCCAAGCCTGGCGGGAAAACCCGAGCCGGACTCGGTTCCCGGATCGGGGGGTCTCAGGGGGCTTTGGATTTCAGAAATCCGAACCAGCTCATTCCTAGTTTATTATAGCATGGAGCAATCATATAATACATATATCATAAATTTAATAAGCAATGTTGGTGCTATGTAATGGTGAAAAATGGCGTTGAGCCTAGATAAAGAGAAACTGGCTCATCTTATCTGTCCATTCTCATATTCAGAGGCATCAAGAGGGAGGGTACAAAGTACATGGGCCTCTCCAGGAGTACAGGTTATGTGTAATCATGAAGCCACAACCACACCCACTACTGCTTGTACCATAGTCCATGACACTTTTGTAGCTGCGCTCTTCCATTGGGCGCTGCCCTCCCCCAGTAACGGGGGCCCTGCCCGATCTCTCCATGGCCCTGCACATATTAATAAGTTATGCCCAACGCTTGTGTTTATAATAAGCATAGTTACTGTTATTTCTGCTCATGATGTTTTCTAAGCATCTGTGACTTTCTGCAAAATAAGGTTTTTAACCTTAAGTAGTAAAGATAGAAACTCTGGGCCTGATTCAGAGCCGGACGTTATTTGCGAACGGTCGTTCAGAAAAAGGGGCCGACTATTTAAATTGAGCGCTCGCTCTTTGCGGTCTGTTGACGCCTCTATGTCTGAGCGAGTGAACGAAACATGCGCTCGCTATTTTGTAAAGACGCCCCCTGGCCGCTCGCATCATACATCATCTCCGCTATTTATTAGATTAATCGAGTACATCGAAAGGCGTCTGAACTGCTCGCAGTGCTTGTGGTAGGTTTTACTTCCCGCAATCACTACGAGCAGTTCAGGCTAAAAGACAACAAAGTGACGTGGTCGATGACGCTGCTTTGTTAATTATGCACACCCATTAAACGCCCGTTTTGACCGTTTGGCACGTCTGCGTTCGGATCTCCAC
This sequence comes from Taudactylus pleione, assembly GCA_031769625.1. Classification (NCBI taxonomy): domain Eukaryota; kingdom Metazoa; phylum Chordata; class Amphibia; order Anura; family Myobatrachidae; genus Taudactylus; species Taudactylus pleione. Next base: position 5,071,855 of record JAUIMM010000757.1, on the reverse strand, counting down.
TCCCCGTTTTCAAGCACCTTCCCCTGTTACCACCCACAAACGCCTCATTCTGTCACTCAAATTAGCAGGCCCTCGCTGTTTTGCGAGCGCACGATTTCCGAACGCAATGACTGGTTGGCGCATGAGCATTACGACCCATACACATGCGCAGATGTGTGAACATCGCTCAGAGCGAGCGAGCGGCCACTTACAAGCGGCTCTGAATCAGGCCCTCTGCCTTGGGGGTAAATTTATCAAAGCTTGGAAAAAGATAAAGTGGACAGAGATAAACTACAAACCAATCAACTCCTGTCATTTTTCAAACAGTTTGTAAAATGACAGTTACAACTTGATTGGTTAGTATTTTATCACTCTCCAAGCTTTGATAAATCTCCCCCTAGTTCTGAAATATAATATACTCTAGAAAATACATGACTAACATCACCCAACTTAAAGTTACATATTGATCAGGTGCCCTAATGGACATCCAGGTGACAATGAAACACATAGGGAAAACAGGGCCTGATTCAGACCCGGTCGCAAGCGCTGAGCGTTCGCAACCGGGTCAGTGGTGGCCCAGAGCGCATGTGCACGACCTGGATAGCGACGGGCAATCCGTCGCTCCGGGTCTCGTACCAAAGGGGGCGTGCTGTCGATGTTGGGTGACAGCACGCCCCCTTTGGTGGGCGGGCCGGGGGGGGGGTGGCTGCCCAGACAGAGGCGTTCCCTTGAGAACGCCTACCGTCTGGGGCCGGCCCCACTGACATCACAAGTGATGTCAGTGGGAGAGCTTTTGGCTCTGTTTGAGCCGAAAGCTCTCTGGGGCTTGCGGCAACGAGACCCTACCACAAGGGTCTCGTCGCAAACCTGATGGTCACGATGGTCTTGACCATCGCGACCATCTTCCTGGCCGCTCGCTATAGCTGTGGGTGGTCACCCACAGCTATGCGAGCGGCCAGGTGGCCATTCTAAAAAAAAAAGACCGGCCCTGATTCAGAGCGAGCGCTCTGTCAGAGTGACCGGCTCTGAATCAGGGCCTCAGTGTCTTAGAGGGGATGGGTACGGGATCCTGGTGGTCAGGATGCTGACGGTCAGTATACCGACAGCGGCATCCCAACAATCAGAATCCCGACAGAAATTGGTAAGTAGCACTTACCCTAACCCTTCCCGTAACCCTGCACATTCCTGTGGGTTGTTGGTTGCATCTTCAGATCTTTCATACATGCAGGAAGATCAGTCAATCTCTTATCGTGCAGCATGTACACCCTACCGAACAGCGAACAATATGTAATTCTGACCTGGACGTTGCGGTTGTCACTTGACAGGCATTCTCTCGACACTCCCCTCCTATAGACCTGCTTCATGCTGGTGATTTTAGCATGAGCAGGTATGAATGACACAGATGCATGCACAAATCAGTGAGATCCATGCATGCATCTGTGTGTAAAACACAAAGTGTTTAAAAAAAAAATGATTTGGGCCCTCCCCCCAAAAGCACAACCAGCACCGGACTTTTCAGAGCCAGTCCTGGTTGTGTAAATTTGGGGGACAAAAGATGTAGGGGGGGTCCCCTGTATTTAGCAAAACCAGCCCTTGGCTCAGGGAGCCGGTCCTGGTTTTTTCAAATACAGGGGACAAAATGAATAGGGGTACCCTGTGCTTTCCATAACAAGCAGCAGATTCTTTCTAGCGGGAGTGTAATGCCACAGCCAGGGGAACCCTTTCACTGGGTCCCGTGGCCAAAGCATTACACCTGACCGCTAATCAGCCCAGGCCGGGGTCCCTGGTGAGGTTGGGATCCCCCCAATAAAGGGGTCCCCTTCTCCAGGGCACCCGAGTCCTGGGCTGATAGCCTATGGCTATCCCCAGCACCCCTGGCCGGTGGGTGCCGGGTTGATTGTGTATTCCCACTACGGCCCTAACTGTGTGGAGTTTGTATATTCTCCCTGTGGGTTTCCTCTGGGTACTCCGGTTTCCTCGCACACTCCAAAAATATACTGTAGTAGTAGGTAAATTGGCTCCCAACCAAAATTAACCCTAGTGTGTACGTGTATGTGCGTGTGCATGTGGTAGGGAATATAAATTGTAAGCTCCACTGGGGCAGGGACTGATATGAATGGCCAAATATTCTCTCTGTAAAGACCTGCAGAATATGTGTGTGCGCTATATAAATAACTGGTAATAAATAAATAAATATAGTATGTAAAAATTAGATTAACTAATTTTGTCTTTTCCTGCGGAACTACAGGTCCCAGCAAGCCTCCCCCGCATGCTGGTAGTTGGAAAACCACAAGTACCAGCATGCTGGGCATTAAAGGCTTACTGGTACCTGTAGTTCACCTGCAACAGAAATATTAAGATAACCATAAGACACACACTCCGTGAAAGGTTGTCATTTACTATAGGTCACCTTCATCTACTTAATTACCATTAACAAACATCATTTAAATTTACTAATTTTCAGATTTTGTCCTTCTTGAAATGATTCATCAAGTTCGATCTGAACAAGGGCTACCTGGAGATCCATGCTTCCTGTGATCATCCCTGCTTAATCCAGGCACCCTGGTGAATCCGGGCTCCATACACCGGTGCCCTGCTTACCCCCCTGAGGACATCGGTATTCTTCTAACTCCCAGTTGCAGAAAATAAGTAGGTTAAACACGACCAATATAGAATATGTTGTATAAAGTATTGAAAGATAAATCATATTTTCTTTAGCCAGTTTCTCCAATTTCAGAATGAATACAATGTTCATACTGTAGATTTGATAACTTCCAGATTTCCCTGAATAACAATAAAATAAACATCTAGTCAGACAATAGCCAATTAACTAGATAGTAATGCAGATACAATTTTCAAGAATTTACAATCCTCAAATGTTATATAAAATTTGAAATGGTTACTTTTCTTACATTTTTATATAATTTTCGTAGTGTAGTCATTCTTCAATTTATACAAACGCTACGATTATATTATTTTATTTGTATTATATTTGTGAAGCACTGGTGCAGCGACAGGCTTGCAGACATCTTCTCATGGAAAAGGTCACCAGTATTACGCTCTTCCCAGGGGCGTATCTATAATGGGTGCAGGGTGTGCGGTGCACACGGGCCCCTGGGTCCAGGAGGGCCCAGACCACACACAGGGGCGCCGAGAGGTGGGTGGAGCGGGTACTGATTACCCGGGCCCGGCCATGCCAGGGGGCCCGGGCCACCTGCAGAACACCAAAGTTTGCCGTTAGTTTTTTTCAACTTTTTTTTTTTTAGAAATGCACCTTTATCAAAAACTCAGCGGGCGACGGGCAGCAGTCCTGGGGGGGAGGGGGAGTGTGTGCCTCAATGACTGCACTGTTTGTGTTTCTCCTCTCTCTCACATCCGCCGCCACTGCGTAGTTAGCGGTCTTGCGAGATGACGTCATCCATCATCTTGCAAGATGATCGCTTCTTGTGGCTCAGGATGGCGGGTGGGGCTATGAGGGACTGGATGGGTGATCGTCAGCGTGGGCAGTAATGGTTGTAGCTGCGGTGCAACAAGATAAGGAGCTCGTAGTCAGAGTGGTCTGTGTCACTGAGGGAGGAGCACAGTAAGCATCACTGACTGCTGTAATACTGTAAGTGACTTATGTTGTGCTGCAGCCTGCAACTGCTGAAGGCTGTAAATGTATCCAATCTATATAATTCATTTATAAATATAATGCATCCATCATCATTAGTGTATGAGATATGTATATTAGTAAATATAACACTGTATATCATATATATATATATATATATATATATATATATATAATTTATACTATATCTCATATATATATATATATATATATATACATATATATATATATAAAAAAATCACAAACTGTGAGGGCACTCACCATTGATCTATATTATATATATATATATATATTTATATATATATATATATTAGGTATATTATATATTTTATGGAGATCATATATATATCCTATATATATCATATATATTAAAGTATATCTATCTAAAGGGTTGGGTACGGGATGCTGGCGCTTGGGGTCCCGGAAGTCAGAATCTCGAACCCGGCATCCCGACAGGGTTAGGATACAGACACCTGCCGGTCGGTATCCTAACCCACCCACTCTCCTTAACTCTAACTCCCTGGTGCCTAAACCTAACCTCCCCCCTAGTTCCTAAACCTAACCTCCCCCTCCCCGCACCCTAAACCTAACCCTCCCCCTTAGTGCCTAACCCTCCTCTTCACCCCGCTACTTACCTTCAGGATGCCAGCGGTTTGGATGCCGGGATTCTGACAGGTGTCGGAATTCCGGCACTGGCATTCTGAGCGCCGGAATCCCCAATATCGGTATAATGACCGCATCCTTATTTAAATGTGTGAAATATAGTTATATATATTTGTGTATATGTATGTATATATATATATATATATATGTTTGTGTGATATATATATATATATATATATATAATTATGTGTATATACATGTGTGTGTGTCATATATATACATGGTCCGGCACTCGCTGGTTTCAATGAAGCTGCTTAGAGGGTGCCATACCACCAAAATGCCATGGCCACACCCCCTATATGGGGGGCCCCGGGAAGTTGCTGTACCGGGGTCCAGGATTTCTCTTGGCAGCCCTGACCGCACACCCTGCACCAGTGCTTGAAGTGTGCCGGTATGAAACAGTGGGGGAGATGTATGAATCTCAGAAGTGGTACCAGTGCACGTTATGTTCACTGACACTGCTTCTTCTCGATGTATGATCGGGGGGGGGGGGTTGGCGGTAAATGACAGGGGTGCAATGCTTTGTACCCCAACTTTTTTTTTGTGCCCCCTTTTTCAAAGTCATTTTTTGGGGTGTCCTTAAGTGTTTTTTGAATTTTTTTTGACACAGTTTAACTTTGGGGGACTGTCTGAAGGCTGCAGGGGGGTTCCCGCAGCGTTACACACCAAAACCCCAATTCTGCACTTTTTTCCGCCTGCTATTCATAGGCAAAACTTTTTCGCCTAGTACATTACATTGCAAAGTCTTTCAAATTGAATACGGGGTAAAACCAAAAATGACGTCATCGGCGAAAAAGTATCACACCTATATTAGATCAGGCACAGATCTACACCCCAAACTACAGGCATACAAAATGCAGTAGCTGTTGGTTCATAGCTCTTCTGTTTGGCAGTATGCAGGGAGCAACTACTACAGTGTATCCATGACAAGACCCCATATAATCAGGACCCCTCCTGACGTTCCCTACTTTACAACCAGAGCCATAACTAGACTTTTTGGTGCCCTGTGCCAGAAAGAGCATTGGCGCCTCCCTCATTTTTCAAAAGGACATAATGCACCAAAAAAAGGGCCATGGCTTCATGGGGAAGGGCAAGGGTAGAGATAGGAGAGGCCAGGAGATGCTGGGGATGAAATAATAGGAAGCTACAAGCAAGAATGATAATAAACAGAAATTTGACAGGCCCAAACAGCGCCCCCTGACCTGTGGTGCCCTGTGCGATGCCGCACTACCCTAGCTACGGCCCTGTTTACAACACATGCTATATGCCCATAAAGGCAACACTACCATGGTAAGTACTTTACAACCCATTCTATTTACTGATTACTCAACAGGACTTTCTGTATTTACCTGTTTTAATGATGGGATTCACATGTCAAACAAAAATACCTACAGTACACAAGTATCTATTGGTTCAACAACTGTAAAATGTAAAATACAACACAAAGCTATTAGCATAAAAATAAGAAATCCCGCTTTTTTGATAAAATATATATATATATATATATATATATTGTGATAGGATCACTGGTAAAGTGGTCTGTGATAGGGACATTTATCCCAGATTCCTGTCCTATGTGTTTAAAATCCCCAGGAGAAAGTCTGCAGTGTAGCAGGCTTGAGTCTCGGCTTTTTGAAAAGCCGGTTTGGGACCTGGGGGGTTGTGGGTGAGAGGAGAGGGAGGGTTCCACCCACAGCCACTCCAGGTTTTGGTTCTCGCAGCCTGGTAACAGGCTTGTTAGTTTTCCACCTGAGAGTGGCCAATATAAGCCTTGTGTGTTTAGGGCTGAGTGTCTCACCTGGGAGAGCAGACAGGTAGTTTGCTCAGAGACACTGGAAAAAGCTAACTGTGAGTGTTGTGCTGTGCCTTGGTTGCTGGTGAGGGCATTAGGCCCTGCCAGGTTCTGGTAGTGAGGGAACTACCTGTGAAGTTAGTGTCCCGACAGGGCTAGGATTTATGTTTATGTTTTCTTTACGTTATTTCTGACATTGTACAATAAAGACTGGCGCCGACCAGCTTGTACTTGCATCCAGACTGGTGTGCTGCTTCCCTGCTGCTGTGGGTGTGTGTAAGAAAGGAGTCCTTCTACCCAGGAGAGGGAACCCATAATCTGACTGTGTCACAATATGGTGGAGAATGCGAGCACCCACACACACTGAAGTTGCAGCAAGAGGAAAACTTTCCATTTAAAAATTAAAGGGACAGACACCCAGTTTGTGAGTGTGGAAATAACACTGTGTCCTTGGAATCCCATAGAGGAGGCGTCAGCCAATGCTCAGAGAGGCAAGGTTCAGCTTCCAACCTACACCCCAGGACAAAATGGAGGACATTTTTAAGGCCTTGCTCCAAGCTACAACAGCTCAGCAGGAATCTACCAGAGCTCAGCAGGAGACAAACAAACTTCAGCAGGAATCTACCTGGGCTCAGCAGGAATCCACCAGGGTGCAACTGTTGGCCTTGGAGACAGCCCAGAGGCAACAACAGGTCCCCATCGAGGAAACCTGCCAGGCCATAAAAGAGGTGTTACAGCACCTGGTCGCCCGGCCCAGAGATGTTGCTACTGGTCCTCCCACCACCACTCACTCCGTACGAGCCAGTCACTTCCTCCAAAAGATGACTTCGGGCGATGATGTGGAGGCCTATCTCGCCGCATTTGAAAGAACGGCCGAAAAGGAGAGTTGGCCCAAGGAGCAGTGGGCAAGTCTGGTGGCACCTTTTTTGTCTGGGGAGCCACAAAAAGCTTATTTCGACTTATGCCTGGCTGATGCCAAGGACTATAAAAAACTAAAACAGGAGTTCCTAACTCGCTTGGGAGTCACCACCTTTGTTCGTGCCCAACGGGTCCACCGCTGGGAGTTCCATATGGACAAGCCTCCACGTTCACAGATGCATGACCTCGTCCATCTGTCCTCAAAATGGCTACAGCCCGAGACGCTGACGGGACCACAGATCGTGGAAAGGGTCGTGATGGACCGGTACCTGCGATCATTACCTGTGATTCTGCGCAAATGGGTGAGCCATGCAGACCCTAAGTCCGCGGACCAGTTGGTCGAGCTGGTGGAGAGGTACGTGGCGGCTGAGGAGCTGAGGAGTATGCCCCAGCGAGCCCCGATGGCGCACCGGCGAACTCCCACAGATACTGGTAAGAATGTTCCAGGGGAGAAGGGTGCTAGGCGGTGGAATGTACCTAAGACTGAGGGTGTAGAACCTGGAGACAGGCCTGCCAGGCCAGGATTTTCTTGCCCAGTAAACGACTAGACATTAATATGATTCAGTGTTTCCGGTGTGGTGACTTCGGCCATATTTCCGCTAATTGTTCACTTACAACTGAACCTATGCAATGTGATACTGCTCATGTCTACCGCAGGGGGTCTTTCTTTGCACAGACAGCCTGTACGGCTGACCGGCAGGCTGAGACTGATAAGCACATGTGTGTACTCACTGTAGGTGGCAACCGAGTAGAGGCACTGTTAGACTCTGGTAACTTGGTGACACTTATAAAAGCTGAGCTGGTGAACCCCTTGAGGCATACAGGGAAAACTGTTGGTGTGACCTGCTGAGGTGAACATCGAGACACCATGTGGTTCGGCTATAGTTACTGTGGGTTTGGTGCCTGGTCTGATGTACGATGCAATATTGGGGAGAGACTTTGCTCACTTCTGGAAGTTGTGGGAAAGTCGTTTTGTTCCAGAAGTGAACAACCCCGGTCCATTTGAGAAGGTTGTCGATGTAGTGGAGGAGGGAGTTTCTTCTGAGTCAGAGTTATTCCCTTTTTCTACTATGGTTGGCGAACTAGAGAATGCGGAGCGTGACAGTGGCCCGCCAACTGATGTGCCTCCCATTGAGGTGGGAAGTGGTGTTGGGCCAGTTGATCGTCTGCCTGATTTAGAGGTCAGAAGAGAGGTCTTTGCCGTGGAGCAGTTGAAAGACCCTACTTTGGTAAAAGCCAGGGAGAATGTAAAAGTAGTTGATGGTAAACCCGTAGACCCTGATAGTCCTTTGTCCTATCCCCACATGGTAATGTGTCAGGATTTGTTATATCAGGCGACTAAGAAGGGGGAAGATGTTGTGGAACAACTAATAGTTCCCAAAGCCTACAGAAGAACAGTGTTGGATCTGGCCCATGGTCATATAACGGCCGGCCATCTAGGGGTAGAGAAAACCACTGAGCGAATAATGCAGAAGTTTTTCTGGCCCGGGCTTCATAAAGAGGTATCTGACTTTTGCGCATCCTGCCCTGAGTGTCAGTATCATGCTCCCAGACCACATTTTAAGGGTCCACTAGTTCCATTGCCTATTATAGAGGTGCCGATAGTGAGAGAGCACCTGGAACAGGCTCAACAGAGTGTTAGTGTTGGTTCCCACTGTGGAAAATAAACTTTTGGCTAAATGGCAAGGGCCCTTTGAAATCTTAGAAAGAGTGGGACAGGTCAATTACAAAATTTACCAGCCGGGGAAAAGAAAGCCGGAACAGATATACCATATAAATCTGTTAAAGCCCTGGAAAGATAGAACGGTACTGTCGGCCGACCGAGCCCCTCCAGTAAATCTAAAGCCCTATAGGTTACCAGTAGCACAAAGAGAATCGGTGTCGAAAGAAATTAAAAATATGCTAGAGTTAGGGGTTATTGAAGAATCACATAGTGAATGGTAAAGTCTCATTGGGTTGATTCCAAAGCCCGACGGGAGTGTGCGTTTCTGCAATAACTTCCGAAAGTTGAACAGTGTTTCAAAATTCGATGCCTACCCGATGCCACAGTGGAGAAGGAGGCGTTGGCCATAAAGTGGGCGTTAGAGGCTCTCAGGTACTACTTGGTTGGTAGAAAGTTCAAATTGATCACTGACCATGCCCCTTTGAAGTGGATGTCCGAAAATAAGGACAGTAATGCGAGAATCACGAGATGGTTCTTGGCGTTACAAACTTTTAAATTTTCAGTGGAACACAGGCCAGGGGGCCTGTTGTCTAAAGCAGATGCGTTGTCACGCGTTCATTGTTTGGGGGCTTCAGTTGTTCCGCCCCATAGGTCGAAACAAAGGGGGGGGATATGTGATAGGATTACTGGTAAAGTGGTCTGTGACAGGGACATTTATCCCAGATTCCTGTCCTATGTGTTTAAAATCCCCAGGAGAAAGTCTGCAGTGTAGCAGGCTTGAGTCTCGGCTTTTTGAAAAGCCGGTTTGGGACCTGGGGGTTGTGGGTGAGAGGAGAGGGAGGGCTCCACCCACGGCCACTCCAGGTTTTGGTTCTCGCAGCCTGGTAACAGGCTTGTTAGTTTTCCACCAGAGAGTGGCCAATATAAGCCTTGTGTGTTTAGGGCTGAGTGTCTCACCTGGGAGAGCAGACAGGGAGTTTGCTCAGAGACACTGTAAAAACCTAACTGTGAGTGTTGTGCTGTGCCTTGGTTGCTGGTGAGGGCATTAGGCCCTGCCAGGTTCTGGTAGTGAGGGAACTACCTGTGAAGTTAGTGCCCTGACAGGGCTAGGATTTATGTTTATGTTTTCTTTACGTTATTTCTGACATTGTACAATAAAGACTGGCGCCGACCAGCTTGTACTTGCATCCAGACTGGTGTGCTGCTTCCCTGCTGCTGTGGGTGTGTGTAAGAAAGGAGTCCTTCTACCCAGGAGAGGGAACCCATAATCTGTGTCACAATATATATATATCAAAAGCTCACTTTTCAACAATTACAACATAATTAGAAGTATTTCTATTTTATTTCTTTAAGACTACTTAAAATATTTTATTAAAGCGATACTGGCACAATACACTGCACACTGTACATAATAATAATATCCCACAAGAATATATTACAATTACATTTGCTTATATCCAGAGATACAATAAGGAATTTATGTGTGTTACATGATACTTTTGAAGACAGTACTAATTAAACAGACAAATATAACATAGAACAGTGATCAGTAAGCAGTAAATAATGAGAATCCTTAGTAACCTTGATTATTATTAATAAATGGGAAAAAGCAATGTAAAAACTAGGGATGAGCGGGTTCGGATTTCTGAAATCCGAACCACCCCGAACCCCCCCGATCCGAGCTGGGAAACGAGTCCGGCTCGGGTTTTCCCGCCTGGCTCGGAACTGAAATCGAGGCAAAACGTTATCATCCCACCTTCTGGATCTCACGAGTTTTGGATTCTATAAAAGGTCCCCGCGTCAGCGCCATTTCTCACTCCGGCTGTGTACAGTGAAGAGGGAGGGTGGGAGTTAGGGCTGGCTGGGCTGTGTTGTGCTGTGCTGCTGTTGTCCATAGGGGCTGTGTCCACTCCTCCAAAGTCCATAGTGGCTGGCTGGGCTGTGTTGTGCTGCTGTTGTCCATAGGGGCTGGCTGGACTGTGTTGTGCTGCTGTTGTCCATAGGGGCTGGCTGGGCTGTGTTGTGCAAGGACAATTCCATCTTGCACCTCTTTTTTAATATGGGGCTGGCTGGGCTGTGTTGTGCAAGGACAATTCCATCTTGCACCTCTTTTTTTTCTTTGCATTATGTACTGTTTGGGGCCTAGTTTTTCAAACTACCATCCTGTCTGCCACTGCAGTGTCACTCCTAGATGGGCCACGTGTTTGTGCCGCCCACTTGTGTTGCTTAGCATAGTCATCCAGCTACCTTGGTGCAACCTTTTGGCCTAAAAACAATATAGTGAGGTGTAAGGTGTCTAGAATAGACTGGAAATGACTGGAAATTAATGTTATTGAGGTTAATAATAGCATAGGAGCTGAAAACCCCACAAATTCTGTGATTTTAGCTGTTTTTATGCTTTTAAAAAAAAAAATACAGATCTAAAACACAAAACCCAGAACCCATAACACGGGTTGGTGGTTTTGGCAAAACCAATCCAGATCCAAAACACAAAACACGAAAAGTGGCCGGTGCACACCCTAGTAAAAACAATATATTCCATACATAATAAAACCATGGACCAAATTCTTCTATCTAAGGAGTCTATATATATATATATATATTAAAAGTTGGAACTAACTAATAATCTGCATATTGCATCAAAATAAAATTAATTTACCAGTGCTGCCCCCATAGACTTTCAGGAGGAATCACCTTAATAAATACACTATGTAGACAAAAGTGATTGGACACCCCGGTGCAAGTGAAATGCATACCATTACACATGAGTTCGTTCGTAATGTGATCGTTTCAACAAGATCACCTCCTAGGGAGACCCATGCACTTACAGTTCTATGGAAACAACATGTTTTTATCAGGATGACAATGCCACCTGTCATGTTTTCAGGGCAACTCTGGACTGGTATACATAAATTTCGGTAACCCGCATGGACTTGCCAGCTTAGAGTCCAGATCTTAATCCCACTGAGAATCTCTGGGATGAATTGGAACGACGGGTGTGTTGTAGGCCGACTCGACTTTCTTCGGTGTCACAGTTGGTCACTGAACTTAAGGCGGAATGGCAAAACATACCGTCTGCAGTTGTCCAGGAACTTGTGGACAGATTGCCAAGATCGGTGACTGTAGTAATCACTGCACGTGGTGGACCTATAAAATCTTGTTGCTCTATTTGCTGTCAGTGTCCAATCACTTTTGTCTACATAGTATAGGCCCCATTGTGTCTTATTTAGAGTTAGGTGCCAATCCATCTAGTTCATTTTCCTACAGGACAACTAATGTTGCAATGCAAGGGGTAGAAATGCAACTTTTTATTGCATGCCAAGAAAATACTCCCTGTGTTTGCATGTAGCCCACAAATACTGAATAGATTTATTCTTTACAGCGCAATGTAGGGTTTAGCTCAGGCAGCATGGTCGGTTTAGTGGCTATCATTGCTGCCTCACAGTCTCGAGGTCATGAGTTAAATTCATACATGCCTACCCTCCCAGTTTTCGCGGGATGCTCCCAATTTTTCGGGTAACCCCCCATACCCCCAGAAGGGTAGGCACTTCTCCCGCATTCTGCCCACTACCTAGTGAAGTGGGCAGAATAGGGAGAATTTCCTCGGCAATCACGGTCCAGTGTAGGGGGCGGGGGTTAATGACCTGATTCCTAGTGAATCAACTCAATTAGCCCCGCCCCTATGTAAATTTAAGTCAATCGCGGCAATTTACCGTAGAGGGGACGGGGATTAATTACACGAATGGTCAGTGGCACAGCCCACCTGCTTCTCCTACCAAGGCTTCTCCTGGGGAGAAGCAGCCAAAGGTAGGCAACTATGGTTAAATTCCTAACCAAAGTCCTATCGATGTGGAGATTGTATATTCTCCCCATGTTTGCACGAGTCTATTCTGGGGGCTGCAGTTTCCTACCATATTCCAAAAACATACTGGTAGGTTAATTGACTTCTGACAAAAAAAAAAAAATAACCTAGTGTGTAGAGTAGGTGTGCAGGGGCGGATTGGGCCGCCGGGAAGTCGGGACATTTCCTGCTGGGCCGGGCCATCTGCTCCCCCCTCCCGGGCTGAGTTACTACTGCCTCCGATTGGGCAGCGTTCAGAGCTGGAATAACCGGCAGTACAGCTGGTCTGCACTGCAGTGCTGAAAGCTAAGCTGTGCTGTCTGTACACAACTATGAGAAATGACACGGCCGGCAACCAGAGCCTTGCTTCTCTCATTCTTAGTGGCTGGCTCCTCCTAGCAGGTTCAGAGGGCTGTGTGTATCAGCTCAGCCCTCCTCTGCCTGCTGCTCGTCTGTAACTTAGCTGTCTGGCTCTGCTTCTGCCTGTGCTGCGGCTGCCAGCTCCCTGCTCTTCACAGGAAGAAACAAGTAAGCCAGGTGGGGGATGTGTTTAATGTGGGTAAAATGGGAGAGGGGGACCTGGGTTTAATGCAATCTAATATGGGATGCTGTGTGTACTGGGGATAATATGGGGGAGGAGGGCCTGTATATAATGCAATCTAATCTGGGGGTGCTGTGTGTAGTGGTGGTAATATGGGGGAGGGGAACCTGTGTATAATGCAATCTAATCTGGGTGCTTTGTGTACTGGGGTTAATATGGGGGAGGGGGGCCTGTGTACTATACAGTATAATATGGGGGTGTTGTGTGTACTGGGGGTAATATGGGGTAGGGAGGCTTATGTATTATGCAGTATAATATGGAGGTGCTGTGTGTACTGGGGGTAATATGGGGTAGGGAGGCTTGTGTATAATGCAATCTAATATAGGGGTACTGTGTGTACTGGTGGTAGTATGAGGGAGGGGGGCCTGCATGTAATGCAATGTAATATGGGTGCCGTGTGTACTTGGGGTAATATGGGGGAGGGGGGCCTGTGTATTATACAGTATAATATGGGGGTGCTGTGTGTACTGGGGGTAATATGGGGGAGGGGGCCTGTGTATTATACAGTATAATATGGGGGTGTTTTATGTACTGGGGGTAATATGGGGGAGAGAGGCTTATGTATTATGCAGTATAATATGGGGGTGCTGTGTGTACTGGTGGTAATATGAGGGAGGGGGGGTCTGTGTATTATACAGTATAATCTGGGGGTGCTGTGTGTAGTGGTGGTAATATGGGGAGGGGGACCTGTGTATAATGCAATGTAATCTGGGTGCTTTGTGTACTGGGGGTAATATGGGGAGGGGTGCCTGTGTATTATACAGTATAATATGGGGTGTTGTATGTACTAGGGGTAATATGGGGGAGAGAGGCTTGTGTATTATGCAGTATAATATGGGGGAGTTGTGTGTACTGGGGATAATATGGGGTAGGGAGGCTTGTCTATTATGCAGTATAATATGGGGGTGTTGTGTGTATTGGGGGTAATATGGGGTAGGGAGGCTTGTGTATAATGCAATCTAATATGGGGGTGCTGTGTGTACTGGTGGTAATATGGGGGAGGGGGACCTGTGTATAATGCAATCGAATATGGGGGTGCTGTGTGTACTGGTGGTAATATGGGGGAGGGAGGCTTGTGTATTATGCAGTATAATATGGGGGTGCTGTGTGTACTGGTGGTAATATGGGGGAGGTGGGCTTGTGTATTATACAGTATAATATGGGAGTGTTGTATGTACTGGGGGTAATATGGGGGAGGGAGGCTTGTGTATTATGCAGTATAATATGAGGGTGCTGTGTGTACTGGGGTAATATGGGGTAGGGAGGCTTGTGTATAATGCAATCTAATATGGGGGTGCTGTGTGTACTGGATTAATATGGGATTAGAGATGCTGTCAGTAGGCAAATCTATAAGTAATGATATATATATATATATAAATATATATTTATATCAAAGACAAAAATAAATATGGGGCGCAGATAGTGTAGTATGTTAGAAGCACACGTACATCAGAAAAGTTAAAAACTGGCATATCAGGGGCAAACAAGCATGTTGATAGAAAGTGCCGTAGCTCCGTTTTTAAACCAGGAACCAGCTTCCGATATCTACTAACAGGCTTGCTTGCCCCAGATATGCCAGCTTTTAACTTTTCTAGCATACAGCTTGTGCAGTTTTCAATGGTGAAACCAATGGTGGAGTATAAAGAGGCACCAAGGATGGCTGCAGCGTCTGTAGATACTGACAGTGGGCGTCTCATTCCTTGTATATTAGGATGCACGGATGTGCACCAGGGAAGGGCTGTGTAGTGGCATTAGCATAAAGTCTCAGACGCAACTGTAGCAAAAGACGCAAGGAAGACCGCGACTGCACTCAGAATCAGGTACTATGCGTTATGAGTATACGCCTCCTATACAGACCCCGCCCCCTCCACAGACCCGCCCCCTTTAGTGCTGCTTCTTGAAATTTCCCGGGCTGGTTTTCCATCCCAATCCGCCCCTGTAGGTGTGTACATGCGAGAGTGAATATAGATTGTAAACTACACTGTGCGGCCGAATGTTCAGAAGACTGAGACACCCACTTTTAGCGCCAGTGCACCCTGTAATACCGATTGCCATTTGTTGCACCAGCCATACAGCAGTTTCTCCCTGTGACCATGGCCTCCCATGCTTGTGGCTGTGCTTCTGTGTACGCAGCCGATTGCATTGACACTTCCGTGACACTACCATAACAAACTCATTGAATGACCCATTTTTGCTTTCACTACTAGCCACCTCTCAGTCACTGCCCAGACATGCCTATCACTTTTCCACCACATCACAGACTGCCGCACCACTGCCATGGGAGTCCGGGGAGTCAGAGGAGATCAGTTCCCCACTTGTGCAGAACAGACCTCCTCTTCTAAAGCCAGAGCACACGGCGGGGCGGCGCGGTTTGCATGTGATGCGACCTTGCCAGCTGAAGCACTTCTGGCTGCGGTCACATCACATGTGATGTCACCAGTTAAGTGGTTAAGAATTAAAATACTTTTCCTAAACAAGTAAGCCCCTCTTTACATGTTAGACTAGCACTAGCACCATATATAAGATTAACACCATGATTACATGACAGCCTCTCAATGTAAACACAATGAAAACTACCCCAACTGAAAGCAGTCATTATTGCCTCGCCACCTAAACTAGAGACATTTTACAAAATTGTAAAACTACTGCTCGGTCCTTGTATTGCCCAGAAATATCCACATCAATTAATGGTCTAAATTGTAACAATATATTTTGTACGCAGATAAGCTTATGTTATATGTAAGGATGAGACGATTACATAGCTCAAACAGATCATTGTATGAGCGATCTTTTAGCATTATATGAACTAAATAAATGTGTTATTGAAAATGTTTACAGTAAGTAAGTAATGAATACACCTGTGCTCCTACACGGATATATGGGAAACTTGCTCTGTTATGGTTTCCTGAGGACTTGATTTGTTAAAAACCATCAAGACACAGCTGTGAAGAGGAAATGTAACAATCATATTATAATATCAAATCTAGAGGCGTAACATTTAATATGTGCACATAATATCTTAAAAATCTCACATCTTCTAAGATATCATGTTGTCATGTGACTTTGCATGGTAACATGACTCCTTAGTGACTTCCAGTATCCTTCTAATATAATACTTTCTCTTTACATTACTTTTTAAAAAAACTTCAGCAACTTTTAAATTTAATTGTTGCCCAAATAAATATTGATTTAACAAATATAGGGGGCTTTTCCCATGGTATTAGGCCAAATATCAGAAATGCTTATAGAAAATCCCAGAAAACAAAAAACAAAATAGAGGTTGAATAGCTAAATAGATATTACTTATAACTATAATGATAACAAGACAGTTACTATGCACAAGAGTCAATATAATTATGTTCTTTATAAATAAAAATATATATAGTACATCAGTTGACTACAAGTATAAAACTAATTTAAAATATAGTACATGTATGAATGCATCATGTTTAGAAATATTGAGAACCAGAAAAATATTCACCTGTACCAGGAGAGAAGGCTGGAAAGCTGAGAGACCTGCGTGAGCCAGGAGAGGTCATATACTGTTCAGCAGTGCAGCATTGGCACAGACACAGGTTCAGTAGTAATATTCGATCCTGTACGGTATCCAGAGGTTACAGAAAAATTATGAGTATTTTGCTCCTATGGAGATACTTCTTAGCAGGGTAAATACGGAGCAATACAAGAGACAAGAATGTGAAATTCCTGTAAAGCTTTTGCTTTGGCATCAACACAAACTGTTTCTAATTATGGACATTCACAGCAGACATATAATGTGACCTGGATTTTACTTTGCACACTTTGCCGACATCTGTTGTATCTTTAGACATTTGCTCCTGGCTATGAAGTTGAATCCCACTGCTTCTTTAAAATGCATGTTTTCAAAAGGAATGTTCTAGTGTGATGTCTATGTCCTGGGAGATATTGCATCATGGCTGAAGGTTCATAACCCTGGTGAGGTTAAAGAGTACACACACATAGTGAAATATATATATATATATATATATATATACACAGTATATATATATGTGAGTGTATATATATATATATATATATATATATATATGTGTGTGTGTGTGTGTGTGTGTGTGTATACTCGTGTACTCTAACCTCACCAGGGTTATGAACCATATGCAGGGCTATTTTTCAGGAAAATAGGTTCAGGAATTGTGGGTGTTGCTACTGTGGGTGGAGCTATAGAAAAGTTATATATATATATATATATATATATATATATGTTATATATATAGCTATATATATATATATATTGTATCATACGTGCCTACCCTCCCGGTTTTCATGGGAGGCTCACGATTTTTTGGGTAACCCCCTGCACCCCTGGAAGGGTAGGCATTTCTCCTGCATTCTGCCCACTTCCTGGTGAAGTGGGCAGAATGAGGAGAATTTCGCGGCAATCGCAGCTCTCCGAGCAGGGGGCGGGGCTTAATGATGCGATTCTACACGAATTGTGTCATTTGGCCCTGCCCCCTATGTTAATTTTATCCAATCACAGCAATCTTACTGCAAGGGGGTGGGGCTTAATGACGCAAATCATTAGGCCCCACTCCCATCATCACCCTCCTGTTTCTCTTACCCGGGCTTCTCCCGGGAAGAGAAATTAAAAGATAGGCATGTATGATATGTATTGAGAAAATAAGACACTCAAAAGAGACTTTAAAATAAAATACAGTCTGGAACTGGACATTATATGTCATAGTTAAAGAGAGTTCCTGCTTGTTCTTGCTGAAAAATAGCTGTGATCACATTCTATATACTGTTGTTATATACTGTATTCCAAACTGTAATATATTTAGATTCAGGGATTGTTTGTTTCAAAATATTGCAATCATTTGTCAAGCTGACCAACCACCCCACTGTCCGTACACTGATACTCAATAATATGAGCATAGCACTGTCTGATTTGGCTTCAGCTATCTCGCAGATTGCCATGGATTGAAGCCAACTGTTTATATACATTGTTTGTTATCACACTTTCTATGGCACCCCAATTTTTCATATGGAAGTCACATTTTGTCAGCTTATTCCCCTGGTGCTGATTAACTGATATGCTTGGGTGTGGTTTTGGAATACAGTGGATTTGAATCTGATGTTGATGAATTGATGAACTTGATTGGTCGGGACAGATGTTGATTAATTGAAGAACTTAATTGATATGAGTCCAATGATTGGAGGCATGGGATGGGTCCGATTATTGGAGGCTGTAAGAAAAAGTCTCAGTGGTAAGACTAGACTGGTGTGCAAGATGGTATAGGAGACTCGTTTTTCAGATATAGGAACTGGATATAACAGACTGGGAACGTTCAGATACAGAGGACCTCATTCAGAGTCGGTCGTTGTGGCCGCACGGTCGTGCGCCACTGATGTTCGCTAAACTGCGCATGTGTAAAATTCGCAATGCGCGTGTGCAAACTAGCTATTACGATCAGGAAATTATCTCTCCTTCAACTTGGCCAGGTCGTTAGTTTGAGTGACAGGATGAGGCGTTTGTGGGTGGTAACAGGGGAAGGTGCTTGTGAACGGGGGAGTGGAGATCCGAACACAGGCGTGCCTGACTATGCAAACGGCGTTTTATATGAGTGCATGATTAACTAAGTAGTGTCATGGCACATGTGACATGGGAGGTTTTTACACTGACTTGATCGTAGTGCTTAAGAGAGGGTATGGTCAACCTTAAGGTCTACGACCAGCTCCGATGGTTCCCGATAGTCTCGATTAATCCTTATATGCCCGGAGATGACGTGTAATGGGAACGAGAAGGGGGCGTATTTTTAGTCTTACGGCCGCATCCTCCCCTCGCTCGTCCAGCTAACGATCCCATCTTAATGATGCAACTTGCGAGCGCTTCATTTGCATATCCGGACCCTTTTACCCTACGACCGTGCGGCCGCAACGACCGACTCTGAATGAAGTCCAGAGTACCTGGGAGCTCAGCACAGAGCTGTAATTTCAAGAAGCTACGTTGAACTGGCAACAGAGGCCAGTCAGGAAATGGAATTTATAGGGGAGGATACCCAGGGATTGGGTGCTGCAATCAGCTGGTCTGCGTGCAGAGCTCAGCTGTTTGAAAAATGACAGTTGGGAGCTGATTGGCTGGAGCACCATTTATCATATGCAACAAGTTTTATCACTTGTTGCTTATTTTAAAACTCTTTGATAAATAGGCCCCTCTTATGGACCATCTTCAAATGTGATAAACAGTGTCTATTGGTTTCTGTGATTCTATACAATAATAGTAATCAAAATGCAATGAAGTTTGACCATAGAATTCCCAAAATACACTTCAGTACTTTAATACCATTTATTCTGTGGTGCGAATTCTGGAGCACAATGTGCACAATGGGCTATTTATTAACATGACCACTTTATGCAGAAGACATAAATGATTCTACCATCTGTGGAGTGTTTGTTTTATCCTGCTATGACCATTCACACTTTCACTCTTTCAGCATTTTTGTTTTTCAGCTGACTTTTTCAACTCACTCCTTTTTTTTATTTTCCCTGTACGTACATATGCAACGGTTGGAGGAACCACACAATGAAGTGATGAGGTGGAAGACGAAACCAGGGTAGGCCAAAAATGTAGCTGTAATATTTTAACTAGTCAAATGTTGGCACGAATGCCCATATCAAAGTGTTAAGTGTTAAACTACTTAAAAAACAAGCATTACATATTAAAATATAAAAATAAGCTGGAATAAAATATTAAATCATAGCTTTTCTTACCACTACTTGTGGTAACAGATATTTAATTAAGTTAGCGAAATAGGCGAAAAAAAGCAATCATTTCAGAATTGAAAGAAATGCTGACATTAAAAAATGCTTGTGGGAAAAAAGTCTAAAAAGGGTGTAAACATTTTGTGGTTTTGATGCACACTAGCAGGAGGCTAATTGCAGAAAGCTAAGATGACACATACTGGCATAATATTGGAATCAACCGATCTGTCACCAGTTTACAGGAAGTACATATTTTCTGGAGTACATAATATTTTGAGGGGAGAGCAGAGGGATTGTTCTTGTTTCACATTATCTCTAATTACATTATAGCTTTACTTTTCAAATTGAATCTCTATGGTTTTACGTGATTATCTGATATGACTTTTATTTTCTCTGTGTGGAGTCTTGTTCCAATTATAAAGTATAATATACATCAGCAAAGCGAACTGATAGATTAAATCTACTAATTAATATTCCTCATCAGCGTAGCGACAGAGTAACAACACACAACATTGTACCTTAATCCCATGTGCCTTGAATGAAATGACATGTGATGCTTTTAACATAGTGGCTGTAATATTAAAATTAATTATGATAAAGTTATCAACAAAAAGGTATTGCTGTATTGTACATTTGTCCTGATTCAGAGATGGACGCTAATGCGATTTTTACGCAGATCGAGCGATTGCATGCCATTGCACATGCATATAAGCCACAATGCACCTGCACATCGATCGCACTGCAACTACGGATGCACAGAGGAATATATCGCATGAGTGACAGCTTGTCAGCGTTTGGGGGTGGTGACTGAGGGTGTTCTGTCCGTTTGAACACTGGGCCTGATTCAGACCCGCTCGCGAGCGCTGAGCGCTCGCAAGCGGGTCGATGTTGGCCCAGTGCTCATTCGCACGACGGAGCCAGCTCCGTCGTGCGCATGCGCGAGACCCGGATAGCTCCGGGTCTTGTACCAAAGGGGGCGTGCTGTCGATGGTGAGTGACAGCACGCCCCCTTTGGTGGGCGAGCCAGGGGCGTGGCTGCCCAGATGGAGGCGTTCCCATGGGAACGCCTACCATCTGGGGCCGGCCCCACTGACATCACAAGTGATGTCAGTGGGAGTGCTCTCGGCTCTGATAGAGCCGAAAGCACTCCAGGGCTTGCGGCAACGAGACCCTACCACAAGGGTCTCGTCGCAAGCCCGATGGTCGCGATGGTCTTGACTATCGCGACCATCTTCCTGGCCGCTCGCTATAGCTGTGGGTGGTCACCCACAGCTATACGAGCGGCCAGGAGGCCGCTCTAAAAATTAAGAAGGACAGCCCTGATTCAGAGCGAGCGCTCTGTCAGAGCGTCCGGCTCTGAATCAGGCCCACTGTTACTTGGGTGTGCATAAATTAGCCAGGGCGATTGCATTCGCAGCTCTATGTGTCAGAAGAGCTCCCAAGGCTGCGGCAGGTCAGACCTGCCGCATCGCAAGATGGCTGCTCGATGTGCATCGATGTTACGAAGGTAAGCGATGTCATACCCATATGAGAAGGCAGCAGTGGGCTTCCTATTGCTTGGGTAAACTTTGCAATCATTAGCATATTTTCGCATTTGCGATGCGTATGAAATCGTAGCTGCGATCGCATTAGCGTGCAACTCTCAATCAGGACCATTGCAGGTCAGGGCTATATAACAAAGCATTTGTGCCTGTAATATACTTATGGATTGTATACAATATGATAGAAGGAAAGGTGGAAAACATGAGTATCTCTCCACATCATCTATAATAGAAGAAAAAACATGTAATTGGGGACATCTAGCTCCTCTCTTTGTACCCTGCCTACTCTTTTTGGACAGGAAGTCCAGCATGGATGGTTTGGAAGAAGAAGGCCTAGCAACAGATGGGGATGGTCATTATCAAGACCTGGTCCCCCCAGTGGGTGTAGATTGGGTGGTATTGGTTGGCATGCAGGCAGCAGAATAACAAAGGCCTCCATGTTGTCTGTGCTTACTATTCTGTATTTCAGTTTGCGATTTAGGTAGGAATAAAGTGAGCTACAGAACACAGTGACAGAATCACTGGATGTCTTAATGCATTCAGGCCAAATACGATCCATGAATTCCCAGACAGATTCCGGACAGATGAATCCTTTGCTTGTAATAATCTTTGTTAATTCCTGGCAAAGGTGAGTGTTATAGCCAGACACTTTGAAGGCTGTAACTTTGAACTGCTTTATAGAAAACATGTGAATGAAACCTTTCCACACTGCAGAACATGATGGATAAATCCCTTGAAGTTCAGCATCTAGAGCTTCTTTTTTGTTTATGTTCACTGAGACCTCTCCTGACTGTGAAGAAAGACTCTCCACACTGTAGTCTTCCATTGTGACTTTTTAATGGTGATTTCAATGTTGTCCACTGGCTGAGATCCATCTCATCTGAGGGTTGGCTTTTCCCCATGCAAATGAGACAATTCACATCCAGAAAGTGACTCTTATGTTTAGCCGTGGTGTCAGCCTCTCTTTTGGCAGAATTAGGCTTTAGTTTTTTACAAATATAGGCTTTAGTTTTTTAGAGAATATAACTTTATAAGCTGTTAGGATATCATTTCTGCTATGTTTAAGATTAAAAAAAAAACTTTTTGTAACTCAATAACTTTAAAAAAAAAGTTTTCATTGCAATATTCATGCAGCCCCTTGACAGACAGGCCGATGACAGGTGTGGCTGACACGCATACAAAAAAATTGTTTATTTATTATTTTGGGCAGCAGCCCCTCGACAGACAGGAGCACAGCACCCCTGCGTATCTATGCCGATGATAGGTGTGGCTGACACGCACACAAAAAAAAGTTTATTTATTATTTTGGGCAGCAGCCTCTCGACAGACAGGAGCACAGCACCCCTGCACAGCTACGCCGATGACAGTGACAGCCAGGTGTAAAATTGATCATAAATTAATTTAAAAACAATTCATTGGTTGCAGCCCCTGGTTGTTAAATTGATCATAAATTAATTTAAAAACAATTCATTGGATGCAGCCCCTAGCTGTTAAATTGATCATAAATTAATTTAAAAATAAATCATTGGTTCCTAAACCAACCATAACATTAATTTAAAATGTCAGACAGCAATGCCCCAACCAGCACATAATGGAAAGGAAAAAGGTGCAAGATGGAATAATCCTTGGGCCCTCCCACCCACCCTTATGTTATATACGAAACAGGACAGTTTAATGAACCAATCATTTCAGCGACAAGGACTGTCATGCTCACAAGTTTACATATTTCAATTAAACATTTAATCAAAAACTTTTAAAGTCCTATTTTTCACCAAAATGTCTTTTAAAAAAACAATCGGTCATAAGTTATTTTTTTAAAATTAATTATAACAATATCTTTATAAAAAACATGTTTTTTGTTTGAGCCAATAATAGAAAAAATGTGAATCATTTTGCCAAAAATACAATTATTGGGACAATATAACTGGGAAAATGTTCTCATCTCTAATCATATCCATTACTTTACTTATGACCTATTATGTATTTCCAAAATTCCTATTCCACAATCACAAAAGACTGAAGGTGCTTATCCACTAATACACGGAGAAACGAGAGCACGATTCCGACATTGTAATCGTGCTGTCGTTTCTCCGTCTGTGATGTGCCTACACTGAACGTTCAGTCGTTCATTGTAAGCACATCCATCATTCCCGTACATGTTGAACCTGACGTGATCACCAGGTTGACCAGCATGTACGGGTGATGATAGATGTCAAAAACGACCAGCGGGCATGCGCATCGCTGGTAGTTTTTGACATTTAAATGCCAGATGTGCGGCCGATTACTGAGCGACTGCACGATTAAGATGTCGCAATCGTGCAATCGCTCTGTAAGGTCGCATAGTGGATTCGCACCTTGACACCACAAACCATAAATGTCTCCACTGATGTATGAAAGTGAGTTTTAGAATCCTCCGGCACAGAAGGTCAGATGTGCTAGGGTCGTTTACAAACAAACAGCTCATAGGACTTGTGTTCCTTTCACTTACCACTTTTACCTCGTAAAGATAAAAATGTAGCTATAGCACATTCTCTCCCAAAGTACTGCACATATTATAGCAGGAGGAAATCTGCTGGGCAGGATTTGAGAAAAAACCTAGGGGATTATTTATAAAGCGTCGGCTTGTAAAAGCCACTGATTCCCAACATGTTTAAACACAAAATATAAAAGAGCAATGCTTCTAATAACAAAACACCCCATGTTTTGCAATTAAAAGTAGAGAAGAGCGGTTTGGTTTTGCTGAAAACCAAACACAACCGAAATTTGGGGTTCGAACCGAGTCCTGACTTGGGTCTTCTCACCAAGTTCGGAACTCGGATCTAAAAATCGGATCTTGTTTTGGATTGCATTACGTGCCTCCCTTGTGATTTCAGGTGCTGTGAGATGGTCATAATTGACTGAGCGGGCATCCAAGAATCATGTTTCACTAAGTTGTGTTTTCCGATGGTGTATGTGATCGTGTTTTCTGCCCATTTTCTCTGTGTCTGACCTCAGCCAAACACATCCAACCATGCAGCCTACACACATTAGTGAGATGCTCGCAGGCCGTATGTGTGTGTAGTGTAAAATGAAAAGTGTGAAAATAAATAAATAAAATAACCAGCCCCGGCTCTGTGAGTCAGTCCTGGTTCAAAGACTACAGGGAACAAAATGTGTAGCGCTCCCCTATATTTAATGAACCAGCACTGGGCTCTGTGAGCTGGTACTGTTTCTAAAAATATGGGGAAAAAGTGGTGTGGGGGTACCTCATAGTTTTAGACCCAGCACCAGACTCCACTACCGGGAGTGTAATTCAACAGCAGGAGGACACACTTGATGAGGACCCCCGGCCAAAGGACTCTCACTCCAAACTAGTCAGCCCAGGCCCAGGAATCCCTTTGGAGGTGGAGACCCCCAAGAAAGGGGTCCCGCGCCTCTGAGGTACCCCGGGATGGGACTGAAGCCCCCCGAATTCCTGGGCAGTGGATTCTAGATTGATAATATTATTTTTGCACAATAAATTAACACTGTCTATTACAGAGGGACTAGAGGTCCCAGCAAGTCTCCCCCACATGCCGGAACTTGGAGAACCACATGTACCAGCATGCGGGACATTAAGGGTTCACTGATACCTCTAGTCCCCCTGTAAAAGAAATCTAAAAAAAAAAGATTGTAATATTTTAGTACACATCCACTCACTGAATCACTCACTCATACTCACCTCCACTCACACTACATACTTAGCTTGTCCATAGCTGTCCCTTTGTCCAGTAGAATCCACATTCAGTACCTATAAAAAACATACTCACCCACCCCTTGGTTCAGGTCCTCTTCGTTCCATGTAGGCAACCACAGACTTGTAAAAATAAAAAAACGGAAATGCGGAGCCCACCGGACAGTGGGCCTGATTCAGAGATGAATGCTCTGACCAGAGTGCTCTCTCTGAATCAGGGCCCTCCTACCTCACTTTGGAGCGGCCTCATGGACGCTCGCATAGCTGTGGGTTACCATCGGGCTTGCGACGAGACCCTGCGGTAGGGTCTCGGTGACCGCAAGCCCTGGAGTGATTTTGGCTCTATCAGAGCCAAAATCATTCCCACTGACATCACTAGTGATTTCAGTGGGGCCAGACCCAGATGGTAGTCGTTCCCATGGGAACGCCTCCGTCTGGCAGCCACGCCCCCGGCATGCCCACCAAAGGGGGCGTGCTGTCACTCACCATCGACAGCATGCCCCCTTTGGTGCGAGACCCGGAGCGACGACTTCTTTGTCGCTCGCCGGGTCTCGCGCATGCGCACGACGGAACTCCCTCCGTCGTGCACATGCGCACTTCGGCACCATCGACCCGCTTGCGAGCGAACAGCGCTCGCGAGCGGGTCAGAATCAGGCCCAGTGTACCTTCTGCTAAGGACAATTCTTACCGAATGCCAGTTCAGCCACCGCATTTCCCATAGAAATGCATTGGCTGAACACTCATTGGCTGAGAGAGGCGATCCTCTGCCTCTAAGCCAATGAGCGATTCCCCCATTGAATTCAATGGTGGGAATGCACTTTAATAACCCCACGGTTCCCACCTTTGAAGTCTATAGGGGAACTGCTCATTGGCTCAGAGGCGGAGGCTCACCTCTCTCAGGAAATGCTGATAATAATAGTATTATTATTATTCAGTGTTCTCTCCAGAAATTTTTTCCCAGCCGTGTGGCATCAAGAGGTAGCCGGGTGGAGGCCTTTGAAATAATCAAATGTTTTAAACCCTGACCTTATAATGATTTAAACTTGAAATAACATTTTATATATTAATTCTCCTCTTATCTTATTAGATGCCCAGTCGTCTGATTATGAAAAAGCTGCAAAGTCTGTAGGATCTGGTCCTTTTTATACAGTTCCCAGATACTGTCCCGACTTGTAGGTTCCCAAAATCCCAGGAGGTAGGCTGTTTCTTACCGGGTGGTGCACCTGCAAAAAAACAGCCTGGGGAGAACACTGTTATTATTATTATTATTATTATTATTATTATCAACATATGCATTATATACTGTATGTTTTTTGCTTCAAGTCCAGATTCAGATTAGCAGCTAATAGTGCCTGGGAGCTGATGTTAAAAAGACCTTTTGCGCTGATAAATCTATTCACTTGACGTCATAATCAGAAATCAGCTACGCTCCTTTTTAATATGCATTTAACAAAGGTCTGGGCAGAGGCGTATTAGGATGGGAGGGGGGCCATGTGTGGATGTCCGTGGGCCCTCTCCCCCTAGGAAAAAAAACCTGTTGCCAGCGCAAGCGCAGATTATGAGAGCCTCTGGCACTGTGCCAGATTCTTGTGCGCGTGCTCTTTATTACTTCAGAAATATGTCACCAGCGCCATATTTCTGAAGCTAGTGTTGGAGATCTATGCATCCAGCCAGGAGGTAAGTAAATCGATGGATGCAGGACTTGTGGTGTGGACCTCCCTGAACAAAACATCGAAAGTTTGGGTCCATGGCCAGAAAACTCCCCAGACCTTAATCCCATTGAAAACTTGTGGTCAATCCTCAAGAGGCGGGTGGACAAATAAAAACACACAAATTCTGACAAACTCCAAGCACTGATTAGGCAAGAATGGGCATCCATCAGTCAGTATGTGGCCCAGAAGTTGATTGACAGCATGCCAGGGTGCATTGCAGTGGTCTTGAAAAAGAAGGGTCAACACTGCAAATATTGACTCTTTGCATAAACTTAATGTAATTGTCAATAAAAGCCTTTGACACTTATGAAATGCTTGTAATGTTACTTCAGTATACCATAACATCTAACAAAAAGGTCTAAAATCACTCAAGCAGCAAACTTTGTGAAAACCAATACTTGTGTCATTCTCAAAACTTTTGGCCATGGTTGTACTGTGATTATGGTTGGGATAGAACTGAGGGGTCGATTCAGACCCGGATGCTAAGCCGCGATCGCATCCAAAAGGGGCTGGGTATGCAAATTTTGTGAACGCACTGTCTGGTGTAAGGTTGCCTTCTATGTCTTAGAGAGCGACAACAGAGTATAAAGTATAAAGACGCCCACTTTCCTTACTTAGCACACGTCATCTTCAGGAAGTGTATGATTAATCAGAACCATGGAGAACCATCGGAGCTACACGCAGCGTTGAGGTAGACCCTACCCCACTGCAAGCACTGCGCTCACTGCAGGCTGAAATACAACCAAGTGACGTGTACAATGACGCATCCATGCTAATTATGCACACCCATAAAACTCCGTTTTGACGGCCAGACGCACCTGCGCAGCACCACTCCCCCATTCACAAGCACCTTCCCCTGTCACCACCCACAAACGGCGCTATCTGTCACTCAAAGTAGCGCTCAGTCTTTGTGCTATGAGCGCACGATTCCCGATCTCAGTGACTGGTTCACGCATGCTCACTGCGATGCAGATGCATGCGCAGACTGGCGATAATCGCCAATAGCGAGCGTTCGTGGCTTAGCATCCGGGTCTGAATCAGGGCCCTGAGAACAATTAAGGTTAAATTATTACATACAGAAAAACTTGATAATCACCAAGTTTTTCTGCAAGAGAGAAGGCTTGTAGTGGCCCTAGTTTTAAGCTGGCCATACACGGCACGATATACATGCTGATCCGATGGATCGGCACGATATAGGTGCTATATCGCGCCATGTATGGGCACTATATTGTACCTGATATCGTGCTGCGCGCTCCCGCGGGATCGTATATCGCATCCCCAGATCTTCCGGCAGGTTCATCAGATCTGGCAGGTTCATCAGATCTTCCGGCAGGTTCATCAGATCAGCGATGTACGATCCCATTCAGATGGAGGAGGGGGGATCCGGCATATCGTGCGGTCAGCGGGGACCGCACTGGGAAAGAACGATCCGTCTGCCAATGAATTGGCAGTCGCCCTACACGGTTCATCGCACCGTGTATGGGCACCTTTAGATCACTTACATGCAGGGGAAACTTCATTAATCATAGACACATGTTAAATAATTCAACTTAAAAAGGTTAAAAAGTAATAAATACAAATAAGCATGTACAAATACAATTTACATACAGTAAAGTCAGTGTGGAAATGTGAAAAATGGTGGAACCTCATCATATACAAATTGGGAGCTTTTGGAACTCTGCGGTGAAATTCAGCTATTTCCTGCTGTCTATGAAATATTCCTTAAATTTTGTCAAGATTTTATGTCAATCTAGAAATGTGGTTTTATATTATGTAAATTTCTGTTTTGCTAATATCACAGTTCTGGGCTACTAAAAGGTTCAGCTAGTATAAAAATTCCCAGTTCTTGGAAAGGAGGTCCTGCAAAACATTCTGCAGTGAATACAATGCATAATTCCATTGATTCTTCATTGTGTTTAATACAATTGCTGATAAACAGGGCATATACAGGCTGTCATCGAATGAACATTTATGTTACCAGTTAAGATTTCTTGGAAAGTGTATTGTTTCAGGGAAGCTTTTCAAACTACCTAAGCACCCTGATCTCTGTTATTCGATAACCCCCCGCCCCTTCCAGGTCTTCTGATGAAGCAATGCCATAGCATACTATTGTCAGTCACTCATATTGTTATTGAGTCCTATCAGAAATATAATTATATTTATCTTTGTGGCCTCTTTAAGCTGGCTACAGTTATTATACTCTCACTCTCACTTGCTGCCCCGCATGGCAGAGCAACCGTGAATGGATGCAGTACATCAGTAGTCGCCAACCTTACTTGACGTGTGAGCTACTTGAGAGACATGAAACCTCATGAAGAGCTACTAAAATTGTAGAAAAAAAATCTGGCTAATAACCAAACAATTTAAGGTCATTTCATAAAA
This sequence comes from Taudactylus pleione, assembly GCA_031769625.1. Classification (NCBI taxonomy): domain Eukaryota; kingdom Metazoa; phylum Chordata; class Amphibia; order Anura; family Myobatrachidae; genus Taudactylus; species Taudactylus pleione. The sequence goes on along the minus strand of JAUIMM010000757.1, from coordinate 5,042,703 downwards.
ATGAAAAAAAAAAGTTTCATAGAAAATAACAATGCATTTAATTATAACAGTGATATTGTTGTAATTTGTAAATAAAGTTTAAGAACAGGCACATTTCATTGTTAATTACTGGCTCCAAGGAGGCAAGTGCAGAAGAGGAGCAAAAGATATAGGCAGGGCTTCTGTGTGATTTTCTGGCAGGGGTGGGCGGAGGTCACTCACTCCGCCGAGGGGTAGACGTCATGGGTGGAACCACGGGGAAGCATGTCAGGTGATTGCCGTAGAGGCTACGGCAATTGCCTGACGTGCTTGCTTTTGGCTCCACCCTTGGTGTTGACGCCACGGGGGAGCGTGCATCAGAGGTCACTTCCTCCTAGTTGACTTGGCAGTACTGCAGCTAGGTGAGCTACCAAAATTAAGGCCGCAAACTACCAGTAGCTCACGAGTTACGGGTTGGCGACCACTGCCGTACATCCATACACTAGGGAGAGTGATTGGGGGCAGTTCAGCAGCTCGGGAAGTGCTGGGCATGCCCCCAGCATGACAAAAATAAACAATAGGCGTGACACACTGCCATTCCCTGATACCGCAAGTCCATGCCCCTTTCCAATTTTATTTATTTGGGTTTTCCAGCAGTAGCAAGGTATATGTAAATATAAGGTTATGCCAATGTCCTTAGCTGATTCACCCATTGCATACCTGGCTAGACACCTAATTGTAAAATGTAAATAGATAGTTGGCTGTAACAGGCACGGTGTCAAAGGGGTACAAAGGGCACAACTGTCCCAGGCCCTGAGGTTCAGAGGGGCCCTGAGCCTGGATGAACCCAAAGCAAAATACTTTAGGGCAGTCATCCGTTAGTCAGAGCAGGCTGCTGCTACTATTAAGTGGTACAGCCTAAGCGATATGTTGAACAGAAGAGGGGCACATTCAATAAGCCTTACCATGCGGCTGCAGCTCTGCCCTGAGCTATTCAATTACTGCTGCTACCCTGCGCTGTAAGCCCCAGATCTATCTATCTATCTATCTATCTATCTATCTATCTATCTATCTATCTATCTATCTATCTATCTATCTATCTTAGCTCAACCCCTGTAGATTGTGCACTGCGAGACATCTGTGCAATCACTGCTAAAGGGTTAAATAAAATACACTGTTTGTATCAGGTTTTAATCCTGGGTTTTAGAAACTATTTTTTTTTTTTTATTATTATTTTTTTACTTTATTATAAACCCTCACATGAGCCTGCATGCTGTGTATTTAAAGATGTAGGTCACAGGACAGGGCTACAGCATAGCCAACCAACAGGACTTACGCTTGGGGGACCAGAATTACAAAACACTAAACATGTGCGGAATCTTGGTGTTGTCCTGGATTGTAGCTTGACACTTAAACATCAGGTATCAGCCACAATCAAATCCTCATTCTTTCATCTGAGGAACATAGCCAAAATCAAGCACTTAATTCCCTCAGAAGATCTGCCTAAAGTCATACATGCATTTATATCATCACGCCTAAACTACTGCAACGCCCTCTACCTCGGTCTCCCAGCAAAAGAATTGCACCGCTTGCAGATGGTACAAAACGCAGCTGCCAGGCTATTAACCAACCAGCCCCATACCAGCCACATAACACCCATTCTCTATTCCCTTCACTGGCTGCCTGTCAGATGGCGAATTGTTTTCAAGATTGGCTTACTAACTTACAAAGCCCTTCATGACCATGGCCCAGGGTACCTGAAGCAGCTTCTGATTCCTTACTGTCCCACTCGATTACTGCGATCCGTTGATGAAGGACTATTAACAGTACCTAGAATCTCACGGAATTCGTCTGGGGGTCGAGCTTTCAGTTTTGTGGCTCCAACCTTTTGGAACTCACTTCCCCGCACAGTTTGAGAGGCCTCCACTCTAGAATCCTTCAAAAATAGACTCAAGACTCACCTATTCACCCAAGCATTTCACTAATGTCCATTGTTTAAGCTTATTTAGTATTTTAGACTGTAAATGTAAAGCACTATGAGTCCTTTAGGAGAAAAGCGCTATATAAATAAAATTATTATTATTATTATTATTATTATTATTATTATTATTATTATTATTATATAAAGAGGACATACAATTGACTTGAAGCCATAATTATATTTCATATGCAGCATATATTGAAAATAAATATACATTATTATTATAAAATATGACAGAAATGTAATTATTTTTACTGTTTGGGAATAGTCTGATTATAATAAGCTTGCTTCCGTTTTTATCACTGAGATTTTATTACACTCAGAGACTCCACAGATATTTGTTTCTCAACATTTTAGCTGGACAGCTTAGTCATCACTAATTAATATAGTTTCACTTTTAAGTTCTAAAACACTTTTAAAGTCACAGTAGTAGCAGAAGTGTTAGTGTGTTGAAAAGAAAATAGGCAAAGAGACAGTGATGTTTTATTTTGTATACTTAGCCACAAGGGGTGATTATAGGCCATTTGTTTTGCTTTTTACTTCTTGTCTGGCCATCCTTACTTTTCACACCAATGCAAGATTAAGTGAATGACTGGTGCCAGTTTTAGCAGGGTTCCTTTATACTAATAATGGCAAAGTCTGCGCTTGTTTGCTGACAACATAGGAGAGCTCTTAGGCTCTAAGTTGACAACTATTTTGTTAAATTTTTTCACTTAGCACTTTCTTAACGTATTTGAATGTATAAGCAAAATTGCTATTAAATTATTTTTAAGAATTCTACCCAAAAACAAATAAATGTTTGGCTGAAATTCACTAATTTCATATAATAATTGGCTAAGGCAGTGGCAGAAGAAGAGATGGGTGGGTCCAGGTGCAAGAATATGCTTTGGGCTCCCCTATGCAGTACCCCCAGTAGTGCCCCTTATACAGTGCCCCCAGAAGTGGTCCCCCCTACGCAGTGCCCCCAGTAGTAATCCCCCCCTATGCATTGCCCCCAGTAGTAGTATTTTCCCTTAAACAGTGCCCCAGTAGTGCCCCCCCTCTATACAGTGCCCCCAGTAGCTGCCCCCCAAACAGTGCCCCCAGTAGCGCCCCCCCTATACAGTGCCAGTGTCAGTGCCGTGCCCCTTACACACAAATAAAATAAAAAAAATCACCACTTACCTGAATCCCCACTCCGCCCGGACTGCTCTGCGCTATGGGAGAGATGTCATGACGTCTCTCCCATCACCCGCTGCAGGGGGACCCTGAAGGCGGAGCTCATGTGAGCTCCAGCCGGCTCCCTCTGTAGACTCAGCAACCAATGAGAGTCTGTCTGACTGTAATTGGCTGCTATAACAAAAACACAGCTGCCGCTGGCGGCGGTGTATTTGTTACTGTGTAGTGCGGACCGCTCTCACTGCACTATACTTAAATACAGTGGGGCCCGGAGGACACTGGCGGCGAGTGCAGCGGCGCTGTTGGATGTAGGCGGATATGGGCCCCTGCACCACAGCGAGCCCTGGTGCAAGCCCCTGGCTGCACCGCCGCTAGTTCCGCCACTGGGCTAAGATCTGTCCCGTCTCCGACATGTGCAGTGGGAGCCAAGGTGTGTGACCCCCAAAAATGACTATCACCGCAATGATGGGACAGACCACCCAGATAGGAGGACCAAGGCACAGGGAACAGGTAAATATAGCAGGGAGGGATGGGGAGAGGGTGGGATGAGGTGAGGAGAGGGTGGGATGGGTGGGACAGGATGGAAAGGGGATCAGCTGAGGTTACCTAGCATATGCCGGGTCCATTTACTAGTAAGATATAATGTTTTACTAACTTTCATTGAGCAGTTACCCCTACTGTATATTCTGATTTCGTCTTAAGGCTTTCACAGCCCTCGGACTTAGGTGTTTATGGATTCTAATTACTAAGCTTTGACTGAAGATAAAGGACCTCATTCAGAGTCGGTCGTTGCGGCCGCACGGTCGTAAGGGAAAAGGGGCCAGATATGCAAATGATGCACTCGCAAGTTGCGTCCCTAAGATCGGATCGTTAGCTGGCCGACCAAGGGGAGGATGCGGCCGCAAGACAAAAAAAACGCCCACTTCTCGTACGCATTACACGTCATCTCCGGGCATATATATGGATTAATCGAGACCATCGGGAACCATTGGAACTGGTCGTAGAGCTTAAGGTTGACCATACCCTCTCTTAAGCACTACGATCATGTCAGTGTACAAACCACCCATGTCATATGTGCCATGACACTACTTTGTTAATTATGCACTCCCATAAAACGCCGTTTGCATAGTCAGGCACGCCTGCATTCGGATCTCCACTCCCCCGTTTTCAAGCACCTTCCCCTGTTACCACCCACAAACGCCTCATCCTGTCACTCAAACTACCGACCTGGCTGTGTTCAAGGAGAGAGAAATTTCAGATCGTAGCAGCTAGTTTGCGCATGCGCATTGCGAACTTTACGCATGCGCAGTTTAGCGAACATCGGTGGCATACGACCGTGCGGCCGCAACGACCGACTCTGAATGAGGTCCAAAGTCCCAACCAATCAGCTTGTAACTGTCAGTTTTCAAACACAGAATGTGACATAGCAGTTAGGAGTTGATTGTTTGGGACTTTATCTCCATCTAAGGCTTAGTAAATAGACCCTTATGTATCAAGCAGTGAAAAGCATGAAGAAGTGAACAAGTGGGGAAGTTGCCCATAGCCATCAATCAGCTCCTACCTATTTTTTTATAGACTGCACTTGATAAATGCTACTTCAAAGCTGATTGGTTGCTATGGGCAACTTTGCCACTGGGCCACTTCTCTAAGCTTTTCACTACTTAATATATAAACCCATCAGTCCTCTCTTTTAATACGGTTATAGGGAGATTTATCAAATCTTGCAGAGAGATAAAGTGGAGAAGTTGCTCAAAGCAACCAATCAGCTCCTGTCATATTTCTAGCACAGCCTGTAAAACGACACATAGAGGCTGATTGGTTGGTACGCTCTAGCTCTCCTCACTTTATCTCTCTCCAAGATTTAGTCTGATTCAAACTGGCAGTGGTACACCTTCTATGCAATCTTTCCATTTATAAGAATAAGAAGTTTACCTGGAAGGGGTTTTAAAGAAATTCAAGTATAATTGAGCAAAATCACTGCTACATTTTGCGTAAATCAATTTTCGTGACTGAACAGGTCGTTTCACAGAGTTGTGAAACTATACAAGCTTAAAGTTCCTTTTCATTTTGCCAGTCCATGGGATTCCACCCACACTGTATGGTATATTCACATTTTGTGGAATAGAGCTGCAACAAGACAATGGCAGTCATTCAGTTGCAGTGTAGAGTTATTGGAGCAGTAGATGGAACACTTAAAAGCTAATATAATGGGGATGCAATGTACGATCCCATGCAGCTCTATGCGGGTGGGGGAGGGGGGTGCCGGGATATCGGGCGGTCGTCCACTAGAACGCTCCGTGTGTGGGGACAACCCAATATGTCGGCCGCCAGATCGCAAGTCGCATCGCAAGGTGCATATTGCACCGTGTATTTGGGGCCTTAAGAGTATATCATTGTATCTGTTCTTATTATACTGCGTTTATTTTTGTGATCTGTTCCTAGGCAAATTTGCTAAATTGAATAATTTGGACAAAGCGGGGGACATTTTAAGAAAACTATTTTACAGGTTACCAGATTCCAACTGTCCTTTCTCTAGCACATATTATACAGTGAAAGCCAATGGCTGATTGGTTGATGTGGGCAGCAGTAGCTTTGCTATACAGTTCGCTGTGGAACAGCTTTCATAAATCTCCCTCCTTTTTTTGGTTCATTTCCACAAAGTTTGATAAAGTTATATTTAATCAGGGGATGGGCCAAAGGGAACAGCTTATACATATCTTTGCAACTATAAGCATTGGGGAACACACAGCTAGAGTCTGCAATTCATTAGAGACTGCAGGAATAATTGCGTCACGTGTAGGTGTGAACAGAGTTAAAAAGGCTCTAATGGAGGCAAACACTTTAGCACTATTCTTGTCCTTGATAGCCCCCATTATATCCTATGGAGCATTAAAACCTGATTCAGAGGTGCACACAATTGTAGCCATGACTCTGTCTTTTGCTGCTAATCCGCCCTGTGCATGTTAAGATGCGCTATCTGCCGACACATCAGTCATCCATCAGAGATTGCACCATCCCTATGAACATGGCCGACGGAGTTGCTGACCATGACACGTATGTGACACACCCACATCTGGCTAGCCAACCCCCTAGTACCACCCAGACACCCCCACTGAAATTGTCATTCTGTAAGGTCGTTCTGTGACTCGCGGTGGTAACCATGGTGTTGAATGAGCAGTGCGGCTCAGATGCTTATGCGACTGAAAATATCGGTCGCTTGCGTTCAGCATCAATACTGCGTCCACCTCTGAATCAGACCAGAAATGTGTTTGGAGATAATGGCAGGAACTGGACGACGTAGAGCAATATATCCTACAAAGTTGAAATTGACAATAGTCCTATAATCCACATAGCGTATGCTTCCTTTTACATGGACACAGAGATATATATTTTTTTATTTGTTATCAGGGTCCCCATGTGATGTATGGGGCAGATCCCATACATCACAGTAAGTACTCCTGTGGGTAGTAGTAACCCAGGTTGGGAATCACTGGCCTAGAACAATTACATTTTAAAATAAATGTATACTTTAACATTCCAAAGTAATGCACTATTTTACTCTGAGGGCTCGTTTTTGTTATTGATTAGTTTAGTTGTTTCATTGATGTTCAAAGTGAATGTTTTACCTATCCTAACCTAAGCGCACATGGCATTGTACCCCAATTATGTTACTAACATGCAGAAATTGAAATACATCCAACGGGACATATATATATATATATATATATATATATATATATACTGCTTTGGGTTCAGAGATCCTGTTTTGATAATCCTATATAAAAGGATTAAATTCAACTATAAAAAAAGTTAAGTGCATAGATTACACTTTATGTGGGTTGTGTCATTGGAAAGACACAGCAATAATTACATTTAAAAGCCCATTTAGCCTGGGGCAATTTTACTAGCTCCACATGAAACCCTACACCATGCAGGATGTCACAATCTTCTTTGAACTTGATGCATCCTTTGGATTTGAAGCTTCTGAATCTCCTGATTAGCTTATGTGGTGCCAGCCTCCCAGTGGCACTTAATGAAGATAGTCCTTTATCTGCAACTTTAAAGGGAATAAGGGACTAGTTGTCTAAAGTAAACAGAATGCCTAACCACAAACAGAGCAAACTTAGTTAAAGAAGATATAATATTTCTGAGACAACACATATAAAATGTGCCACTGCCAGACTATTCTAAAGATAAAAGAAGAGTATGTAAAAATGGCAGAATAACAATGTCTGGCTACTTGGGACTTTTATTGAATTTGGGTTTAGAACAGAATTTACTTTTGAGATTTTTTTACTTGGATATTTTTTTCCCAGTTCCTCCACTCAAACAACATTCAAACGTCAACAGATAACTGCTGAGCAACATTTGTATAACAATGTCTTGAACAAAGAGATCATCTAGGCTGTTTTTTGACAATTTCCCCGTACAGTTGAAAAATATTTTACTTGAAATGGTATCAAGAGTTTTAAAAATACAAAACATTATTCAATGAATTATGAAAAATATGTAATTCTTGGAGTTTTTGTGATGAAAACAGACAGAACAGTATTATAGCACTATCCTTTTAGTATTAGTATTGCTTAAATATCTAACTGTAAATGACCTGCTAAGAAATTTAGAAAAATGTGCATTTGAAATTTTAAATGACAGGAATTACATGCATTTTACATAATGATAATGAGATTTGACATCTCAAGAGTTTAGTACTCCCCTTCCCCAAAAAAAACATCTACGACGGATTGGAGCAATTCCCGTTCTGCTGACAGCGTGGTCAGGGAATCACTCATGATTCCCTGATGGGTTGCAGAATAACGATGGGCGCCGATCAGAATTTCCGATCAGCGGATCAGCGTAATAGATTGGATAGGGAATTGGGGAAATGCTCCTCAGATGTATGGGCCACTTAAGGGGGAGATTAATCAACTCTTGGAGAGATAAAGTACCAACCAATCAGCTCCTGTCATTTTTCAAAGAGCCTGTAACGTGATAGATAGGAGCTAATTGGTTAGTACTTTATCTCTGCCTAATTTATCTCTCTGAAAGGCTTAATACATAGACCCCACAGTCTGTAAAGTTGCAGTTACGAGTTGATTGGTTGGTACTTTATCTATATCCACTTTATCTCCCTCCAAGCGTTGTTTAATATCATCCTAAATTATCATGGAGGGCAGTTCAAGCGTATTTTGGAAAATAATAATATTGACTGCTGATAAAAGCTGTGTCAACATGGAATGTAATGACCGTTGTTGTGTACTCAGGGCCTGATTCAGACCCGCTCACGAGCGCTACACACTCGCGAGCAGGTCGATGTTTGGCCACTGCGCATGCGTGAGACCCGGCTAGCGACGGGCGCTCCGTCGCTCCGGGTCTCGCACCAAAAGGGGGCAGCTGTCGATTTTTGCGGCTGTCGATTCTTGACAGCCGCACCGTTTTGGAGGTGGGCAGGGGGGGTTGCTGACCAAACAGAGGCGTTCTCGACGGAACGTCTGCCATTTGGGGGCAGCCCCACTGACATCACGAGTGATGTCAGTGGTGAGCTTCCGGCTCTATTAAGAGCCAGAAGCTCACTGGGGCTTGCGGGAATGAGACCCTGCCACAAGGGTCTCATCACAAGCCCCGATGGTCGCGATGGTCTCGACCATCGCGACCATCACCTGACCGCTTGCAATTGTTGTGGGTGGTCACCCACAGCTATGCGAGCGGCCCGGAGGCCGCACCAAAAATAAAATAAAAAAGCACCCTGATTCAGAGCGAGCGCTCTTTCAGAGCGTCCGGCTCTGAATCAGGCCCTTTGTCCCCTCCCACTAGTGTCAGAGATGCACAGGAGAGATTGAGGGGGTAATTATAAGGAGGGCAAGGGACAGAGTGTTGGAGTGGGAAAGAGGGAAAAGGGGGAGGGGAGAGAGGTATGGAGAAAGTGTTTGGGGTGGGAAGGCAGAGAAAAAGGGGGGGGATAAATAAATAGAAGCCACACTACACTGGGCATTACAGCTAGTTGAAGCTATAACTTTACTGAAGTAAAGTGCATGGAATAAAATGCCAACAAATATAGTAAAAACAGTATAGTAATTGAAATATGCTTATAATAAATACAGATCTGTCCTGAGGCTAAACAATAGTCAAAATAGGATGACTAAATGAACAAATTCATCTTTATCTGATGTCATGCTCTTTGTTTCTGTATTGACCTCTTTGTCCTCCACATCTACTTAAAAACTGACGTTGCAAACAAACTGCTCTGCTGACAACGAGTGGGACTCATCCTCTGCAAGTTTTATGAATGTGCGGCTGACGAGACCCACTAGTTTTGAGCAGTGAAGCAGAAAAAAGCTGCATGGTACTGATGTCATGACAGTTTTTCCCAATTTCACTGAGCATAAGCTAAGACGCACCACTACTCTAGAAAATGGGGTGGAAAAGGTTTCAACTGCGAAGGGGTTAATATTTTAAAACATTAATATGAACTCAGAGGAGTTTTAAGAAAGGTGCAGGCTCCTATCGGGCCCCTCCTCTCCGGCAGTGCAGTAGACTCTGGCATTGTGGAAGAGTCTACTGCACATGTGCAGGTCTTCGGGAACATGGCGCCTGATTCAGACCCACTCGCGAGCGGCTGTCCGCTCGCAAGTGGGTCGATGTTGTGCACTGCGCATGCGCACGACGGAGGGAGCTCCGTCGTGCACATGCGCGAGACGCGACGAGCGAAGGACTTTCCTTCGCTCGTTGTGTCTGATCAAAGGGGGCGTGCTGTCGATGTTGATTGACAGCACGCCCCCTTTGGTGGGCGTGCCTCCCAGACGGGGGCGTTCCAAAAGGAATGCCTACCGTCAGAAGCCGGCCCACTGACATCACTAGTGATATCAGTGGGAGTGATTTTGGCTCTGATAGAGCCAAAATCACTCCGGGCCTTGCGGTTGAGAAACTCAACCGCAGGCTCTGGCTCGCAGTGGCGATGGTCGCGATGGTCAAGACCATCGCGACCATCACCCTGCACGCTCGTATAGGCTGTGGGTGGTGACCCACAGCTATACGAGCGTCCAGGAGGATGCTCCATAATTATGGAGGCCGGCCCTCATTCAGAGCGTGCGCTCTGCTCAGAGCGTCCGGCTCTGAATAAGGGCCTTGGTCCCTACACCATGTTCCCGAGACATTTCTACTGCCATACGTAAATCACCGGAAAATGGCCATGGTTGCCATTTTCCCCTTGATTTCTGCAGCTCTGTAGCCAGCGCAGGGCCGATGGAGCGGTAAGTATATTTATATGGGTGCAGGGTGTGCTGTCTGAACCACCTGCACTGCACACCTTGCACCCATTAGAGATACGTCCCTGACCTACCTTTAGAGTTTATACTAAATAAAAAAAATATATACATTTATTTTACTGTTACACTGGTCATCATCTAATATTTCTGGTTTTATTTATCAAATAACAATTTTGCTGTTGTTTTTTAAAACAGAAATTTCACTAAAGTCAAAACCGAGATGTCGGCACTTAGAGTACCAGCGCCGGAATCCTGACACCTGTCAGAATCTCAGTGCCGGCATCCTGAAGGAAGGTAGCGTGGTTGTGGGGAGGGTTAGGTGTTAGGGTTAGGTTGTGGGGAGGGTTAGGCACTAGGGGGGAGGGTTAGTTTTTGAGTGTTGGGAGGGTGAGGGGGAGGTTAGGTTTAGGCACTAGGCATGAGCATTAGGTTCAGGCATCGGGGAGGGAGGGTTAGGGTAGATCGAGGGGGAGGGTTAGGATACCGACCAACAGGTGTCTGTATCCTAACCCTGTCAGAATGCCAGCATCAGGATTTTGACCACCAGGATCCCGAGTGCCGGCATCCCGAGCGCTGGTATCTCGTACCCATCCCCTATGAAACATAGTGACAGACAGGATGGCAGAAACTTTAAAACTTTATAGAATGGTTTTATTATTCAAGAATGAATGGCTTAAAAATAAAAATCCTGGTAAAAAATGTAATATTTTACCAACACACTACTGCAAACAGCAAATCACAGGCCACAGGTCAAAACAGGTAGATGCAGAAGAAGTGACAGACTAGTAGTCGTTACACCAATACAGCAAGGTGGATAAAGTTGATAATGAAAAGTTGTGCATGATGGATTGTCCTTGAGACCTCCCACCTTTATGTTGTATAATAAAAAAACCATGAATGGTTCAACAAACCAATCACATCAGCAACAGTGACTGCCACTTTTGTAGCTGAAGTGATTTGTTTGGGCCCCCTCAAAAGAAAACATTTTGTTGGTTTGGTTAAACCAAGCTACTAATGGGTGTCATGGCTTTGGTGATCTGCTGTACAACAGGATGGTGGTTGTCATACTTAGCTGCAAATGATTGTTTCCCAGTCAATTGTTGTTTGAAATGTCTAGTCTTCTTGGTCCCCTTCTGTGATGAAGATCCACCCCCAGCAGCATAGCATGCAAGGATTCTTCTTGAGAATCCTGGGAAGGAGAAGAGTAAATTTGCCCTTGAAAATTGAATGCAGGATTACCTTCAATCATTAATGAGGAGTTTGATAATGAAGGTGTTGGCGGTGGAGATTGCATATAGTTGGACCTATAAATGCTGCTAGTAGCTGATGCTGGTCTGCTTGTTATTATCTTCATGATTTTCCAGATTTTGATAAATACTTTGAATAAAGCTTTGAATTATATAACAGGGAGAAGGTGCCCTACCTCTACTTACTCAGGCAGTACAAATGGTGCAGATGCCTTGACAAATGTTCTCAGGATTTGGGTAAAATTGATTCCACATGGAAAAGGAAGATTTGTTTGGTCTTTTGCCCAAGCATGACAATGTCTTTCTTTATTACTCACAAAAAGTTGGAGTTCATGTACTCTTTGTTCCAAGTAGCATCCCTGGAAAAACAAAAACAAAACAGCACTATTATCATAGTGATCTTTGCGGTGCTTTAAATCCGCTGCAGATTGACAGCATATTCTATTGGAAATCGATAATCCGATGGGGCTTTAGACTGAAATTTTATCATGGACATCGCCATCAGAATTCTATTGATGCTCAAATACAATGGTAATAAAAACCTGATCTTAAGACAGCAATCAATGGTGATGTTCAGCCGATTGCAAAACACAGTAAAACTGATTCTTAGTAATTTACCCCTTAGTCTAATTAAAGGCTATGCAATTTGTGTCAAAAACAAAAATGTAAACAATATAAAATTTGTATATAGCAAAACATGTAAGATTGAAGCATAGAAAAACTGCTTATATATTTAAACATTTTAATAACGTATTTCTCTATAAAATAATGGTACTGAATATGCCATAAATGAAACAATTATACCTGTTGATTAACTAATTTTTTTTAAAATTTAAAAAATATTTTCTAAACATTTTTTAGACTGTCCAAATGAAAATATATAATGTAATGTTATTTTTTCAATGAGTGACATTTTGAAGTATCATTTTTCTCCATTAAAGTAGTTATGTGGACTATATTTTATTTTCTATTAATTTAGTTGTAAAACAAAAACCTAATGTGATAAGTCTTATTGCATTCTTCTCTAATTCTGAATATATAAACACTCTGTTGTTGATAATCTATTAGTATCTATATTTTTTTTCAAAATATTCTTCATATCTTTAGTCACTTCATATTTCTTTTATTATTATAGCAAGAATAAAATAATAGCTACAAAGGCCAGACACATGTTTTACATATCAAAAAGTCACCTTTGAAGAACAGAGCAGCAACAATGTAAGGGAGATGTTTGTCCTCTACCTATCTATCTATCTATCTATCTATCTATCTATCTATCTATCTATCTATCTAACTATCTATCTATCTATCTATCTATCTATCTATCTATCTATCTATCTATCTATCTATCTCTGTCATCTCTTCCCACTTTCCGACTCTCACACTCTCTCTCTCTTTGCTGCAGAGTATGTGTGCCTAAATGATCCCCTTGAGAATAATAATAATAAAAAAAATCAGAGGTGGAGAGTTATTCTCACTGAGTATATCTTGTACCTACTGAAAGGCTAATAAGAATCCTCTGAGGAATTATGATGAGACAGTTTGTATATTCCAATGAACCATATTCAGGTAATTCAATTATGCTTGTTCAAACTTGAGGATTTATTATTTTTCTTTTACTTAATCATAAATATATGTAATTAGGTATAATGAATTGGATAGTGTAGGGTTTGCATTGACAGTAGAAGAACTGGAGCTTGTTGCCATACTAATGAATTGAGGACCTGATTCAGAGATGTACACAACTGTGGGAGGTAACAGGGACTGGTGGCATAAATGCAGGCGTGTCACAACCGTTTTTGGGTCAGGCGTGTCACATCCCATATGCAGTGAAATGCTCTGGCGTTTCAGTACATGTGGCCATTCTGTGCGACCATAGGGCTACCCAGAAGACCGATAATTGAATTACCTGCAACCAATGATGCGTCTTTGTACGCAGATTAGCAAAGCAGCAGGTGGGAGTCTCAATACATCTTGACAGCTGCATATGGGATCACAGCTGTAATGTACATCTCTGATTAAGCCCTGAGTTTGGGTGGTTATTTTGGGTGGGATGTATCACGAATCTCAATTTGATTGTGATACATCCCATCACTATTCACATGTATAACTGCTTTCTTTAATGCCGGTATGCATGAATACATGCCTGCTGGGACAGCCCTTCCCATATAGAACTGTCTCAGTGAAGAAGTGACTTCTGGTTTATAACCCAGGAATCCTAATGTGCAGGAGGGTCCCTCAGCCAGCACCTGTGCAAACCACAGGGTCGGAAAGGGATCCTTTGTACAGTTTGAGTCTCCCATATCCAAAATGCTTGGGACCAGAGGTATTTTGGATATCGGAATATTCCGTATTTTGGAATATTTGTATACCATATTGAAATTTCTTAGGAATATGGCCCAAATCTAAGCACAGAAAGCATTTCTGTTTTATATACACCTTATACACACACCCTGAAGGTAAGTTTATACAATATTTTCAATAATTTTGTGGCTCAAACAAAGTTTGTGTACATACATGAAATTAATTTATGTTTCATATACATCTTATGCAAACAGCCTATAGGTCATTTTATACTTTATTTTTAATAATTTTGTGCCTTAAACAAAGTTTGTGTACATTGAACCATCAAAAAGCAAAGGTTTCACTATCTCAGTCATGGTGAAAAAATTCTGTATTTCGGAATATTCCGTATTTCGGTATATTTGGATATGGGAGACTCAACCTGTATTCCTTTCTAGTGCTGCTTTTTACGGTAAGAATACCATAGGCTTCTATAGGCAAAGTCATCTATAGATGGCACTGCCTATTGGGCAGAAGGTCTGGAAAATGTAACTTGCTACATATGGGCACATCACAGCTTCATAGAATTCTATGGAGCTTACTGTGCTGCAGACCTTTTCATTCCTATGGCCATCCATAAATATTGCAGTAGACTTCAGAAAACTGTAGTTTTTACCTCATTAACATATTTGATATATCCCGACCTTTGTATCCCTCTGGATTGTTATTATCATACAGTAAGTTTTGCAGCAGAAGCAGTACAGTTTAGATGGTTAGACAGATAGTGGTATTGTGGGGAGAAACCTTCAAGAGAGATAAAGTGGAAAAGTTGCCTATAGCAACCAATCTGCTTCTAGCTATCATTCATCTAGCATAGTCTACAAAATGAAAGTTAGAAGCTGATTGGTTGGGCAACTTCTCCACTTTATCTCTCTCGAAGGTTTGATAGACCTCACCCTTGATGTTTTATTGGTTAAACATCCATTCATGTAACAGAGTTAATGCATTGCATCTTCATATATAAAAGCAAGCTGTCTCTCATGTTTTTTCAGGAGAGGTATAATATTACAACATTGTTGCCATCTAGTAACTTGTTTGGAAATATCAGGCTAGGTGGCGGTATTGAGCCATTGATTCTGTGTGGGGCTGGAGGGATCCGCCCACACAGGGAACAAAAAGGAGGAGTGGCCACACCTAAAGGCTGCCTTGTGTACAGAGCCCAGCTAATGAGGCAGACCAGTCAGGCTGCATGTGGAGTCAGTCTAAGGAGGACTGAGGCAGCCAAAGACCCCAGTGTGCCAAGCCAGGCCAGTGGGAGACCAGGAGGCCATTTCCAGACCTGCAGTTAGGCAGGGAGGATCACAAATCTCTGACTGTGTACTGTATGTGAAGTTGTAGCAGCTACAGGCCAGGAGGCCAGTGTCCAGACTTACATGAAAGCAAGGAGGAACACAAGAGAGACTTTGTGGCCAACAGGCTATGTCTTAGCCTGTGAGAGACATGACTATAAAGACTGATACTGTATTAGGCATGCTGACTAGATGCCCATTATAGAGAGGGGCCAAGAAGTGAGGTAGTGGCCTTAGTGGGGGCTAGGTCATTTATTATTTTGTTCCTGCATGCTGACAGTAAAGTATCATTTATTTTATTTAAACCTGAAAGCTGAGTTTGGACCCTTATTATGCATCACTGACCCCTCAACTGAGCTAAATGACCCCAGATATATCACACTAGCGGTGGACTCTTTTTATATCATTGGTTCAGTTATAGAGTATTGCGTTATTTGTCATTTCTAGTAACATAGTAGTGTTCTATAACTGATTGGTTCAATAATAATTTTCCCTGCAATGGACCAGCACTGTGTCTAAGTCCTTATTGCATTAACTCACTTTCTATGCTGACTAAAGTGATTAGGCACATGCAGTACATTGCATATTTTTAACATTGCATATTTTTTACAGTGTTATTTGTATTAGCACTGTACTAATCCCTTGCAGCAATAACCCACTTTCTAAGCAGGCCAAGATCATCATGATTTTGTCATTGATAGCATATTGTATAGAGATGAAAAAAGACTCCAGTAAAATCCGATGTGCATTTTGCTTAGTGTGACTTTGTCAAGGCTAAGAATTTCATGCAGTGACGTAACGAGCAGAGCACATGCCCTGGGCACCTTAGAAGGCCCAGCAGAGAAGGGTGTCATCGGCCAGGGCAGTGTATCGGAAGTTGCCGTTATAGAAGAAACATTCCCTGGGCAATGTAGCTTTCTGCTCTGTGAGTCCTGGCATCTCCTCTCTGCGCCTGATCACATTTCCTCCCTTTCAGTCATATTCACATTTTAAAATACAGTCATAGTTGGGACTCGAGCTTGTCACTTCATGCTTTGCAGTCAGACAGCTTATTACTAGGGAATACTGTGTATTCTAACTATATGAAGCTATTTCTTATTATTCTAAAAAAGAGTCATACCTAGGATTTAAACATAGCACCTCATGCTTTGCAGTCAGTCACCTTACCAATAGAGCCATCAGCTACTACAGTGAAAGCCTGTGAATTCTAACTTTATCAAGCTACTTCACATTCTCCATTATCTAAAGTACAGCCATACCTAGGATTCAAACTTAGCACCTCATAATTTGCAGTTAGTCACCTTACAAATGGAGCCATTTGCTACTACAGTGAAAGCCTGTGAATTCTAAGTATGGGTTGATTTTTGAGGCGTGGGTCCCCTGGATTGCTTTGGTTGGGCTGCCTCAGGGCATCGCATTATAAACACATTTTTCATTTTTTGCACTTTTAGCACCTCTATTTTTTGTTTATTATATATGTATTATTTTCACATCTCTATTTTTCACCTTCTTTCTAATACTGCTCTTTTCTTAGCACCTTTTTACGCTTCACCTTTTCCTCATTAGAGTGATGCCCTGGGGTGGCTCACCTGGGCCTGTTTGGGGGTGTCCTGCGCTCTGGATTTGAACCCCAGTATGTTAGGGACCTACCCTCAGAGGATACCTGGGTGTGGCGAGTAGGTCCATAACCATGGCCATGATTATGCTAAAACCTCTATTTAATTATTTTTGAAAAATTCTATTGCAAAATGTATTATATATAATTAGTAATGATGGAGTTGTGCACTTGTGATTTTTCTTTTTGAATTCTAACTATATCAAGCTACTGCACATTCTCCTTAATTTAAATACTGTCATACCTGGGATCAAACTGGAATAGAAAGGAATGTTCTCAGAGTGATGAGAAACGGTGGCGTGTCATGTTGACACCCCCCAATTTTTCAGTGGCCACACCCCTTGTGGTGGAATGTGGCCACGCCCAATTTTGGCATACAGTTGGGGGGGTGGGGGTTTTGCAAAAGACTCTAGTTACGCCTCTGATTTCCGGCTATACAAAGTTGCACAGAAGTATAAATACACCTGTTTTATTATGGATGTATACACCAAGCCTGGGTTGGTGCCAGTACAGCCTGAAGATGTTGATGTTTATCATACACCTTGCCTACGGGGCTACTGTATATGTGCATTTTTTTCAGTGTACGGAAAGCAGAATCAAAATGTGGTCACCTAGCATACAACTCTGAATTGGCCTCTGAATCTGTATCTGGCTTTTTGTCACTTGCTTGCTCATATTAATCTCTCTCTCTCTCTCTCTCTCTCTCTCTCTCTCTCTCTTTCTCTTTCTCTCTCTCTCTTTCTCTCATATATTCCTCTCTCTTGCTCATATTAATCTCTCTCTCTCTCTCTCCTCTTTCTCTTTCTCTCTCTCTCTTTCTCTCATATATTCCTCTCTCTTGCTCATATTCCTCTCACGTGTGCTCATATTTCTCTCTCTCTCTCTCTCTCTCTCTCTCTCTCTCTCTCTCTCTCTCTCTCTCTCTCTCTCTTTCTCTCATATATTCCTCTCTCTTGCTCATATTCCTCTCACGTGTGCTCATATTTCTCTCTCTTCCTCCCTCTGTTTGTTTTTCTCTCTCTCTCCTATAAATCTTTTTTCTTTAATGAGAAAGTTATTGGAATATTTATGAACACCTGTTATTCCATTTGCTGTATATTGAAATGCATCATCCAGGCAGCACAAGTGAAAATAAGTGATTCATACTTGAAAGTGTATCAGACTGCATGTAAATCTATATATAGTTACTAATCTCAGACAGCTCCATGCCTGGGATTGTGTTGCATACCAGCCTTCCTGCCACTGCACATACATAATACTTACACTGCATCTATGACATACAGCAAACCTTCTGCTTGTCAGATATTGGAACCCACCTAGCACGCTTAGCAGGTGTACATACACTGATCAGTGTAAGATGCCATGTGGTACTGTAATATTATGTAGCACCTCAAGCAATTTTGCTGTGGTTATTGATGTCTAGAAAGCACAGATTCCCCCCTCCCCATTTATTATAACATTTATGGTGTGCTTTTTATTTCAAAGGATGTCATGAAATGTGTTTTATTATCAACTGCAGGGTTAATTGTACTGTATGAGTTATTGCCTGCTGTATTCTCCTTTCCTCCAAAGTAATCTCCTGTCTTTCACATCTGGATTCCAGAACATCAAAATATGACTTTCCCAACAATCATATTGTTCGGGTTACAGCACATATAGATAGAATGACACTGTTGTGTGAAATATTTGCTTTAATTTGCTTTGTTGCAATGGCAGTGTTCACTGGTGTACACATGGAAAGACATTCTATTATATTAAGTGATACAACCTGTGTCATTACGGTGCATGTATGACTACATTATTACATTCTGGTACACTGCATGAAAATAATATACTGTAGATTTTTATAGGAAACACAGAGATGAAGATTTCTCACCGTGTATAGTTCTAGGTTTATTTTAAATAAAATACCAAAAAATTGCAGTTATTTTATTTCAAAGATAAAACATGTTCTGCTTTCAAAGACAAATGTGGTTTACATTTAATATCTGAGAAGTAGGTTCTTACTCTTGACATGAAGCGTCATCGGTATGGCTCGTATAAGACTGCAACACGCAAAGATAAATAATCAGACTTTTCATTTTATATTCTTTCCCCATTGGTGTTGATTGATCCTCTCCTGTTTTGTACTTGCTTACATCCTGCTTGTATTTTATTTATTCTATATTTATTCAATGGAAACAAACAATTCTTGTCTTCTGTGCTTACCATATCATAACATTATGCCAACAGACTTTATAGCTAGTATTTCACAACCCATTTTACCATTGCTGTGTAACTATTATAGGGGTGGCCTATTTATACGGTATGTTACACATTATTGCTTGGAAACAGAGCTTTATGTAGCCTTTTGAAATGGTTTTTGGGAAATCTTAGGTTAGCAGGAGGCCACTAGAAAGCCATATGCCATGCCCTTTTCTTGTTGAAAAAGATCTGTCTAAAATCAGCCAGATCTCTGCGTACCACTCACCTGTTTCCACGCAGGGGCAAACGCAGAATTTCTAGAGGCGGGTTTCCAAATACTTGATTTTAGAGTGAGTGTGGACAGCCCATGAAGAGGACATAATAAGTACTTAACCAGCTTTAATATGCGTCATACAAAGTGAAGTGTATACAGGGGTGTAACGAGGGCCGTTCCGGTAGAGCATGAGCTCCGGGCACCAAAATGGACAGAGGGTGCCATCCAGGATTCCAGAATTCATGGGGCGCTGCACAATATGATGACCACCTGTTAGTTTTATCTCGATTTGTTTGCGCTATGTCCTAAATAAGTTACAGATCTGAGATCCTTTTCTACATTTCTTGCTCCCTCAAGCTGCCCAGATTGCCTCCCCTCACCTCCCCTTTCCTGTTAGATTGATTACATTCACTTCTCATCTCTTTAATTCCCTCCCCTCTCTATCCTGTGATCAGCTCTTTGCCCCTGTCCTCTCCTTTCTTATTGGCTTCTGTCACCACCCCTCTCCTATCTTTTTATTATTGGCTTCTGTCACCACTCCTCTCTGAACATCACTTTCCTCTCCCCTGCCCTTTTTGTTCCCCTCCCTCCTCTCCTCATTCATTCATTCATTGTGCTTCAATGGACTTTTAAGTGACACATCTGAGGTAAAGTCCTAAACTTCAATTATACGGTATGAGATTAAAAAAGTCACTGCTTTGCTATTTAAAGTAATGGAGGTGTTACAAGGCATGGCCACAAAGTGTTATTTGAAAGGTCTTTTAAAATATTAGGAGACCTGAAATAATAATAATGCTGGTAGACAGAACATGACATGATTCATAGTACTCACATTAATATACTGTAGGTGCAATGTATATTTGCAAAGTAGGAGCATAGCTGAGAAGGGAGCTTCCCATAGGTGTTCCCACTCCAGTGAAAGCTGCTTGGGGCAGTAATTGCTGTCATTAGCTGTGTACCCTGTGGAATTTCACTTTTGCACATGTATTCTGCCAATTTAAGTTAAATGATCAGTATATATATTTTACAATCTCCTCTATTGACTAATAACAATGCTTCAAAGGAGATAAAAGTCAGATCCTAGGTGCTATACATAAATAAAGTAGTGCCAAAGGACCTACTCCCAATGGGACCTCAATGCCCAGCGTCATACTGCCACTATTTGCTGTTTTTCTCTTCACTTCCGTATTCCCCCGCAGGCTGGCCATACCCCACTGGCACAGTTCAGTACAGGGGGTTGGGGCTATATCCACTTTCTCCAGGCGCCATGGTTCCATGCTACTCCTCTAAGTGTATGTCATAATTCTAACATATACAGAACCAGCAACCACAATAGGGCCATCCTGCCTCAATGTTTTAATTTTACATGTGGGCACCATTCCAGAGCATGGAAGCAAACCGGGATCCTGGGGAGCAGCAGAAGAACCTAGCAAGAGGGGCGTATCTATAATGGGTGCATGGTGTGCGGTGCACATGGGCTCCCGGGTCCAGGGGGGCCCGCCCCGCACACCCTGCACCCATGTTATCTAAACTTACCTTTCCGAGGTCCCACGTCAGGTCTCTCAACACTGCTCAAAATGCCGGAAATCTTTTCCTGTGTTTTGCGTATGCACTGTTAGGAAATCGCCGGGAAAATAGCGGCCGCCCCATTTCCCCGATGATCTGCGCATGCTCAGTAGACTCTGGGCACACTCTAGTGCCCAGATTTGACTGATTCTGCAGTGGCCGGCCAGCCACAACAGTCGGCTGCCGGCCGCCGGGGTGAGAGGAGGGGGTCCGTGACGGGGTATGCACATGGGCCTCCTCCTCTCTAAAGACGTTCCTGCTTAGCACTGACCTTGACATAACTGTACATATTGGTGTCCTTATGCACTGGATAACTGTATTAATAATTAACCCTATTGATGGTCTATAGCAGTTTAACCTTAGCAGTGCATGTTTTCCAGATCTCCTAGTTGGTACACAGGTGTATTCATTACTGGCTGACACATGTTAAAAGATCCACAGGTGGTGCTAATTATTTCATTTGTGATACTGAGGAAAAAATGCAGCATTAGTAAAATTGTATTATATACTATTTCTATTGTGGTCATGGTGTGGGCTGGGGAGTGGGGTTTCCAGGCAACAGGAACCCCCCCTGCATTTGCCTATGCCACGGCCATGGCACACTTATCCTATGTACAAAGTTACAGCCATCTAACCGCAAGCGGAGATCCATCTCACTTGAGTGAGACATTGAATATACTACAGATCCACAGAGATGCATATGTACAACTCGGATGCAAGGGCAGAACAAAAAAGTTCAAATGCGACCAATTTGTGTGTTTCAAGAAAGGTGCTCAGAAGTAAACACTTATTCAAAGCTACACACATCACAACTGGCGATGAGGATTAAAACCACATTCATCACTGCACAAAGAAATTGCCGGAATTCCAGCTGTGACTCATGTAAAGTGGGAGTCAGTGTGAGAAATGGGGCTGCACATTGTGTCATACAGGCCTGGAGCTTAGTCGGGAACTAGTCAAATCAGCCATTACACAAATGTACTGTATGTGTAGAAGGCCTTCCACCCATGAATAAAAACTTTTAAAAAAAAGAGGATAGAGTAGTGCAGTGTGGCACTATAGAAGATTGGAACACATATGTAAAAGGAGTGAAACTTTATTATGAAGCAAATCAAATTAGAAGCAAAAACAAAGTTCAGCAGTTCGACTGAGTAACATACAATTGGGGCGAAGACATATCTTTTGTTGTGCACTTTATTAACATACAACCAAAAATGTATAAGGTGGTGCTAAAGGACACAAAACATTCAGATAATAAAATATCCTATTTTAATCACGATATCACAGTAAATAAAATACAGTCTAAAAATGACATTAAGACATATCTATATAAAAGAGGAAAACAATTCCTCACTATGACTCAAATAATATACTGAATTGGCACAAACTCCTATGTAATAAGACACTAATGTGTCCACATTCTAATAAATGTGTACAAGAAAATAAAATAAAAATGCTACACTACAATGTTGCAGTAGTGCTAGTGCACAGATGTTTTAAAGTTCCAATAAAGTGGATTTAGAAATCCATTGTGCATATATTCAGTGTATCAATGGAATTCCATATACTCACAGTCCAGGGAAAAAGAGAAAAAAATTATATATGATAAGAGGGGAAGCAATCGGGAAGCCGACTGCCTATATACCGGCAGCCGGCTTCCTGACTGTCTTATCCCGGCAAGGGTGAAATGCCGGGCGTCTCGATGTAGACGTCTGCATTTCCCCGACGCCAGGAGACAGCCGCGGGGGGGGGGAGGGTTAGGGTTAGGGCTCCCGGGGGGGGCTTAGGGTTAGGCAGCGGGGAAGGGGGTGGTTAGGGTTAGGCACTTAGAGGGGGGATTAGGGTTAGGCACTTGGGGGGGAAGTTAGGGTTAGGCACCCCTAAGGAGGGTTAGGGTTAGGGGGGTTAGGTTAGGTTAGTGGATACTAATCCCTATCCACGATCGGGATTTCCAGCGCTGTCGGGCTTCTGCTGCGTCGCACTCTGCTCCTGTCGGGCTGCCGCTGACGGGAATCGTCATTCGTATCGTATTTCATACCCATTCCGATAAGAGGCACCTCTTTATGGCTGATGTTAAAGAAGTAGGTGTGCTACTGTATATGTGTAATCTGCTGAGCAGATACTTTAATAGCTATTAGGTATCAGTCCCAATGTACTCCAGCAGTGTGCCAAGTCGTAGGGACTGTATGTTCAGCGCTGGCTCTGTGCTGCGGAGCACAGAAAGCTCCAATAGTATGCCAATGTCTGCAGCAGATGTTAAAGTAAAGTTTGTGGCAGAGCTTACTCACAGTCACACATGGAACGAGGCACAATAACCAGCGCGGATCATCTCTGTATCCATTCCTAGCCACAGGGACGCGCCACCTCCAATGCAGCCGTGCACGGCAGACAGCGCCCAGATGGAATAGGGTACGAACTGAGACAGTCCCAAAGGAGTAGCACCTCTGCATCCGTGGGATAAATGCACAGCGTATGGCACAAGGCAAATGGTTTCCCAGGTTTGTAGAGTAGCTTAATAACAGGCTCCTCCTGTATCCTTCAACATGTTTCTCCTCACTGAGAGGCTTTTTCAAAAAGTATATTGATAGATACAGAAAACTTCTCTGAATCATTTAGAAAGGGAATTGAACTAATTAAGCAATTAAGGAAATCCAGCTGATGTTGTTCAAAGCTAATTAAATCCCTATTTAAAGAATGGATATGGATGGAGTACCCCTATCTTGAAAAAGCTCCAAGAGAGTAGCGAAACGCGTCAAAGGGGTTTTATATACAGTGACCAGTGCTAGTATTATCTGGAGTTTGACTTTTTACTGCTACCCACTGCCAATTTCCAATTTATGCACAGAGAGGTGTTGGTTTACACAGATCACAAATAGCTGGTAATTAGGACGTGGGAGAGAGTGGCAGAAATTGCACCATCAGCGGGGACACGAGACCGCTGCCAGATCGAACCATCGGTCAGGTGCGTGCGTCGCCTGTAACCACCACCCCACCTTGCCATTACAAGAGCCCAACCAGCTGGCACTCAGGCCGCGAGAGAGAGCGGTGCAACTGGCATCATTAGTAGGGACACGAGACCGCTGCCAGATTGCGGTGCCGGTCAGGTACGTGCCTTGTTTAGAGCCGCCATCCTGCCTCACTACCAAGAGGTGACCTTTGCCAACAAGTTGTCACTGTGTGGACAATATCCCGGTGATTCTGCTCACTACACCCAGCGCTACATATTAATTTACACAAAAAGCTCTGGCGCACCACATATCCCAGCCATACACAGACCCACGTGTATAATTATTGGATACCCAATTGAAGGGGGACTGTTACTGCATATCATCACACCATGTGAAGGGTGGGCCAGGTGGATTTATGTGGCACAATTCAACAAATTTTCTACCTAAACATAAGGAACTTTGATGTATTGCAAGTACGAGCATAAAAGCTGATGCTCAGATGAACTTGGATACCAAACATATTTCATAAATCGAGCAGTGAGCAATTGACTTCAATTGTATCTAATTATAGATACATATACTCCAGTTATAAAGAGCTGTCACAAGAATTGCAACAATTTTGTTGAATTTTATTCTTCATATAGAGATATTATGTATGTTAATATGTCAATTATATTATTATGTGTGTAATAAATGTTTTGTGATTCAGAGAAGTTTGTCATGTGGATCAATTAAGTATACCCATTTCCTACCTATTCTTTCTTTCTTAGACTTTTTGGTGCAATGGACCAGCAACAGTATTGGTGCCCCCCCCTCCCCATTTTTAAAAGACACGCAGATGAAAAAGGGCCATGGCCTCATAGGGAAAGGCCATGACAAATCTGATTTGTCCCCAGGGCCGGCCCACCCGTTACGCAAAGTACGCAAGCGTGTAGAGCGCCTGTCGGCAAAGGACACTGCAAGGCCGCCGGGCTGTAATTCAGCTCCTTCCCGGCGCGGCTACAGACTGAGTGATGTAGAGAGATGGTGGTCCGGATTTCCGATCGGCGATTACATCTAATTAATGTCCGCCCGGTGACATTAATGACCGGGAGAACTATTGCTGCCTTGTATGTAATTCAGCAGCTCCCACTCCTCGGGTTGTGCGGCGTGACGTGATGACGTCACGCCCCGGCGCCACTCACCCGCTCGCTGCTTTCTTGTGCTTCAGTGCTGTGCCAGTGATGATGAGTTGCATGGAAACGCTCCTCTTAGGACGATGGTTATTAGAAGTAAAGGTGAGCAGTTATTATCCACCCGTCAGGCTGCTTGTCACAGATGTTGCAGCCTTGGAGGAGGGAGGAAGGAGGAGGATGGGGGGTGCATTAAATATATATATATGTATATATATATATATATATATATATATATACACACACATACTACACAATTGGGAATTTATATATATCTGTATGTCTTATAACTGTTATACTTTGTTTAAACTCGGCAAATTTAATTAAAACACACACATATATATATATATATATATATATGTGTGTGTGTGTGTTTTAATTTAATTTGCTGAGTTTAAACAATATATATATATTGGTTAGCTGGTGTGCGGTCTCTTTTGACTGTATGTAGGTAATTATCACTCAATGTACACGTCCACACTGTGTGGCAGGGTAATGTATAATCCAGTGTCCTAATAATAGCACCAGTGTCCCAATAAATTCCAGACCACTGCTCTCCTTGAAAATCCCAAATCCCACGAGTGAAATAGCTATTAAAGAAAGGCAAAAAGGGGGTGCTCCATAGTGCTTAAAAGTTTTAATTCACAAACACATCTAAAAACAGTGTGTCTGAGGTATGGTGTACTCGTACCAAAATTCAAACAGTGTTGGCTGATTAGCACATGGTTTAAAAGGTTATACTCCACCGACAAGCTGGAACATCACCATTACTGGGTTTCCACTTTTTCCACGAGAACACGCTCCTTTCTTTTTTTGGCTCGTGACTTTGGCACGCGCAAAGCCCAACAAGGGGCGCTGAAATCTATCTTCGCTTACCAAAAAAATAAGGCTCGGGCCGGCCCTGTTTGTCCCATACAATGATGAAGGGCAACCAATCCTGTTGTAACACTGTTATCCAGGTGTCACTGCCAAATACAGTGTGAATTCAATGGCTGCAGTGATATTGCACAGTATGTATGCAGTATAACTCATCAGCTTATATGTAGGAGAGCACTGGTGAAGCTGTTCCTGCAGAAGTGTTGGTTCATTAGAACAGCCATGCACAAGCCAGGAGCCGGCAGTGTAGATTATCAACTGAAGGTATAGACAGAGTGTTACTTGTAGTGTTATGCAGGGCCGGCCCTAGCCCAAATTTTTTGGTAAGCGAGTAGGTTTTTTGGCGCCCCCCTATGCAGTGCCCGCGGTAGTGGTCCCCCCTGTGCAGTGCCCCTTGTGCCCCCATTAGTAAGCTTATATAGTGCCCCCAGTAGTAATCCCCCCCATGCAGTGCCCCAGTAGTGGTCTCCCCTTGTAGTGCCCCTAGTAGTAATCCCCCCTCTTGTAGTGCCCCTAGTAGTCCCCCCTTGTAGTAGTCCCCCCATTGTTGTGCCCCCAGTGGAGGTTCCCCCATGTAGTGCCCCCAGTAGTTTGTCCCCCCCAGTAGTAATCCTCCCTTCAAGTGTCCCCAGTAGTAGCCCCCCTTCAAGTGCCTCCAGTAGTAATCCTCCCTTCAAGTACCCCCAGTAGTAATCCCCCCTTCAAGTACCCCCAGTAGTAATCCCCTATTCTAGTGCCCCCAGTAGTAATCCTCCCTTCAAGTGCCCCCAGTAGTAATCCTCCCTTCTAGTGCCACCAGTAGTAATCCTCCCTTCTAGTGCCCCCATTAGTAATCCTCCCTTCAAGTGCCCCAGTAGTAATCCTCCCTTCAAGTACCCCCAGTAGTAATCCCCCCTTCAAGTACCCCCAGTAGTAATCCCCCCTTCAAGTGCCCCCAATGGTAATCCTCCCTTCAAGTACCCCCAGTAGTAATCCCCCCTTCAAGTACCCCCAGTAGTAATCCCCCCTTCAAGTGCCCCCAGTAGTAATCCCCCCTTCAAGTGCCCCCAGTAGAAATCACCCCTTGCAGCCCCCCCCAGTAGAGACACACGTAATAAAAAAATAAAAAAAACACTTACCTGAGCTCCTGCTCTCGCCGCCGCTATCAGCTACTCCCGACCATTCTCCAGGGCCGCTTTGCATTATGGGAGAGACTTAATGACGTCATGAAGTCTCTCCCATTACCCACTGCGGGATTCGGAAGATGGCTCCCGCAGTGGGAGCAGCAGCAGCAGCCGATGAGAGTCTGACAGACTCTCATCAGCTGCTGAAACAAACACACAGCTGCCGGCACCGGCAGCTGTGTGTTTGGCACTGTGTAGCGCTGACCGAACTCCGTCTGGTCAGCGCTACACGCGCGGTACAGCTGTGTCACAGAGACACAGTCTGCACCGCGCTAAGCCTCTGAAATCTGCAATGGTGCGGCCGCGGCGCCCTTCACTATGTGGCGCCTTACGCGGCCGCGTACCATGCGTAACCATAGAACCGGCCCTGGTGTTATGCAGCAAATATCAGCAGAGGGGAGATCTGTGTATGTACCCTGCACCAGTAGCTGAACTCACCGACAAGAGTACTCGAGCTGTGCTAGTAACACCAGAGTTGGAAATAAGTGGCTGTGTTAAGGGCTACCATCAGAAATAGTGGGGTAGACAGCTCCATGTGTAAGATGTCTGACTGCCATGTGAGAGGTGTCCCGGTTATGACAGTATTTTGAAATGTGTGTGTTAAATAAAAGAGGACGTGACTAAAGGTGCTTGGGGGATGCCAGATGGGGTGGTAGTTGGCCAGGGAGAGGATAGAGGCTGCCAGGAGATGGAGGACGCTACAAGTGAGAATTAATTATAAACAGGAAATTGACAAAGTGTTAGGGGAGGGGGGTGATAGAGGCAGTGCAATAGATTGAAGGATGTAAAGACAATTTATTTAGGATAGCAATAACCAATACATGATTAATATAAGTGTTTTCATTATACCATCAAATTATTCACAAAATGTAAACAACAAATTTGACAACTTTTATATGAATTAAATAATTTGAAGACATTTCTGTGTTATTTCAGTATATTGCATCAGGTAATATTATTTGTTTAAAGTAACTTAAGATCTATCTACATGTGAGAATCTCAGGATCTTGGAAAATAAAGCTATTTCACATGCTGCAAGGAATAAAAAAAATACAAAATAGATTACACCATTCATGTATCAAAATATATACAGTACATTAAGCTTCATTTGCAAGCAAACAGGGAATATATTTAAAAAAAAGCAAGTACTTGAAAAGCACTGCTAGCAATTGTAAATTGAGCTGTAACTATATATGAAAATATTGTGCTCTGGAAATATTAATGGGTTTTGCATTACATAATATGAGATATTTGTAGCAGAATAATAATTAAAGCAGATACTTCCAGTTTACTAAAGTCTGTTGTAGCAATAGACTTCCATGACTTCTATGCCAAAAAATTGCAAACACGCAAGTCACTTTCTTCCTAATCCTGATAATTCTATCAGCCAGTGGGCCTGATTCAGAGCCGCTCGTAAGCGGCCGCTCGTTCGCTCTGAGCGATGTTTGCACAACTGCGCATGCGTATGGGTCGTAATGCGCATGCGCAAACCAGTCATTGCGGTCGGAAATCGTGCGCTCGCAAAACAGCGAGGGGCTGCTAATTTGATTGACAGAATGTACCTTTTGTGGGTGGTAACAGGGGAAGGTGCTTGAAAACGGGGGAGTGGAGATCCGAACGCAGGCGTGCCTAACGGTCAAAAGGGCGTTTAATGGAATTGCATAATTAGTAAAGGAGCGTCATCGACCACGTCACTTGGTTGTATTTTAGCCTGAACTGCTCGCAGTGATAGCGGTAGGAAAAAGCTACCACAAGCACTGCGAGCAGTTCAGATGCCTTTCGATGTACCCGATTAATCTAATAAATACCGGAGATGACGTGTGATGCGAACGGAAACGGGGCGTCTTTACAAAATAGCGAGCGGATTTTTCGTTTGCTTGCTCAGACATAGAGGCATCAACAAACTGCAAAGAGCGAGCGCTCAATTTAGATAGCCGGCCCCTTTTTTAGAACGACCGTCCGCAAATAGCGTCCAGGTCTGAATCAGGCCCAGTGTTTGCAGTGGCCTAATGAATGAGGCAAGCAGAACAATAGGAAGCATTTTACCTGGAAAATAAACCAATAACTCAGATCGACAACATTTTACTTTTTGAATGTTAAATTGATCTGATAGGGTGCTTCTTATGGTGGGTACACACTATAGCATATATCTGCATATCGAGTGATCTGCAGATATATCTGCAGGTGATGGTCATTCATGCACACTGAATGACCATCATCTGCATGCTGCAGCGGGTCGTGCCGGACTTGGGGTGGGTATGGGGCGTGGCCTAATCGAAGAAGGTGCGGCCACGCCCCGTTTAAAAAAAACTTTTGCGATGCAGCGCTGCACACTGAGGAGGGGGGTGCTGTGTGCCCCTTAGCCCAGCGCGCAGCCAATGGGGGGCGCGATCCATGTGATCGCTCCCCCCCTTTGGCATAGGAGACTGCTCAGGCTGCTGCTTTAGCAGCCTCATACAGTCTCTCAGTGCAGCCCGGCACGCAGCAGCGTGTGCTGGGCTGCTGTGGATGGAGAGCTGTGCCGGACCCGGGTAAGTAGTACCCGCTCACGGCTCCCCCCCCTCTCAGCGCCCCTGTGTACGGGCGATCGGCTGATCGCCCATACACACTTGCCGATGGACAGATATGTCTGCAGACATATCTGTTCATTGGCTGTGCAGCACAGCCAATGCGATATGTCTTTGAAACAACGTTGTTTACAGACATATCGTCTGTACACACTGGCTGGCGGGGGCCCGATATTTTGGCCTATCAATTGATCGCCCAATATATTGACCAGTGTGTACACAGCATTATAGTATTTTTTTATTGTGCTGATTTCAAATCTGTCTGCCAATTTTACGTGGAGGGCTGGGTTTTGAGTAACCTGCTTTTAAAAAAAAATGTTAATTTGAATTTTTCTTAATATCAAAATATTGGGCCTGATTCAGACCCACTCGCGAGCGGCTGTCCGCTCGCAAGTGGGTCGATGTTATGGACTGAGCATGCGCACGACGGAGGGAGCTCCGTCGTGCGCATGCGCCAGACGCGACGAGCGAAGAAAAGTCCTTCGCTCGTTGTGTCTGATCAAAGGGGGCGTGCTGTCAATGTTGATTGACAGCACGCCCCCTTTGGTGGGCGTGCCGGGGGTGTGCCTCCCTGACGGGGGCGTTCCCACGGGAACGCCTCCCGTCAGAAGCCGGCCCACTGACATCACTAGTGATGTCAGTGGGAGTGATTTTGGCTCTGATAGAGCCAAAATCACTCCGGAGCTTGCGGTTGAAAACCTCAACCGCAGGCTCCGGCTCGCAAATTCGATGGTCGCGATGGTCTCGACCATCGCGACCATCACAATGCACGCTCGTATAGCCTGTGGGTGGTGACCCACAGCTATACGAGCGTCCAGGAGGACGCTCCATGAAAATGGAGGCCGGCCCTCATTCAGAGCGTGCACTCTGCTCAGAGCGTACGGCTCTGAATGAGGGCCATTATACATACACAGTTAACTCACCTAAAATAAACTTTTAGTGGTTTTTCTGATGTATTTAGCTTGAGGAACATCCCTTTTAGCATAATCAAGCATATTTGGTTTTCATTTTCCTTGGTAGCGAGTTTCCATCGTTGATATATGCTGATGAAATCGTTCTCCTCATTTCTCATTTACATCTCCAACATTTTTTGTGAAAAAGCCCAAATGCAAATCCAAAAAAATGTATTTTCAAAGACAACTTGCATCACAGGGCTCTGTAGTTTTTAAGAAGTTCGTTAACTAGCTATTTGTAGTTCTTAGCCTTCTTGTTTCCAAGGTAGTTTGTCACAACTTTTTGCAATGATCCCCATGCAGCTGCCTCAGACTCGTTAAAGCTTCTCTCAAAATCTTCATCCTTCATGAGCTCAGCCAAGGAACACTCAGATACAGCTCTTTTCCCCTGTAATTCCAGAACCAGGACCGGATCTGAGCCTGGTGCTGGTTGTGTCAAGTACAGTGGAACTTTACGCAATTTTTTCCCTGTACTTAGACAACCAGGACTGGCTATGAAAAGTCTGGGGCTGGTTGTGTATTTAGGGGGGGGGGGGGGCATTTTTTTTTTTACTTTAACTCTTTCTAAGCTTCTTACAGTAAGATGCCTGTACATGCATGCATCTCGCTGATGCATACATGTATCTGTGTGAAAACGAACTGATCATGCTCAAATCGAAAGCATAAAGCAGGTCTATTCATTTGGGGATTTGAAGTTCGATTTGAAGTTCAATTTTGTGCTCAATTTTAAATCAAATAATAGTAAATAAGGGATTTGTGTGTTGGTCTATGTAAAAGTACTGATGTTTTTCCGATGTTCGATTTTGAGTGGGATTTGAGTGAAATTCGGTTTTATGTTCGATTTTACATTCAATGTTGCCTTTAGTAAATCTCCGAAGCAAAATAAAATGAAATCACACTAAAATCAATATCGAACCTTTGTAAATATACCCCATAGTCTCCATAGAAAGCTATGTGGACTGCATTTGTGAAATTAAAGAGGGGAAATGGTGCTGATCTCTCCAACATCTGCTGTATTACCCCTTTGTTAAATGTCTCCAATTATCAAAAATATGGTCAAGCAATCATCCAAAAAAAATAATTTTTTTTGGGATGATTTACCACCTATTTGGCCTTAATAAATAAGTCCCAATGTGTTCACATGGTCATAGAACATGTTTATTCAAGATAACTAACTAGTAGTGGATTATTAAAATTCATATAACAGGTGTTAAAGGTTGAAGCGGTGGAGTTAGAATAACTGAAAAAGAGCCCACAGTACTCCGTAAGTAAGGGGGAGATGTAGTAAGCCTTGGAGAGAGAAAAATTGGAGAGAGATAAAGTACCAACCAATCAGCTCCTAACTTATTTTTCAAACACAGCCTGCTCTAAGATGGCAGTTAGGAGCTGATTGGTTGGTACTTTACCTATCTCCATTTTATCTCTCTTCAAGACTTAGTACATCTCCCCCTAAGTAAGGCTCATTCACAAATTCTTGAAACTGTAGGTTTAGCCTAACTCGTGATCAGTATTGTAAGATGTATGTGTCAATGTTGTATACAGCTAGGGCCTGATTCAGTATGGATCACAACGGCATTCGCAATAGCGATTACGCACGCAGTCTCACTGCGAAGATATGCTAATGTCTGTGATCGCAATGCCATATGCAGCCTAACATAAGGACGCCCACCTTACCTTACACGCATCCATAATACTTAGCAAGACTGCGAAACCATCGGTAACATCGAGTACAATCTCAGCCTCACGCACACTTGCACAAGCTCTGACCTTACTCAGGAATTGCTAACCTCATCACACGCAATGCAAGCCCAAGCTGCGTATGGCATCTCAATGGATAATTTATGCACGCCCCTGCAATGGCGTTCAAATGCACTGGCACGCCTGCGTTTCGCCGACCATCCCCCAAATGGCACTTCCTCTCAATCACTCTGCAATGGGTCTGCGTAGTTACTGTGATCGCAGTCCCAATCGCAGTGGAGTGTACGCACACTGCAATGCATGCGCAGAATGCACCAATCGGCTGATTGCGTGCGTAATTGCAGATGCAATCGCTGCTGAATCAGTTACTTTAGGAGATTAGAACCGAGACTTCAACCTGTCAGTATTGAAATTCGGGTGGAGAACCGAACCACACGTCTCTAGAAAAAAAATGAAAATATTTTTTGAGCACTCGAGACTTAATAGAAGAGCTAATATAAATCATCTAAAATTTACCTAGAGACATTTTTGTTTTTGGTCAGATTTACATTACAGTGCTTTAATAGACATGCATAAAACCTAACGTCGCAGTGTTAACCCATCAGAATTTATACAGATGTATTAAAACATGAATATATAGAAAACATGCGTTTTTATACTCGTGGGAAAAGAAAACTTTATGAGAGAACATTCCTTTAGGGTGGGGTCCCACAGGAGTTACGCCAGAGCTCTGAAAACTCCCCACCACAGTTGAACTCCGTACTGCTCAGGTTTTGCATAAATTTTGTGAATGGGGGAATTACTTTATTACATGTGTTACTTTTGTGCTTTTGAAAAGTTTTATTTTAGTGCCGCCTAAGTGTCTGTTTTTGCAAATGAGTAATTAGAATGTGCAAAAGGCAGGTCATTGAAAGAATAGAATTAGACCCGATTTTGGTGATCAAGAAATGAGGCACTTTTGTGACTAAACCTCTGGTAAATTAACCATCTTCTTGCATACGTAGGGACAAAAATATGTAGTCAGCTGGAATGGCCACTGTGCCGCCCAACTCTTAAGGGTACAGTTACTAAAGTGCGGGTTTTTAGAAGTGGAGATGTTGCCTATAGCAACCAATCAGATTCTAGCTATTATCTCTTAAAAGGTGCTAGATAAATGTTAAGTAAAATCTGATTGCTTGTTATGGGCAACATCTCCACTTTTAAAAACCTGCACTTTAGTAAATATACCCCTTACAATGCTCCATTGCAAATGTTTGCATTGCTGCCAACACCGCCTTCCCTGACTGCAAATCCATGCACTTGCCCAGAAACCCACCAGATGCTAATGTACAATATGAAGCACATGAAAATAAACAGTAATAATAAAGGTAATAAAGGTAGCGCTATATGGAGTATTCAAAAAGTTCCTCTATCTCTGGATGCTACAGCTGCTGCCAACGATTACCAGGTAGTGTCCTGGTGAAATATGGAGCATACAATTAATAGGAAAAAAAAAATATTTATTCATATATTAGTCAAATATAGTGTATAAAATGACATATGCAGTTACAAACAAACTAAAAAGGGGGGAGAGATAATCTCCACATATAATAAAAAGTCACAGCCTATGCATAAAATAATACCACTGAAGGGTGAAAAAGTGAACAAAAAGTGAAGAAAGGAACTTGCATGTACTCAGATTAAATGTCCTTATGTTCACAGTTTGTATCCAAGCAGTTCCAAAGTCAATAGTATCTATTTCTGTTGGTAACAATTGATTACTAAGTATGAGAAAATGAGCTCAAGGCAATGTCCCGGTATAATGAAGAGCAATGCGGGATATACAGAGTATCTGCACAGCCCCGTACCAGCCTTTTATGGTGTAGCGGTAGATGTCTCACATCCAGATGGGGGGACAATCACCTGGGATAAATACCTGTATTGTCCCTGGTGTAGTCACCGGGTGGAGCTGGTAGATGAAAGGCTCAGGCAGCGGTGCGGTCAGCGGTAATTCCATGCCGTGGGATGCAATCTCTCGTGTTGGGAGATGTAGAGCGTCCCTGGGTTCCGCGATAGTAAAGTGGCAGTGAGTTCAATGGTAACTCAAAATGACTCGCTGTCTGATAGAGCCGGGTGCAGAGTAGAGTTCGGCGGCTGTGGTCTGCAGAGCAAACCGCCCGGAAAGCGGGCTCTTCATATAATGGTAGTATGTCCTGGAAACTCCATATGTGCAGTGACCCTTTACTTGCCGGTCACTGTTGAACAATAGGATATCCGGTGTAGATTGAATGCTCAGTTCCAAGGTGTAGTTGTTAGCAAAATGGCTTTAGATTAGCCACCCTTCAGCGAGTGCCTAACGCGTTTCCCTGTGTATCACAGCTTCATCAGATTAGTGGCTAATCTAAAGCCATTTTGCTAACACCTACACCTTGGAACTGAGCATTCAATCTACACCGGATATCCTATTGTTCAACAGTGACCGGCAAGTAAAGGGTCACTGCACATACGGAGTTTCCAGAACATACTACCATTATATGAAGAGCCCGCTTTCTGGGCGGTTTGCTCTGCAGACCACAGCCGCCGAACTCTACTCTGCACCCGGCTCTATCAGACAGCGAGTCATTTTGAGTTACCATTGAACTCACTGCCACTTTACTATCACGGAACCCAGGGACGCTCTATATCTCCCAACACGAGAGATTGCATCCCACGGCACGGAATTACCGCTGACCGCTCCGCTGCCTGAGCCTTTCATCTACCAGCTCCACCCGGTGACTACACCAGGGACAATACAGGTATTTATCCCAGGTGATTGTCCCCCCATCTGGATGTGAGACATCTACCCCTACACCATAAAGGGCTAGTACGGGGCTGTGCAGATACTCCGTATATCCCGCATTGCTCTTCATTATACCGGGACATTGCCTTGAGCTCATTTTCTCATACTTAGTAACCAGTTGTTACCAACAGAAATAGATACTATTGACTTTGGAACTGCTTGGATACAAACTGTGAACATAAGGACATTTAATCTGAGTACATGCAAGTTCCTTTCTTCACTTTTTGTTCACTGTTTCACCCTTCAGTGGTATTATTTTATGCATAGGCTGTGACTTATTATTATATGTGGGGATTATCTCTCCCCCCTTTTTAGTTTGTTTGTAACTGCATATGTCATTTTATACACTATATTTGACTAATATATGAATAAATAATTTTTTTTCCCTATTAATTGTATGCTCCAAGCGCTGCTTAGTATTTGTGATCTATAATATGAAGCACATGTCTACTTCACAATAGTCCATTTGAGGTGTGGTTCTCAACTTCTGTGGTTTGCAAACAATCCTTATTGTCCTTAAAATTGTTCAGTGATATTTTCTTTATGTCTCAGTTATGCCATGAAAGCTACCTCCTGATCATTAACTTTACTGCTTTTACTATGCAAATATGATCTACTTCCAATTATATTTCCTAACTGATAATTCAATATAACCATCTTTAATAGGGAACCTCCTAAACAGCTGCCCAGCGATTTATGGTACCTTAGGGGACATAAAACATATTGTTTTGGAGAAATTCTACTAGTTATCATTTTATATCATTTATAGATATATTTATTATTCTTGGATTACATTAATTATGTACATTACATAATTTTTTTATAATCCCACTGAAAGCTTCCAAGACGAAAGTAGTATAACAGATGTTTATATTTATCTTCGTCCAATGCCAAAATGATTGATTTAGTGACAACACAGCTGGGCACAGAGAGAGAGGAGAAGCCAAGCGTACGCAGAACTGTGCTGGTGGATTTCCACCAAAAGGAAACTTTCGTCAGATCACATCGATCTATTTACATTTTACATTCAGCAGTGAAAGACTCACATAATCCACTTTGCCGAATGCTAACGTCCACTACCTTTTTATTACAACAACTAAATAAAAACGATATCCATTTCAATGACACAAAAGCAGCCGTTTTATTTCTCACCAGTTCCCATTTGTTTATCTGATCATTTTTGGCATTTGTTCTTTTCCCTTCAGGAAAGGAAACGCATTTCTCTTACAGCCATGATTAAATAGTAGTTTAATAATGCTAAGTGATTTCCCAGCAATGTTTAAAAAGTCTGTCTGTGACAGATTTTAGTGGAAATTAGGTTTCAAGATGTATATTAATGACTGTGCAAACTTGTAGAAAGAAAATATCAAGGGTCATGCATTCAGGGGGTGGGGTAAGCACAGGGTGCACTGCTGCCCTGTTACAGCACTTTTAAATATATTTTAATAAAGAGGGGACATTAGGACTGTCTTTATTGCATATGTCATTTTTGTGTGCAAAGGTGTTTAGTACATGGGCAAGGGTGATGAGTGGGTGGGGATACAGGTACAAAGTAAGTAAGCCACTTCGGTCTTGAGGGAGGTGCAGCCTTGCTCCCAAGATGGCATGGACATGCTTCGTTCAGTGGGTCCTGGTATTAACAATGATGCATAGCTACACCTCCACACACTTGACACTACACCTAATACTGATGCTCGAATGTTATCCCAGGGGCCCTGTATATGGGTGCAAATGCACCTATAGATTAAAAGCTACAAAGTACAGTATGTCCCATTGTAAGTGTAAAGACAAGATTGTATCTCCAGTATCTCCGATGTGTAAATGCAGCCTCTTTCAACATTTATCTCATTAATATAATCCCAACCCAGAAAATAACATCTTGATTTTTCACTACAGAGCAAATATAGGTGTGCACATGCTCCTAAATCACACTAAGCAGGTGTTATAATGCTGTTACTAAATATACCACAAAAGCAAAACACAACACTAAGGATAATAGAATTCTAGGGGTATTTTTACTAAAGTCGATTTTTAATGACATCGAAGTTGTGTTTCTGGGGCTAAATCACACATTTACAGGTTGAGTCTCCCATATCCAAAATGCTTGGGACCAGGGGCATTTTGGATAATGGAATATTTGCATATCATAATGATATATATTGGGAATGGGACCCCAATATACATACAGAATGCATTTATGTGTTATATACACCTTATGCACACAGCCTGCAGGTAAATGTATACAATATTTTCAATAATTTTGTGGCTCAAGCAAAGTTTGTGTACAGAAATGAAATTCATTTATGTTTCATATATACCTTATACACACAGCCTGAAGGTAATTTTATACAATATTTTTAATAATTTGTGCCTTAGACAAAGTTTGTGTACATTGAACCATCAAAAATCAAAGGTTTCCTTATCTTGGTCATGCCAAAATTATTCCGTATTTCGGAATATTTGGATATGGGAGATTCAACCTGTACTACCATGTTTCCCCGATAATAAGACCTACCCCGAAAATAAGCCCTACCCTTACTTTTGAAAAACGGTCCAAAATAAGCCCTACCCCGAAAATAAGCCCTAACAAAAAAAAAATAAAAAAAAATAATGGTAAGTAAATAATTGTAAAGCAGGGCTGTGGCCATGATGGGGATAAAAGCAGGACTGAGGGCATGATGGGGATAAAAGTGGGACTGAGGGCATGATGCTGTCAATGTTAATAAAAATAAGCCTACCCCGAAAATAAGCCCTATGGTGTTTTTTTGACCAAAAAAAAAAATAAGACAGTGTCTTATTATCGGGGAAACACGGTAACAGACAATTTTTGATTTTTTTTTTTTAAGTATTAGTAGATGTGTGATTTAGCCCCAGAAAGTCAACATCGATGTTGATTGATTTTAAATTGATCAAAAATTAAAATTGACCTTTAGTAAATATACCCCTAGATTTTAGAATAAATCAAGCAAAACACCAGTATAAAATAATATAATCAGAATCGTAGAAACTCATATAAACAGCATCAGACAATTCCAAATGACATACTGTAGTACTAAAAAACACAGTGGTTATTTATTTAATTCTGGGTTAGTTTGGTGGCTATTAATTATTAATTATATCAGGGCATTTCAGGGTTTAATTTGTCTATTAAGTATTTCTGAAAGCTATTCATTAGTAAACATGGAATGGGTATGAGATATCGGGCTTCCGATGCCGGAAGCCTGATGAGTGAACATCCTGACAGGGGCAGGTAAGTACCCTATTCCTCCCCTCTCCCCCCCTAACTCTTCCTTAGTGGTGCCTAACCCTAACCTCCCTGGGGGGTGACTAACTCTGAACTCCCCCCGGTGGTGCCTAACCATAACTTCCCCTTCTAGCACCCTAAACCTAACCCTCCTGGGAGGGTGCCTAACACTAACCTTCCCCCTGGTGGTGCCTAACCCTAACCCCCCCTCCCCGCAGCCTAACCGTCCCCAGGGGGTGCCTAACCCTAATTTTCCCCCAGGTGTCCCTAAACCTAACTCCCCCATCCCCAGACTAATGCAGATCCTTCTTTTGGGATTCTGGTAGTCGGGATGCCGATGCCGGTGTCCTGATCCCCTTTGGAATAGCGTCAACTGCATTTTGCCAGATGGCAGGATTCCGGCGTTGGTATATTGGCGGCCTGCATCTTGTCCGCCGACATATTAACTACATCCCAGTAAATGTGGGTGCTTTGGATTTAAATTCGGGCTGGTTTAGGGGAGAATTGCCTAGAGGCTTCACATATTCCTGGACTTTATATATCACATGTCCCCTTTATTCCAAACAGGGCCACAATATTCAAGGTTCCAGTCAAACAGAAAAGTAAACAGCAGCAGAAAGGGAAAGGTGCAAAAACATGTAGGAGATAGCCGCATAGTCTGCCAACTGTCCTGATTTTGATGAGCCAGTCTTGATTTTGGGTGACTATCCAGCAAAGGCATTTGCAGTACACCTCACACTGCTCTGTTTCTTGAACCAAAGACTAGCATATGCATCACTGCCTGTGTATATGAAGTGTATTAAAGGAGTAGAAAAAATGGCCTCACAAAGGCTAAAATGATAGCCATGCCAATGAATAATGGTCCTGGAGTGGATACACCCCTTTAAAAATCTGGCATTTGCCGAGAAGTTGTCAGTACAGATTACATCAGTCCAGTCTAGGCATGTGCAGGAGAGGAGTACCATGCCCTCAGAAAGTCCATGGACATGCCCCCTTATGTACTGATTAAGGGGGCATAACCATGTCCCCTCCTGTGGCCACACCCACTCCAGTACCTGGTCTTGCCAGAAGTCTTGACAGCCCTGCTTG
The DNA here is from genome assembly GCA_031769625.1 of Taudactylus pleione. Lineage (NCBI taxonomy): Eukaryota > Metazoa > Chordata > Amphibia > Anura > Myobatrachidae > Taudactylus > Taudactylus pleione. The sequence goes on along the minus strand of JAUIMM010000757.1, from coordinate 5,003,298 downwards.
TGTCTGCAGAACTCATCCCATTGACCAGTGCAAGCGTATGGGCTTCTTCTAATAGTGCCATCTTGGCCCATGAGTATATGTATTTTCCAAGAAGGGACATACACACAAAACTAGGCATGTGACATAACCATAGAAGCAGTTTTCCAGTTTCACTTTTAATTAAAGAGTTTCCCATTTTTTTTAATTTCATATTGTTTTTGTCGTTGTTTCTTAGTAAAGATCAGAGGTTAAAGTGAGCCGGAACGTGGCAGAACTGAATTGGTAGATAGAATGAGATGCAAAAAGTTCTGACTCCTGCTGTAGAGATGCAGGGGGTTTGGCACTGAAGAGATACACGGGGTAGGTGCAGGAGAGACGTATGAGGATGTTGTCTCTCCAGAATGTTTGATCAGGGAAGTTCACATTTTGCCCTACCCCAAAACTTATATTACTATGTATTATTTGGTTGAACCTCTGTTGTATGAAGACAACACATTATTCCTACTCAAATAGGTGGCTTCCGTACCACATGATCTCCTATATACTTATCGAATACTGGCTCAAGACTTTGTCTAGAGAGGCTCAATTATTCAGAGGTCCCCCTGCTGCAGAGAAACCACCATATACTGTAGGTAAGAAAAGACTGTCAAGCACAGGGGATACATAATGGTTGCAAAATATTAAAAAACCATGGGTCACCCAAGTGACTTGTCTGAGGGGACCCCGTAAAATAAAACCCAGATGTGTGGCAGAACAATAACTAAGAGTGACAATGGCAAAGAACAAATGTTTCTTTCTAAGTAACCTGACCATGTAGTCAAAAATGTATTTCACACTATCGTAGTCCCTAAAGCTTCTGGGGGCTTAAGAGGCTACCAACTATTCACTTTAAATTTTCTTATACACAACAGTATACACAGCAGTGTGTGTGTTCATACATCCCAGTCTTTTTGAGGTATTACCTTCACTTGCAGTTCCTTTATTGTGTTTCCAATGTGTGCTTCAGTCCTAATTTGTGTGCAGATGGAATTTTAAAGGATAATTTTGAAGGGGCTACATTTTTTAATTTGCTCAGATCTGTAAATTCTAGCTCTGTGACTGACATCCCCAGAGCCCCCACACTCAATATAAAGAAAACTACAGGCCCTCTGGTATGCCCAATCAGGTCCATTGTAGTGCCAGATCTATAAGAAACAGGAATGCCACAATTGCTGACCTTATTGAATCTTCAGATCTTGCCTGTATTACAGAGACTTGTCTAGATGAAAATGCAGCACCTAACTTGGAAGCTGCAGTTCCAACAAATTATTCTGTCATTCACAACCCAAGACATAACCGCAGGGAAGGGGGAGTGGCCATCAGCTTTAAAAAAGCATCTACACTTAGGGTCCACCCAATGGAAATTACTCACTCATTTGAGTGCATCGCTGTTCGGAGTTCTACAGAATTGAGATTCAGAGTACTTCTTATTTACCGCCCCTCTTGGAGATGGAAAGATATTTCTTCAAGAATTTGCAGATATTGTTGCTGGACTGGTTCTGGAGCATCAAAGATGGTTAATCCTTGGGGATTTCAATGCATAGGTTGATGATGAGCTCTCACACCTTGACCAAGACCTCCTGTGTGCAATGAATGCTCTGGGCCTCACACAAGTCATTCCTTCTGCTACACATATAAGTGGTCACACTCTTGATCTTGTCTTCCACATTGGATTAGAAGTCTCTGACCTAAATATAAACACAGTCACGTGGTCAGACCACCACACAATTTGCTTCTCAGTCGCAACCCCTCAAAATAGAACTTTTCACATGGAGTTGACAAGGTATCATCCAAGGAGAGGCATGACCCCCCAGGCTCTTGCATGAAACCTGCGGTAATGGAGGCCTGTAAAGATCCTTCTTCCCTAGTCCATTACTATAACAGGGATGTGACAGCTGCAATGGATATCGCCCCTGTGCATATACGATGCGCATACCACACCGTCAAGCTCCTTGGTTTGACAGTAATGTTAGTGAACTCAAGAAAATGGGTCATAGACTCGAAAGATGATGGAGGATGACGAACCTGGTAAAGGATAGGTTAACACTAATCAAACATATTGGAGAATATATATCAACAATCACCCATAAGAAAACAGATTTTCTTTCAAATGAGATCAAGGCAGCAAACAATAGGCCAGCTCAGCTTTTCCGTACAGTGGAAACCAGAATGCCTGCAGCTTGATGAAACCCTCTCCCAGTCAAGATGCAATGAGTTTGCAAAATTCTTTACAGATAAAGTATCCTCCATCCGGGCTGGAATCCCCACAGTTCCATCAAAGGAGTGATAAACTAGCAAGCATGCCAAGGTAAGCCATCTGTCTTAATGGAACAGCTTTGACATATTGGATGTAAAAGACATTGCTAAAATTATCAGAATGTTACCACCCACCACCTGTGATCTGGACCCTGCCTCAAACAAGCTTCTTATCGGGTGTATGGACACCATTGGCCCTGTAATTGCAAAAATAGTACAATGCTCTTTGCAGACAGGAATTTTTCCAGAACCACTAAAGGAAGCAATTGTTAGACCACTTCTTAAAAAACCTAATTTAGACTCCGACTGCATGACCAACTACAGACTAGGGGTCGTGCACCGGCCACTTTTCGTGTTTTGTGTTTTGGTTTTGGATCTGGATTGGTTTTGCTAAAATCACCCTGCCGTGTTTTGGGTTCTGAGTTTTGGATATGTATTTTTTTTTAAAAAAGCATAAAAACAGCTAAAATCATGAGAATTTGTGGGTTTTTCTGCTCCTATGCTATTATTAACCTCAATAACCTTAATTTCCACTAATTTCCAGTCTATTCTGAACACCTCACAATAGTGTTTTTATGTCCAAAAGGTTGCACCGAAGTAGCTGGATGACTATGCTAAGCGACACAAGTGGGCGGCACAAACACGTGGCCCATCTAGGAGTGACACTGCAGTGGCAGACAGGATGGCAGTTTGAAAAACTAGGCCGCAAACAGTACATATTGCAAAGAAAAAAAAGAGGTGCAAGATGGAATTGTCCTTGGACCCTCCCACCCACCTTTATGTTGTATAAACAGGACATGCACACTTTAACGAACCAATCATTTCAGCGCCAGGGTCTGCCACACGACTCTGGCTGAAATGATTGGTTCGTTTGGGCCCCCACAAAACAAGCTGGCAATTAATCTGTCCCTGCACAAACTGGCTCTACGGAGGCAAGATGTCCTCATCCTCCTCATCCACCGATTCCTCACCCTCTTCAGTGTTGTGTACATCCTCATCCTCACAGAGTATTAATTTGTCCCCGCTGGAATCCACCACCATAGGTTCCTCTGTACGTTCTGGAGGCTGGTCTCCCTGGAAGAGTTGATAATTCATTTTTGTGAACATCATCTTCTCCACATTTTGTGGAAGCAACCTCCTACGCCTTTCGCTGACAAGGGTCCCGACTGCACTAAACACTCTTTCGGAGTACACACTGGAGGGGGGGCAACTCAGGTAAAATAGAGCCAGTTTGTACAGGGGCCTCCAAATTGCCTCTTTTTCCTGCCAGTACAGGTACGGACTGTCTAACATGCCTACTTGGATGCTGTCACCGATGTAATCCTCCACCATTCTGTCAATGGTGACAATATCATATGCAGTGACAGTAGAAATGTCAGAAATTGTTGGCACGTCCTTCAGTCTGGACCAGATGTCCAAACCGGCCCTTGACTTATGACACAGGCGCATGGTTGGCACTGCTTCTGTGTTGATGCACGTGCAGCTACAGCACATACATTTCGCACACAAACAGAAAAAAAGAATTGTTTATTTGTTGTAGAGCGCACTTTGGGGGTTACAGCACCCTTTAACAGACTTATGGAACACAGGCACACGCTTGGCGCTGCTCCTTTGTTGATGCACATACAGCCCACACAATTCACAAACACAGAAAAAAAAATTATATTTTTGTTGGAGTGCACTTTGGGGGTTACACCACCCTTTAACAGACAGACGCATGCTTGGCGCTGCTGCTTTGAGGATGCACGTACAGTGCACAATTCACAAACACAGAAGAAAATGTTTTATTTTTGTTGGAGTGCACTTTGGTGGTTACACCACCATTTAACGGACAGATGCACGCTTGGCGCTGCTGCTTTGAGGATGCACGCACAGTGCACACAATTCACAAACACAGAAGAAAATGTTTTATTTTTGTTGGAGTGCACTTTGGGGGTTACACCACCCTTTAACAGACAGACGCACGCTTGGCGCTGCTGCTTTGAGGATGCACGTACAGTGCACTCAATTCACAAACACAGAAGAAAATGTTTTATTTTTGTTGGAGTGCACTTTGGGGGTTACACCACCCTTTAACAGACAGATGCACGCTTGGCGCTGCTGCTTTGAGGATGCACGTACAGTGCATACAATTCACAAACACAGAAAAAAAAATATTTTTTGGAGTGCACTTTGGGGGTTACAGCACCCTTTAACGGACGAGCCAGCTGGCCCTTTACTTATGACACAGGTGCACGCTTGGCGCTACTTTGTTGATGCACGTGTGGCTACTGCGCACACCATTCACAAACACAGAAAAAAATATATATTTTTTTGCACTTGGGGGGAGCACCCCTGATGGACAGAGCACCCCCTGGACAACACTACAGCACCCCTTTAGGACTGGGACACTGCACAACACAGCCCAGCCAGCCCCTAAAGACTTTGGAGTGGACACAGCCCCTATGGACAACTGACTGCACAACACAGCCCAGCCAGCCCCTATGGACAACAAACTGCACAACACAGCCCAGCCAGCCCCTATGGACTTTGGAGGAGTGGACACAGCCCCTATGGACAACAGCAGCACAGCACAACACTACACTGTCCTACACTACACTACACTACCCAGCCAGCCCTAACTCCCACCCTCCCTCTTCACTGTCCACAGCCGAGTGAGAAAATGGCGCTGACGTGGGTACCTTTTATAAAATCCAAAACCCGCGAGATCCGGAAGGCGGGATGATGACGCTTTGCCTCGATTTCTGATGCAAGTCAGGTGGGAAAAGTCGAACCTGACTCGGATACGACACGGATCGGGAGGGCTCGGGGGGGTTCGGATTTCAGAAATCCGAACCCGCTCACCCCTACTACAGACCGATATCAAACCTCCCTTTTCTAGGAACGGTTATAGAGAAAGTGGTGGCAATGCAACTGGAAACCTGCCTATCTATCCATGATCCATTCCAGTCAGGATTCAAGAGAAGACATAGCACTGAAACAGCCCTGGTATGTGTGCTAAATGATCTTCTGATGGCAAGAGACAGAGGTGACTGTTCAATCTTAATCCTCCTGGATCTCTCTGCAGCATTTGATACCGTGGACCACAGGATTCTAATTGAGCACCTGAAAAATTTCTGTGGACTTGATTTCACAGTCCTAAGCTGGTTCAAATTATTTCTGAAGTAAGTAAATTCTTCATCACCAGTGCCACTTCCATGTGAAGTCCCACAGGGTTCTATATTATCTCCTATGCTTTTTGCAGTATACATGCTACCATTGGGTGAAATAATCAGACGTCATGGCCTGGTCTACCACTGCTATGCAGATGATACGCAACTGTGCCTGTCCTGTGCTCCAGGTACTAAGAACCCCATAACAACTCTAAATGACTGCTTAGCTGAGCTCCAGGAGTGGATGAGTCATAGGACAAGGCCACAGCATAGCCAACCAACAGGACTTATGCTTGGGGGCTCAGAGTTACAAAATACTGAACATGTGCGGAATCTTGGTGTTGTCCTGGAAAGTGGCTTGACACTTAAACATCAGGTATCAGCCACAGTGAAATCCTCATTCTTTCATCTGAGGAACATAGCCAGAATCAGGGCCGGATTAAGGGGGGGATGACAGGGGCGGTCGTCTCTGGGCCTCCACACACAGAGGGGCCCCCACTAGCAGCGGTGTGCTGTTTGCACCCGCCGCTAGCATCCCTGCTGCTTAGTGTAGTGTAGACCGCGCAGTGAGCGTGGCCACACTGCACAGTTACAAACACACAGCTGCCGGCTAGAGCTCACTCATGAGCTCCGCCTTCTGGCTCCCCCCGTAGCGTCTGATAATGGGAGAGACGTCATGACGCTGACGTCTCTCCCATAGTGCAGGTGAAGAGCCGCCGGTCACATCAGGAGCGGGGATTCAGGTAAGTGGTGTCTTTTTTGTTCTTTTTGTGTGTGTGTAAGGGGCACTGCATTGGGGGGTGGCCGCTTCATGGGGGCACTGGGTGGTGTTACTAGGGTTAATGCATAGGGGGGAACTATTACAGCCAGGGGTCACTGTATAGGGGGGCCGCTTCATGGGGGCACTGGGGGGGTGCTACTAGGGTCAATGCATAAGGGGGGACAATTACTGGAGCACTGAATGGGGTGGGACTTCTACTGGGGGCACTGTATAGGGGGGACTACTACTGGGGGCACTGCATAGGGGGGACTACTGCGGGCACTGTATAGGAGGGGAATACTACTGGGGGCACTGCATAAGGGGATTGCTACTGGGGGCACTGTATATGAGGGGACTACTACTGGGGGCACTTTATAGGGGGGGACTACTACTGGGGGCAATGCATAGGGGGGACTACTACTGGGAGCACTGCATAGGGGGACTACTACTGGGGGCACTGTATAGGGGGGACTACTACTGGGGGCACTGCATAGGGGGACTACTACTGGGGGCACTGTATAGGGGGGGACTACTATTGGGGGTACTATATAAGGGGTACTGCATAGGGGGGACACCACTACTGGGTCTGGGAGCACTATACAAGGGGCAGTACTGGGGGCACTGTATAGGAGGACCACTACTGTGGGCATTATATAAGGGGCACTGCATAAGGGGCATTACTACAGGGGGCACTGCATAGGGTGGAATTTCTACAGTGGGCACTGCATAGGGGGGACCATTACTGGGGGCACTTCTACTGGGGACATTGCATAAGGGGCACTACTACAGTGGTCATTGCAAGAGGGGTCTCACTACTGGAGATATTGAGGTGAATAAAAATAAATGTTCCTAGGATGACAAGAAACAGTGGTATATAGAGGCCCCCACAAGAATGTTGCCCAGGGGCCCCCACTGACCTTAGGGCCTGATTCAGAGCTGAACGCTCTGACCAGAGCGCTCGCTCTGAATCAGGGCCCTCCTACCTGTTTTAGGAGCATCCTCATGGACGCTTGCATAGCTGTGGGTTACCACCCACAGCTTATGCGAGCGTCCATGATGATGGTCGCGATGGTCAAGACCATCGCGACCATCGGGCTTGCGACGGAGACCCTGCGGTAGGGTCTCGCTGCCGCAAGCCCTGGAGTGATTTTGGCTCTTCTGACGGTAGGCGTTCCCATGGGAACGCCTCCGTCTGGCAGCCACGCCCCCGGCACGCCCACCAAAGGAAGCGTGCTGTCAATCAACATCGACAGCACGCCCCACTTTGGTGCGAGACCCGGAGCGACAGCTTGGCTGTCGCAGTCCGGGTCTCGCGCATACGCACAGTGGGGTCTTGCGCATGCGCAGTGGGGCAACATCGACCCGTTTGCGAGCGTCCTTTGCTCGCGAACGGGTCTGAATGACCCCCTTAATCCGGCCCTGGCCAGAATGAAACACTTAATTACCTCAGAAGATCTGCTTAAAGTCATACGTGCATTTATATCATCCCACCTAGACTACAGCAATGCCCTATATCTTGGTCTCCCAGCAAAAGAATTGCACCGCTTGCAGATGGTACAAAATGCAGCTGCCAGGCTATTAACCAACCAGCCCTGTTCCAGCCACATAACACCCATTCTCTACTTCCTTCACTGGCTGCCTGTCAGATGGTGAATTGTATTCAAGATTGGTTTACTAACTTTCAAAGTCCTACATGACCAGGGCCCAAGGCACCTGAAGAAGCTTCTGATCCCTTACTGTCCCACTTGATTACTGCGATCCATTGATGAAGGACTATTAACAGTACCTAGAATCTCCCAGAATTTGTCTCGGGGTTCGAGCTTTCAGCTTTGTGGCTCCGACTCCATGGAACTCACTTACCCGCACAGTTCGAAAGGCCTCCACTCTAGAGTCCTTCAAAAATAGACTCAAGATTCACCTATTCACCCAAACATTTCACTAATGTCCATTGTTTAGCTTGTTTTGTATTGTGTGCTGTAAAGGCAAATGTAAAGCACTTTGAGTCCTTTTAGGAGAAATGCGCTATATAAAAAGATTATTGCCCTATTTGTGCCTCTGGCAGTGTGAGAGGTGGGCAGGGAGATAAGATCCACTACCTTTCAAGGTCCACTTTAATCTGTGATGAAGACTGTTAAATTTTATAGATTCTTAGTTATCTAAATTATAATACACCAAAAAAGGTATTGAAAAATGCTTTTTGAATTATGAGGGGTATTTATAAATGTCATTTTGCACTATTTATTTTTTAACATTTATACTGTTTGTGAAGGTTTATTCACTAACACTGACTTGCAAGTTATGAGTTTTGTATATACTTACCTCCCAACTGTCTTTATATTGGCACCAACAAAAAGTCCCTTTTTTGTTGGATTATTCCTGTTCTCAGACTTGGCTTTATAAGTATCGGGAGTGACTAGGTGTAGTTTGAGATAATCATAGGTGGGGTTTATTGTGTCCAGTCTTTCTTTTAAAAATGTTGGAAGATACAGTATTTAGTGTTGTGTTAATTTTCCATTGTTAGTAGGGTCTGGCTTAGTGTCCAATGATCACTAACTTGGGACTTGTGCCCAACTGAACCATGAGCCTAGTACCGATGAGGAACTGAAATCCCTGGCAGCCTAGGGAAGTTAAAGGTATAAAGGAAGGACCCAAGGGTGCCTACCCAGTCCGATGTGAGAGGCTGCAGTGTTTAACTTTGTATAGCTCCTTTGTTTTACACTACAGCAGGTACTCTCCAGTCTATAGTCCTCAATTTGCCTCTCACTTTAAGATGTGTCACAGTTCTGAAGTCTTCTAGGTTGACATTGCAGTCTTCTCTGTTGATTGTGCTGAATTCTGGTCCTTGGGTCTATCTCTGCTAATTTTCTTACATGTTTGTGGTTCTCCGTTGGCTGACCACTACAAACTGAGCTCGTCCTGCTCATTACAGCTAATATAGGGGTCTATTTACTAAGCAGTGTTAGGAGACAGAGTGAAAAGTTATGAGTTACCAGCCAATCAGCTCCCAACTGTCATTTTTCAAACACAGCCTGTGAGATGGCAGTTGGGAGCTGATTGGCTGGCACCTTATCACTTTTCACTCTGTCTCCTAACACTGCTTAGTAAATAGACCCCGTAATCTGTTATAAAGTAGTGGTGCAATGACACAGTGAGTCGCAATTGGTGAGCAACACAAATTTCAAATTGGGAGGAGGTGATTGGCTGGGCTTGGATCCTTCTGGACTCAAGCCCGGCACAGCCGGAAGATGACTGCCAAAGACATCCACGTACTCCAGCAATTTCAGCTCCTCAGCGGTCAGTTTCACTAGTGATGGTGATCAGGTAAGACTCCCTCACCGAGTCTCCACCATACTGCAGAGGACTTCTTATGTCCCAAGCCAAGCTCCTTAATTCCCACATCAGGCTGAAATTCACTCTAGAGTTCTACATCACATAGTGCTCCCTTTTACAGGTAGTTCAAAATGTAGTCTATCTGAGCAATTAAACATTGAGAGCACAGAGTAATCAAACTGATTCTGGATGTTTATAAGGCCTGATAAATAGTTGTATCAAAACTGTGATGGTTACCGTCCAGTGCATGTGCAGGATCTTTACTGCACATTACCCAGTCTGTATCTGTGACGATGGCCACAGTAACCCCTGAGCCACAGCTTGATTAACATGCTGCTGCCACTTGGGGGCAGGGAGGGGGTGATGACAGCCAGTGTCCTAGAAAATGGGGGCATGTCAACCTCATTTTCTGGGCATAATGAGGCTTTTTTCTTCGTATTCAGATGCAGCTTTACTTGCTCTAGAAGCATGAATTTCAAGTCAATCCTGAGTAACCTAAAGGTTAACCAGATGGCCTCGGAAGCAGCAGCAGATCACAGAATCAAGCAGAAGGTGTCTATTTACACAAGATGCTTACTGCGGCATTTACATCATCTTGTATTGTGGAAGCAGCAGCAATGTGGTTAGCGTACAACTCTGGATTAGACCCATAGGGGTACATTTACTAACATTTGTGTCCTGCCCGTGTTTGTCCGTTTTTAAACACAGTAAAAATGATCAAAATTGGGAGTTTTATTGTAAATTACATTTGGGGATTTACCAAGCTCCTGTGTTTGTCTGGATCATGTCCCCATGTTTCCTGCCCATGTTTCCCTCCCGAACAAGCAGCCTGTATATATCAGTGAGATACGTACAGGTTACTTGTGTGTGTGTGTGTTAGTAAGTAAATGGTCAATTTTAAAGAAAAATGTACGTGCCCGATTAAAGCATAAGCAGCCCCGGGCTCCTGACCCAGTCCTGGTTCTAAAAATACGGGGAAAACAACGTGTAAGGTTCTAACGTATTTTAGGTACCAGCACTGGGCTCCCAGAGCTAGCCCTGGTTTTAAAAATAGGGGAAAAAAATTGCATGGGTTTCCCCCTATTTTTAAAACCAGCACCAGACTCAAATCTAGCTGGGGAGTAATGCCACAGCCAGGGGACCCTTTCGCCGGGTCTCCCCGGCCAAAGCATCAACACCCCAAGCTAGTCAGCACAAGCCGGGGATCTCAGGGGCGGTAGGGACCTCCGAATAAAGGGGTACCCCTCTCCTCAGCACCCCAGGCTTATGCTGAAGCCAGGGGCTCTTCCCTGCACCCCTGGCCAGTGGGTGCAGGGGTAATAGTGTGAAAATTAGAATTATACTATTGTTTTTTACAGTGGAACTACAAGTGCCAGTGTGCTTGCCCTTTGGCACTTGTGGAACTGCATACCTAACACACTCACACATACTTACATTCTCCCAGATGTTACGTCCCCTTCTCCAGTAGAATTCTCACAGGTTACCTGTGAAAAAAAAATCCATTACTCACCTACCTCCTGGCGTAGCTTTGATCCCCTTCTCCTGTAGGCTCCTAAGGACTTTACAAATAAAAAAAAATTAGTACTGATACATTTCGGACATGTAGAGCTGAATGTGTTAACACATTTATCTCTACCACGGTGAATGACCGCAGGGTTTCTGTCATTCTCCAGGCCCGCCAGCCAATCAGGGGCCACTCTACAGCTAGCAGCCGCTGATTGTCTGTGACCCACGTGGCTGACAGTCAACAGAACCCCTGTTTTTTCTTAGTTAATTTCTGTGTTTGGAAAAATGGCAATTTACCCCCCTTGTTTGCAATCTCGGACCAACGCGATTCTTAGTAAATTTACCCCAAAATGCAGGTCATATATACATCTTTTTTTCATTAGCCTATCTTAAAGCAGTGCTATTATGAGACCTTAACTAGAATTCGCTATCAGACTTAAATAGATGAGCTTTGACATTGTCCTTCATTAAAAAGAAAAAAATCTGAGTTAAAAAAAACCTCTCCCCTTCATATACTGTATTAATATTTATGATTGTATCCCAAACATTCAGTATGTGTTACTCCTGTGTATACCAAATAATGCAAACAAATTTAAACCGTTCAGAACCAATTAGGCTCAGGTTCCAGGCTTACATATTTTTATGAAATGTATAAATATGACAAAATGAAAGTTTCCTCAGACATAGCCTTACTCCCAACACTTCAAGCCATCAGCTAAATGACATGTCTAGGTACACTGCATAGACATCACACAGTGAAAAGTCTCTATATTGCATATAAGACCAGCCTGTAGAAACAAATATAATTTGTTTAAAAATAATCATTTTCATTTAATGCATATTGTTATCTTTGTCATTTGTAACATCTAGGACAAGAAGGAAAACTGATGCTCACTAGCCCTCAAATGCAACCAAATAAACCTACAGTAATATATTCATTACCCTCTTCTGCTTTGTATCCTGTGTGGTTGCACTTCACTTCATGCCCCTGTTACTGCAGTGAAAAATGTTTAATTGCCAACATTATTTCCTATATGGGAAAGATTTCTGGACTGCACAACCTGACTATATATATAATGGGAGGTGCTACCTGATGAGACTAATTGCAGCACAGAAACAGACAAATCTCAGGTGCACAACTCCAAATTATTAATAATATATATAAATGCAATACAATTTTGCAATCAATTGAGGTTTTTAGCATTATCATGGCCAAGGTTATGGGTCTACCCACCATATCCAGGTAACCTCTTTCTGGTAGGTCCCTAACATACTAGGGTTCAAATCCAGAGCGCAGGACCCCCAAAAACTGGCCCAGCCAAGCTGCCCCAGGGCACCGCCATAGTAAGAGAAGTTCAGTGTAAAGAGATAGTTAGGAGCAGCTGCAGCTGCATATAAAGAATGAAAATAAAAAAGTGAAGTACATATATATAAAACACACAGTGAAGGGTTAAAATGTGTTATAAAGGAAAATGTGTTATAAAATGCAGTGCCCTGAGACATATCAGCCAACACAATCCAGGGGGACCCACGCCCCAAAAATGAACCAAAGTTGCACTACAGTATATAACTTGTAGGACTTACCTAGAATTGTGCCTAATACAGTGTGCATATACATTACCATACTCCATGCTTTTAAACCAATAAGGGTGCTAGTCCAGAATGAGGGCGTCTCCTTTCCCTCAGCAGTGCAATAAAGCACATTAAATGGAGTATATGGGAAAGATTTCTGGACTGCACAACCTGACTATATATATATATATATATATATAATGGGAGGTGCTACCTGATGAGACTAATTGCAGGCACAAAAACAGACAAATCTCAGGTGCACAACTCCAAATTATTAATAATATATATAAATGCAATACAATTTTGCAATCAATTGAGGTTTTTAGCATAATCATGGCCAAGGTTATGGGCCTACCCACCATAACCAGGTAACCTCTTTCGGGTAGGTCCCTAACATACTAGGGTTCAAATCCAGAGCGCAGGACCCCCAAAAACTGGCCCAGCCAAGCTGCCCCAGGGCACCGCCATAGTAAGAGAAGTGCAGTGTAAAGAGATAGTTAGGAGCAGCTGCAGCTGCATATAAAGAGTGAAAATTAAAAAAAGCGAGCGCTCAATTTAAATAGCCAGCCCCTTTTTCTGAACGAGCGACCGCAAATAGCATCCGGCTCTGAATCAGGCCCTGTATGCGACCCACACTGTATCCCGTACTGTATGCGACCCACACTGTATCCAACCCACACTGTAACCTGCACTGTATCCAAACCGCAGGTACGGAACGCTGCTGTTATTGTTGGGGAGATTTTGGGAACTGCTCAACAAAAAGGCTGATTGATCACATTTCTAATTTTGCTAAACATTTGTAAACAGAAATAACTGCCGTGTATCTGTGCCGCTGCTCTGTTTCTTAGTTTAGCCAGCCAGCCCTTGGTTTATATTGGTGAACAATATTGTGTGCTGTGAGGTGGTCAAAATTAAATGGAAATGACTAGAAATTAATGTTATTGAGGTTAATAATACTCTAGGAACAAAAAAAATGCCTAAATATGTTTATTTTACTTTTTTTTGTACATTTTTGGAAAAAATCCAAAACCAAAACCAGTCACAGCATTTTGGCAAAACCAAAACCAAATGACAAATTAGAACCAAAACTAGCAAAAATAATCCAGTGTACATCTATAATTTCTTACTAACTAGGAAAAGGAGTATATGGGAAAGGTTTCTGGACTGCACAACCTGATTATATATATGATGGGAGGTGCTACCTGATGAGACTAATTGCAGGCACAGAAACAGACAAATCTCAGGTGCACAACTCCAAATTATTAAGAAAAGTGTCCCCCTGGATTGCATTGGTTGATCTGTTTCAGGGCACAGCATAATAACACATATGGTGGGTAGGCCCATAAGCTTGGCCATGATTATGCTGAAAACCTCTATTGATTGCAAAATTGTATTGCATTTATATATATTATTAATAATTTGGAGTTGTGCACCTGAGATTTGTCTGTTTTTGTGCCTGCAATTAGTCTCATCAGGTAGCACCTCCCATTATATATATATATATATATATAGTCAGGTTGTGCAGTCCAGAAATCTTTCCCATATACTCCATTTAATGTGCTTTATTGCACTGCTGAGGAACGGAGATGCCCTCATTCTGGACTAGCACCCTTATTGGTTTAAAAGCATGGAGTATGGTAATGTATATGCACACTGTATTAGGCACAATTCTAGGTAAGTCCTACAAGTTATATACTGTAGTGCAACTTTGGTTCATTTTTGGGGCGTGGGTCCCCCTGGATTGTGTTGGCTGATATGTCTCAGGGCACTGCATTATAACACATTTTCCTTTATAACACATTTTAACCCTTCACTGTGTGTTTTATATATATGTACTTCACTTTTTTATTTTCATTCTTTATATGCAGCTGCTCCGATCTCTTTACACTGCACTTCTCTTACTATGGCGGTGCCCTGGGGCAGCTTGGCTGGGCCAGTTTTTGGGGGTCCTGCGCTCTGGATTTGAACCCTAGTATGTTAGGGACCTACCAGAAAGAGGTTACCTGGATATGGTGGGTAGGCCCATAACCTTGGCCATGATTATGCTAAATACCTCAATTGATTGCAAAATTGTATTGCATTTATATATATTATTAATAATTTGGAGTTGTGCACCTGAGATTTGTCTGTTTCTGTGCCCACATTATTTCCTGCAAGTTGTCTCCCCAAAGAAAAATATAGGGTCCCAGTATTGTGCATGTTTGGCAGTAAATCAAATGGATGAGGCTTGACATAAATGACTGTATCACCACATGGCTTACTATCTAGAATCCTCCATATTAATTAATTTTAACTTTTCCCATATTACCCCCTAATGTACTGCTCATTTCAAGTTAATTTTATATAACATAATTCATTTTTATATTACATAGCTGCCATTCATTTATATCAAATAGATTTCTGAGTCTAGTTATAGCAGGTACAATAGCAGAACCCTAAATCTGGTTTGTGTTTATGCTGGACATAAGGCCTGCGATTTATAAAGCTCTGAAGCCTCCGGTGATATCCCCATGCTAAGCATGGGGAACAGTAGTCAGGAAGGATGGAGGTTGGTTCCTGTACTGTGAATACCCAGGGCTGGATTAAGGGCCATGTGGTCCTGGGATTGAAAATGATCAAGGGCCTAATGTGAGAAGCAGAAGAGCTGTGACCAGTGCTGTGTGGATGTGGATAGTGCCATGTGAGTGTGTACACCCCCTACATTATCAGATCCAATGCCTCCCTAAATTTGCAAAAGTAGAAGAATTGCAACATTGTGGGCAAGTTGTATTAAGTCTTACAATGCAATAATGGATGCCCCATATGTATTAAAAAGGTCCATAAAAAGGACTACAGGAGATAATTGAGATATCTGCTGCAAACTCATGGCACAGCAGTGCCCGTAGAATTCTATGTGATATTTGCATTTAGCCATATCCCAGTGTTGTCTAGAGACACAGCAGAGGAGCAGACAAGCTAATCCAACAGTTTATTTAACATGGACCATCTAGAAATGCATCATAGAGTCTTGCTAAACTTTTTATTATTTGTCTACAGTACCATCTACAGCCATACACCAGTAATACACCACATCCTGCTAATTTCTTACTGGTGGTGACAAAGTAAAAATTGCCTCAAGGCTAGCATGCATGCTTTCTTGGGGAATTCACTGGTCAACAAAATACAAAAACAATGGTTTTATGAAATACATTTCTTAAATATGCATAATAGTATTCGAAAAATGCCAATATTTGCCCTGAAACAGATAGTTCCCAGCCAATTCTCAAATATGACCTTCCTATAAAAGAAACATACATTTGCATAAACTTCTCATGTCTGCTCAATAGTTTTCATTGGATTTCAGTTTATAGCATGGGGTATAGTGCATAGTTATAACATCACACTTGCACATTAATAGATAGTTAATGTATTAAAAAACGAATATAGTGTTTAGCTCATAGATCTGAGACTGATAGCGTTCATATCCTGCATACAGATTAGTCATGGTGGGGGAGGTGCCATGGAACTCAGTCATCAGCCTGGGGACTGCAAGCAAATCTAAAGGTGCCCATCCACTAGCAGACATGAAAACGACTGCATGTTTACGATATTGTAATCGTGCAGTCGTTTGTCAGTCTGTGATGAACCTGCACTGAACGAGCAATCGTTCAGTGCAGGATCATCAATCATCTGCAAACATGCTCAACCTGACATTATCGTTAGGTTGACCAACATATTTGCACGATGATAGATGTCTAAACGACCAGCGGGCACGCGAATCGCTGGTCGTTTTAGACATTTTTGCAAACGATTGAATGATTGAACGATCGTTATCGTTCAATCGCTCAACTTAATTGTCTAGTGGATGGGCACCTTAAAACCTGGATTCTGACATCCCAAAAAATAAATCTTTATTCTCTTATTAACGGGCTGAGGAACTTTTCATAGCAAACAAATTTAAACCAAAGGTCAAATACTATCATTACTTCTGACACAAAGGAGACTGCAGCATAGATAGCAGAAAGATATATTACTGCCTTGCTGAAGACACAAAAAGAACACTGGTTTAACATATTTAATAAATCATACATCTGCAAAAGCAGTTACTATACTGTATTTTTTTTATCTTACCTTGGCATTGAGTTTTTTTGTTTGTTTCACTAAAAGACAAGAGAGTACAAAGCACCAAAAAGTAAATAACCTATATTATATTAAAATGGCCGAGAGAAGCTCGTTCAGACTGAACAAGTGTTAAGCACTGACGCAGGGCCTAGGCATGTAGGATGGAATAAAATTTCTTGTGACGACACTGCTCTATTTGTGGTTAGCCAATCAGTCAGCTAAGGGAAGGTGGAGTTGGGCCTTAGGAGTCTTTTTGTGTCTAATGTGCAGGGACTCAGGCCTCTTTGTTTGTTGAAGACCCTCACTCCCTCCCCTTTTTACTTTCTCTTTACAGTGTCATAGCGGTGGAGTCTGGCAGGTCAAATAATTTGTGGTGCACAGCAGGTACACTCTACTTCACAGAGGCATGTTGACTTTTAGCCTTTATTCTGGGGGCCAGCGACTAAATCTTACCAGATGGGTCCCACCTTATATATGGAGGAGATGTTGCCATCTAGCTGTGCACCTTGGGGCTGGATGATTACAGCCACAAGGTGTAATCTGAAGAAGAGCAGCTACTGCTGGTACATTAAGTACTTTTGCAAATAGACTTTGTACGTTCAGAGACTGATCACAGTCTGTACCACACAAAAAATAGAGCAGAGACTGTACATAACTGTTGTGAATTGTTGTTAACAGTTGTCAGAGCAGAAGTTCAAGTTGAAAGACTTAGGACCTGCACATCACCTGTTAGGCTTAAGAATCTTTCAAAACATGTCTAAAGGAACTGTCACAGTTGATCAACAAGGATATATTGATGCACTATTTGACAAGTATACAATGTCAGATGCAAAGCCAGTAAATACTTTCATTGACAAAGGCACAAAATTAACAAAAGCCATGTCACCAACAAGTGAAGAAGAAATAGAGCACATTAGATGGATTCCTTATCAGAGTGCTGTTGGGAGCTTAATTAATGCTAGTATTGGAGCTCAACCTGACATTACACATGCCATAAGCTTAATGAGGCAGTTTGCCATTAATCCTGCGAGGCAACACTGGACTGCAGTTAAAAGATTCCTGAAGTATCTAAACGGTTCAAATTCCTTGAAATTAGAGTTTTTAAAGCATGGAAAGTTAAGGATTACTGTTGTTCATACATGGGATATCAGTTTGTACTGGCAGATGCAACCATCAGCTGGGCAAGCAGAAGCAACCCACTGGTGTCCTATCCACCACTGAGGCAGAGTATATGGTAATTAGAGAGTCTGTAAAGGAGACTTTATGTAGATTGGGCCTTTTGGAACAGGATGAAAACTTTAATATAGACAATAGTATTGCAATAGACATGTCCTACTGCACAAAACACTATGGATGGTATAAGCACAAGTTATCAGAGATCACTGCATTCAAGAGTTAGAAGAAAGGAAGTCTGTCAACATCACACAGTTCTGACTGTGTTCTGAAAAGTGTGTGGTATGGAATACGTTTTGATGTGTTGATATGTTTTATTGTTTTTTTATGCATAGCGAAAATGTTTCAGAATACGGGATGAACTTTGCCAAATAATTATTGATTGAAGTGAGACTCCTAAATACTGCTGTTAACCCCTGCAATCAGAGCTGGCCCTAACTAGTTTGATGCCCTAGGCAAGATTTTGGGTGGTGCCCCCTATCACCATTGCTAGTTCCGCCTCTGTCCCAGCACCCCTCTCCAAGCACAGCACCAATCAGCAAGCAGTACAGATCACAGCAGCTGCCAGCAACATCCATCATCCCTCACCCATTGCAATCCTCTTCCACAGAGCTGTAACTAGACATTTTAGTGCCCTGTGCCAGCAAGAGCATTGGGGTCTCCCTGCAGATAGGCCCAGGCTACTGGTCTCCACAAGGTACATTGGAGGAGATGCTGTGGCTGGGCATGCCGAACAGTACTCCAGTGGCTATTTTAGTTACTGCCCGCTACCCCCACTGTCTCTGCTCCCCTGTCCCGCTGCTCTCGGATGTATGAGCTGTCGCCCGATCAGAGCTGAGCTGAGAGCTCCAATCGCGTTAGGACAGCAAGAGCAGAGGTGCATCCGCTTGTCCCGGTCCCATCATTGCCCGCTTTCAAGCCGAGTTTGCTCTAGGCTTGGAATGCATGCCCCTAGGCATTTGCCTAATTTGTCTATGCCTAGGGCTTCCTCTGCCTGCAATACAGCTATTCTGCTTACAGTTGATACAGCTGTGTTACTGCTGTTACCTGTTACCCTGCTGTTATCAATAGACCTAGCATCCTGGTTAAAGACTCTCTGTGTGGCTTAACAGTCACTTTTACATTCTGCCTGACACTTATTGTGACCACCACCCCAATAGTCTATGTCAATAGCTAGTGCCAATATAAACACACAAGTGGACAGAACACTTTTCACCTGAAATACTGTGAGCTGTGTGAGCACTTGTCGTGCTTGCTTAGTTACTTTGTTTGCACCTACAGGACAACTAGGAATACATACGGTTGTGCAGGTGATGTACAAGTGGCATCTTGACTCCAATTCTTTGCTGCACTCACACTGTCACTGATTGTACATCGGCTCAGATACTGTAATACATAGTGTACTTTGCTTATATGAATTGACAAATGTTTGCGCACTGTACTGTCCCTTTGGATAATCTGGTTTAGCTATTTCAGTTGTCCAGAAAAAAAAATGACCAACAGTCTTGCTCTTGGTGTTTGCTTTACTTTTAAAATATTTTCCTTATAAACAATAACATCCTCCTCATCACTTTCCTGATGTTGATTGAAAGAACTGCCTCATTTTAAAATACCAATGAAGTGACATTCATCTACAAACCATCTGTTTTTTGGATAAACTAAACAGTGAGTAGTCTAAATAAGCAAGTTGAGAGTGAGTTCTGTGTTGAAGTATCATTCCAAGCAAATATTTCCGTGTACCTATAGACTGTGATTTGCATTGTTATCTGTAATAAAGATTGTGACCTAGATTTTTCTAAGCACATTTTTTCTATTATTATTATTTATTATTATTATTTTTTTAATTACACCTGGGACTATTTTGTGTTTGTTTTTAGTACAACTATTCTTTAAGTACATATGGTGCTGTCTTACTAAATGCAATGACAAATCTATATAGAGTATTAAAGCACCTTATGCATGTTTCTGTTTGTAGATCAGGCTACAGTTACCAGACTCTGGCAAACGGGCGTACAGTGCTAGCACTTGAAGGAGGACATGACCTCCCTGCCATATGTGATGCATCAGAACTCTGTATTAATGTTCTTTTAGGAAAACAGGTAATATAAATATATTGTAATAAAAACAACCATTATAAATATAATTTGGCCAAATGCCTATAATTTTTGGCTGTGCTTAAAAAAAAAATCGAAACACAAAAGCACTACATAGTATGCACCCCCCATAAGGATTTATATCAAGCTCTTTATATAAACTATAAACTTTAAACTGGCTGAGTGAAATTTTACATGCCTATTCGGTTTGAAAAGAGAGTTTCTGGTGCTGCTGACGAAAGTCAATGGTTATTAATATTGAGAAGAAAAATACATATATATTTATATTTCATTCTGTAGCTGTTATTGCAAATAGTTTTTTTTTCTCAACCACGCCTGGCCTGTGAAATAAAACCACTCTAATAATGAAAAGTGCATTAATTTAGAAATCAGGGTTGGCCCCTGACCAGAATAAAGTGTGTACTTATTTTTAAACGTAACTGAAACATGCAATAGAGATGAGATTTCATCAGGCCAACATAGTAACTATAGCAGCTTACAGTGCATAGTCGCCTTCAGGTGGCATGTTTATTTCTTATTTCAAGGCAACCTACTGTATGGGGATCCAAAGAAGGATAAATACTGTTTGTGTGTGTGTGGGGGGGGGGGGATATTATAATCTGTGCTAATGCTTAGGCTGTCACTGACACTAGGACAATATTACCAGACCAGGAATATTATTCAAGGGTAGCTGCTTATAAAGGGGCATGTAGAAGGGACTGATGGCACATAAGAGGTGCATGGAGTGGTATGGTTACTCATGCATGTAAAGTTGTCTGATTGTACCAAAGAGCATGTGCAGGGGTATGACAGGAGCATATAAGGGTCATGTGGAAGGGTCTGATGGAACACAAGCTGAACGGGAAGGAGACTGATGGCACAAAAAGGGCAAGTGGCGAGGTCTGATGGCACATAAGAGGCATGTGGAGGGGTGTGATGACACATAAGGAGCATCTGAAGGGGTCTGATGGCACATAAAGTGCATTTGGAGGGGACTGATGGCATACAATTGGCATGTGGGGAAGTATGGGAGGCATTTAAGGGGCTTGTGGAGATGTAAAATGTGATGGGACCCATAAAAATTAAGGTAAGATCTCATTTTTTTAAATGATGCGTCCCTGTGATCCACAACATTATGAACTCAATTATTGAGACCCCCCGCTCCTCAATATATTTTCATATCCTGGGCTAAGCAACTTTGTTACTTATCTCTCTTCTTCCTCCCTTCTCCTCTTACCCCCACCACCATTATGTTCTATTTGTCAGCATTTTGTTCATTTGTAGGTTATATAAATTATGCTTTACAAAGGAAGTAAGCTATATACAATAAGCAATTATTATTAATGTATTCAATCCTCGTATGTTTCTTATGACATATTACCAGTTATTTGTCAAAATTGCTTATTGTCTGTTAGTCATCACACCAATATGTGCTTTTATACCAAACACAATACACATTCCCATAACAATTTACAGTACGATAGGAGCAGTGCTAATGACCTTTATCAGAAATGTATCATAATAAATCTGTCATTTCTCTCCCCCATTCCCTTCACTAATTTGCCAAAGGCGGGCACCACCGCTGATATTGAAAATAATTACTGTGTTCCTCATATTAAGTATCACAAAGGGCAGTCCTCTATGTTGGAGGATCCTGGTGTACCTCCAGGTGAGTTACTGTAGCTCTCAATTTAGAAATATTTAAAAGTATAACCCAAAGTGGTGCTATTGTCTTGTACTGTAGGACCACCAGAGCAGAGAAACCTTGCAGTGGCTGGTAGCTTACCATATGTTTGCAAATGTATGTACCTGAGATCTCTGCATTGCTATGATCATGTAGAATGTATGTCTCATCTGCTGGCCTATTGCAGTGTGCTGGGGGATTTCTTTTCTGTTTTTTCTTGTCTAGATTAACCCTTCTCTTACAACCACCATTCTGTGTTTTAAAAGCCCTATATACTGTACCAAGACCCAAAAAGCTAAGCTTTTTCGAGCTTGGCCTCTATAGCTAATGCCACCTTTAGCTGGTGTTAACCCATTGTTGCTAAAAGGCTACAATTTTACAAATCCTTTCTCAGAGGGGTGTGCATTAGCTCTGCCAGTCTGAGCCAGGAAGTAAACCAATCACATAAGTGATTACTTTAAATTTTGGACTTGGACTGGACAGAATTTTTTCAGAGTCTGTGTCAGAGCATCTCAGACATCATACCAAGGGGTAAATTTACTAAAGTGAGAGTTTTTAGAAGTGGAGATGTTGCCCATAGCAACCAATCATATTCTAGCTATTATCTTCTAGAAGGTGCTAGTTAAATGTTAAGTAGAATCTGATTGGTTGCTATGGACAACATCACTACTAAAAACTCTCACTTTAGTAAATATACCCCTTTGTCTTAAAAAGGCACTCCAAATCACTGCGATATGTGTCTGGGCTTTTACATAAATATTTTACATAAATATTAATAAAGAAATGTAACTTGTTGGGGATTTTACATAAATATTAATAAATTGTCCCCTTAATCTGGTTCTAGTACTAGGGACATTACAGGTGGTGCGTCTAGAGGCATTGCAGGTATATTATGCTAGGGACATCAGAAGTATAATATTCGTTGGCCAATAAATAAAATGAAGTAAAATATCATCCACAGGGGCGTATTTATAATGGGTGCAGGGTGTGGGTCCAGGGGGGGCCCGCACCGCACACCCTGCACCCATACTGGTACTGAAAATACCTGGTAAATGGCCGCAATGGCCATTTTCCCAGCATTTTGCGAATACGCAGTAGGAAATCACTGGGAAAGTGGCTACCATGCCAATTTCCCGGTGAACTGCGCATGCACAGTAGACTCCGGGCACATTCTAGTGCCTGGAGTCTACCGCTGCTATCAGTTCACTGACGGCAGCCAGGGAGAGAGGAGGGGGCCCCAGATGAGGAGTGAATACGTGCCCCCTCCTCTCTTAATACGCCCCTGAGCATCCAGGTTGCTTTCATCTCAGCAGTGGTGT
This sequence comes from Taudactylus pleione, assembly GCA_031769625.1. NCBI lineage: Eukaryota > Metazoa > Chordata > Amphibia > Anura > Myobatrachidae > Taudactylus > Taudactylus pleione. The sequence continues at coordinate 4,980,334 of JAUIMM010000757.1, read as the reverse complement.
AACTAGGGTATTTGGAGCCTAGGGCAAGTTGAAAAATGGAGCCCCCCCCACCCCAGTATGTGCGCGCCCCAGGTGAAAAATGGACGTACTCACATGCCACAAGGGGCGTGGCCACTGAAAAATGGGCGTGTCAACATGACACGCACCCCTGTCGTCACTCTGGGAACATTCCTTTCAATTCCATATGCACCTTAATGTCCCCAGTAGTAGTGCCCCTCTTGCAATGCCCACTGTAGTAATGCCCCTTATGTACTGTCCCCAGTAGCAGTGCCCCATGTTAGTAGTGCCCTTCATACAGTGCCCCCAGTAGTGCACCCTTATACAGTACCCCCAGTAGTGCCCTTTATACAGTGCCTCTAGTTGTGCACCCTTATACAGTGTCCCTTATGAAGTGCCCCCAGTAGTGCACCCTTATACTGTGCCCCCCTATCCAATGCCTCCAGTAGTGGTCCCCTTATGCAGGCCCCCAGTAGTGCCCCTTATACAGTCCCCCCAGTATGCAATTCCCCCAGTAGTGGTCCCTCTTATGCAGGCCCGCAGTAGTGCCCCTTATACAGTACCCCCAGTAGTGGTCCCCCTTATGCAGGCCCCCAATAGTGCCCCTTATACAGTTCCCCTAGTAGTGGTCCCTCTTATGCAGGCCCCCAGTAGTGCCCCTTATACAGTGCCCCCAGTAGTGGTCCCCCTTATGCAGGCCCCCAGTAGAGATCCCCCCTATGCAGTGCCCCTTATACAGTGCCCCCTGTAGTGGTCCTCCCTATTCAGTGCCCCCAGTAGTGATACAGTGCCAGTAGTGCCCCATACATAACAAAGACAGACATACTTACATACACAAAACACTGACTTACCTTACCTGAATCTCCGCTCCTGCCGCACCCACCGCTGTCTGCTCCTATATTCTCCCGCTTGGTCCCACTCGGTACTATGGGAGAGACATCATGATGTCTCTCCCATCACCCACTGCAGGAGCCGGAAGGCGGAGCTCATGAGTGAGCTCCAGCCTGGCTCTGGCAGTGGGTGCAGCAGCCAACAAGAGTCTGTCTGACTCTCATTGGCTGCGGAAACACACACATCGCCACCGGGTAGTACGAGTGTACTACCCAGCGCTGGTGGCTATGTGTGTATCTGTGTAGTGCAGACTGCACTCACCTGTACCATGGCCGGCAGCACACACACACCCTCCCCCCCACGCAGCCGGTCCAAAGGCACCCAGGGCAGGAGCCCTGGCATCCCTGCCCTAGTTACACCACTGCATCTCAGTGTGGCACCAGTCTGCTATTTACCATATCATGATGACACCTTCATTTCTGCCATATTAGAAATGAAAGAAGAAATTTGGATACCAATGGCAAAAAAATACTATAACTAAAGCATCTTGATGTTTGCTTGATGAATGGATTGTACTGTCCTATATCCTTATAATATGGAAATTACATTCATTTTTCTTAGGTTTACTGCTGCTAAAATGACTATATATACATATATTTGTTGATTTTGTCTGAAAAGAAGTAAATCAGATTATAAGCAGCCCAAGAGCTCAATAAAGGCTGGATCTTAAACCTTTACAAGTATATCAGCTTTTTAGAGGGCAAAACAGAGCATTGTTATGCTGAGTATTGCCTAGTGCAGTAGTTCCCAAACTGTGCACCGTGGCACCCTGGGGTGCCTCGGGACACTTGCAGGGGTGCCGCAGGATGGTGGTCGAGCACCAAATAAAATTATTTATGGTCAATGTAATGTAAATATGTGGGCAAACAGAAGTGCAAACCTGTCCACCACCACATAACTGAACCTAAGGATGACAGGTAAGCACAATTTACTTCACTTTACTAAAACAAAATTCTGAATTTCTCTATAAAAAACTTAAACTTAGGGGTGCCGTAAAAACTATCCTGATACTCTAGGGCGCCGTGACTCAAAAAAGTTTGGGAACCAATGGCCTACTGTATGTCAATTGCATTCAGATATTGTTATATCATATTGTGGGAGCTTTATCAAATCTTTGAGAGAGATAAAGTGGAGAGAGATAAAGTATTAACCAATCAGCTTCTGTAATTTTGCAAGCTGTGCTAGGTGTCTGGCATTAAATGTTGACAGTCATAATGTTGACATTCATGTTGACACAAAAATATTGACATGGTTATAATGTTGACATATCGTCCCTGGTGGTCAAGAAGACACTTACCTGGACCTGGCAGCTGCAGCAGCTCCATCACGGCTTCCAGGTCCTGGCAGTCATGTGACCGTCACTTTCGGGTCAGACTTCTGTTGCTTCAGTGGTTAGCATTCCTCCCCTATCACTAATCCCTACCTCCAACTTTAACCTTCTCTCTAGTGCCTTACCCGAAAACCCCTTTCTGCAGCCTAACCCTAACCTCCCCCTTGTGCCTAACCCTAACCCTCCCTTCCAGCAGCCTAACCCTAATGTTAACATTCTGATAATTTCAACATGTTGCCTGTTGACATTATAAATGTTGACCTTTTGATAACATCCCCTGTCCTAAAAATATGACAATTAGGAGCTGATCGGTTGGTACTTTATCTCTCTCCAAGGCTTGATACATCTCCACCATTGTATTTTGTACTACTACTGCACATTATTGTTCAGCTAATCTTAGTCTCCCAATTTATTGTATCTTGGATATTGCATACTTCATGTTTTGTGGTTACATTAGCAAACTCAAAATGTGATAACATTAGTAACCGCAATTGTTGAAGATTAAATTGTTATACATCACCTACTACTTATCAGATTGGAGACCTATAGTTTACACAACCTTATAAGAAATCTGCCAAGTGACTTATCCCCTGTATCAGAAGTGATGCTTGAGATGGAGCTAGTTTACCAGTTGGAGGTCTGTTGCAGCACAAGTAGTTCTACTGACTATTTGGCTATATGAGTGACATGGTTAGAGGTTGAAAAGTTTGATTCAATTAAGTGTTATCAATAAATGTGTTAGAGAGTTAATATCCATGTAACAGAATCTTGCTGAAAAGCTCCATTCGCAGACGGCAATGAAGTGCATATATAGGGGTCAATCCAAATAGGTGAGAATTGCAAGTTGTGAGTTTCTTTCATGAAACTAGCAGACTTCGCACCAATGCGTGCATCCAATAATTATCCAATCCAATTAAAAATGCCTATTCGCGCTACTCGCAGTGGAGGTTTGCGAATTGACTGCCAAATGCAATGTGAGAGAAGTGCATGAAAAAGTGGGGAGACCATCCTGGACGCCCCAAAAGGTATAATTTCGTTAGCAGGACCGTATAGAAAGCTGTTTGTAGGCATTAGGAAAGTACTGAAGGTTTTTAAAAGGTGTCAAATGGCTGATTTGTGCTTTTTTGAAAAATGCTAAAAACTTATAAAAAGCTAATTTTTTTCATTTAATTAAATGAAAAATGCAAAAAAAAGTATGAAAAAAGGTGAATTTGGTGTACCTTAAGGTAGAGATGTGCGTCGACCCCTGTGTTTTGGTTTTGGTTTTGGATCTGGATCTCCCCTGGTTTTGGATCTGGATTGGTTTTGCCAAAACCTCACTTCCGTGTTTTGTTTTTGGGTTTTGATTTTGGATCGGGATTTTTTCTTAAAAAATCAAAAACACAGCTAAAATCACATAAAATTGGCCTTTTTTTTGTTCCTACAGTATTAATAACCTCAATAGTATTTATTTCCACTCATTTCCAGTCAATTTTGACCACCTCACAGCTCACAATATTGATTTCTTTCATCTAGTTAAAGGGCCAAAAGGTTGCATCCAGCTTGCTGACTCAAAACTGATTGATATAATTATTAATAGAGTTGAGGACTGTGCAAAGATGATGGTTGGGATACCCTTGAGGATTGAAGAATTGATAGTGGATAGTTGGTGCAGCCCCAGGCTGCAAAATTGATAATAGATTAAGTAAAAAACAATTCATTGGTGCAGCCACTGGCTGTAAAATTGATTAATACATGAAAAAAACAATTCATTGGTGTAGTTCCGGGCTGAATAATTAATAATAAAAAAAAATTCATTGGTGCAGCCCCTGGCTGTAAAATTGATAATAAATAAATAAAAAAAAATTCATTGGTTCCTAAACCAACCATAACATTAATTTAAAAAGCCAGGCAGCAATGCCCCAACCAGCACATAATGGAAAGGAAAAAGGTGCAAGATGGAATAGTCCATGGACACTCCCACCCACCCTTATGTTGTATACGAAACAGGACATTCACAGTTTAACAAACCAATCATTTCAGTGACAAGGACTGCCAATTGTGGCTGAAATTATTGGTTTCTTTAGACCCCCATAAAACAAGCTGCCAACGTGCATTGGACATGGAAATGAAAATGATCCCATACACAAACTGGCTTTACATTACAAGTTGTCATCGTCCTCGTCATCCCCATCAGTGTGTACATCCTCTTCTTCACACAATATTAATTTGTCCCCCCTGGAATCCACCATAGGAGTCTCTGTAATTTTTTTATGTAAATGTTGGTAGAGGTCTTCCTCGTGGAATTATGTAATTCATTTTAATGAACATAATCTTTTCCACATTTTCAGGAAGTAACCTCCTACTCTGATCACTGACAAGGTTGCCAGCTGCACTGAAAACTCTTTCGGAGTACACAATGGAGGGTGGGCAACTTAAGTAATGCAAAGCCAGTTTGTGTAGGGGACTCCAAATTGCCTCTTTTTCCTGTCAGTACTGAAACGGACTGTCTGACATGCCTGTTAGGATGTGATCTCTGAAATAGTCCTCCACCATTCTGTGAATGGAGATCATATCACACATAGTCACGGTAGAAGACATGTCACTAGTAGGCAGTTCTCTCAGGCCCGGCCAGATGTAATTTTTTGGTGAACGATCTGCATGACCAGCAGGCATTCTGTAAGGAAAATTTAGTTTTTTCCTGGCCTTTGCCGTTTTGGGTGAATATGGTGGTTCATATATGCAGTTAAAGAAACGATGATAGGAGCATCACCATACCTTCTAATGTAAGCTTAAATGTGAGCATTATTCAGTTTACATTGGATATCACCGTGAGTGGAATTTTGGTGCCTTTCATACATGAAGGATATTTCTGTAATCTATAAATCTATCTGGCTTTCCAATATTTTACAATAATTGTGTCATTATATAGTATTTATTTGACTAAAATTATTTTTTTTGTCCTCTTTCCCTCACCTGATAATCATTGGTTTAATAAGAGACATTTGCATTTGGAGGTTATCAAGAATCCAAGGATACAGACATTATCAGGATTGGTACAAGGATATATTACCTCTGTTTTTGTATATTGTATGTTGTGCAAGACTGGGTGACTTGTTTTGAGTTTTTTTCATGCTGAGAAACCGGTTTAATTAATTAATTAAATGTAATACTTTATTAATTGTAATACCTGCTCACCTATACATGGAATAGATGACAGGGTCATATCATAATATACTTGCTATTTCCAATATCTCCTGACTCTGTGCCTCCACCTGAGTCTCTTCATAGTAGCACGCTGTTCTCCAAAGTTTGGCTTGGGAAACCCCTATGATCTATTACTATATATTTGATGGACCTACACCTACCCCCTTTAATTATTACAAAATGAAATAAGATAAAGGTAAATAAACTCTCAGGGTGATTTATTTTAGGAGGATAGTAAGCCAAGACAAGTCAATGACAAAATGATACTATGATGATTATCAAAGGATATGTATACTTTATATTTAATGTTAACTTATAGCTAAATTATATACAGTACAATAACTGCCCCTATAATTATTTTGCGCCTTCAAACTTTTTCTTTTTCTTTTTCTCTCCAAAATATCTGTGAATAGACACCACTTTAATATATTAGATAACATGTATAAATATGCAAATTTACTTAGTACACCTGTAATCCTTTGTGATATTAAATTGTTATTCCTTAACCATAGCCCTTATTTATCGCTCCCTGACACACTGTAACCACCTAACTGTGCATTAGGTACCATACAAGCCCCTTTGCTGCTAAGGGTTTTCTCACACTTGTGCTGACTCCTTTTTCTGACATTAGCACTTGTCACATTCCAAAATCAATATCACAGATTTTTGTAGTACCCACACAACTTATACCTTTTATTTTGAAAGAAGACTTTTATATTTTTAGAAAATGCCATTAGTCTTTTTACTTGTTCTAACATGTGAAAATTAAGAAACACTTTATGGTTCATGTTTTGTCAGTAATTCACCTTTCCAAAATAGATTGGTTGCTCATTCGGCCTATCACATGTGCATGTAGGAAAAATAAAATGTGCACACTCTAAGCATTATGAATACTGATAAATAAAATTTTGATAAACTCTACAATTAACATGGAATATAAGTGATGTTCTTAGCACATGTTTGGCCTAAACTGTAAGTCTCTTTTGCTGGCCCATTGCGGGTTGTTTGGGGAAGTAACCCCTCCCTTATAAACACCTGTGTTGGGTCAATAAATTGATTGAGAAACCACCATACTGTATATTACTGTTATGAGAGGCATGCATGGGGTCAGTAGATGGAGGATGTGCTGATCCTTATAGAACCATATTTGTTGACCCTGGGGTGCCCCAGGTGAGTTAGCTCTCGATTTAGAAATACATAAATGTGTGAACCAAAGTGGTTCTATTATCATGTAGTGCAGGACCACCGGAGCAGAGATACCTTGCCATGGCTGGTGGCTGTTACAAGCTGCCGCACTGCGAATGCAGAACAAAATGAACACCGGGCGAGCGTTCGCTGAAACTCCTCCTACCTCCTGTCCTTCATTCCAGGATCGTTCTGGATTGGCTCCTGCATCTATTTTCTTCTGGTGCGAATGCTGCTCCGATGCCGGTGATAGCGTTTCACGTGTTTCCGGTTCTGGCTAAGTCTCCTGTTTTCCTGTTGAGTACCCAGTTATCCTGTCAGCTGTTTGTATCATCTAGGCGGCACGGTCTGCATAACATCTACCTGCCGTTTGTGTCATCTAGGTGGCATAGTTCGCATACCTGCTCCCAGCCGTTTGTGTCTAGAGTGCACAACCCAGCATCCAGTGGCTGGTGTCAACCCGGCGGCACTGGTCACACTCCAGCGTCCAGCCGCTTGTGTCAACCCGGCGGCACAGGCCGCACCACAGCATTCAGCTGCTTGTGTCAACCTAGCGGCAGAGGCCATAATCCAGCATCCAAAGTATGCAACTCAGCATACCACTGCTTGTGTCAACCCAGCGGCACAGGCCGCAATCCAGCATCCAAAGTACGCAACTCAGCGTATCACCACTTGTGTCAACCAAGCGATACAGGCTGCAATCCAGTATCCTAAGTACGCAATCAAGTGTACCGTCACTTGTGTCAATCTGGCGGCACAAGTCTTTCATCAGCAACAACCAGCTAAGGCTTACCAGCCCTCAAGGCTGCTACACTGCCCAAAGGCCGCATCTTGTTCTACAGCCACATGCCACAACCAGCCAAGACTTACCAGCCCTCAAGGCTGCAACATGGCCCAAAGGCCGCACTTTGTTCTACGGCCACAGGCCACAACCAGCCAAGACTTACCAGCCCTCAAGGCTGCTACACGGCCCAAAGGCCGCATCTTCTTCTATGGCCCACAGGCCACAACCAGCCATGGCTCGCCAGCCCTCAAGGCTGTTACACGGCCCAAAGGCCGCATCTTGTTCTATGGCCCACAGGCCACAACCAGCCAAGCTCTTCCAGCTCTCAAAGCTGCTCCACAGCCGCAAAAAGCCAAGCATTACCAGCCCTCAAGTCTGTTGCAGGACTAACCGTCCCAGACAATACCTCAATTCTTAACACTTATCTCAGTTAATACCTCAGTTTCTAACAGTGGCATACCATATCTTTGCAAATGTATTGTGATGGCTTGGGGTAATTAGCTGGTAGATGGTTGTCAGTGGTGCAGTGCCTAAGGTGCTCAATCAGGATCCAACACAACTTTTCAGGTATAAATAAAAGAAAAGTGCTTTACTTCCAGCATGAAATGGTGCAACACAAAATAACAGAAAATAACAAATGCCTAGCCCCAATTTAGGGCACTAACTCACTTCTTTGCCCCTGACTAACCTTGGGCAGCTAGTCTGCAAATAAAGTCCAAAAGTCTATCTCTGCTTTGGCCAGGCTTCCATACAAAGTTTGTCTTGTGGTCCTCCCTGCCTCCAGCAGGTATGGACACTGGCTCCCTTAGCCTGCAGCTTAGCTGCTTTTACATCACACAGTCTGAGAGGTTTGTGGTCCTTCCTGCCTCCTACAGGTCTGGACTCAGGACCCCTGGCCCCCAATGGCTTGGCTTAGCTCCACTGGGATCTGGCTGCCACAGTCCCACTTAGACTGTCTCCAATGGCAGCCTGACTGGTCTGCCTTCTCCTCAACCCACACCTGGACTCTTGTCACAAGGCAGCCCCTAGATTTGGTAAAACTTAGTTTAACTACTCTGTGTGGGCGGATCTCTCCAACCCCACACAGAATCCATGGCTCACCATCACCATCTCTGGTGATCCTGTCATATAATGTAACTGAGATATCTGCATTGCTATTATCACGTAGGCTGTAATTTTCATTTTCTGGCCCATTGAGGTGTTCTGTGGATTTTTTCAATTTTTTTCTTGTCAAAAAAATAGAAAGCAGGATTCTATATGTAGGTTTTGTCAAAAAAATATGCACTTCAATTAAAAATGCATTTTTTTCTCAAAATTTCTGTTATTACTTGATGATCACCAGAAAATAACTACTAAGGGGGCACATCATTTGAGAGAGGGGACTTTACTCTTTCTAAATCAGTCACCTCTGATTTCATGGATGCCAGGTTGGGGGGTGTGCCTTAATCTCTCTAGGGGCCATGTTGGGGAGATGGAGGCATAGCAGCCCTGTTGAATTGAATCTGTCCTTATGTGTCATAAGCTAGATCATGTCACATTCTTTCTGTTTAAATGAAAACAGGCTAGTGTTTGATTTTAATTTTTTAACTAGTTTCAGGAAGAATCTACTATTTTTTTTTATAATTGCTCTACCAACAAAATAAAATGTCTAGTAGATGAAAAATATTATTGATAAAATTCTTTGAATTTTCTGGCTAGATTATATTTATTGCTTTCTTTTCCATAAATGCTATGATTTTGTCCACATATTATTATTATTATTATTATTATTATAAATAATAATAATAAAAATAAAAATACAACTACAAATAAAACTTCTAATAACACGACTGCGGCTGCTGCTACTACTACTACTACTACTACTACTACTACTACTCCTATTACTACTACTACAACTTCTACCTATAATATCAATACTACTACTACTACTAATAATAATAATAATACCAATACTACTCCTATTACTATTGATGATCATAATAATAATAGTAATAATATTATTATTAACAACAACAATAATAATACTTCTACTACTACTGATGATGATGATGATGATGATGATGATAATAATAATAGCAATACTACTCCTATTACTGTTGTTGATCATAATAATAATAATAATAATAATAATAATAATAATATTAACAACAATAATACAGGTTGAGTCTCCCATATCCAAATATTCCGAAATACGGAATATTCCGAAATATGGAATATTTTTAGCTTGACTGAGATAGTGAAACCTTTGATTTTTGATGGTTCAAAGTACACAAAATTTGTTTTAAGGCACAAAATTATTAAAAATAAAGTATAAAATCACCTATAGGCTGTGTGTATAAGGTGTATATGAAACATAAATAAATATCATGTATGTACACAAACTTTGTTTGAGCCACAAAATTATTAAAAATATTGTATAAAATTACCTATATAAGATAAAATTTAACACAGGTTTATGCTATTACAAGGTAAACCAGGGCCCATTGTCCCACTGTCTGTTATTGTGTCAGTTTATATTCATAGGTTTGTCGAACCCTATTTGTGAGATATATGAAACAGGTCTTTTTTAATTTTATTCTCTTTCTTAATTATGCTAATGTTTAAATTTTTGGGGGTAGGGGGGGTAAGGTGCGCTCTTCCTGCTAGTAATGGTGATGACTTGTGTGTGTTTGTGAGTGGTGTTAATTAGAATGTTTCTTCTGGTGGTGGTGATGTTTTGGGAGTGAGGAGGGTGTGATTGGGTATGGAGTGTAGTTTGGAGTAATGTGAAAAGGGGAATGGAATAGGATCAAAATGAGGCCAGCGAGACACAGTGATTTTGGGCAAAATCTTTTATTGAGTAGTCACAATGCTGCTCTGTTAAGATCCCGGGCAGGTGGGTGGGGTTCAGTGATGAGTGGTGATGAGACTGGGGAGGTAGGTGGACCCTTTTAGGGGGCTCCTTCCCGTGCGGTTCAGTGACCTTGCACGTCACCCCTGCTGGACCTATGGTCGACAGTCTAGGAAGTCTCGGGGGGTGGGGGGATTTGCAGAGTGGGTTGGAACACCTGTGCGGCGTCCCGCGTGTTGGTGTGAGTCTTGGCAGTACTTACCTACCGGTAGGTTTTTTGTTGTGGTGATGTAGGTCGTATTATGCTAATGTTTAAATTTTGTCCCACACTTTAAAAACATACTGGTAGTGGATATGTGTCCACTTGTGCTGTAGGAAATGTAGACTGCAAGATCCAGTAGGGCAGGGATTCCGATGAATGACAAATATTGTTCATTACTGTGAAAATAGTTGTGCTATATAAAAGGGTTCAGTATATATGTTCACCTTTCACAATGTCCACTTTCATTATGTTGGCATGGTTGTAATGTAGAAAATTGAACAGGTCGACATTCAGCATGTCAACACTGGTTTTATGTCGACATGTTGGAATGTCAATAGTCAATATACTGTTTTTGTAGTCATTCCGTCTCTAATCCTAAACCAAACTTTAACACTAACCATAATGGTAACTCTAACCCAAACATTAAGCCTAAGAGCAACCCTAACCATAACGGAAACCCTAGCCCTAATGGTAATGAAACACTAACCCTCCTGCAAATTAGAGATGTAGGCTAACCCACATGTTTTGGTTTTGGATCTGTAATCTGTATTAACTTTGTGTTTTGGTTTTGCTAAAACCACCCTCATAGATTTTACTTTTGTTTTTTGTTTTTAAATACATTTTAAAAACTGCTAAAATCACATTATTTGGGCCTGTTTATGTTCCTACAGTAATTTCCAGTAATTTCCAGTCAATTTTGACCACCTCACAGCTCACAATATTGTTTTCATCCTGTTTAGGCTAAAAGGTAGCTAGCTTACTAAGGTAAGTAACAGCAGTGGGCAGCACAAACATCTGGCAGTTCAACCTCCAACATGGCACATCTGGGAAATAGAGTGGCACTGCAGTGGCAGACAGGATGGCAGTTTGTTAAACTATATGACCCCATATTAGAAACTAAGAATGTATTAATTAATCAAGAAACTAAATTAGAGGCCTGAGGGAGATGGAGTATGTTTGTAGCTGAAGGCAGGGAAATGAAGGAAGAATTGATTGGTTGTAAATGTAATAAAATTTTTGGATTCCAAAGCAAATTTATGATGGATTATGGGGGTAGTATGGCCAGTGGGTCATCATCCTAAATTATTTAATATTTGTTCATTAAAGATAGGCTGATTTGGAGTTTCTAGTTCTGCAGTGCAACAATTAATTTTCTTGACTTCTTGTCAACCCTTGTGAGGAATCCTTGGCTATTAACACTGTTTTCTTTTCTGGTTAAAAAATGGGTGGCACAAACACGTGGCAGTTCAACTTCCACCATGGCATATCTAGGAAAGAGACTGGCACTACAGTGGCAGACAAAATGGCAGTTTAATAAACAATATAACCCCATAGAAAGGAACATTAATCAAGAACTAGATCATAGGCCCAAGGGATATGGAGTATGTATGTAGTTGAAGCTATAAAGACAAAAAGGTACCCGGCGCTAACAGTGGTGTATATGGATAAAGTGTCAAAATTTTCTGCACACCTACAGTATTTGAGAGGCTTTGCCAAGCTTCTCACAAAGAAAGATACAACCAAAAATGTATAAGGTGGTGCTAAAGGACACAAAACATTCAGATAATAAAATATCCTATTTTAATCACAATATCACAATAAATAAAATACAATCTAATAATGATATAGGGCATAAACATATGCAAGAGGAAAGAAAGTCCTCTTTATAGCTCAAATAATGTACTGAACTGGCACAAAATCCTATGTAATTAGACACTAATGTGTCCACATTCTGATAAATGTGTACAAGAAAACAAAACAATATGCCACATAAAAAACTACATTACAGTGTTGCAGTAGTGCTAATGCACAGATATTTGAAGTTCCTTTAAAGTGGATATAAAAATGCATATGTGCATATATTCAGTGTATCAATGGAATTCCATATACTCACAGTCCAGGGAAAAAGAGAAAAAAAAATATATATGATAAGAGGTACCTCTTTATGGCTGATGTTGAAAAAGTAGGTGTGCTACTGTATCCATGTAGTCTGCTGAGCAGACTCTTTAATAGCTATTAGGTATTAGTCCCAATGTGCCAAGTCGTATGCACTGTATATTCAGCTCTGACTCTGTGCTGCGGTGCACAGTACGCTTCAGTAATATGCCAGCATCTGTAGTGGGTGTTAAGGTACAGTCCGTGGCAGAGCTTACTCACAGTCACATGTGGGATGAAGGCACAATAACCAGTGCTGGTTGTCTCTGTCTCCACTCCTAGCCACAGGGATGCGCCACCTCCAATGCAGCCATGCACAGCAGACAGCGCCCAGGTGGAATATGGCACGAGCTGAGACAGTCCCAATGGAGGAGCACCACTGCATCCTTGGGGTAAATACCCAGCATATGGCACAAAGCAAATGGTTTCCCAGGTATGTAGAGTAGCTTGATAACAGGCTACTTCTGTATCTTTCAACGCGTTTCTCCTGACTAGGAGGCTTTTTCAAAACGGCAGAAGTAATGGAGTATGTATGTAGTTGAAGGCAGGGAAGTGAAGGAAGGCTCCATATGTTGTAACTGTATTTAATTTTTGGATTCCAAAGCAAATTTATAAGGGAGGAGGGGAGCGGTGTACAGAGCAAATTTTCCCATTCAGATCAGTCCCTGCCCCAGTGGAGCTACTTGGTGGTTGAGAATTTTTTTAAAAAAATTCAAGGTGCATGCAGGAGATGCTGTCTGTGGCTATAAAAATTTCTAGACATTTTCAACAATTAGCAGCCACATGTTGAAGATTTCAGCAACTATGGCAGTTCAACTTCCAACATAGCACATATATAAAACAGAGTTACACTGCAGTGGCAGACAGGATGGCAGTTTAATAAACTATAAAAATGTTTGTCATCTGAGCAAAAAGACAGTCAGCAATGCCCCCAAACAGTGCATAATGCAAAGAAAAGAGGTGCAAGATGGCATTGTCCTTGGGCCCTCCCACAGACCCTTATGTTGAATATTAAACAGGACATGCATAGTTTAACAATCCAATCACTTCTGCGACAAGAACTGCCACTAAGTTGTGGCAGTTTGCGACTCCACAAAAAAAGCTGACATTGCTGACAATGATCTCTACGTACAAACTGGCTCTACAGAGGCAAGATGCCATTGCCATTATCATCCTCACCCTCATCAGTGTGTACATCATCTTCTTCACACAATATTAATTCATTCCGGCTAAAATCCACCATTACGGGTGCCTGTGGACTTTGATGTAATTGCCGGTAAAGGTCTTCTCATGGAATTTGTAATCCAATTTTTTTTTGAACATCATCTTTTCCACATTTTGAGGAAGTAGCCTCCTACACTGATCGCTGACAAGGTACCTGGCTGTGCTGTGCTGAAAACTCTTTCTGAGTACACACTGGAGGGTGGGCAGCTTAAGTAAAGGAAACTAAGTTTCTGCAAGGGCCTCCAAGTTGCCTTTTTTTCCTGCCAATAGTCAAAATGACTATTTGACATGCCTATTTGGATGCTGTCATTAAAATAATCTTCAACCATTCTGTGAATGGTGACCATATCAAATGAAGTCATGGTAGAAGTGACCATGTCACTAATAGGCAATTCTTTTAGATCCAATCAGATGCCAAAGGAGGAGACGTCGCCATGTAACATGCCACTTGCTCACCAACAACTCAGTTCTGTGTCCCTTGGAAAGAAAGACACAACATACAACTTAAACTTCGGATCAAGCTCGGTTGCCAAAATGTACTGATCCTATTTAAAGATGCTGACAACCCTTGGATCCTAGTGAAGCGAATAAAGGACTTGGGGCCTGATTCAGAGCCGGACGCTCTGAACGAGCGCCCGCTCTGAATCAGGGCGTGTTTTTTTTCTTGCGAGGCGGCCTCGTGGACGCTTGCATAGCTGTGGGTTACCACCCACAGCTTATGCGAGCGTCCATGATGATGGTCACGATGGTCAAGACCATCGCGACCATCGGACGTGCGATGAGACCCTTGCGGTAGGGTCTCATCTGCTGCAAGCCCTGGAGTGATTTTGGCTCTATCAGAGCCAAAATCACTCCCACTGACATCACTAGTGATGTCAGTGGGGCCGGCCCCAGACGGTAGGCGTTCCCATGGGAATGCCTCCGTCTGGGCAGCCACGCCCCCAGCAAGCCAACGAAAGGAGGCGTGCTGTCAATCACCATCAACAGCACGCCCCCTTTGGTGCGAGACCCATAACAATGGCTACCCCGTCATTATTCGGGTCTCGCGCATGCGCACAATGGAGGCGCCTCAGTCGTGCGCATGAGCATTTGGGAAACATCGACCCGCTTGCGAGCACACAGCGCTCGCAAGCGGGTCTGAATGAGACCCTTGGTCTACAATTTCAACATACTTAGCGGAATCACTTAATTTCAGCTCCTCCTTCAGTTTCTCAAGCTGCTTTTCCAAAATTCTAATTAGGGGAATCACCTGACTCAAGCTGGCAGTTTTTGAATTTACTTGACAGGTGATAACTTTGAAGGGTTTCAACACCTTGCACAACACAGAAAATATTCTCCATTGCACTGGAGTAAGGTACATTCTCCCTATGTCATGGCTAGTTGTTTAGCTTTGGATGTCTTTTTGCTGTTACTCCATATGCTGGAAGCATATAAAGGGTGGAATTGCACCTTATTACTACCTCTTGCCTCAGCTGGTGGCAGGGCAAATTAAACTGTTCCAGCGGGTGCTGTAATCTTCTAAATGCAGCTGCTGAATTCCGAAAATATCCCACATTTTTCGGCCCCATAGACAGAATCTCCTTCATGCTCCTTTCATTTTTTAAAAAGTTATGCACCACCAAATTGATTGTTTGAGCAAAACATGGGACTTGTTTGAAATCACACTAGCTGACGCTGGACTGCTTGTTGTTACTTCTTTAGCATAAGCTTCTGATTTTGCCAAAAGCTTTTCATGCAAATGCTGACATGACATAACAGGGAGGTTGCTAGATGGTTTAAGTCCTTACCTCTACTTAATGTGGCTTTATAAACATTACTGATAGCCAGACAATTGTTGTCCAGATTAGGTTAAAAATCATTCCACACATAAGAGGCGGATTTTTTCATCTTCTGCCCAGGCATGGCCTTCTTCTTATGACGGGCAAGAACTGCTTCCTCTGGTGCCTCACTTACACAAAAAGCATCCTCATCATCAACATCCTCATCATCAACATCCTCATTAGCACTTACATCAGCTACACAAATATCTCTCTCATCTTGTTGCACTTCTACCATAGCATCCCCACATTGGCAGAGGGTGCATAAATGAAAGAAGGAAGCATCTCTACAAGTACAGAAAAGTCAGGCTCACACATAGCACTCCTGGACACACTAAGACTCTCCTCAGGGATTTGTGACGTTTCTGAACACACAAGGCCTGATTCATTACAGATCACTATTGCAATTGCAGCTGTGAATATGCATGGGGAACTGCTGCAAAAATATGCTATTGATTGCTATCGCAATGCCGTCGCACAGCCAGCATAGAAACGCCCACTACCTCCCACTACTGCATTCGCACATCCGTAATGCCTTGCAATCCTTCATATACATCAGTACCATTGAGTAACATCAGCCCCTCATGCAGAATTACAGTAGATCAGAGCTTACTTAGAAATTGTGAACCTCGTAGCACACCTTGAATACTCAAGCTGAATATGCCATCGCAGTGGCAAATTTATGCACGCCCAAGTAACGGCGTTCAAACAGACAAGCACGCCTGTGTTTCTCCGACCACTCCCCTGTCACCACCCCCAAATGCTGACCTGACATCACTCAGTCTGCAATGGCAGAGCGATCGCAATGCTAACCCATGCATGTGCACTGCAATGCATATGCATGCGCAGTACACAACAATTGGCTGTCTGTGTATGCTTTTGCAATAGTGATCCATGCTGAATCAAGCCCACAGTTTGTTCTACTGGCTGAGTGTTTTTTTTCAGCACTGAAATTCGAGATTTCATTTTTTTATACCTTTTCTACATGGAGATGGGCTTGCATTATCAAGAGAGGCAGAAGAAGATGCCTCACTGATAGCAGTTGCAGAACCATCACTTATAAATAAAGGCCAAGGCCAGAGCCTTTCCTTGACACTGCGTGTGGAGAATGGCATGTTGGCAATTTTATGTTTTTCTGCAATACACTTTCTCTTTAATAGAGGTGCTTTTTTTACCACTCTAAAATATCCATTTTTTTATTTCAGATGCCCTGACACTTTAGTATATGATGTTGAATGACTAGTATCCGATTTGTCGACTGGTGGCAGCAGCTGCAGTTCTAGTATTTGGTTGCTGCTTCTCTTATACAAATACTCAGAAAATATATTTTTTCTACTTTTTTTAAATCGCAGCTCAGCTCACACTGCATGGAGTCACAGCGTTTTTATATGTACGTGAACAAACACACTAGGGGACAGCGTACAGACATAGTAAAAACAATAGATGAAAATATATTTTTTTGTACTTTTTTTAATTCGCAGCCAGCTCATGCTGCGGCAAGTCGCAGCACTTATATGTATGTGAAAAAACGCATTGGAGGACAGTGCACAGACATAGTACAAACAATAGAATAATTTTTTTTTCTACTTTTTAAAATTAGCAGCTCAGGTCAAACTGTGTGCAGGTACAGTGCTTATATGTTCGTGAACAAGCACACTGGGACACAGCACACAGATGTAGTACAAACAATAGAAGAGTATTTTTTTTCCACTTTCATTCACAGCTCAGCTCACACTGCATAGAGACACCGCGCTTTTATATGTACGAGAAAATATGCACTCGGGGACAGTGCACACAGACGTAGTATAAACCAAAAAACTTTTTCTGCAAATGACAACTGTGGAGTCACACTGCTTATATGATCACAGTAGGGTATGGCCTGCGGAGTCACAGTGCAGTACCACTGTGTGACAGACTAGTAAGGGAGTGGATGGACACAGCAGCAGCCACTGGACAAAGGGAGTGGATGGACACAGCAGCAGCCACTGGACACAAGAAGTAGATGGACACAGCAGCAGCCACTGGACACAGGGACTGAGTGGACACAGCACAGCAGTAGCCACTGGAGGTGGAGAGGATGGACCCAGCACAGCAGCCACTGGACACAGGGAGTGGATGGACACAGCACAGCAGCAGTCACTGGAGGTGGAGAGGATGGACACAGCATAGCAGCCACTGGACACAGGAAGTGGATGGACAAAGCAGCAGCTACTGGACACAGGGACTGGAGTGGACATAGCACAGCAGCAGCCACTGGAGGTGGAGAAGATGGACACAGCACAGCAGCCACTGGACACAGTATCACATAAAGCACAGCTCAGCATAGACTGGGGTTAGTATGAAATTTTGCCTGAATCACTGCAGGAGGGACTTATTTAGAATCCAAAACCCATGAGAATACGATGCCAGAATGATGATGTTTTGACTCGATTTGGAATCCGAGCAGGGCGGGAAAAACCGAGCCGCTGCTCGGATTTACTCAGATCCATGAAGTTTGGGTGGGCTCTGTTTTCTGAAAACAGAGCCCGCACATCTCTACTGAAAATGTTAACGTTATGACCATGTCAACATTTCTGATGTCGACCTTCTGTCAATGTCAAAGTTTTGCAAGTGTCAACATTAATGATGTTGAGATTTTAACCATGTTGGCATCATCAATATCAACCTTCTGCTCAGGGGTGTATTTATAATGGGTGCAGGGTGTTCAGGGCACATGGGCCCCCAGGTACAGGGGGGGCCCGCACCGCACACCCTGCACACACATTATTCTTACCTCTCCGGACTCCCACGTCTGCACTGCAAAAAATGGCTGGAAAATGGCCGCTGCCACCATTTTCTTGACATTTGTGTATGCGCAGTACAGGGAAAATGGCCGTCGACCCCATTTATCCGGTGACGCGCACATGCGCTATAGACTCTGGGCACACTCTAGTGCCCAGAGTCTATAAGTGTGGAGCTGGCCGCACATCGCTCAGTGCGCTGCTGGCCACTGGATGGAGAGGAGGGTGCCCATGATGGAAACTGCACACGGACCCCCTCCTCTCTCGAAACGCCCGTGCTTCTTCTGTTGACATTGTTAATGAGGACATACTGAATGGAGATATAATGACTGCCTACAATATAAATACACAATAATATTAATAGTAAGGGGATGATATAATGCATAGCAGACACTATAGGGGAAATTTAAAAATCTTGTGCATAAAATAGTGTTGTAACCATTATCAATCAATTATATTCAGAACTGAAATTTTTACAGTTATAGAAAGACTGTACTAAAAATAAAGTTTAAACAAATGTGTAGCTGTACATATCAACATTATATATTTAGTTTTAAATGCATTATATATTTAGTTTTACATCCATTGAAAAAAAAATACATATAGGTGCTCAAGTTTTAATGAGGTAACATTATAGAAACATTCAAAAATGTTATATAGATCTCTATGCAATATTAAAATATACACAATGGTTGTATATCATATAATTTACCACAATTTTTTTTTTTTTGCTCAGAAATCTGTTTTTGTAGGTATATGATGAGTATTTCTTTGTCAGATCCTTAAGTGGGCCAAAAAAATTATACTATTTCTGTTATTATGAATGTCATAAGTATGATGTTACTATATGTGTATGCATATTAATATAAAAATAACAAAAGCAACAGTGTCAGATTCTATCCAAGATCTTTAATCTTTAGTTTTAGAAATGATTTGCATTTCTAAAACATAGCAAAGTGGGTTCTGTTAAACCTTGTAAAAAATATATAATAAATTAATAATACCTTTTAAACTAAAGGTGGATTCATTAAAATGAAAAAAAAAAATATATATATATATATATATAGGCATTCTGCAATGTGCTAAAAGCAGTATGTACACAATATGCACCCAATTTAAAAACCATATATCATAAAGTATTTATTTGCAGAGTGAGCGAAGTTCATGGTGCAGATGTGAAGTAAGCCTCATTATTTTACTTAGGTAATACATATATAGAATAAAATTTAATACTAATCTTGAATGTAAACATAAAAACAAATGATTAAACTAGGTAACTATTAATTGCTAGGTATTTAACCAACATACTACTGGATAACTAAATAATTAGAAATGAAAATAATGTCTAAAATGATCTAAAAATAATCATTAGTAACAATGAAATGTATGCACTAGTGGGTGGGTCCATGCCATTTCGTATTATTTGTTTATTTAGTTATTATTTTTTTTGCTATCATAATATAAGTACCAAAAACTAAGGCAGGGCTAAATTTTGTACACATTATTATAAAACCGATACAGGATGTGACATGTGTATATACTGTATGTGTGTGTCCAGGACTGCCATCAGAAATCATGGGGCCCGGGACTGACACAAAAGGCAGGGCCCCCCATCCCTTCCCCCACCCACATCCCACCCTCCACAACCCTCCTTCCCCCTCCACTATACATCTGGCCATAATTACTGTATACTGTATGTTGGTCATTTTCAAGTATAATATGATATAACGGGCAGGAGGTCACCTATACCTTTTATTAAAGTGCAGTATGGCACATTTTACACAAAAGTTGCTGGTTTCTAACTTTTGAAGTAATCTATTCAGTCTGCTGCTCTGCAATTAGGGCCCGATTCAGAGATTTACACTAATGCTGGAGCCCGCCCCACAGCACAGGAGGGCAGGATTCCATTAAGCACAAGGAGCAGGGACAGTCTGGTATTCCCAGGCTCAGGGCCTGATTCAGACCCGGTCGCAAGCACTGAGCGCTCGCAACCGGGTCGATGGTGGCCCACAGCGCATGTGCACGACGGAGCCATCTCCATCGTGCACATGCGCGAGACTTGCATAATGACGGGCAATCAGTTGCTCCGGGTCTCGCACCAAAGGGGGCGTGCTATCGATGTTGAGTGACAGCACGCCCCCTTTGGTGGGCGGACCGGGGGATTGCTGCCCAGACGGAGGCGTTCCCATGAGAACGCCTACCGTTTGGGGGCGGCCCCACTGACATCACAAGTGATGTCAGTGGAAGAGCTTTCAGATCTGTTTGAGCTGAAAGCTCTCTGGGGCTTGCAGCCACGAGACCGTACTACAAGGGTCTCGTCGCAAGCCCGATGGTCGTGATGGTCTTGACCATCGCGACCATCATCCTGGCCGCTCGCATTAGCTGTGGGTGGCAACCCACAGCAATGCGAGCGGCCAGGAGGCCGCTCCATTAAAAAAAAAAAAAACGCCCTGATTCAGAGCAAGCGCTCTGTCAGAGCGTCCGGCTCTGAATCAGGGCCTCAGTCCCATCAACTGTCTCCACTGTCTGAAATTGACCACAATCCATCATAATGGCCTGGCCCTGGTCTGGGAGAAAGGACACAGACACACACACACACACACACACACACACACACTTAACTTACCTATCGCTCCTTCTTCTGACTCATCTTGTAAGCACCGGACGCCGTCTCTTTACAATACCCACCCGCCGTGGCTCCTCTCTCTCATTCAGTGGTGCGGCTTGACATTATGATGTCACACTGTGCCTGCTTCAGTGTAAAACAAAAAACTTTATTGAGAGCAGGGTAGTAGGCACGCTGGCCAATGTTGGAGAAGGAGCGGCTGTGCTCGAGTCACTTACTCACTGTATTGTGTGGGCAGGGGGGGGGGTGGCCAGGTGGACAGTGGTGAGCACTTGCTTGGGTGGTTGCAGGCCTGCAGCATACTGGTAGGAGGAGGCCAGGACACCCCCACCCTGCCTGTCACTGCAGGGGAGTAGAAGCAGGTGGATAGTAGTAGGGGCCGGGAAGGCCCCCCGAATGTTCGGGCCCGGGGCTCTAGTCCTGGCAGCCTCCCCCTGATGGCGGTGCTGCATGTGTCTGTCTGTATATGCGTGACTGTAGTAATGTGAGTGTAACTGTATGATAGTGTATGTATGTGTGACTATATGAGTGTGTGACTGTTTGCTTGTGTATATGTGTGTCACTGTATGTGTGTTGCTGTATGTGTGTATGTATGTGTATGACTTTGTGTGTATATACTGTATGTATGTATGTGTATTATTATTATTATTATTTTACCTTGTAATAGCATAAATCTTTGTTAAATTTTATCTTATAATGGGGTCCATGGTATTATTATATTATTAGTAGTATTGTACTTACTATTATTATTAGTAGTAGTAATAGTAGTAGCAATAGTAGTAGTAGCAATAGTAGTATAGGTACTACTAGTTATAGTATAATTAGTATTATCAATATTATTATAAGTAGAAGTATTATTAGTAGTAGTATTATTATTATTATTAGTTTCCTTTATTTATATGGCACCACAAGGGGTGCCTTACAAAGTACAAAAGAACAAAACAATAACAAAAGTGAGTTACGGTCCATACACACCAGGACGATATCGGCATGATTTTGCCGATTTGGCCAAATCGGAAGGACAAATCGGGCATATCATGCAGTGTGTATGCCCGATTTGTGTGCTCCTACGGTCGCATACGATAATCATGTGATTGGCCATTTTTCATGGCCAATCACACGATATCGCATGTGAGGCTGTACATATTAATGAAGGACGGAACAGTGATCATTCCGTCTTTCATTAAATCTTTTAAGTGTGTACCGGCAATCATGCGATGTCCAGGGTGAAGGCAAAACGACTTGAACATCGGCACTATTGCCAGTTGTTTAGGTGTGTACCCTGCCTTACAGTACAAAATATAGCAGAACATGGACAAAGTTTATAAACATAGCTGAAGGAGCAGTCATAGGACCCAAATAAACAGTGGGCAGCCAATCCCAAAGGTTTGGCATTGTTGTTGACAGTAAGCAGGAGATAATGGTATAGGTGAGGGAAGGAAAAGCACATGAAAGAAGAGGGCCCTGCTTGTGAGAGCTTTCAATCTAAAGGGGAGTAGCAGGCTCCCTCCGCCACCCGGAAGTGAATGGAGGAGGACCTGGCAGAAATGGGAAAGACAGCCCCACCAACCAGTGAGTACAAAAGAACGAGAAGGTTACACACTCACCATCCTGACGAAGCCCGGTGTACGGGTGAAACGCATTGATGATAGTGAGGTAAGGGCTTCAGAGAGATGTGGTTCACACGTCTCGCACCCTTACAGTTTGCCGACAAACAAGCTTCCGGCCTTTGATCCACTGTTGCCAGCCTAACAGGAAATCCTATATGACTTTGGAATCCATCTGAATACCACAAGGTACCGATTTAACAAACTGAGATTGACCTTAAACTGGATATTGCACTCTGAAGCTACACACCATGTGGGGTGTTTGAGCACTTCTATACTTTGGGAGCACATATTAAAACGCATCACAGCGTATCTCTCCCATTATATATCATCTTTAATCCTAGTAAAAAGGAATAAAAGTACTGCACTGTTATATGTATTGTCTGTGTGTCTTGTATATGTTTAATGTTTTACTGGTATTGTCCAGTTATATTGTAATTAGAAAACTTTTATCATCCTACCTAGGAAGTATCCTAGATTCATCTAAATTTCATAAAATACACATTTTATTTATCACATATCAGTGGTAGTGTGTTTTCGTTACACATTCACAGTCCGACAGTGAAGCGCCGGAGGCCTGTTATTTCATATGACCTGACTCAGGCTGGCAGTGTCTGAATTTACTACATTCATTACAAGTTCAAATGGTTTCAATAGTTTGCATAAAACCGAGAGTTTTCTGCACTGTGCTTGACTAAGGTAAAATATTCCCCCCCTCTCCCTATTTCATGGCTTGATGAGTATGCTTGAATGGCTTGTTGCTGTTCCTCCATTTGCTGAATCCTATAAAGGTGGAATTGCACCTGCTTACTATCTCTTGCTTCACTTGATGGCATGGAAAGTTAAATTGTTCTTGTATCTGCTGCAATCTTCTACATGCGGCTGCTGAATGCTGAAAATGCACAGAATTTTTACGGGCCACAGCCAGCATCTCCTACTCATCCTGACCATAATCTTTTAAGAAATTTTTAATCACCAAGTTTATTGTGTGCACAAAACATGGTACAGTATGTGTACAAATTTACCCAGTTGTAATGCTCAGACAATGTTACTTGCGTTGTCGGAAATGACAAATCCTGAAGAGAGTCTTAGCGAGGTAAGCAATTTTGCTATCACATCCCTGAGTTTTTCGAACATTTTGGTACCGATATGCCTCTGTAGCCAGTAATGCAGAGAGAAGCCTGTATGTGAATGAGCTGTTGTTGTGTGTTATATAATAGATACTGCTGTTGCTGAAGGCGATACACCGACCCAGTGGGCTGTCATGGTCATGTAATCTTTAGTTCAACCAGTACCACTTGTCTACATATCTGTAATCAAGTGGATAGTTGGTACAATGGCATTATCTAGGCAAAGAATATGCTTTTGTTTAATGTCCTGGTACAGCTGATGAATTTGGTGTTCTGTTAAAATAGAATTGACATAGAATTTGGTAGTGTGGACAAATGAGCTCAACTAATCACCTAATACCAGATGCATTGGTGGAAGACATTAGATGCAGATGTAGTGCTAACATAGCTGTCATGGTTTCAGTGATCATGGTTTCTTCTAACAAATTATTGTTTCACAGACAATTGTTGTTTAAACCTAATAGTCTTCTTCATGGTCTTCTTATGTGATAAAGATTCACCATCACCATCAGTAGGGATCTGCTAAGTTTGTAAACATACAGTTTGTTCTTCAGCTTCAGTGTTCTTTTTGTGCACTGAGTTGCCTGTTTTAGAAGTGACACATCTAGACTCAGAGCGAGACGGCGGTGCATGCAAGGTTACAGACTGTGTTTGGCCCCGGCTTCCGCAATAGGCATTCTAGTTCATGAAAGATACGTAGTAGGACCACAATTCGCAAAGAAAGGTCATGGTCTGAGCCTTTTTTTATTTTTGTGGTGTATGGCATTGTGGAAGTTTTACATTTTAGGCAGTAACTTTCCCTTCGCAGTTAGATGTGATGTTTATTTAAAGATTGTAAAACATTGTTTAGATGTAGAGAGCCTTTTCTTACAACTTGAACTTTTTTAAAAGTAGATGTTGAAGAAGCACTTGTCGTTGCTTAGTTCTGTTCTTCTGTCTGATCCATGATTGATTTTTACACCAGGACAGGAGTAAAGTCACAGTAGTTGAACCTAACTGCCACCACAACAAGTGAACGTACAATGAGATAGGGAAATAAGGGACTGTTACCTTTACCATACAGTTTTATTAAAAGACTTGAGATGTTTTTTGACACCAGGAAATGTTCTTTTTTGCACTTATTTTTTTTGGGTTGCAGCGACCACACCTAGTAAGTAAAGAAATATTGGCTACCCCTCCAAAACACACTCTTGAAATATGATTTAAATTGAATAATAAAATATTTGAAATATTTTTGACACCAGAAAAAAATAATCTTTTTCCACTTTATTTATTTTGGGTGCAGCTGATAAGGACACCACACTCAGTAAGCACACTAAAATACATTGCCCCTCAAAAACACACAATTACACAATCTTCCCTTGAAATATGAATTATAAAAGACAGAAAAATATGTCTTCTTTGGGTTGCAGCTCACTAAGGGCTCTATTTACTACAATCCGCATATTGAATGTAGATTGTAGTGTGATATTATCGACTGAATTCGCATTGCGAATTCAGGCAATATCACAGGGATTTACTACAAATCCCTTGCAGGGACAGAGCTTGCGATAAAGATCTGTCCCTGCGAATCCCCTCCGCACATTAGCCACGGTATTTTCGCAAAAAAATACCGTGACGAAGTGCCCGCGCATGCGCCGACTGGCCTCCGCTGCTACCCCCCGGCGCTAAGCTCCGCCCCCGGTGCTAAGCCCCGCCCCCGAGATCACGGACCCCCCGTGACCCCCCCCGCAAACCCCCCCTCTCCCTTAATTACACTTACGTGCATGATCCGGGCCTCCGGTGATGTCCTCCATGCCTCCAATCAGGTGATCTCCCATACTGCACTGGGACCCGATCACCTGATGACCGGGCCGCAGTGCACTATGGGAGACCAGCTGACCAGAGGGGAGACATCACTGGAGACCCGATCACCGGTCCCTGGAGGCAGGTAAGTAAAAAAATATTTTTTTACTTTTTTTTACAGTAATCAGCTTGCGGTCTGTTTAGACCACAAAGCTGATCACTGGGACTGGCTCCGGGCTCTGCTCTGCCTGTTAGAGCAGAGTAGGAGTCCGGTAACCGGGGGAGACCCTGGATAACACCAACTCCAGGTGGCGTTATTATCACAGGGCTTTCCCCGTTATTTTTTTACATTTTATTTTTAGTACCTTTGGTCGGATCACTTTCCCATTACTGTTATGGGAAATGCGATGTGATTACTAAAAATAAGTGATACTTAGGGGTTGGAGTAGAATTTTACGAATTCTACTCCAATTTCCCTGTAATAACTACAGGTGATACTAAAATAATGTGAAAATGGTGTGAAAACACCTTTTTTCACTTTATTTTAGTAAAAATAATGTTGATAAATAGAGCCCTAAGACACAGCACAGTGTTTTTTGGACAGCTAAAAACTAAATCATATCGTCTCTGCCCTCATACACAAATGATAATATACACTGCAATGCAGACAAATAGCCTTATGAAAAACAATTGTAAGTACAGCTTCTAACAAACATACACAAGAGCCTGTTTGCATTGGATGACATTTTGGGAATCGAAATTGGAAGACCCAAACCAGAACTCTGTTCTCCTTGAACATCCCAAGTTTTCTGCAAAACTTAACTGCTCATCTCTATTATTAACTGATGATAACATCTACAGTATGTAGTGATCACTGGTGAGTGAGTAAGGTTGTTGCAGCTTCTTAATAAGAGGACACCTATGTCATTAAAATAAAATAACTGCTGAGCTGCATGTGGCCCCTGTTCCTGACCTGCCCGTTAGCTTTTCTACCCTTCACATCTCTACTTACACCAGATATTTTATTTTAAGCAACAAATTTCCCCAGTCCCAGATCTCCATGTCTATTACATTTATTGTGCTTAGATGTACATTTTCAAAAATTCTCTTCACATTTTCGTTTAATATTGGACGCTCATTGCTTTTATATTGCTCATCTGGCTCACAGAAAACTGTTTATGGAAATCTTGGGTGGTAGAGCTTAGTCAAAAGCCCAATTAAGATAATTATTAAGCTTAAAAATACCCAGACCTTCTAGTTCCACTTGTAACCTGATTTTTAGTAGCTATACCTTACATTTTCTTGCGCAAAAGGGAAACATACTTTCTCATTTGCAATCTACAACTTTGCTTTCTGAGATCAATTTATCAAATTAATGGGAATGTGAATTAAATGGAAGTTCTGTCTATTTAATTATTTTTACAATGCCTGGAATTTTTTGTTATTATGTTTTTTATATTTCCTGTGCAGAGAATTATTTATTTAAAATTCCTCATATGCAGATTTTGGATATACTGTATTTATATGCTTCTACTTATGTCTTTTTGCAATAAACCAAATATATAGGACAGGACAGAAATTATTTTTTTTTTACTTCTGACTTTTTTACGTTTCCCCTCTAATAATAATAACACAAATTGCATACATTAAATTTCAGTGATTCATTTCAAGGATGTAGCACAATCATTGTTGTTTAGTATCTAATTTAAAATCTCTTCTTGGTGGTAACCATTTGGTGAAGTGGGCGGGGCTTGGGTGGCGTGTGATAAACTGGCATTATGTCGCTGGGGAGGTGGCAATGATGGTACAATTTACAATGCCATCACCCCATTCCTCCCACCTGGGCCTCCCCCTCCACTGAGCTACCAGAAGGCAGGTAAGAATGGTAATAGATAGATAGAACTGGTGCTTGATAAATAAGTATTGTGCCGAGTGTGCAATAAAGCTAATAAACAGGAAAGTGGGCTGACTCCTGATGTGGCTTTCTATCTATGTATATTTATTTTAAACAGGGGTGTAACTAGAGATGTGCATGAACCCCTGGGCTTTGGTTTTGGCAAAACCACCCTCAGATGTTATGGTTTTGTTTTTGGCAAAACCACACCCAATTGTTTTGGTTTAGATTCAGTTTTGGTTTGCATTTTGGATTTCTTCAAAATTTATAAAAACTGCTAAAATCATATAATTTGATCCTGTTTCCATGCAATCCAAAACCCGAAATTTGACTTTTAAATCCAAGTTCCGAACTTACAGCAGATCCGAGCCAGGAATCAGTTCTACTTGGAATCCCAAAAGTGATACAAGCTGGGACTCAATCAAGGCTGAACCCCAAAGTTCGGGTGTGTTCGTTCTCAGCAAAACCTAACCACACATCTCTAGTTCCAACAATCACACCACACTGCAAATGAATGACCCATATCAATATTTTGAAGTGGCCTACAATGCTTCTAGAGCAAAACCTCTCTCCACAGCCATTGTCCATTTTATGCCCCATGGTAGTGCCTAGTTCACACTATGCCACAGGTCACATTATGCCACATTGTAGTGCCCCCAGTTTACATTTTGTCACACTGTAGTGCCCTCAGCTCACATTTTGTCACATTGTAGTGCATCCAGGTCACATTTGGCCTGATTCAGAGGTGCACAAACTTGGTGGATGCTTAAGTCTGCTCATGCTTCTGAGTTGCACAGCACGTGTCCTGATGGTTTTCGCCAGGAAACACAGAACAAATTTGGATGCAAGAGCTGTGGATCTCAATGGGCATTCCTGGGAAGTAAGAGAAGGATGATAAGGAAAATGTGGTTTTAAGACACAGTATAGCTGACACTGGAGACCTATGATGTAGAGACACCAAAATGGATTAGTCCCATTGCAAGTGGGCATCTCAGTATGAACGGAATCAATCGTGGCATTGGCATAAAGAGGCAGAAATGACAACAGATGCAGCCTTGGATGCAATGGCATCCTCCTCTGAATCAGGCCAATTATGTCTCATTATATTGCCCTCAGTTCACATTGTGCCACATTCTCGTACCTCAGTTTTACAGTCTGTCACATTGCTGCCAGTTCACATTGGCAGACTCCTGCTTACTGTTCTCTTGACCTTGGCAACTTTTTTCTTCCCCTTTTGCGCTGCATGCCAAATGTGTTGCACACATTCCACTGTGAGGTGGCAGACTGGTAGAAAGGAGCAGTCTGCAAACTAATTGCTATGATATTGTCAGGACTGGGCTGTTATCTGCTAGTAGATCTAAGGATTCTTCTGTACCCCAACTGGAGGTTATAGTAAGAGCTCCATATAGAGTAAAGACTGTGATGAGCAGAGAGTATCCCTGGGGATAAACTAGACTGGTATGGCAACTGGTAGCCGAGTTGGAATTGGTATAGCAACTGGTAACTGGTCTGGGACCAGTATAGTAATTAGACCTGGTAACTGGGTTAATACTGCTATAGCAACTGGTAACCTGGCTGGAACTTGTATAGCAACAGAAACTGGTAACTGGGCTGGGAAAGGTAAAGCATCTGGTGTCAGGGCTGGGACTGGTGTAGCACCTGGTAATCGGGTTGGAATCAAAATAGCAAATGGTAAATGGCTGAGACCAGTATAGCAACTGGTATCTGGGCTGGATCTGGCATATCAACTGGTAACCGCGCTGGTACCAGAATAGCAAATGGTATATGGGCTGAATCCAGTATAGCAAAGGTAACTTATGCTGGGACCGGTTTAGCAATAGGTAACCAAATGTTTAGCAATAGGTAACCAGGCTGGGACATATATTGCAATAGTTAACTGGGCTGGGACCAGTATATTCTGAGCAGTAACACAGAAGACACTGCAAACACTGCTGGACCAGGAATGGCATCTGACATTGTACTGGCTATTGGTCTGTCTGTACACCAGGAAAGGCTTAAATTGGGACAGCTGTTAGCTGACCAATGCCATCATGGAGCTGCCCATGCATCGGTGCTGACTGAAGTTCAGGCGTACAGACTGTCGTAGCTGCATGCTGCAGGAGGCAGTAGGGGACCAGAGGACCTCAGGGTGGACCAAGAGAGACAATGCAAAGGTAAGTATTGATGTTTACCCTCCCGGCACCTGACAGATATAGTGTTTTCAATGCGCTGTATAAAATATACTCTAGTTACATGGCAAGTAGGTTTTAGACTGTGCCTTTCTGTATTCCATAGTTTCAACTGTTCTTACTTCACCATACAACACTGATGCTAATGAGAGCAGGGTGCAGGGGAGGTGGACCCCCTAAGCCTTGGGCCCCTATAGCTACACCCATGCTTATAAATTATATCATTTCACTTTTCCTGTTGTTTATCCAGTGCTTTTTTTTCTTCTAAGAAACAAAGGTGCCCATACTCATTTAGCATTACAAAGATTTATAGTAGCTTCCATACTTATTTTTAATTACACTGTGCTTGAAATTAAGTGATTTACAGTAGGTACAGATGTGTCCACAACTCCACATACATCTTACCTTCATGCGCTACAAGTCACATTCAATATAACGCGTAAGCAACATGAGACTTGGTAACGCTGAGCGTCTTTTCGTGTGACTTTTTACCTTCAAATGCATATTATTCACACAGCGTTGTGAATGGGATGCACAAGTAGCTTCTGCTGATTAAAATGATATGCAGCATGCCAATATTCTGTGTTCGACTGTGGGTGTATCTGCATGCGAAACGCAACGTTACAGTGTCAACGGCTGTGACCCTTAAGTTGCCTAACTTATCGTGCTGAAAGAAGGGGCGTGGTCTCAAAAGAAAGGGGCGTGGTCACATAATAGTATTCCTGATAAAAATAACGCCACACAGTAGCATATTCTTGAAGTGTCTCTTATTCATGTATGACGCACAGCAGTGCCTCTTTTAAACAATGCCCACATTTGTGCCCCTTATACACAATGCCCACAGTAGTAGTGCTACTTATACAATGCCCACAGTAGTAGTGCCCCTTATACAATGCCCACAGCAGTAGTGCTCCTTACACATAATGCCCACTATAATGGTGCCCCTTATGCAGTGCCCTCTGTAGTGGTGCCCTTTATGCAGTACCCCCAGTAGTGGTAGTGCCCCTTATGCAGTGTCCACAGTGGAAGTGCCCCTTATGCAGAGCCCACAGTAGGTGTAGTACCCCTTATGCAGTGCCCCCAGTAGTGGTGCCCTCAGTAGTGGTGCCCCTTATGCAGTGCCCCAGTAGTGGTAGTGCCTCTTATGCAACACCCACAGTGGTAGTGCCCCTTATGCAGAGCCGACAGTAGTGGTGCCCCTTATGCAGAGCCCCCTTATGCAGTACCCCCTGGAGTGGTGGTCCTTATGCTGTGCCCCCTATGCAATGCCCCCATTAGTAATCCCCCTGTAATAGTGCCCCCAATAGTAATACCACCACTAGTAGTGCCCCCAGTAATAATGCCCCGCTTTAGTAATGCCCCCAGTAGTAGCGCCACCTGAGTAATGTCTCCAAAAGTAATGCCCCCAGTAGTAGTTCCCCTAGTATTGTCCCCTGAGTAATGCCCCTTATAGTAATGTGCACTGAGCAATGCCTCCAGTAGTAGTGCCCCCTGAGTAATGCCTCCTGTAGTTGTGCCCCCTGAGTAATGCCCCCAGTAGTAGTGCCTCCTGAGTAATGCCACCAGTAGTAGTGCCCCCTGAGTAATGCTCCCTGTAGTAATGTCTCCTGAGTAATGCCACCAGTAGTAGTGCCCCCTGAGTAATGCTTTCTGTAGTAATGTCCCCTATTGTGAAGCCACTTACACACAAAAACCCCCAAAACTAATACTTACCTTAAGTCGCGCTCCCGCGTCCTCTGCCATCTGGTCCCTCTGGGTGCTCCTCTTTAGTAATGCCCCCAGTAGTAGGGCCACCTGAGTAATGCCCCCAAAAGTAATGCCATCAGTAGTAGTGCCCCTGGTAATGTCCCCTGAGTAATTCCCCCAATAGTAGTGCCCCCAGAGTAATGTCCCCAGTAGTAGTGCCCCCTGAATAATGCCCCCTGAGTAATGCCACCAGTAGTAGTGCACCCTGAGTAATGCTCCCTGTAGTAATGTCCCCTGAGTAATGTTCCCTGTAGTAACAACAAAAATAACAAACTAATACTTACCTTAAGCCGCGCTCCCGCGTCCGCTGCCATCTGGTCCTCCTGGCTGCTCCTCAGTCTGAACTATGGGAGAGACGTCATGACGCCTCTCCCATAGTGCACTGCACACAGCGGGACCCGGAAGCCGGACCTCATGAGTGAGCTCCAGCCTCCGGCTGCCGCTGGCGCTGGGGGGAGGAATCCTGGTGCCCGCTGGTAACAAAATCTCAGTGGGTGCCTGACAAATGGAGCCTCCCTGCGGCGCCATTGTTAGGTGGGTCGGAGGAGGCGGAACTGCTTCCGTCTCCAAATTGAAGTGACGAAACGCAGTGCTGCCCCGTTCTGGCCCACTTTAACCCCTGCCATACACTTTCAATTATTGTCCTTATCCCATAAAGTCACTGACTGTATGTGAATGTATTACCTCTTTACTTTTGTAAAATATGACAAATTGAGGTGAAATGGATAGCTTTGGTTAATGTCAATTGCAAAAACAATTTTTACATTCTCATGTGATCATTTTCTCCCAGTTAATCTTGGAAGTCTATTTTACATCAGGTGCTTTCCTGTGTTATTCCGGCAATTTCCCTAGATCCTCTAGAAACCAAATTCCCTTGTCACTGTACATGTAACTAGGCGTTCCTCAAAAACTCTGTAGCTGAATTCTTGCTGAAACCCAGAGTGCAAAATTTAATCTCTTCTATTTCTCTGGCAGTTTCTAGAATATTTATAGAATATTTAACCTACTGCCAGAGTACAAAGCAAAGCAGTACACGGGGACAGTCATAAAAGGCACAGCTGTTTTAATTCACACTAAAGTGTTGGATAAAAGTATAAAGCTCAACACAACACCAGTGTAATGAGTGCCCAGCATTTTTTTGTTGCTTGCTTCATGTTAGCTAGAGTCTCCTTGGTTGTAGCAGGCTATGTGGGCTTTATTTCCTTACTTTGGCCAGGTAGTGTGCCCATGAAAGAGTTAGTGTATGGACTATACAAAACTCTTTACTGTCCCCAATCACACAAGGAAGTATTTAATGTTCACTGCAGATTTTGTTTTTATTACACACTATGGGCCTGATTTAGAGATTTACGCAAAACCGCTATTTTTGCAGATTGAGTTATTGTTTGCAAAGGCGCATGCGTGAAAGATGCACTGCGCACCCACAGCGATGGCATTGCAATTACGTCCGTACATAGGAACCATTCGCAAAGTGAGTGACAGGTAGTCAGCGTTTGGGGGTGGTAACGGGGGGGTGGAGGTGGTTAGAAGAACGCAGGCGCATCTGACCGTTTAAATGCCATTTTGTGAGCGTGCATAAAGTAGTAATTGTGATCTCCTGCGCAGCATGAGCGCTCTACCCGTCAGGAGAGCTGCAGTGTTTGCGGCTGGCCAGACTTGCCGAATATGCAGCATGGCTGTTCGATGTGCGTCGATGTTACCGACGTTTACGCTGTTGCATGTCGTTGTATGGATAAGAGAAGGCAGCAGTGGGCGTTGCTACACTGGACTGTGCCTTGGAAGTCATTAGCATGTTTTAGCAACTGTGATCCATTGGAGAATGCAGTTGCGATTGCATTAGTGTCTGTCTCTGAATCGGGCCCTACGCCTGCTCTGTTGTATGGGCACGTGCTTCCTCTGTTTCAGTAAATGATATTATTTCAGTCAGTTTGTGCAGGTGGGTTTTTTTTGTGGTGGACTGAGAATTTGCTATGTGGTTGAATGACTGCCTTGTGTCAATGTGGGGAGGGCTTGTATGTGTGTGACTTTCTTCAGGCTTTTCTTCTAAGTATTTAGCAAGTGGTTGCTGTTTCGTGTACAGCATCAGATACAAGGACTGACTTTTCTAAATTCTTCTTATTCAGTCAGTCACTGTAGTACTCAGTCTCCCTCATCCACTTCACAAGCAGTGATATTCTTTTCTGACATAACAGAAACAGCTGTACACACATACATGCTAAAAGGGACACATTAAAACTGGTGCAAAGGAAGTGGAGAGAGATAGACAGACAGATATTATGTTTACAGCTTATAAACGCCTGCACATACAGTACATAACGGGAGATTTAATTAGCCGCAAAGTTCCATAGGAACATCACTCAGTAAAAGAACACAGGTTATCTGGGCAGGAAAACCTGAATTGTTTTTGCTTGCAGCCCATGGAGATGAGGGCAAAAAAACAAGGAGCAAGGTTTTCCCCACGTAATTACCCACTACGTGAACATATCCACTTTGCATGCGGCTCCATCAGAATCTCACAATTAATTTAATCTCTCCTTTCATGGTACTGTACACCTGCCAACTGGTGCAAAAACTATATTTAGTGTTTCCCATAGCAACGGGATGTAGTTATGAGACCGGCGGCTGTGATGCCACCAGTCTCAATACCGACATCGAAATCCCTACAATGGACTTAAGATAGGCATCGAAATACCGACGCCAGCCTGAACTTGGTAAATCCAGGGAGTCTTTAATGTTAACCGCAGGGGGGGAGGGTTAGGTTTAGCGAGCATAGAAGGGTTAGGGTTAGGTTTTGGGGAGGGGGAGGATATGGTTAGGCTCCCCTAGGGGGAGGGATAGGGTTAGGCACTACTGGGGGGGGGGGAAGTTAGGGTTAGGCACTAAGGGGGAGGGTTAGGTTTAGGCACAAAGGTGGAGTTAATTTTAGGCACTAACGGGGAGGGTTAGGGTGCATGGTGGGGTGGGTTAGGGTTAGGCTACCAGAACGGAGGGTTAGGGTTAGGGGGGGAAGGGGGGAGGGTAAGTATACTTACGCGACCCCTGTCCAGATACCAACCATCGGAAAGCCGCTGTCATATTCTGACAGGAGGCATCCCGACAGCCGGCATTACATACCCATTCCATTGTAACTTATCAGGTGTTTTGTTTATTATCTTTTATAAGCTTCACTTTGAAGAAACTACAGAAAAAATATAATTGGTTGTTATAGGCAACGCCACCTATTTCACTTGTATTGACTTAATAAATGTCCCATTAAGAATACTCAAATTTGTAGACAGCAAACACTGCAAAGATGTATAATAGTGCACAGATTTATTTTAAAATTACCTACAGTCAGCAATCTATCTAAGATAAGGCTGGGTACAGACTTGCCAATATATTGCTCGTTCTATCAACGAGGTATATATCGTGAGTACATGGGCAGATGTGTACACTAGGGGTGTGCACCGGCCACTTTTCGTGTTTTGTGTTTTGGTTTTGGATCTGGATCTTTCTTCGTGTTTTGGATCTGGATTGGTTTTGCCAAAACCACCCTTCCGTGTTTTGGGTTCTGGGTTTTGTGTTTTGGATCTGTATTTTTTTTTTAAAAAGCATAAAAACAGCTAAAATCACAGAATTTGTTGGTTTCTCTGCTCCTATGCTATTATTAACCTCAATAACCTTAATTTCCACTCATTTCCAGTCTATTCTGAACACCTCACACCTCACAATAGTGTTTTCATGTCCAAAAGGTTGCACCGAGGTAGCTGGATGACTATGCTAAGCGACACGAGTGGGCGGCACAAACACGTGACCCATCTAGGAGTGACACTGCAGTGGCAGACAGGATGGCAGTTAGAAAAACTAGGCCCCAAACTGTACATAATGCAAAGAAAAAAAAGAAGTGCAAGATGGAATTGTCCTTGGGCCCTCCCACCCACCCTTATGTTGTATAAACAGGACATGCACACTTTAACAAATCAATCATTTGTTATCATCAGTTATGGTCACTTAAAAATGGGGCGTGTCAACATGACACACCCCTTTATTTTCACACTGAACATTCCTATCCATATGCACCTTAACCCCAGTAGTACCCCTTATACAGTACCCCCAGTATGCAGTTGTGGTCCCTCTAATGCAGGCCCATAAAAGTGCCCCTTATACAGTAGTGGTCCCCCTTATACAGCTCCCAATTAGTTCCCCTTACTCAGTACCCCCAGTAGTGGCCCCCCCAAATGCAGTGCCCCATGTAGTGTTCCCCCTTATGCAGTGCCCCCAGTAGCAGTCCCCACAATGCAGTGCGCACAGTAGCGGTATCCCCTTATGCAGTGCCCTTTATATAGTGCCCCCAGCAGTAGTCCCCCCATGCAGTTTTCCCAGTAGTGGTTCCCCTTATGCAGGCACCCAGTAGTGATCCCCCCTATCCAGTGCCCCCTGTAATGGCCCTTCCTATTATTGCCCCCAGTAGTGGTCCCCCAAGTACAGCGCCTCTAGTAGTAGGCCCCTTTTATAATGCCCCCAATGGTAGTTCCCCCCCCCAAGTAGTAGTCCCCAGTAGAAGTTTCTCCTCCCTATTAAGTGCCCCCAGTAGTAGCCCCCCCAGTAGAGGTCCTCCCAATAATGATACCCCCATTAGTAGCCACTCCTCCCCCGTTGTGCCCCCACCCCCAGTAGAGGTTCCCCCAGTAATAGCCACCCCCCTCCCCCGTTGTGCCCCCAGTAGTGCAGACAGGTTTAAAAATTATATATATATAAAAATATACTTACCTGAATCCACGCTGCTGCTGCTCCGGTCCGCGACACCGCTCCCGCCGCCCGCCAATCCGCCCAGGCTGGCGCACTCAGCATTATGGGAGAGACGTCATGATGTCATGACGTCTGTCCCATTACCCACTGCAGGAGCCGGACGGAAGTCCGGCTCTTGCAGTGGGTGCTGCAGCAGTCAATGAGAGTCTATCTGACTCTCATTGGCTGCTGTTTAACACACGCATCGCCGCCAGTGCTGGCGGCGATGCGTGTGTTATGCACAGCCTGAGCCCGCCTCCTAGTGCTAGTGGGCAAGCGCTCAGGGGGAGGGAAGGGCTCAGCTGTGCAGTACAGGACCGGCGCTGGAAGCCTAGCGCCGGTCCTGTGTAAATGTGTAGCGCTGACCATACTCATTGCGGTCGGCGCTACACTGGCTAAGCAGGGCGGGCGGGCCGGTACCGTGGCCGGCGGCACCCCCCCACGCCGCTGGTCCCACGGCGCCCAAGGCACGCACCCCGCTCGCCCTACCCTAGTTACGCCACTGATTCCTATCCCCCAGCAGCCATGTTGGAGGCTCTGGCTCTCCCCGGTCCAGGGGCCATCTTACCAGATTCATAGGGCTAATGCAAGGGGTTTGTGTGCCTGCCACCAGGAGGCCACAATGCCCATTGATTTTTTTATATGCCAGCTGCCGCAACCAAAATCATAAGTATTGCCACTTACACCACCCCCAAGCTAGGATGCTTCTCTTCCCTATACACATAACTCAGAATCTCATTAAGCTCTAGATACACACCCCTAACACTCCCACAAGTCAGGGCCTGGCTGTGCTCTCGCATTGTTACTGCCAAAACGCCCAATTTCACGGAAAGACAGATCCACCCCAGTTCCAGCTAACTCAATGATAGGAGATATATGCACAAATGCCTAAATTCACACTTGTGCATGCATCTCCATGTTGCAATACAAGAGGTGGATATACATTTATTATTTTTGCATGCAGGGTAAATACTGGCTGCTTCTGCATGTTACCCATAGATGCTGGGTAGTTTTATTTTTATACTGCATTTCAGATGTGACACACCCTTCCCCAAATGTAAATCTCTCTGCACATTTTAAATCTGCAACATGGTATTGCCAAGGTGTAAAGTGGTTCTTTTTATTTTATTTTCTCCCAACTCTGAATCAGCTCCTATATATGAGAGGCTCTGGCCAATATGATGCAGCACAATAGTCTAACCCTGTGACTGACCCTTTCTTGCTATTTATTTATCCTTATTCCATCTGTATGTTACTGCTTCTGTGTATGCAATACAGATGTGCTGCTATGCTGGGGATCCTTACATTACTAGAGTATTACGTTGGGTTGCTACTCATCTCTGTCCTCTCCTTACTATGGATAACTCCTGGTCGCTGGTCCAATGTGGTAAGGATATCATCTACTTGATGGTTGATGATGTCCCATGTACGTTGCAGCAGTTGGAGCCCTTAGGGGCATATTCAATTGGGTGTGAGGTTTAGAGAGGTTGAAAACCTTGCACCCCTCATGCCCAATTTTGGAAGACTGTGGGTATGCGCGCTCCCGATACCCGCGGTATCCAATCCGCGTGAA
This sequence comes from Taudactylus pleione, assembly GCA_031769625.1. Classification (NCBI taxonomy): domain Eukaryota; kingdom Metazoa; phylum Chordata; class Amphibia; order Anura; family Myobatrachidae; genus Taudactylus; species Taudactylus pleione. The sequence continues at coordinate 4,942,796 of JAUIMM010000757.1, read as the reverse complement.
ATAAAAACCTTACCTGCCCGGGGCTCCCGGTGGCCTCCCTTCTGTCTTTTCACTGGAGAGGGGGCTGCTGGGAGGCTCCAGGGGCTTGTGGAGGGGCAAGGGTTACTGGGAGATGTAGTTCTCCCAGCGCCCATTCCAGGGGGGCCACACAAACATTGGGGCGGCCACACAAACTGGGGGACACACAGACACACTCATACACACACACTTACAAACAGTAGTAAACACTCACACACACTGACATACTCACCCTGCTGCAGAAGACCCGGCTTCCAACGCTGGATGAAGAAGACACCACTTCAGAAGGTAAGTAATTAAGGACTAATTAAACTAATTGGTAACTTTCAATTGCTTAATTAGTCCTCAGGGGGGATACCGCCGGGGTGCCAGAGCAAGTCCTGGTGATTTTTCCTAAAATTACGATTTTAGGAAAAATCACACTTGCACTGGTGGTGCGTGAAAAAAAACCTCCTGGTGTGTAGAAAAAGAAAAATTTGCATTTATTTGAATAGCAAAATACCCTCACCTGCTAGAAAAAACTTGCAGGTGCGGGTTTTTTCCTATTCGCACAACCAATTGAATATGCCCCTTAGAGTGTGTGAGGGAGGTGTATTAAACCTTGAAAAGTGATAAAGTGGAGAGTGATAAAATACCAACCAATCAGCTCCTAGTAACTACCAGTTGAGTTGCAGATTTTACCTAGGGGCTGCAGGGATGCAGCCCCCCACCAGTAAAATCCCCCACTCCCCTGCGATCCCCCCAGTCCTCCTGCATGTGAAATAGCAGCCCACCGTAATACAAGCAGAAGCGCTTCCTATTGGAAGCACTTATGATAATCACATGTAAGACAGGCAGTCCAGGGGTAGGTGTGCCCTCCCCCTGGGACTGCCAGTCTGGACTGTCATTAGCAGAAAGCGCTTCCAATAGGATGTAGGATTCAAGTATTTTTGCTAATATTGCTGCAGTGTGCTGGAGGGAATCTTCTTTTTTCTGTGGTTCAGTATAAACTAGAGATGAGCGGTTCGGATTCTGTGGAATCCGAACCGCTCCGAACATTGGGGATCCGAGTCCACCCGAACCCTGTTCGGGTGTTCACCGCCTGACTCGGATCCCCGTTCGGGGCCGAACGGCGGCCGCCTGATGTCGGATTCTCACTAGAGAATCCGACATCAGGTCTCCTCGCGTGTAGGGCAGAGCGCAGTGATAGCGCTCTGCCCTACACAGACACAGACACACAGCCGCCAGCGGCAGCTGTGTGTTTGTTACAGCAGCCAATGAGAGTCACACAGACTCTCATTGGCTGCTGCACGGAGGGAGCTGGCTGGAGCTCACACATGAGCTCCGTCTTCCGGCTCCCTCCTCAGCGTGTGACAGAGCGGACGGCGCGGGAGCGGGGATACAGGTAAGTTTTATTTTTTTTATTTTTTTACTTGTCAAAGGTCCGGGGGCGCTACTGGGGGGGGGGGTCTGCACTACTGGGGGGGTCTGCTACTGGGGGGGGGCTATACTACTGGGGGGGCCATACTACAGAGGGGCCTGCTACTGGGGGGGCTATACTACTGGGGGGGGTCTGCACTACTGGGGGGGGTCTGCTACTGGGGGAGGCAATACTACTGGGGGGGCCATACTACAGAGGGGCCTGCTACTGGGGGGGGCTATACTACTGGGGGGGGTCTGCTACTGGGGGGGCCATACTACTGGGGGGGATCTGCACTATTGGGGGGCCATACTACAGAGGGGCCTGCTACTGGGGGGGGCTATACTACTGGGGGGGTCTGCTACTGGGCAGGGCTATACTACTGGGGGGGCCATACTACAGAGGGGCCTGCTACTGGGGGGGGCTATACTACTGGGGGGGGTCTGCTACTGGGGGGGTCTGCTACTGGGGGGGCCATACTACTGAGGGGCCTGCTACTGGGGGGGGCCATACTACTGGGGGGGCCTACTACAGGGTGGGCCATACTACAGGGGGGGGCCCATACTACAGGGGGGGCTACTACTGGAGCAGCCTACTACTGGGGGGGCCTGCTACTGGGGCAGCCTACTACTGGGGAAGCCATACTACTGGGGGGGCATACTACTGGGTGGCATGCTAATGGGGGGCATACTACTGGGGGGGCCTGCTAATGGGGGACATACTACTGGGGGGGCCTGCTAATGGGGGGCATACTACTGGGGAGCATTCAACTGGGGGCACTGCATAGTGGACCGTACTACTAAGGGGACTGCATAGGGGGCACCACTGCTGGGGGACATTGTGTAAGGGACACCGCTACTGTGGGCATTGTGTAAAAGGGGCACTACTGTGTGTCGTAACATAAATAAGAGACACTACTTTATGGTGTAATGTGAATCAGGCCCTATGTGCGGTGTAATGCTAATAAGATTGTGCACTGTGACTCCTAGGGCCGTAGCCCACTTTGTAAACAAGTACTGTGACTCTGCTGGCCGTACCCCACTGGGTGGGTGCACTACTTTTCATTTCTGCCACTGCTGTGTGGCAATGTGTCATAGATGTGCTTTATACTGTGGTGTCTGTGTCGTTGTGCCGCTGCTTTGTCGCTTAGTAACCAGTCAGCTCACTGCAACCTTTGGCCAATAATGTTGAAAACAATATTATAAGCTGTGATATGGTCTAAATTGACTGGAAATTAATGTTATTGAGGTTAATAATACTCTAGGAAGAAAAAAAAGACCAATTTATGTGATTTTAGCTTTTTTTGTAAATTTTTGTAAAAAAATCCAAATCCAAATCCAAATCCAAATCCAAATCCAGTCACCGCAGTTTGGCAAATCCAAATCCAAATCCAAAGCCGGACGACGAATTAGAACCAAATCCAAATCCAAATCCGGCAAAAATGGTCCGGCGCACATCCCTAGTATAAACCCTGCCCTTTACAAGCACCTGAGCAATATCATTAAGCTGATGTGAGCGACCACCATACTTTCTATTTGAAGGACAAAATAGATCAGATTTAAGATGCTACTGTCCTGACCACCAGGTGGGGCTGCTAATATGAATTAGTGTAACAGAAGTGAGATGGATTAACAAACCCTATGCTGAAGGCATGACAATGGGGTTGTGGCCATCCACGGAGGAGGTCATCTAACAGGGACGTGCAGGCAGGGGAGGCAGAGCGCCCCTTGTTATATTCTCTCCCCTATCATACTCCCTGTCATGCTCCAGAGAGTTGATATAAAAACTGTGTTTTTATTTGTGCCTCCCCAGCCATTGACCTCACCGCATGTCACTGCCGCCTAAGGTCCCTTATCCCCCTCCCTTCCCTTAAAATATCTATGCATTATCATGCATGATAGGTGCTTGCAGCTCCCTTTCAGCCTTTGCAGAGCAGCGGTGAATGTGAAATTCCTCCAAACATTTCAACTAGGGACAAGAATGGGATGCTAACAGGGTTCTAGGGAATGCTTTTTTTGTGCTTGCTATATACTGCCTTGTAAGTAATGAAATACACAAGTACAGGTTGAGTCTCCCATATCCAAAATGCTGAGGACCAGAAGTATTTTGGATATCGGATTTTTTCATATTTTGGAATATTTGCATACAGTATCCTAATGAGATATCTTAGCAATGGGACACAAGTCTAAACACAGAATGCATTTATACTTCATATTATTATTATTATTATTATTATTATTATTATTATTATTATTATCAGTTACAGGTTGAGTCTCCCATATCCAAAATGCTTGGGACCAGGGGTATTTTGGATATGGAATATTCCGTATTTTGGAATATTTGCATATCATAATGAAATATCTTGAGAATGGGACCCAATATACATTTATGTACCATATACACACAGCCTGCAGGTAATTTTATACAATATTTTCAATAATTTTGTTGCTCAAGCAAAGTTTGTGTACAGAAATGAAATTCATTTGTTTCATATACACCTTATACACAGAGCCTGAAGGTAATTTTAGACTTTATTTTTAATAATTTGTGCCTTAGACAAAGTTTGTGTACATTGAACCATCAAAAATCAAAGGTTTCATTATCTCAGTCATACCAAAATAATTCCGTATTTTGGAATATTTGGATATGGGAGACTCAACCTGTATTAATATAGCGCACACATATTCTGCAGCGCTTTACAGAGAATATTTGGCCATTCACACCAGTCCCTACCCCAGGGGAGATTACAATCTATATTCCCTATCGCATGCTCACACACATACACTCTAGGGTTAATTTTTTTGGGGGGGAGCCAATTAACCTACCAGTATAGTTTTGGAGTGTGGGAGAAAACCGAGCACTCAGAGGAAACCCACGCAAGCACAGAGAGAATATACAAACTCTGCACAGTTAGGGCTGTGGTGGGAATCGAACCCACGACCTCAGTGCTGTTAGGCAGTAATGCTTACCATTACACTGTCTGTAATAATTTTGTGCATTAAGCAAAGTTTGTTTACATTGATCCATCAGAAAGCAAAGGTGTCACTATCTCAGTCACGCTCAAAAATTCCATATTTCAAAATATTCCATATTTCACAATATTTGAATATGGCAGCCTCAACCTGTAGCAATGTTTGCAGACTAAGGAGATTTATCAAACCTTATAAAGATGGCAAGTAGAGATGATACCCATAGCAGCCAATCAGTTTGTAGCTATCATCTATCTTGTACATTCTATAATATTATAGCTAGAATTTCATAGGTTGCTATGGGGAAAACCTCCACTTTTTCACTAGAGGTTTGATAAATCTCCCCCTAGTTACAGGTCTGCTTTATTAACAATTAATTACAAATCATCCTATTATCAACATGAGTATGCGGATATAATAAAGAAAAATGGGTTTAAGTTATATCATTCTGTCTGGTCATTTAATTCTAGCTCGTTATTAATAGTTATTAAATGTGTGCATAACTGGGAGAAAGTCTTGCCATGTATTTTCAATAAGATTTTGATAAGAACATTGTCACACAAGAGGAATGACACACATAACAAATAGAAATTACATTTGCTAATGGTCTGGAAAAACATGGATACATTATACAAAGGAATGAGGTCAAAAGGAGGACAAATGCTAAAAGAATTAAAAAACATTAAAAATAATGCAAGACTGTTTTGTGCAGATATGCTGATTAATAGCGTGGAAATATGGAATATAGTTGTGAACTTAGCAGAAATAGTTTTTTTAAGATATAGTAAAATTGCAATTTACTGCTATCTTCTCACATGTCTATATTGCAGACACTAGTTTATTATTATTTAGTATTATTATTACATTATTTTATTTATAAGGCGTCACAAGTGGTCCGCAGTGCTGTACATACGTCAACAGTAGGACAGTACAGAGTACACAGAACATTACGTGCTATACAGGTCTTTCAACCAGTGCACCTGCGAGTAGCTATAATTTACCGTCCCCCTGGCCCTTCCTCCAAATTCCTTGACAACTTTGCTTCCTGCTCCCTCACTTTCTCTCCTCAGACCTTCCCTCCATTATCTAGGTGACTTCAATATTCCAATTGATATCCCCACTGAATATGCTTCTAAACTCCTAACCCTCACATCCTCATTTGGTCTCTCCCAATGGATCTCTTCGCCCTCCCATGTAAGTGAGCATTCGCTTGATCTGGTCTTCACTCACTGTTGTGATATTTCTGATTATTCCAATTCCCCATTCCCTCTCTCTGACCATCACCTTCTCTATTTTAACTTATCCCTCTCTCCTTCCCCTCCTCTACCTCCTAAGGCCACTATCACTAGGCATAACATTGAGGCTATCGAAACAGTTTCTCTTTCTTCCCTACTTGACACGCTTCTCTCCCCTTTGCTCTCTCGCTCCTGCCCTGAACAAGCTGCTTCCCTATACAATGCTTTCCTTACTTCTGCTCTTGACTCTGTTGCTCTGTCAATCACTACTCACCCTTGCAAATCCACACCTCAACCCTGGCATTCCAAATGCACCAGATATCTGCAAAAGTGTTCACGAACCGCCGAGCGACAGTTGGGAAATCACGCTCTAAGGCAGATTTTCTCCATTTCAAATTTATGCTCTCATCATACAGTGCTGCCCTTTCTCTCTCTAACAGTCATATTTCAAGCACCTCATCTCCCCCAGTCCTCAAATCCCCAGTGGCTCTTCATGACCCTGAACTCCCTCTTCTGCCCAACCCCTCCTCGCTCTCTGCCCTTGACTTTGCTACCTACTTTACATCTAAAATTTACTCCATACATCAGGATATCATTTCCCCCCAGTCCCCCAGCACTAAACCTTCTCTTTTCCCGGATTATCCCTCACCCTTCCATTTTACCTGCACTGACATCCTTCTCCCCTGTATTGGGAGTGTAAGTCATGGCCTTTATCCAGTCTTTCCCCCTTCCACTTCCCCCCTTGACCCTATCCCTTCACGTCTCCTCCGCTACCTCTCTCCTTGTGCCTGTTCCCATCTTGCCCACCTCATCAATCTCTCCCTCTCTTCTAACACTATTCCTTCATTCAAACATGCCCTTGTCTCCCCCATTCTCAAAAAACCTAACCTTGATTGTAACACTCTCGCCAACTACCCGGCCCATCTCTCTCCTCCCATATGCATCCAAACTCCTTGAGCGTATTATTTACAACTGCCTTACCACCTTTCTTTTCTCCCACTCCCTCCTTGACCCCTTTCAGTCTGGCTTCCGTTCTGTCCACTCCACTGAAACTGCTATCACTAAAGTCAGCAATGATCTCCTTGCTGCCAAATCCAAAGGCCGCTACTCTCTGCTCATTCTCCTTGACCTTTCTGCTGCTTTTGACACTGTGGACCACCCTCTCCTGCTGCAAATCCTTCACTCCTTTGGTCTATATGACACCGCTCTCTCCTGGCTGTCCTCCTACCTCTCTGACCGATCCTTCTCTGTCTCCTCTCATGGCTTATCTTCCCCCCCACATCCTCTCACAGTAGGTGTTAACCAAGGTTCTGTTCTTGTACCACTCCTTTTCTCCCTCTATCTGTCCTCTCTAGGTGAACTCATCAGCTCTTTTGACCTCCATTATCATCTCTATGCTGATGATACTCAGATCTACCTTTCCTCCCCTGAAATCTCTCCCTTTCTCCTCACTCATATCTCCAACTGTCTCTCTGCTATCTCTTCCTGGATGTCCCAGCGATTTCTTAAACTTAATATGTCTAAGACTGAGATGATCATCTTCCCACCCTCCCACATAACCTCACTTCCCACTATTTCTTTATCAATTGATGGCACAACTATCTCCTCTAGCCCCAAAGTGCGCTGTCTTTGAGTTACCCTGGACTCATCCCTCTCCTTCAGACCACATATCCAGAACCTCTCACAGTCCTGTCGTTTCCATCTCAAAAATATTTCCAGGATCAGACCCTTTCTCACCCAGGATACTACTAAGTCCCTAATACACTCACTGGTCATCTCCAGGTTGGATTAATGTAACCTCCTCCTATCTGGCCTCCCCAACTCCCATCTCTCTCCTCTCCAGTCTGTCCTCAATGCTGCCGCTTGACTCATCTTTCTCACCAAACGCTCTACATCTGCCTCCTCTCTCTTACAAGCCCTCCACTGGCTCCCCTTCCCCTTCAGAACCCAATTCAAGGTTCTCACACTTGCTTACAAAGCCCTTACACACTACTCTCCCAATTACATCTCGGACCTTATCTCTCTTCACTCTCCTGCCCGCCCTCTTCATTCAACAAATGCACAAGGCCTCTCCTGCCAACTGATTACTTCCTCCCACTCCCGCCTCCAAGACTTTGCCTATGCTGCTTCCCACCTTTGGAACTCTCTCCCTCTCCCCATCAGACTCTCCGCTTCTCTACAATCCTTCAAATGGGCTCTCAAGACTCGCTACTTCATCAATGCTTTCCAGCTCTCATCCTAGTTTGCTGCTACATTCTCCCTCCTCCGTCTTCACCATCTGTATCATGCCTGTACGTCTGTCCGTCCCCTTGAGAATGAAAGCTCTTGCAAGAAGGACCCTCTACCCTCTTGTGCTTCTCCTTACTTTATTTTCATCTACTTCTTACCCACCACTAGGACACCTAACACTTGGTTGCTTATGCTCTGTTGTTTATTTGGGTGTTATGGCCACCAATGTATCAATGTATATTACCCATGTCCTTGCATTGTATTGTATTGTACTGTCGGTCACTTTTTTGGTTATGTACTTTGTAAGGTGCTGCGGAACACTTGTGGTGCCATATAAATAAACGATAATAATAATAATAATAATAATAATAATAATAATAATAATAAAAGTACCGAAAACATAAACAAAGCACAATTAACAATTAGCACCACAGTTCTCAGTACACAATACAGCTGGGAAGGTGAAGGCTGTCACTGAAGTGCTAGAGAAGAGGGCTGTGAGAACAGCAGGGAGGAGGACCCTGCTCTATAGGAGCATACAATCTAGGGGAGAGGGGAGACAGATGACATGAGGCATGAGCATGTGGATGGGGACCTGAGGGCAGGAAGTAGGCGAGGTAGAGATGGTTGAGGCAGAGGGTGGGATGAGTGACCTGGTGACACGGTTATGTGGTGGAAGAGTATACTTTGATGAACAGGCGGGTTTTCAGTGCACGTCTGAAGTTAATTGGAGAAGAGAAAAAGCTTATGTTGGCCTCATACAGAGCTGTAACTAGACTTTTTGGTGCCCTGTGCCAGAAAGAGCATTGGCGCCCCCCCATTTTTCAAATAGGGACATAACACACCCAAAAAAGGGGAATGGCCTCATGGGGATGGAACAGGGAAGAGATAGGGGAGGCCAGGAGATGCTGGGGATGAAATAAGAGGAAGCTGCAAGTAAGAATTATAATAAACAGAAAATTGACATGCCTGAACAGCGCCCCCTGCCCTTCGGTGCCCTGTGCCATGGCACAGGCTGCACTACCCTAGTTACGACCCTGGCCTCATATGAGCAAGCGGCAGGATCAGTGTACAATTTAGCGCACTCATGATCGGCCGGATAGCATTTACCATCACTGGGGCCTCTTAGTTGAGGCTGGTCATCATCCGACCACATTTACCAGCTGTACCGGTAATGATCAGATCAATATTGATTGACATATTATCTGTCCTTGAAGCTTTATTCAGGTCACATACACATAATGCGCCAAATAACCAATATCGTCCATAATATTGCAGCATTTGTAACCACCAGTAGCATCAATTACAATTTTGGTATGGAGCTTGGTGTCAAGCCGTGCTTGGTCTCACAGCTGGATTGCCACATCTTACTTAAACCTTTTTATACAGGCTAACAGTTCAAGTATGTTTGGACAACATTAGCTAATCAGGTTCATGACAGACAAACTCACCTACTGTCCTAGAACATCTGGGGGATTTAAACATTTTTGGGGAGTCCCAGAGATTTCTGAAAGCTTAGGACACAATCCTGCACCCTGCCCACTTCCTAGTGGAATGGGCGTGACAGGTGGAGCGATGACAAGATTCACAGAAATTCACCTCACCTTAGTGGCTTAAGCCTATCACTCTACCCACTAAATCTGTTTAGCGATAAATGCACAGGCATTGTTGAAAAATGACAGTTAGGAGATGATTGGCTGGTACTTTATCTCCGTCCACGTTATTTCTCTCCAAGGCTTAGTATGTAGAACTAATCGAGTTAATCCTCAACCACCACACTAAGTTATCATTCAACCTTTGATGTAACCGGGAGACTTCCTGCATACCATGTACCGGGTCTGTTTTCTTTGACTATCTGTAATTTGAATCACCAGCTCCACACATAACATCTCCTCCACAACATCCATTATCAGGTGTGTATACACGGTCTTACTTGTTAGTTGCTATTGTTATCCACTGAACAGAGGGCCTGATTCAGAGCCGCTCGTAAGTGGCCGCTCGTTCGTTCCGAGCAATGTTTGCCCAACTGCGCATGCATACGGATCGTAATACGCATGCGCGAACCAGTCAGTGCGGCCAAAAATCGTTTGTTCGCTAAATAGCGAATGCCTGCTAATTTGAGTGTCAGGAGGAGGCGTATGTGGGTGGTAACAGGGGAAGGTGCTTGAAAACGGGGAGTGGAGATCAGAACGCAGGCGTGCTTAAAGGTCAAAACGGGCGTTTTATGGGTGTGCATAATTAATACAGCAGCGTCATTGACCACGTCACTGGGTTATTTTATAGTCAGAACTGCTCGCATGATTGCGGTAGGAAAAAAGAACCACAAGAATAGCGAGCAGTTCATACGCTGGTCGATGTACTCTTTTAATCTAATAAATAGCGGACATGACGTAGGATGCTCGCAGGGGGCGTAGTTTCCCAAAAAACGACCGCAAGTTTTGTTCGCTCGTTCAGACATAGAGGCGTGAACAGACCGCAAAGAGCGAACGGTTCATTTGAATAGCCACCCCTTTTTTCAGAACGACCGCAAATAGCGGTCTGTTTTTTGTATTAGATCTGCTTGTCTTGCAACAGTTGGCTGAATTGTAATAATTTCTTAACTGCTACTATGTAGGATGTTGCATGTATCTACAGTATGTTTTCATTATCTTATATTTGGTTTTCCAGAGTTATTTGCTGTAATCTATGTGTGCCACCCACCTAATTCACAGTATTTAAAATTGTTATCCAAAATTTGGGTAATTGTCTCATTACAAACAGGAGTATCGTAAATGGCTTCTAAAAGCTATAATACTCAACAGCCTTGTAGCAACCATTGTTTATACAGTACTATTGACCATTTTTAAAAAAAATATATATTACAAATCTGGGTTACTATTTTAGATATTTGTATGTGACCCGTGGTGTAATTTACAGCAATAACAATATTCTCTACCTTCACTAACCTTTGATTACATGTTATTTATGAATATGAAACACTGCTGTAAGCAATATATTGATACCCTGCGCTATAGGCCAGACAAAATAGGAGAGGAGACGGCTGAATTCCCCCTATGATCTTTTTCATAGCAATTAATTTACTGCTAGTGAAAACCGTTGTTATTATAAATTTAGGATTATAAACACCAACAAGCATATTTATCAATATAATTTTTACTAAAATAATGTGAAAAATGGCTTTTCCACACCCTTTTCACATTATTTTAGTATAACTTAAATGTATTAAAGGGCTTTGGAGTAATTTTCTTAAAAAACTACCCCAAGCCCTCAATTCGTATTCCTTTAGTAACCAGATTGCATTTCTCATACTTGTAATAGGAAATGCGAACTGTTACAGATTTCCTAAAAGAAATTGTGAAGAAATACCGGGAAGGAGCCCTGCGAAATAACTATCTGGAGATAGCATTATGCAGGGTGCCCCCCATTTCACCTACTCCAGCTCAACCTTTCCTGCCTGCTGACAGGGAAAGCAGAGCCCAGAGCATGCTTCTGTAATCTGTGTGTCTTATAGACCACAGGCTGATTACAAAGAAAAGAGAAAAAGAATAAAAACAATAATAACACTAAAGCTGGGTACATGCTAGAAATTTTTTTTAGTGATTTGTCCGTTTCTGATGGATCAGAACAACAAATCCTCAAAATCATCACTTTGTACCCACTATATCGTGTGATGCGCTCTCCCATGGGGTCATCAGTCGGGCCCCGGATTGTCTAGTGTGTAGCAGCCGCCCGATATGTTGACCCATCGGCAGTGGGGTCACCGGTCGCATCGTTAGCCAGTCGATCACCAGCCCCTGGTGCAGGTAAAGCTGGGTACACACTAGATGACCTGCACCTGGTGATCGGTGAGCTCCTCTATGACTCCGGTCAGTTGATCGCTGGGCTCCTGGTCCATGACCCCAGTCAGCTGCTCCACTGTGCTGTAAATTGAGAAGCCGGTTCACTGCACAGAGCAGCTGACTGGGGTTACCGAGGAGATGACCGGATCACCAATCCTTGTGCAGGTAAGTGTTAGATAAGGGGGAAATTGTGTGGAGGGAAATAGCGGTGGGAAGAGGGGTGTAATCATGGGGGCGGTCACAAAAGGAGTACAATACAAGGACAATTCACACATTTTAAATAAACCTTGTGACAGGATTACCAAAGATGGTGCTGATGAGCAGCAGATTCTGTATAAGGCAGGAGAGATCCACCCACACAGAGTAGAGAGGGAGTGGAGCTCACCTAATGGCTGCGCTTTGCACAGAGTCCAGGGAGGGCTGGAGCAGTCAGACAGTCCAGGTGGGACTGCAATTGGACACCAGTGTGTGCAGGGAAGCCACTGGTGGCTAGGAAGCTGGGGTTAAAACCTACAGGAGGTAGGGAGAACCCTAACCCTCTAAAAGACTGTGTTGAGAATGCAACTGTGAGGTTGTGGCAGCCAGCCAGCTAAAGACCAGGCCGGAGCCTGTGTCAGGACAACTGATAATTGAGAAGCCAGAGGCCATGCCAGGCCAGGCTAAGTATCCCAATGTTACTCTGCAGTAAGCAAAGAGAGACTTTGGACTTTATCTGCAGGCTATCTGCCCAAGGTTAATTGTAGGCAAAGTAGTAAGTCAGTGCCCTGAATGGGGACTAGGCATTTGTTATTTTCCTTTATATGCTGATAGTAAAGCACTTTTCTTTTATTTATAACTTGAAAAGCTATGTGTGGACCTTGATTAAAGCACCTATCCAGACACTCTATCAGGGGCGTATCTTCCTATTGGCCAGGATGGCACTCGCCAGGGGCACCGGCTGAGGGGGGGGGGGCTCCGGCGCCGCCTGGCAGTGCTAACCATGGCCAGTAGTTCTGCCTGTGAAAAGTGCTGCTGTTGATCTCTCAGTCAGCATCAGCACTTGACGCTGAGGGGAGGGGAGTGGAGTGGGGGGACCGATCGCCGCCCGTACAGCTGTCAGTTTAATAACAGCAGTGCAGTGCCTTGATTAGTTAGGATTGAAAATGAAACCACACTGCAGTTCCTGCTACTCACCTCTATGAAGCCCGTACAGCCGTCTGTTTAATAACAGCAGTGCCTGTTCAGTGGGAACTGCAACACGACTTCATGTCCAATCCTGCTTCTTGCCTCTATTCCGCACATGTGATGTGTGCTCTGCCTCTGTGCAGCCTCAGCTGCGTCTGTTTTATTGTCTGTTTTATTGTCTGTGAAAAGAATTGTGCACAAATGTTGAAATTCCTGCTGCAGCATTGGAAGGGTTAAAGGAGCATTTGTGGTTTATTCTGCTGAAAGGCTTAAGCTTATGACCTCATTAAGTCAGGGTGTGGTACTGAGAGAACAGAGATTTCTTTTGAAAGGCTGCTAAAGAGACAGTGCTTGATACATGCTGGTAGTTGTAGTGCTACATAAAGAAAAGTGTTTTGCTGTATTGAAAATACTTTTGAAAGCAAAGTGTGATATAGTGTGATATAGTGAAAACAAAAGCAAGTTATTCCTGTGTATTGTGTCATGAGAATTATGGGAAATAAAAACAAATATGTTAAAGGCAGAAGGCCTGCTACAAAGGTCCAGTTTCAAGATGGAGAGTTGGAAATCCAGGATTGGAGTGTCCAGTCTGAAAGTAAAAGTGTGTTACATGGAAGTGATTTAAAGTTGTTTGAAATCATCTGTGGTAACTCTTTTCAAAACACTGTGGTTCCAATTAAGACTCCAGAGAAAGAGAAATTTAAATTGCCAAAGCAGAGTAAAACTGTCAGTGTGTGTAATAAGGTGCTTGGTCCTCGAGATTGTCAGAATGTTTGTACATAAGCAAGTTGAAGAAAATTGCTCAGTAACTTGTCCACTTTAAAAATGGCCCTTAAACATGAGTAAGACGAGGGAGAGCTTGGAATTTAGGCTCTTAAAGAGAGCTCTGAACGCCTTGAGGAGGCTGAAGCATTTAAGTGTATTACAAAGTATGAAAATGGTGCGCTGCTTGCAAAGAATGAAGTATTAAAACAAGAAGTTATCGAATTACATCAAAAGTGTGTAGTCCTTCAGCAAGAAGTGGAGGAATTAAAAGGATATACAGTATAATAGGACACTAGAGTGACACAACATGCGCACAAAGCAAAACTCTGGTTGTAAAAGAAAAAGTCTGTGAATTGGAGAAAAATTCTCTAGCTGAAAAGTTTTGTGGAGTAAAAGAGAAATATCTCTAGATGCTGCAGATTCACATTCAGTGGGAGGAAGACCGTGAGGAAAAAGCCATAGAGATTGTCCACCTCCAAGCCAGCTGTAAACTGAAAGTACAAACTCTCCAATCCAATTTAGCTGCATCTAGAGTAGTTTCAAAGGGTCTGACGGAAAGAAATGTATTTCTAGAGGAAAGGCTGCATAACACCGTAGAGCACTGTGAAGCTTTGGAGAGAGAGCTTAACCTTACCCATGGCAGGACTGTGAAATTGCAAAAACAGAATGAAAACCTGGAGAGATGTCTGATGAATGTGCAGCACCAGTTTCCAAATGTCCAAATAGAAATGAGTGCCAAAGAGTCTGTAATAGCTGCACAAAAGTCAAGACTTGCTGAATTTGAAGATATAAAGAGAAAGCTTTTACAGTTTGAGAACAAATTGGTAGACGCTGTGAGGAAAATTACCCAGCTGGAAGAGCAGCTGTCTGTGGCTCAGAAAAAGTTCCATGTGGTAGTGGGTAAAACAGAAAAGCAGGGGAAGCAGAATGGCACTCTAAGATTGAATTTTTAACTCAAAATGGCATCTGATGTCTCCACTAAGCCTAGTGTGATAGAAGTGAATAAACACAGGCTACAGCTTGATCCTGTGCATGCAGAGTTATATGCTACCAGTGCAGGGTGGCGTGCGGAGTGATATGCTACCGGTGCAGAGTGTCTTTTGTGATGAGCAGTGGACGAGCAGTGAGACTCTTGAACAAAGTAAGATGTTCCAGAAGAGTGATGTTTGTCAGCAGCAATTTGACAAATAAGATGTCCTCATTAAATGTCACAGTGTCCAAGAAGGTACATAAGTATCAAAGTTGGGAAATTTTCAGAAAGACTGTCTTGCAAAAGGGGGTGAAGTACCTTTCAGCTTACAGTGATAGCTGAAGGTGTGAAGTCCTCCCAAAGGGGCACAGGTCCAGATTGCAAAACTGTTTCTGAAATTGATGATAAGGAACTGATGTATACAGATGATGATCGCATAACCCGTGAGGCAAAGGTACAAGATGTACAGAAGTCTACAGAGATGTTGATGGCTTCCAAAGATGCGACTCTGATGTCACTGTATGATCAGAGTGATGTGAATGTGCCCAAGTCATGCACTTTTGCGGTGGAAAGCAGAACCTTACAGGCAGTTAAAGGCACCAGCCCGCGCGGCAATGCGCTAGGATTTCCCCGCATCTGCCGCCGAACCTGCATGAGACGACCAGGTATCTCCCTGGGGAAGCCGCGTGGAGGGAGAATCCCACTGCCGCTACCGTCTCCTCCATAGCCTGTGCCCTCTGTGCGTATTCACAGTCATCTCTCCCCCGTGGAGCAGCGGCACACTAGAAGGATTTCCTTATACAATTTGTATCAAGCTAAGTGAATTTGTATGTGCAGACACACTCATTATATGCGCTAGTCTCCTAGCACATTGTCACTTGCTATTTGAGGATCAGCCTCTTGATACATGCACTTCCAAATTATGGCAGTATATTTAGATAAATAATTTGGGCATTGTGGATATGTACATTATTAGAAGGATTGATTAATACCCACTGCAGTGGTATGATTTGGTTATAAACCTATTAGTTTGACCATCACAGGGTTTTGTTGTATTTCATGATTCTGTATACACATGATTACACACAGCTATGCCTCTATTTCCTTTGTCATGTTTTTCCTGCTCACTTGATCTAAATTGTTCATGTTCTGTGACAGTGGATAGATCTATTACAGTCGTGTGCGCAGGAATTTATCCTGACAATATTATATATCAGGAATAGCGACAAATTATATATGTGATACACAGCTGTGTGTGTATATATCCCAATCATATGCACTTGTGCTCTGTGATCAGAGCCAAATTTTATATCTTCTGAGATGTACTATTGTGTTACTAAATTGTGAGCGACAGCTATCAGTTGCTGCTACTCGTGGGGTGGTATTATCCTTATTAGATAAATATTACTGTTATCTTAGCGGTGCGTTATTGTACTGCACAGAGGGATTACTCTGTTAATTTGATGTCGCTCAACCAAAAAATTTTTTCTGGAATCTATAGAGGGTAACCCCTCTTTTTTTCCTTATATGAGCTGGCTCCCTTAATTATAAGGGTAAATATAAGGTATATGTTGTTTGTATGTATGTCCGTCTGTGTAGGTTACCTTGTTTTAGTAATATTATATTAAAAGTTATATTTTAAATTATCTTTATTTCTATATGAGTGCCCCCAACGATAAGTCTTCTTTTTCCTTTGGTCTCTTATTGTTCCTTTCCTGACTTTGGGGAGCACCACCAACCTATTAAAATTGGTCCACTTAGTGGAGGTTTAATTAATCTAGTTGGTATATGATTATTTGTATGTACTTCAGGTCCTGAGGGACTTGAAAGTAGGTCTCTTATATCAGTCTGGTGCGACCCTCACCCCCATGTGTCTCTGTTAGGCAGTTAATGGTGACAGTCTTGTGAAGAGTTATTCTCATGTATATGAAACAATGCCTTCATGCAACCAGGATGGAACTTGCAATACAGCTGAATTTATCTGTGGGGAAGTGAAGTGGGCTCACATTACATAGCTTGAAGCAAGTAGTCCAACTAAATAGAATCTGAAAATAAAGACCTCTGTGGAGAGTCAACTTCAACCTGTGCTGGTGGAACATGTGGAAGTTGTTCATCATATTTTCCATAACCAAAAAGCACATGCTCAAGAAACGCTGAGGGATATGGGCCTTATGGAAGTGACAGCCATCAAAGCTGTGAGATAAAATTTATGGATCAATGGAGTAAACACTCAAATAGCTTATGTGGATATGAGAGTCTGGAATCTGAGAGTGACAGTGCCAGTACATTGTCTGACATAAAGCTAAGGTCCAGAAGTTGTAATGCTTGTGGCTCTCAGGATAATGTTGGTCCCTTCAAAGAAGAGAAGTATGCCAGTAGCCAATACAGGGCTTCAAGGATGAAGGTTAAAGATGTGATAAACAGAAGTTGGTAAAAAGGTGTGCCTTTAAGAGGTTTAAGAAAGAGAAACCTATATATATCTGGTTAAAAAGAAACAAAAGAAAAGCCATTGTTTGTATGCATCAGAAGATTCTGAGGAAAATAACTTGCTGGGTTTTGCTGAAGTTGACAAGTACCATAAAGTAAGAAAATAAGTGAGGAGGAAAATAAACTTGGAACCTGGAAGATGAGAGCCCCAGAGATCATAAGAGCTTGTATGACCATGGATGTGGTGGATGGCCACCATGAGGAGAGTGATGAAAGACTTTGTCATGAAAAATCCTCATCCCATGTCACTCAACCCAGGGGCTCTCGAGCTGGGGAGGGGAGGATCACAAAAGATGGTGCTGATGAGAAGCAGATTCTGTGTGGGGCAGGAGAGATCCACCCACACAGAGTGGAAAGGGAGTGTGGGAGCTCACCTAACGGCTGCCCTTTGCACAGAGCCCAGGGAGGGCTGGAGCAGTCAGACAGTCCAGGTGGGACTGTGTGTGCTGGGAAACCACTGGTGGCCTAGGAAGCTGGAGTTCAGACCTATATGAGGTAGGGAGAACCCTAAACCTCTAAAAAACTGTGTTGAGAATGCAACTGTGAGGCTAAAGACCAGGCCGGAGCCTGTGTCAGGACAGCTCATAATTGAGAAGCCAGAGGCCAAGCCAGGTCAGGCTGAATATCCCAGTGTTACTCTCCAGGAAGTAGAGAGAGACTTTGGATTTTATTTGCAGACTAGGGGGTAAATTTACTTAGAATCGAGTTTGGTCGAGATGCCAATCTCAGGAGAGTTTAGAAATGAGTTTCAACTCTAATACAAACAAAAAATGTACAAATCCTATGGCGCTGCACTCCAGTGCTGCAGAGGTTTATAATAAGTCACCACCTTATATCTCATAGCATATAACAAAACAAATCAACCTCACTTGCGCTCTGGATTGTTCCAACAAGTCAACAAAATTCCAACAAGGGAATTGTCCCACGTCCTCCGGTATAGGTATTTCTCCGGTATAAAAAGAAGAAATGGAAAACACAATATAGTGTAATAACGTTACTGTATGATGCAGCCACCTGGGGATGTGAATATGAGGAGAATATGGTGATCTATGAAGATCTTGTCCCGGCTTAGTATGGTCCCAACTCCCGTAAGAATCACCCAGATGTGAATGAGGATGTCTCGTGTGGAGTTCCTTACATGTATGCTTACTTTAAGGGCGATGCATGGGCATATAAAGGTATCTTTATTTTCAGAAACCTCGACCTGTGGTCCTTAACGGAATGTGGAGACATTAGATGGTAATATTATGCAGATTCCTATTGCACTGAAGAAGATGGACCCGGATCAGTAAGGGCAAATGGGTAGCATATAGAATGGATGGGATACTGCATACAATGGGTGAAGCGACAGTCTTCAATGCGTTTCAGTGCGCTGTGGTGCCTATTTCAAGATGAGTGTCCTTTCACTCCCTGATGCAAGCTCTGTTTTAGCAGGCTGCTGAGAGAGAGGTGAGCCCCCACCTCTCTCAGCCAGTGAAGGGGTCCTCCATTGAAGTCAATGGTGGGAGCCGCAGGTTACTAAAGTTTATTCTGCGGCTCCCATCATTGACTTCAATGGAGGAGCCGTTCATTTGCTGACCTCTCTCAGCCAATGAATGCTCAGATATTGCTCTATAAAGGCAGAAGCCACGTCTTAGCATTTCATTCGGGAGATATCAACCATCCTGGTTGGTATCTGTTGTGTTGGTCGGTATTTTCATTTTTTTGTATTCTGAAAACCTTGGATGACTACTTTGGACAAGGGGACCACTCCTGGTAATGTAGGCGAGTATGTGTGTGTGTGTATGTATGAAATAAACCTGTACTTTCAGGGTGTGTGTGTTGTGTGGTTTTTTACACATTTCTTTACAGGTGAACTACAGGTACCAGCAGCCCTTAATGCCCCACATGCTGATACTTGTGGTTCTCCAAGTACCAGCATGTGGGTAAAGCTTGCTGGGACCTGTAGTTCCACTGTAAAGACAATGTTGTTAATTCTATTTTTTACACACTACATACACTATCAACCCGTCTAGAGTGGCAGGGATAGCCCCGGGCTATCAGCCTAGGCCAGGGATGCCCTGGAGAGGGGGACTCCTTTATTGGGGAATCCCCAACTCCCCAGGGATCCCTGGCCTGGGCTGACTAGCGGTCAGGACTGATGCTGTGACTGGGGGGCCGGGTGAAAGGGCTCCCCTGGCTGTGGCATCAGCTCCCCGCTAGAAAGGGTCCGGTGCTGGTTTTAATTATAGGGGGACCCCTACGAAATTTTCCCCTACAATAATTAAAACCAGGACTGGTCCTACAGCCTGGTGCTGGTACCTAAATTACTGTGGAACCCTACTCGTTTTGTTCCGCATAATTTCAGGTACCAGGACTGGCTGGCAAGTCCGGGGCTGGATAAGCTTTAGGGGGGACCTTATGTAATTTTTTTTAATAACATTTAACCCATTTTTACAGGTCTTAACACATAAGCAGCCAGTACAAATATCACTGATATGTGCAGGCTACTAGCTCGGGAGAGATTTGCAGAGAGAAAACACTGCAATCTCGGGTGAGTAATCTCAAATTCACTTGCAACTCATGGGAGATGTCTGGATCTGCTTCACCATTGGCCAACTCACTTTCAGCTAAACTCACTCTTAGTAAATTTGCAAGATGAAAAACAGGAAAATCACCCGAGACTTGGCAATGCTAATCAAGATGAAAAAAAAATAAACTCGACCATTCTCGATTGAGTGATAATCAGTCTTGTTTATTGGTTTATTTGTGAATATTGTCTGTGTTTATTGCAGAATTGATTTTGTGTCTTTGTATATTTGCTGCTTTGAATTCATTTTTGGGTAAACAGGTCATACTACCTACATTTCATTAAAAATTCTGTTTTAACTTCATAACTATACCTTACATGTGCGTCTGACGGGCACTGGTCACTTTTTGTTATGTAAATTTGCATGGCTAGTAAGAGGCGATCACCACAAAATCACCAGATACAGGAATGATTTTTGCTTCTATAAGGGGGTGATTGATTGATAATGCTCCACATCTATAGCGTGTGCAGCTGCTACTCTCTCTGGGCCTGAGTCTGTTGCTGAAGTGTTGGTGTACTCAGATGCCTAACTGTTAACTGTGGAGGCCGTACTCAGTGGGTAAATCTGGGCCTGCCATAGGGCCGACGCGAGTATCGATGGCGCGACTGATAGTGGCATCTAATGACGCACCAGGCTGGATTGCAGCACGTACGGATGCCGAAAGTGGGCGTCTCAGTCCTTGCACATCCATAGGCAATCGATAAACACAAGGGAAGGACTTTGTAGCAGCATTTACATGAAGGACCATATTCAATTAGAAGCGAAAAGTCAGTTTCCGCGATACTTTTACGCAGATGATGTCATTTTCGCCGGCGCGATAACACAATGCAGTGTAATAGGCCAAAAAGTTTCGCCTGTGAATACCCGGCGGAAAAAAGTGCAGAATCGGGGTTTTGGGGTGCAATGTTGCGGGAACCACCCTGCACCCTTTGGACACCCCCTTCTGACGTTATCTGTGTCAAAAAAACACAAAAAACCCCACAAAGGACACTCCAAAAAAGCACTTTGAAACCATGGGTAAAAAAAAATTAAAGTGGGAGTACAAATTCAACCCATTTTCATGTACCCCAAATATGATGGGAATACTTATCTTCCCCCCAAAAAGTTGCAAAATGCTATTCTTCACCACTTGCTGACAGATGCTAAATAGCGCCTATTGAGACCATTTAAAAAAAACAAATATCTTTAGCAGGGCTATTCGTGGGTACAGCGCTAAACACTCATAACATATATATTTTTATGAGTGTTTAGCGCTGGTAACTTTATTTATATATTTAATATTATTTCCAGAATTGACACCCTCTATACCAGCTGCTCTCAGTCAGCGCTTGTGGTTTTTTTCCATATATCTATTCGTGGGTACCCATACTGATCCCCCATGTCAGTGCATCTTTTGGGGGGTGTCACCAGGTCCCGTTTTCACTGTATTGGAATTGAATATGAGGATACGCGGGACGTGCGCAATACTTTTTAGCACCTGATACCCGTCATGACGGCAAAAATTCCGGCAGCTGACTTTTCGCTTCTAATTGAATATGGCCCAAAATCGCATAAGCCCCCGCCATAAGATGCAGGCGTATCTATGGTCACCTCTGAATCAGATCCTCTATCTGGTAATTGTACTCAGAATATACCAGACTGCTCCTCCCCCCCCCCCCATTCCGCCTCTCTGCAGTAGAGAAATATAGACTGAGAAACACTACATTTTACTGCATACTACAAAACGCGTCCCTGTTGTCCAGATCTACATGAGCCGCAGTGTGATTACTGTGACCCTTGTGATAATGTAAAGGAAACTTTTGCATTTATAGGACATAAAATAGTAAGCAATTTTATTTTAAAGCACTAAAGCAGTTCAAGTTTAATTCATTAAACATAAACACTGCTCCATTTATTATATAGAGGAAAATACAGAATCAGCTTTAGTTTAAATTAGGTAATTCTCTTTATATCCCAAACTATGCACGGTCTGAGAAAGAACAATGAAAGCTTGCACAGTGCGCCAGATCCTTCAGATCTCTCCTAATACATATTCATTAAATGATATTAAATCACAGAACCTACTGTGTATTATCTTATGTAGTACAGATCACTAAGTAGGATTTGTTTCTCTATTATTTTCTACAGATGTTTACTAAAACAAATTAACCTCTGTGTACCACATTTAGGATCAGGGTGTATGTTTGTCTGTAGAAATGAGTTTCACAGAATTCCATCTGTGTACGGATCTCATGATTTTTAGCGCACTGCACATTTTTAGTACATTGCGTTGGAGCCTGTCTGCGCAATTTATAGCAATTATGAGCAATTCAGATTTGTACTTAGTGGCGGAACTAATGGTAGTGCAGCAGGAGCACCACACTAGGGCCCCTGGGGACTCAGGGCCCTGCCACCATCAGGGGGGAACACGGTGCATTGGTGCCGATGATCCTGGCAGAAAACTGCTTCTGATTCACTGCAAATCAGAAGCCGTTTGTGACTAGGCCCATCTGAGTGGCAAGAGCCCAAGGCTTCCTTCTCCCAGCAGGCCCCCACCTCTCAGTGGATGTCCCTCTCTTAGAGGGCGCACCTTCCATGCACTGTTATCGCATCCCCACCTACATCTCTTCACTTTCTACATCCCCTCAGGGCTTCTGAGCATGGTGCTCAGGTAAATAGGTCATTTAATCTGATTTCACCAACACACAATGTGTGTGGGGTAGGAAAGACGACTCTGGAATTTGTGGGAATATAGGGAGACACCATGGAATAAGTGGGAGACAGACTATGGAAAGTGTAGGAAGAAATTATTGTGGTTGTGGTGGGCTGGCAAAACACACTTTGCACCTGGGTCACAACTAAAGAAGCCAATCTCTGGTCGTTTTTCAATCCCAGGATTCAGGATTGAAAAACGCTCAATCCCGGGATACCCGGAATTGAGTTGGTCAATGGGGCGGGTGGGCACGGCTGAAGGGGCGGGCCGGCGTGGGGCTGCAC
This sequence comes from Taudactylus pleione, assembly GCA_031769625.1. NCBI lineage: Eukaryota > Metazoa > Chordata > Amphibia > Anura > Myobatrachidae > Taudactylus > Taudactylus pleione. The sequence goes on along the minus strand of JAUIMM010000757.1, from coordinate 4,920,175 downwards.
AGCATGACCTCTGGTGCCAAATCACACTGCGCGCAGCCATTTGAGTGAGTGCTGCAGGTGCTCAGCGCTGCCCGGCATAAAATAAAAACTAAACTGTGCAAAAAAAAAACCTAAACCGAGCATGCACTCACTAATCCCGAAATCTCGGGAATGGAAGCTCCAATTTTAAGACAAAATCCTGGGATCCTGACAATCCCGATCCCGATATTTGTGCTTACTAGTCACAACTCGCTACTTCTGCCACTGCTTGTGTTTAGCTCAGCTGCATCTTCCCTTGCAACAGAGTGGGTGTTATTGGGTAGCAACTAGGGGTGTGCACCGGCCACTTTTCGTGTTTTGTGTTTTGGTTTTGGATCTGGATCTTTCTTCGTGTTTTGGATCTGGATTGGTTTTGCCAAAACCACCCTTCCGTGTTTTGGGTTCTGGGTTTTGTGTTTTGGATCTGTATTTTTTTTAAAAAAAGCATAAAAACAGCTAAAATCACAGAATTTGTAGGTTTTTCTGCTCCTATACTATTATTAACCTCAATAACCTTAATTTCCACTCATTTTCAGTCTATTCTGAACACCTCACATCTCACAATAGTGTTTTTATGTCCAAAAGGTTGCACCGAGGTAGCTGGATGACTATGCTAAGCGACACAAGTGGGCGGCACAAACACGTGACCCATCTAGGCGTGAAACTGCAGTGGCAGACAGGATGGCAGTTTGAAAAACTAGGCCCCAAACTGTACATAATGCAAAGAAAAAAAAGAGGTGCAAGATGGAATTGTCCTTGGGCCCTCCCACCCACCCTTATGTTGTATAAACAGGACATGCACACTTTAACAAACCAATCATTTCAGCGCCAGGGTCTGCCACACGCTTGTCGCTGCTGCTTTGAGGACAGTATCATATGCAGTGATAGTAGACTTGTCAGAAATTGTTGGCACGTCCTTCAGTCTGGACCAGATGTCCAAACCAGCCCTTGACTTATGACACAGGCGCACGCTTGGCGCTGCTACTATGTTGATGCACGTGCGGCTACATCGCACACAAGTCACAAACACATTAAAAAAATAGTTTTTTATTTTTTGGAGCACTTTGAGAGTTACACCACCCTTTAACAGACAGACGCACGCTTGTCGCTGCTGCTTTGAGGATGCAAGTGCGGCTACAGCCCACACAATTCACAAAGACAGAAAAAAAAGAACAATATTTTTATTGTTTGTGTAGCACACTTTGAGGGTGTCACCACCCTTTAACAGACAGATGCACGCTTGTCGCTGCTGCTTTGAGGACAGTATCATATGCAGTGACAGTAGACTTGTCAGAAATTGTTGGCACGTCCTTCAGTCTGGACCAGATGTCCAAACCAGCCCTTGACTTATGACACAGGCGCACGCTTGGCGCTGCTACTATGTTGATGCACGTGCGGCTACATCGCACACAAGTCACAAACACATTAAAAAAATAGTTTTTTATTTTTTGGAGCACTTTGAGGGTTACACCACCCTTTAACAGACAGACGCACGCTTGTCGCTGCTGCTTTGAGGATGCAAGTGCGGCTACAGCCCACACAATTCACAAAGACAGAAAAAAAAAGAACAATATTTTTATTGTTTGTGTAGCACACTTTGAGGGTGTCACCACCCTTTAACAGACAGACGCACGCTTGTCGCTGCTGCTTTAAGGATGCAGGTGCGGCTACAGCCCACACATTTCACAAAGACAGAAAAAAAAAGAACAATATTTTTATTGTTTGTGTAGCACACTTTGAGGGTGTCACCACCCTTTAACAGACAGACACACGCTTGTCGCTGCTGCTTTAAGGATGCAGGTGCGGCTACAGCCCACACATTTCACAAAGACAGAAAAAAAAGAACAATATTTTTATTGTTTGTGTAGCACACTTTGAGGGTGTCACCACCCTTTAACAGACAGACGCACGTTTGTCGCTGCTGCTTTAAGGATGCAGGTGCGGCTACAGCCCACACATTTCACAAAGACAGAAAAAAAAAGAACAATATTTTTATTGTTTGTGTAGCACACTTTGAGGGTGTCACCACCCTTTAACAGACAGATGCACGCTTGTCGCTGCTGCTTTGAGGATGCAAGTGCGGCTACAGCCCACACAATTCACAAAGACAGAAAAAAAAGAACAATATTTTTATTGTTTGTGTAGCACACTTTGAGGGTGTCACCACCCTTTAACAGACAGACGCACGCTTGTCGCTGCTGCTTTAAGGATGCAGGTGCGGCTACAGCCCACACATTTCACAAAGACAGAAAAAAAAAGAACAATATTTTTATTGTTTGTGTAGCACACTTTGAGGGTGTCACCACCCTTTAACAGACAGACGCACGCTTGTCGCTGCTGCTTTGAGGATGCAGGTGGAATCTAGACGGGATTTGGAACCGGGGCCACACTACCTCCATCAATTGTCTAAATCCCACTGCACTAATGGCGGATACCGGACGCACGTCTAACACCAACATAGCAGTCAAGGCCACAGTTATACGTTTTGCTTCAGGATGACTGCTGTCGTACTTCATCCTCATCGCTAGGGACTGTTGGAGGGTCAATTGTTTAGTAAAAGTAGTGATGTTCCTACTTCCTCTCTGGGATGATGAACAACTCCCAGCAGCAGCAACAGCACTAGGAGGAAGTGGTTCTTGATCTTTCCCTATTTTATTTTTATCGGAGAAAGTTTGGTCCTCCATTTATGTTATATTGATATATACGTTCGGCTAAAGCGCACACAAACACAGAAAATATATATTTTTTTTTGCTGGAGAGTAATGCACTTTGTGGGTTACACCACCCTTTAAGAAATGAGCCAGCCGGCTCTTTACTTATGGGACACAGGCGCACGCTTCGTGCTCCTCCTTTGTTGATGCACGTGCAGCCACAGTGCACACAAGTCACAAACACAGAAAATAATTTTTTTTTTGGTTTGGACTGGAGTGTACTTTCGGGGGTTACAGCACCCTTAACGGTCAAGCCAGCCGGCCCTTTACTTATGACACAGGCGCACGCTTGGCACTACTTTGTTGATGCACGTGCGGCTACTGCGCACACAATTCACAAACACAGAAAATAATTTTTTTTTTGGTTTGGACTGGAGTGTACTTTGGGGGTTACAGCACCATTTAACGGTCAAGCCAGCCGGCCCTTTACTTATGACACAGGCGCACGCTTGGCACTACTTTGTTGATGCACGTTCGGCTACTGCGCACACAATTCACAAACACAGAAAATAATTTTTTTTTTGGTTTGGACTGGAGTGTACTTTGGGGGTTACAGCACCCTTTAATGGTCAAGCCAGCCGGCCCTTTACTTATGACACAGGCGCACGCTTGGCACTACTTTGTTGATGCACGTGCGGCTACTGCGCACACAATTCACAAACACAGAAAATATATATATTTTTGGTTTGGACTGGAGTGTACTTTGGGGGTTACAGCACCCTTTAACGGTCAAGCCAGCCGGCCCTTTACTTATGACACAGGCGCACGCTTGGCACTACTTTGTTGATGCACGTGCAGCTACTGCGCACACAATTCACAAACACAGAAAATATTTTTTTTTTTGGTTTGGACTGGAGTGTACTTTGGGGGTTACAGCACCCTTTAACGGTCAAGCCAGCCGGCCCTTTACTTATGACACAGGCACATGCTTGGCACTACTTTGTTGATGCACGTGCGGCTACTGCGCACACAATTCACAAATACAGAAAATAATTTTTTTTTTGGTTTGGACTGGAGTGTACTTTGGGGGTTACAGCACCCTTTAATGGTCAAGCCAGCCGGCCCTTTACTTATGACACAGGCGCACGCTTGGCACTACTTTGTTGATGCACGTGCGGCTACTGCGCACACAATTCACAAACACAGAAAATATATTTTTTTTTGGTTTGGAGTTTGGACTGGAGTGTACTTTGGGGGTTACAGCACCCTTTAACGGTCAAGCCAGCCGGCCCTTTACTTATGACACAGGCGCACGCTTGGCACTACTTTGTTGATGCACGTGCGGCTACTGCGCACACAATTCACAAACACAGAAAATATATATTTTTTTGGTTTGGAGTTTGGACTGGAGTGTACTTTGGGGGTTACAGCACCCTTTAACGGTCAAGCCAGCCGGCGTTTTACTTATGACACAGGCGCACGCTTGGCACTACTTTGTTGATGCACGTGCGGCTACTGCGCACACAATTCACAAACACAGAAAATATATTATTTTTTTAGCACTTGGGGGGAGCACCCCTGATGGACAGAGCACCCCCTGGACAACACTACAGCACCCCTTTAGGACTGGGACACTGCACAGGACTTTGGAGTGGACACAGCCCCTATGGAGAACTGACTGCACAACACAGTCCAGCCAGCCCCTATGGACTTTGAAGTAGTGGACAACAGCAGCACTACACTACACTACACTACACAGCCCAGCCAGCCCTAACTCCCACCCTCCCTCTTCACTGTCCACAGCCGAGTGAGAAAATGGCGCCGACGCGGGTACCTTATATAGGATCCAAAACCCGCGAGACTCGGAAGGCGGGATGATGAAGTTTTGCCTCGATTTCAGATCCGAGTCAGGCGGGAAAAGTCGAGCCTGACTCGGATCGGACTCGGATCGGGGGGGCTCGGGGGGGTTCGGATTTCAGAAATCCGAACCCGCTCACCCCTAGTAGCAACTAGATACACTGATGCAAATGTGTGCTTCTGATGATGACGCCTGCCATCCCCAACAGATGGCAGGGGGCGCTGTGGTCACATAGAGGCAGCTGTCTAGGAAATACTCGTTTATTTCTGAATGCAATTGTGGCAGCTTTATGCTTAACTCTGAATAAGGACCTGAGTGTTTGGTGGCGTGAGTGGGATTATGACAGACATAAGAAGAGGGATGATACTTAAACAATGTCAACTGGGCATAAATTATGCTATAAAGGAAACTTTGTTCCTATATGTATTTACACATTATTAATACTTATTATTACCATCAATACATATTATCAGAAGAGGTGTATTGTCTATGTTGTCAAGGCAATATGAAATATCAGTCAAAGAAGCCCTGTCACACTCCATACTTTTAAAACTACTTTTTTACCTCTACAGTGTCTGTTAGAGCTGAGGTCCACTCATGCTGTGACCGCACATCACTCCCGGATGATGCAGAGGTCCGCTCACACTGCACATTGCTCCCTGCTGGTTGTGCTGTTCCTGCCCAGGTATCTCAGTGTTCTATGTCTGGGTATGGAGGTGGATCCCCACACCGCTTTGCTCACAGTGTGTTTGCTTAGCATGATGGTACACAGGCTGCACCCCAGAGTTCCCTCCAAAACCACATTATGGGCGCAGCCATGTTGGACTCAGTCATCTGACACTCCTCCTCCACTTAGAGCGCTGTTCCCAGACCAGGTGATTGCAGCATCCAATCCCTGGATACTCAGCCATATAAATTCCATTTCCTGACTGGCCCAAATTGCCAGTACAACGTCACTTCTGCTTACAGTTACAGCTCTGTGCAGAGCTCACAGGTACTTTGCATCTTTACAGTTCCAGTTGGTCCTAATACAATTCCAGTCTGGTATATGCAAGTCTCCATATTCTTCAAGAATTCCAGTCTGGTCTTGCAAAAGACTTGCTCCTATCTCCAACATCGGCCCCAATCTGATATCTACAACATTCCGATTCCATATTGAGGGCTGTGTAAACAGCAGGGTGTACCTAAAGGTGGGTACACACTATATAGATATATCTGCAGATCGAGTGATCTGCAGATATATCTACAGATGATGGTTGTTCGTACACATTGAACAACCATCATATGTGTCTTCCCGCAGGTCCCGGAGACCAGGGGGCGTGTCCTGTCAGACGGGGGGCGTGTCCTGCCCCCCTCCTCGCGGCTGCCGCTGTGTGTGTATGACCACCCGTACACACCTGCCAATAAACAGATATGTCTGCAGACATATCTATCCATCGGCTGTGCAGTACAGCCAATGCGATATGTTGGTGAACGCCGACGTTCACCGACATATCGCGGGTACACACTGCCCGATGGGCAGCAGATACATTGGACGTCAATTGATCAGCCAATGTATCTGTCAGTGTGTACCCAGCTTTACTGTAGAGGTCACCCCAGGACTGGGCCTGAGCGTTATATTATCTGCTCACATTATTCCCTGGGATGACCCTTAGCCTGGTATATGCTATTGCTGCGCAGTACCCCAGCTGCCTTGAAATAAAGTTTGGGATACAGCTAGGAGTTTATCATTAAATATTTGCATGATATTCCCCAAAAATAGCCATGTTCGGGGGATACGCGCAAATATTAAGGATCCCACCATTTAGTTGCTTTGTGTGCTGTAGTGCTGCTTGGCCCTGATAGGTAACACCAGCTATCCTATAGTAGCCTATGGGCTACTATTTTGAATTTTTTTACGGAGAGGGATCTTCTGGATCCCTCTCTGCCGGCCACAAGAGAATCATGCAGTGTGCACTGAGGACCCAAACCAGGAAGCAGTTTGATAGCTTTACTCTATCACACTGCTACCAGCCCTTCCCCGGCACAGGCTCTTATTATCAGAGCCTGTCTGCTGGCAAGAGCAGAATAGTAAATCTGCCTGAAAATATTAACTTTCTTGTTGCGAATTTACGCGAAAAATATTGATCACATCTGTATTAGAAATGCAAAATGTGATAAATAAACCCCCTAAAATTGCTTTTTAGTAGATCTCCATAATACACTGACAAATTGCAACAATTACATGTGATACAGTTTCTTTTCCCTGCACATCCTCCTAAGCACTCTTCCCTCGATGATAGACATCCATTAGAGCGTGATTTCTCTTTTCTCCTCCAACACCCACAATAATAGGATTTTCTGCTTAATCTACAAGACAAGCAGCCCCTTCTCTCTACTTATTTGGAGTAATGTTTGCGCTCAGAATCTTTTAGGATAAAACTGCTTAAACTGCTTAAAGCTATTCTCACCTTTGAAAGTCAATTAGCTTTTTGTGAGGCAGCCTGCAGTGTACTTAATTGATGTTCTGTAATTACTGTTGTACATTGTGGAAAACCAGAAGGAACACCCTGTGCAGGTCACAGAACAGACCTGACATACTGTACACACGCAAATATGCATATGTGTGTAATTGAGTATAGATGTATATACAGGTTGAGTCTCCCATATCCAAAATGCTTGGGTCCAGAAGTATTTTGGCTATCGCATTTTTCTGTATATTGGAATATTTACATACCATAATGAGATTTCTAGGGGATGGGACTCAAGTCTAAGCACAGGATGCATGTACAGTATGTTCATATACTCCTTATACACACAACCCAAAGGTAATTTTAGACAATATTTTAAATAATTTTGTTCATCAAACAAAGTTTGTGTACATACATGCAATTCATTTATTTTTCATGTACACCTTAATAATGTTGTGCCTTTAACAAAGTTTTTTTTACATTGACCCAACAGAAAACAAAGGTGTCACCTTCTCAGTCGTGCTAAAAAAATTCTGTATTTCTGAATATTTGGTTATGTGAGACTCAACTTGTATATACATACACCCAATTACACACATATGCATATGTGCGTGTGTATGTCAGGTTCTATGATCTGCACAGGACGCACTCACATCTCAGGTGTAGTTGTCCAGAACAGGCAGAAAACAGCAGTAGATATACACAGCAGTAAAAGGGGCAGTCTCTTGCTCCACAGAGGATTTTTCTCAAATCATATCCAATACAGGTAATGCTCATCTTCTTAAGCAGAGACCATTCATAGCATAAAACAAATGAGAGAAAAAACTTGGCATTGTGGGTAATGTTTGCATAATATGATGACACAGAACATCTGATGTGTTCAGTTAAAAACATGCCGCACTCCTCATTACTAATTTTAAGATAGTAATTTATCTATCTTTTATTGATTTACATTTATCATAAGATTTACAATCCTTGGGTCTGATTAGGAGATGGAAGCTAATGCCACCGCAGATGCAAATTTGTACGCAGCGGCTGTGCAAAAATATGGAAATGTCGCAGCTGCCTGGATTTATATTGACGAAAAAATGCTAAATCTGTGCTGTCTCTATATTGTATATATAAAAAAAACAATTAGGAGAATAAATAGTGTAATTAGAATGTACAAAGATACATAATATTACATTTATTATCCGCTAAAATGTCACATATAATCAGAACTAAATAAATACATAAAACACTCAAAAAGACAATAAGAAAAATAATAAATAATGGTAGCACTATTGAAAGGATGTATAAAAGATACAAATGTTGTCAATAACTGTGATCTGACACGGCTGGATAAATCAAGTAGCAGAAAGATGATATACTTAGGAACTGAAAGCTGGTGAGCGCTCTTGCAGACCAGGTGATTAGTGTTTCCACAGAAAAAAATTAATATAACGGCTAATTGGTATAGCAGGTAGAAAAGTACACTAACACTAATCCTTAAGCTGCATACACACACAACGATTTTCTGAACGATTTTATGAACGATTATCTGTCAGATTTTTTAAAGAGTAATGAATGATTTTTTTGAACTACAAACGATTTTTGCATATTAACTTAATGAAAATCATTGCGTTGGCCAGACTGACTGAACTACAAACTACAAACGTGAACGCGCATGATCGATAATCGTTCATCGTTTTCACTCAGAAAGTGAACGATTTTTTCAACGATTGGACGATAAACAATATCGTTAACGATAATCTTTCAAAAAATCGTTGTGTGTGAATGCACCTTTAGTATTGTTGAAAAGAGTCACATATAGTAAGGAGCGATATCTCAGTTGCTTCAGAGATTTGTTAGACACGTTTGATATCTCAGTCTCGTGCTGTGATCACAGACACTTACTTAATCCCAGATATTTTAGTAATAGTTGCGCAAATAGTCAGGTATAGACTGTAGATAAACAGATGAATCCGAACGTGATTCCCAGATTCAGACCCAAAACAATAATGGGAGAATGACAACAGTCTCTGTATAGGATACACCAGGAGGCAGCCGCTAAGCCAGGCAATGGAACTATCACAGCCATAATGGGTTAAGCTTGATGAGCCACACTGCATATTCACAGTGTTAGCTAAATGTACTCACGGGCTGTAGAATCGGCAGACATGGGGACCCACCTTGTAATTCTGTCCTCCGGTATCCTGTGTGTGATGCCGGGAATAATGCATGGCCAAGCCGGATGCTTCCGGTATAGTGATGAAGCTGCAAGGTCCTGGGTATAGACGTCAGTGGGGCGTCAGTCTGATACAAATAGCAACAGTATATCCAGTATAGCAAAGTAGGTATAAATGAGAGTGTCCCCTTAACGCGTTTCGTCACATATCAGAGCTACATGGTACCTAAATATATCTGCTCCCACAGGTGACGCTTATGTCTAATGTCAATTAGTGCAATAACGTGTTAATGAGTATAATCAATCATTGTGGTTTTGTTAGTATACGCTTTATATATAAAAAAACTTTTAAATCACACATAGTTTAATACATTCACATCGCATATTTGGAAATATATATGAAATAAGCAATAAATAATAGTTGGATAAGTAAAAAATATATATAAAGGTACAATTAAAGAAATATAATATAAGGATAATCATTAAGAAAATGTTACTTTTAAAATAATAATATTCGCTCACCTAAATAATAAGAAATTATATTTGACCAATAATAAAGATATAAAAATACATTAAAAAAATAAAAATTAAAGATTTACAGATAGTTATGAACGACCACCATACTTTTTGTTTGCAGTCTTGAGAGGCATGAAAGGAGCCAGCATTGGGAGGATGTGCTGGTCCTTATAGTGCCATGTGGAGGTTTCTGGGGTACCTCCAAGGTGAGTCAGCTCTCAGCTTATACATGTGCTGTTATTATGCAGTACACCAATTTGTAATTATATTACCCAGAGTGGGTGCTTATTATGTAGCAATAATTATTTTAGGGTGAGCATTTGGGAGTGGGGCCCCCTGAGTTGTTCTGGCTGGACCTTTTTCAGGGCATCACCACTTAATTCACATAGATATTTTTTATCACTTTTCTAATTGTTTGTTTATTATTTATGTCATTTTAATTCTTTCTTATTTCATTAACACTCATTGATTTATCTTTACACATCTATTCTTTACACTTCACTATCACATTTTTCCCCTTTTCATGTGATGCCCTGGGGATGGTCCTTGGCTGGAATTTTTTGGGGTACCTTGCTTCTCGGATGTGAACCCCTTAATGTTAGGGACGCCAGTATAGTGGAGCCTTGACGATGGCCTGGCGTTTATTCATATATTTGCAAATGTATGTAGCTATTACTTCTGAATCTCTATTATCATGTAGGACTTAAGTATATTTTGTTGATATTGCTGCAGTGTGCTGGAGGGCAAATTCCTTTTTTTTCTGTAACCAACTCATAGTAACAAGAAAAGTGTTACAATTTGTACTGTGTGGACATAAGAATCCTTTATATTGCTATTTGATATGATACATAATCTAAGTCATTTGTATACTGAAACAGTGATTTATTATACAAAGTTGTTTTTTTTATTTTATAATTATATTGTTTTTTATCAATAGTTTTGGGGAATGTGTGCGATTAAATAAATATTTTTAATTGGTTTATACTCCAGCGCAGAATTGTGTGATTTTATGCCAGTTTTTGTCAGGTGGGCAATACCTCTTGTCTTCTGCAGCAGGTGTATAAGCGATTCCAGCTAGTGTGCAGAACAGGCACTAAGAATCTATTGTTCTGTGTCTTCCAGTTTGTGACTGTGTAATAATTGTTTTACTACGTATCCGTACTGTCACCTTATATATAAAATATAATAATAATAATTCACATTCTTTGTGGGACAGGAACACCCACTAGGGTATGAGGCATCTCTGAGATTTACATACATAAGCATTTATTTTTCACTCAACAATATATTCTGTACCTAAATGCGAAAACTATATATTACATTGTGAGATTAGATGTTCTGATGGCCATCAGTGGGGGGAGACATTAGGGAACCAACCCTGGTATAGTGTTTCTGCATAGGCATTTATAACACTGCAAATTGACTTTATTCCTGCTCTTCCCCTGAGGTAGCAGTAATTATGCCCTGACCATTACTTTTTTTGGAATGCCATTTGTTTGTTTTAACACAGCCTCATAGTACCATTGTGCACTTATACGTTCATTAAAACTTGAACTTACAAAAGAAAAAACTTTTTTTTTAAATCATACTATTTTTCTCACCCTATTTTAAATTAAATCTGAATAAAAGTAAAGTTTTAAAACAATTAACATGTATCAATAACTAACACAAGAGTGCCCCAATGAAGAGTCTTCTTTTCTTCACTAAATCTAGGGTGCACCACCGACCCCGACATTTTCCCATATTGGAGTACTACATCTTAGGCCCATATTCAATTAGAAGTGAAAAGTCGAGATCCGCGAAAAAGTATCACCGATTGCGACTCTTTACTAGTTGGAAACTGATCTCCATATTTAATCCCCAGTACTTTTCATGTACGTGGAAACTCAATGCAAAAGATTCGCCTCTGAATAGCAGGAGAAAAGAAGTGCATTTTTTTTATTTTGGGGTGCAAACGTGGGGAAACCACTCAGAACCCTTGTGACAGCCCCCCAAAGGACAACTGCATCAAAAAATCTCTAAAAAAAAGTGAGGAACATCCCAAAAAAGTACAAAGTGGGGGTACAAGCATAAAAAGTAGCGAAATAGACTTCTTGAGGGTCTGCAAGTATGGGTACGGTGTTTTTTAGGATTGCAGGTGTTTGCAACAGGTGCGTTTTTCACGTTTTTTAAAAGTACACTTTAGCGACTTTAAAATATGTTAGCACCCATTTTCAAGTACCCCAAATTTGACAGAACTACTTATTTTCTACAAAAAAAACTGCTGTATGCCATTCTTCACCACTTGTGCAAAGACGCTAATTAGAGGCAATTGTACCAACTTAAGTACCCAAAACTGTTAAATTAGGACTAATCAGGCACTACTACATTGATCCCCAATGTTTCTGCATCTTTTTGGGGGGTTCAGGCTGATTTCCCCGATTCTGACACCACTTTCCGCCTTTGCAGACTTTGTGTGTTGCCATTTTTGCGTCTTTTGGAATTGAATATGGCGAATAGTGGGGACGCACACGATAAGTTTCCGTGGCCAAAAGACGCAATGTAGGAGAAAAGACCGGCAGGCGGAACTTTATCGCGGGTGTGAAACTAATTGAATACGGGCCTTAGTTGGTCAATCACTGTATACCTCCTATCTCCCATTGAGACCATGCTTGGCCATTTTTTTTGTAGTAGTAGGTAGGATTTATGAAGCCTTGGAGAGAGATATAGTGAAGTAGTTGCCCAGTTTAGTTTTATTACTATTTTGTTACTATTTGTGAAGTGCAACAGAATATTATGGAAGTATATAAATAAATGTAAAGAAACACTTTAAGAGTGTTTGAGCCCTGAAATTATAGATATCTAGCCAGCAGAACGACCACATCTAACATTAGACTCACTTTCCAAATAAGAAAAATGTATTAAACTTTCTAAAGAGTGGAGATTGGACAAGTGGAGGTATTGCCGATATTGACCAATAAGGTTCTAGCCTAGCATTTATCAAGAAACTTCTGTAAAATGATAGTTGGAAGCTGATTAGTTGCTCTGGGTAACTTCTCCACTTGTCCACCTCTCCACTGTTTTGAAGGTTTGATACATCTCCGGAGTGTGCGGCTCTGGGACCCCCCCACCCCTCCCCACTAAGCCCATAGCTGCTGCATGTATTGCTACTGCCTAGTTATGCCACAGGAGCCAACCCATTTGGGAGCTTATTTAAATTTTGAGGGCAAGTTGTTATATTTACTTAGTGCCCCTTAATATATATGTCTGCTCTTCTCCCAGAAACGTACCAAGCCTTGTAGAGAGATAAAGTACCAACCAATCAACTCCTAGCTGTCAATTTACAGGCTGTGTTTGAACAATGGTAGTTAGGAGCTGATTGGTTGGTACTTTAACTCTCCAAGGGTTAGTACATCTCCCCCCAGTCTTATTTTATTACTGCGTTTGAACTTAATTGTAGAGATATGCTGTAAAAAAGAATATTTTCAGTGCTGAGTAAGATATTTGCTTAAATTGTCACCATTAAAATCGGCACTTGCACCTGACTTGTGCTGGGTGCAAGAAATCTGTCAGAAACAGGCTTCACTGACCGCATGCATCAGAATAGCATGGAACTCTAGCTACATGCCCATGATGCTCCGAGAACACTCCCAAGACACTCCCAGACAGATCTCTTGTGTGCAACTGCAACATTCTTGCTCAGGTTCCACCCAGAGACTCCCATTTCATGCAAGGAGAGATCTGGCCAACATTTGCCTGACTGGTTTGCTGCTGTTGGGAAATAAGGGTTCCTTCTGTCCCTCAGTATTTATGGATATATAAAAAGAGCCCAGCACATCACCTCTACTCTGTATAGTTATATGAGGTATCAGCCAATAAAAGTATAGAGATTAAATAAATTAGAAATATAATTTATTGTACATGTAAATAGTATCAACCAAATACATATCATATGTGGTATACACATTGTGTGGCCTAATGCCAATATACATAAATTGAACACAACAAAAAACAAACATATAGAGTTCCAAAAATGGGGGGGACTCAAAAATAAGTGATCACTTAAAAATTCAATATAAAAATAAAAGTGGGAGATAAATATCATATGTGTGAGAGTCCAGTTGCACATAAAATAGTGTAGTAATTGTGACACTATATTTTAGAATGGTCACTCACTCTCCTGCAATGCTTCTAATGCAGGTACCTGAGTGTGCATGCAGTGCTTGATCGAGGTACAGGACAATTCTAAGGGTTTTTGCAGGCAAAGCTTTGGTTCATTAGCTCAGGCTTTGATGCTAGATAAGAGTCCAGGGTGTCCCCCCTCCAACGTGTTTCACCTATACAGGCTTTGTCAGGTACACTGTACCACTGTATTCCAGGTGTCACTGCCAGATACAGTGTGGATCCAATGGCTGCAGTGATGATACACAATAATTAGGCAGTATAATTCACCAGCTCTAGATCTAGAAGAGCGCTGGTGAAGCTAAACCTGCAACAGGATTTGTACCCTGCACCGACAGCTAAACTTACCAGCTAAGGTATTTGAGGTGTGCTGGTAACACCTGGGTTTGGAATTGGTGGCTGTTTTCAGGGCTGCCATCGGTAATTCTGGGGTAGATACTTCTATCTGTAAGGTGTCTGACTGCCATGTGAAAGGTGATGGGTTTGATTCCCAGGTATGACAGTATTTTGAAATGTGTCATACAGAAATTGGTTTTAATCCCACACTAGTGATACCATGTATAGAATGTCAAGTAGGTTCTATCTTATGGTCAATAGGGTATATGTGTGAAATAAACTCAGCTGTTGACAAACTGTTTCCTGATGAGAAATGATTCCTATTGCTGAGGTGCTACCAACTACTCAATATATGAATAGATACAAACAACAAAGAAAAAGAGGAGTATTAAGTGTGGAGCACTTTATATTATTCACACAACCCTCATATATATGTAGAGTCACAATACTGTCAAAAATATCATAATTTTTATTGATTTCTTGTTAAAAAAGTTTTCAAGGGTTCCATTTATTAGGCGAAATATTTAAGATTCACACCAAGTGAAAAATGTATATAAGAAAATGAAAAAAATATTGTGTAAAGAAAGAAAATATCAAACAGTGTATAAAACTGTATCTCCATACCACTGGTTATTTTATATACAGTATTTATTACTCATAAGGAACAGCTTCCAGTGTCTCTATGGTTCTTAATATAATTATAATATGATCTGTTGATCACATACAGACTTTTGGTCTGCTATTGACTGGCAATATGACTGAGTTTCTCTGCAATGGGCTCACTTCCCTGCAGTTATGATTTCAGTTACAAATTGTATCCTATTGGAAGTTTTGTATCACTTTTTGTTGCAGATGGTAATATTATGTTACAATAGTGACGTATATCATCGACTCCTGAGAGATAGTTATAAATGATTGTAGTAGTTAATGAGCTATAGTCCTGGATAGTTAAAGTAATCACTGAGCTGGAATGCCCCGTCTCACATTCTCTGCTAAAGGAGTGAGGGACGTTTTTCCTTCACCTCCATGATAGTGTGAATATATACAGTGTACACACTCTTATTACTCTCAGTGCACAATCATGAACTCTAGTCCATCGTCGGTGTGAAGATCGCAACATGCATTCTCAACTTATGGACTGCAGAGACTTAAAGCACCGAAATGTACATTATATGACCAACTGTTAGGATGTTCATGAGGCAGGAAACCAGAGACAACCTGTTGTTAGAGGCCGGACTGTGTCTATTTGAATCAACCTGTTAAATGCTCTGCAACAGATGCATCCTCCTTGGGAACCAATGGCATCAGCGACAAGCCTCTCTATTGTGTTGTCTGTTTCTATGAGAGTATAAACATGTGTGTTGTGACCCCAGTCTGGGTCTTCTAGCTGAATGCTGATTGACGGGGGTTTCTTGCTGATGCCTACATCTGGTCCAGAGCGCTGCGTATGTATAACTGTACTTGGGTCTGTATAATTCTTTGCGCTAAATTGTACTTAGATCATAGCATGTAACTGACTGTACTTTTACTTGAAATATCACTTTGTGCTTTGGAACCACAGGTTCAAGGTCTGGAGTCTTTATTTACTATATGACTGTGTACGCAAAATAGCGTCATCCTTAGAGGTTTATAGGCAGGATATTAGAAGGTATAGGCAGGATATTAGAAGGTATAGGCAGGAGTGTATAGAAGTTCTAATTCAATATCCTTAGTTGGGGACTCATAGTGAAGTCACGTACCTAATCACACAATATATACACGGATATCTATATCTCACCAAAGGGTGGATAGTGGCCACAAGCAGTCTTACCCGCAACCATTCGATGCTGAGAGATCGCTACCCATTTTCGTGTGAGTCAGGGACGCTGACTAGAATCCAGGGACAAGAGAGGAAAAAGTCGCAATTGTGCACACAGTCAAGACGCACTTTTGTGTACACTGCTAAAGGTTGTCATACGGTTGTGTGGTAGTCGCATTATTGTGCTGCCACGTGTTTAAACAAAGCCGTTGAGGTTTACATTTTTCAATTGTTATCAATATCTTGGTTAACGTGTATTTTTCTGCGCAGGAAAAAAGTGTGTAACAGTGAGTATTTGTTGGTAGGGGTAACTTGTTCCCTAAAGTTAGAGGTACTAGCCTTGTTCCCTAAAGTTAGAGGTACTAAGCAGCTTACCGTTCTATACACAGTAGCAGGTGTACATGTTGTCTTTGTTGTAGAGAGGTGTGTGGAAGTAGCCGACTTAAACTTCCATAGGTGTGGAAGTTGCCTTCTTAAATCTTATCCGGGTGTGTGGAGTAGCCTTCTTCAAATCTTCACAGGTGTGTGGGCGCTGCCGTTTAAATAGTCCACAGGTAAGTGAAAGTATCTTGACTGTCTTTCACCAGTTTAAATCTTTATTGAAAAACGTAGGAGTTGTCTCAAGATGGTTGCCATGCAAACAATAGAGATGTTAGACAATGATGTGCTGCTAATGGAAGCGCCGCTTGGATCAGCCCGTCGTATTATGCATACTAAGTACGGTACTTTTGCAATAAGGTATTGTGATGTATGGTTTAAAATTACGATGAAAAGTGTTAGACCGTTTCCCGGAATTGGTAGTTTTGATAAAGATGTATTGGATAATGTCCGGGATCACATCAGTCTGATGCGCTCCCGAGAGAAAAAGGTCAAATATTACGAATTTTTAAAATTGTGGCAGCATGAGGGGGATGCGTGGCTTAAAAATGTGCAAGCGACGCAAACTAGCTTTGCGAGCGCATTGCCAGAAAATACACACTAGGCGGTAAATTGCAATGCGTGCGAGCCGCAAAATGACGCGCACGTGCGGCAAGGTAGCGTTGCGGAAGGTATTGCCAGCAGTTCACGCACACCACCTCCATCTTATGTGGATGGGAGTGCAAGTACAGTTATCAAAAATACCCATAAAAATGTAACAAGCAATTTGTACCCTCTCTTAAGCAACCATAAAGAAAATGTTCATGATGTGGATGATGACCCTATTGTAATGTCTGCCATTTCCCATGCTGTACAAATGATAGATGCTGTACCATGACAATCATGAGTGGTGCCGCCATCTCCATAGGTAACAGCAATGGAAGTGCTAACACCCTCTGCACCCATAGAGGAAGTTGTTAATACCATACGTAGCAGCAACAGATTAAACCCCCAGCCAGGTAACAAGGTCAAAGGTAGCAGCACTGCCGGTCTGCATCCCATTTGGACAATCACTGTTCCGAATGGAAATGCAGATGCGAACGGTGTAGTGCCCATGAGGGAAGTGGTAATGCATTATCCTTGGACAAGAGCAGAACTAAATTCCATCATAAATTATTTCCCCGATCCCAAAAAGGAACTGGCCAAATGTCAAAGATTTTTGAGGAATTTCGGTAGTTCTCATGAGCCAACTAATAAAGATTGGCGTGTGGTGTTAAGGTCCTGTCTACCACGCAATATCGACGTGACAAAATTTATCATGGATTGTGTATTGGATGGTGACGTTCCCTTAACAGACCAAGTAAACCAAGGTAACATTTCCCGCATTGTAACTCAATTGGGTATATATTTTCCAGTAGTTGTTAACTGGAACAAAATTTTCACCATAAAGCAAAAGGAGAGTGAATCTGCAGAAGTTTATTGTGACCAGGCTCTGCAGGCTATCACCCAGTACACTGGGTTAGAGGATATTAAAGATAGCACTCACCACAGGGGAATGATAGTCACCATACTCATGGACGGTATTAAAGAAAACCTAAAGACCTGTGTTCAGACCTCGCAGCCTGGTTGGAGGGGAGTCACAATAGATACACTCATAGAATCTGCCATAGAACATGACAAAAACATCTCAAAGAAGCGAGAGACCCAGAGCAAAAAACTAATGGCTGTCAGTATCCAAGCTCTGGAAGGAATGACGGTAACATCACAGCCAACAGACACACTTGCATCTACACACACACTTACGCCTGAACAGTTATATGCTCTCACTAATCCAGCAAACACAGCTCTATTCCACTAACCCTACACAACCACAGGTCCCATACTACTCACAAACTTCATACCCCCCACAATACCCTTATCCCTACCCATATCCATCACCTTTTCCCCCTGCTCAACCCTCACAACAACCCGTCTCTTCATCCGATCCACGAACATGTTTTAATTGTAACCAGCCAGGACATTTAAGTAGAAACTGCAGAGCAAAAAGGGTAGGATCCCCAAATCAGGGAAAACCTGCATA
Organism: Taudactylus pleione; assembly: GCA_031769625.1. NCBI lineage: Eukaryota > Metazoa > Chordata > Amphibia > Anura > Myobatrachidae > Taudactylus > Taudactylus pleione. The sequence continues at coordinate 4,901,783 of JAUIMM010000757.1, read as the reverse complement.
TCCCCATAAGGGATATGCACAGAGACCAGCAAATATCCAACAGGCACCAGCTCCAATAGTAACCATTAATGCTTTATTGGAGAATGGAAGCCAACGCTAGGGGTCAGGTCATACCTGTAGTCTACAGATAGGTTAACGGGAAGTACTAGGGAAGAACCAGTCATGATGGTTGATGTAGCTGGCACTAAATATCCTTTTCTTGTAGACACAGGGGCGACCAAGTCAGTGATAAAATCTCCCGTTAATTTACAGGTGACCAACGAGACTGTACCAACAATGGGTGTAACAGGTAAGGTGCAACATTATCCTTTAACAAAGTCCACAGGGGTTACTATTGGGCACCTGCATACCAGGCATTCTTTCCTTCTGGCTGCTGCTGCTCCTACTAACCTGCTGGGTAGAGATTTGTTATGTAAGATGGGATGTGTCATATACTGCACCCCTGATGGTGTATTTCTAGATATCCCAGAGAGAGTTGCGCACGAGGTGCGGGATATGTTGGACACTCCCCAAAGGATAATGTTTCACTCTACCAGTTTAAATGAAAATCCATCTCAGGTAGATCAAATGTTGTCCCAAATTCCAGATTCCCTTTGGACTAAGGATGGACAGGACACTGGATTTATGGCAAACGTAAGCCTGGTAATGGTAAATTTAAAAGGCGATAGGCAAGCTCCAAAAATTCCCCAGTACCCACTAAAACAGGAGGTAGAATTAGGGGTTTATCCAATAATTGAGCGATTATTGCAACAGGGAATTTTAGTTCGTACAGCTAGTGTAGCCAACAGTCCCATCTTTCCGGCGAAGAAGAGTGGTGGGAGGGGTTATAGGCTGGTACAGGACCTTAGAGGTGTTAATAAGGTAGTAGAGAGCCAATTCCTCATAGTGCTAAATCCAGCTATCATTCTTATGCAGATCCCACCAAATGCAACCCATTTCACTGTCATTGACCTCTGTTCTGCTCTGTGCCTCTCCACCCTGACTGTCAGTATTTATTCGCATTCACATACAGAGGTGTACAATATACATGGACATGATTGCCCCAAGGTTTCATAGACAGCCCCAGTATCTTCTCCCAGGCATTGCACGACTGTTTACAATCTTTTCAACCTGCCAATGGATCTGTTCTAATTCAATATGTGGACAATTTATTGCTATGTTCTGATTCATTTATGTCATGTTAGAATGATACTAAAATTTTGTTGCTTCATCTCTCGCATACAGGACACAAGATTGCTAATGACAAATTACAGCCGTGCCAATCCAGAGTAAAATATTTGGGACACTGCCTAACTCAGGGGTTATGACATCTCACAAATGACAGAATCCAGGCCATACAGAACATGACACTGCCGCAGAATCAACAGCAAATTCGTACCTTCTTGGGAATGTGTGGATACTGTAGAATGTGGATCCCAGGTTTTTCTATTTTGGCCTTGCCTTTACAGGACTTAGGACTTCATTCAGAGTCGGTTGTTGTGGCCGCACGGTCGTATAGACAAAGGGGCCGGATATGCAAATGATGCACACGCATGTTGCGTCCCTAAGGTCGGATCGTTAGCTGGCCGACCAATGGGTGGATGCGGTCGGTTCACTAAAAATACGCCCACTTCTCGTACGCATAGCACGTCATCTCCGGCTATATAAGGATTAATCGCGAGCATCGTATACCATCCGAACTGGTCGTAGATCTAAATGTTGACCTTACCCTCTCTTAAGCTCTACGATCATGTCAGTGTAAAACCTCCCCTGTCACATGTGCCATGACACTACTTTGTAATTTATGCACTCCCATAAAACACTGTTCGCATAATTAGGCACGCCTGCGTTCGGATCTCCACACCCCCGTTTTCAAGCACCTTCCCCTGTTACCACCCACAAATGCCGCAATCTGTCACTCAAACTACCGACCTGGCAGTGTTGAAGGAGAGAGAAATTTCTGATCATAGCCGCTAGTTTGCGCACGCGCATTGCGAACTGTACGCATGCGCAGTAAAGCAAACATCTGCTGCGTACGACCGTGCGGCCGCTTCGACCAACTCTGAATGAAGTCCTTAGTCTCTTCCTCAAAGCCCGATCGTGTCATACACACAGAGAAATCAGAGCAGGCTTTCCTTAATCTTAAGGATAGTCTGACAAAAGCACCTGCATTGGGAATACCTGATTATGAAAAACCTTTTGATTTGTATTGTACGGAAGCCGATGGTTGTGCTGCAGGTGTCCTCACACAAAAACATGGTGATGCCAGTAGGCCCGTAGCATACTACAGTGCCCAATTGGACACTGTGGCAAGATCACTCCCCACCTGTTTGAGAAGTGTAGCAGCTACTGCTCTATTGGTGAGTAACAGTGAGGATGTAGTATTGGGTCATGATATGATTGTCTACAATCCCCACGCTGTATCTGCTCTGCTGAACTCTGCTCAAACCAGACACGTCTCCTCAGCTAGGTTTACCAAATGGGAACTAGCTCTAATCGCACCTGCAAACATCACTGTTAAACGTTGTAGTACGCTGAATCCAGCAACGTCTTTACCATATTTACAACATGATGTACAAAGGGTGGAAGGGGACGAGTTGCTGGAGGGAAGTGAGTTCAGCAGACATAATGATGCACATGATTGTATGGAATATCTAAAACAGACCTTTACTGCTAGACCTGACATACGTGACACACCTTTAGAGAATGTAGATGTGACTTTTTACACGGATGGGAGTTGTCATAGACAAACAGACACAGGTGAGTTATGTATAGGTTATGCTGTTGTAAATGACACAGACATCATAGAAGTTGAACCTCTTGGTCCTCCTCACTCAGCCCAGGTGGCAGAGTTAGTAGCACTAACAAGAGCGTGTGAATTGGCAGCAGGCAAGTCTGCTAAAATCTACCCTGACTCTAGGTATGCGTTCGGGGTGGTGCACGATTTCGGGGCTGTATGGTGTCTGAGAAATTTTATGACAGCAGCAGGCACACCAGTTGCACATTCCCGACACATAAAACCTCTTTTAGAAGCAATCCAACTGCCCAAAGCAGTGGCAGTAATTAAGTGTAAAGCCCATACATGTGAGGATGATCCGGTGTCACAGGGCAACAACAGAGCCGATGAAGCTGCAAAATGGGCAGCAGGGTTAAAAATGTTTTCTCCAACTGAACAAATTATGTCTTTTCAAACAATTGACATACTGAAATTAATTGAGATGCAAAATTTGTGTTCAACCCAGGAAAAGTCCATCTGGAAATCCAAGGGATTTGGGCAAGAGTCCTCCGGGCTCTGGAGGGATGGACAAGGTAAGCCAGTAGCCCCCAAAGCATATTACCCCAGCCTGGCTGAGGCAGCCCACGGTCTGACTCATCTGGGGAAACAAGGTATGTGTAAATTGGTGAGGGCATACTGGTGCGCACCAGGTTTTTTTTCCCAAGCAGAAAAGAGAGCAATTTCCTGTCTGACCTGCTTGAGGAAGAACATAGGGAAAGCGATCCCTACTGAACCAGCCCACATTCCACTGACTGATGGACCTTTCCAGGTAATACAAATTGATTTCATCCAATTACCACCCTGCAGGAACCTTAAGTATGTATTAGTGTGCACTGACATATTTTCCACCTGGGTTGAGGCCTACCCAGCGGCCCCTAATACTGCTGCGTTTACTGCCAAGAAAATAGTTCAGGAATTTGTATGCAGGTACGGTATCCCTAAAATCATCGAGAGTGACAGGGGTACTCATTTCACAGGTGATGTTTTTCAAAATATGTGTAAGCTGATGGGTATTAATAGCTGACTTCACACCCCCTACCGACCGCAAGCCAGCACCAAGGTAGAGAGGATGAACGGGGCTATTAAAAATAAGTTAAGTAAAATCATGACAGAGACTGGACTAGGATGGCCAGAAGCGTTACCATTGGTTCTACATAGTATAAGGACCACTCCTAGACCCCCTCTAAATCTGTCCCCCTTTGAAATACTGTTCGGTAGACAACCTCATTTGATTATAAGTCCACAGGAAGACTTGAAGGGTAACAACGAGGTAACTGTAAGGTATCTTATATCAATGAGTAAGCAGTTAAAACAACAGCAACAGAAACTGAAATTGTCCAATGATATGCCTGAAACTAACTGTCATGATGTTGAATCAGGAGAATATGTTATGATCAGAAATTTATTTTGTTCAGGTTGTTTAACTGATCGGTGGGAAGGTCCGTACCAGGTGCTGCTGACAAGCACTACATCTTTGAAAGTGGCTGAGAGAGATACCTGGGTCCATTGTACTCATTGCAAAAAGGTCAAGCAACTGGTGGAGAAACAAGTCGGAGACAAGGCTGATAGCGTGGACCTGTCTATTACGAGCTTGTTCCGGGAGAATTGAAAAGGTTGTAGTGAGGTACCTGAACTAAAAGAAATTTGCAGGTCTTTGTTGTGACAATGGACTGGTCTGCTGTGTACATTTTCATATTGTTTTCCAGAGTTTTCACCATTCTGGTTGGTTCAGAGATATCCTGTTTCTGTGATGGGGGACCAATTGAGGAGATGGGAGCTGATGGCAGTGCTGATGGAGTGGAGTCAGGAGGAGTGCAATGCCAATCAGGGGAGTGTCTGACCAATCTTAGTACTGTTATTGTTAAGAGAGCTATAATTCCGGATACTCGGGCACGGTGTGGAGGTTTATCGTCTGAAGATTCCTGTATTTGTGAGCTTTGTGGTCCCTAGTTGATGAGAACTGTATGCAACGGTGCCAGCCTAAATATTACCCATATTGGGGTGGGTATCCTTTAGAGGATTATGATAGCATGGTAGGCAAAGTGTTAAACCAAACTGATTGCTGGGTGTGTTCACATGTGCCACAGGGACAGCATAACGTAGGGTTGGTGCCATTTCCGCTGAATATCATGGAAATTTTAGAATTACAAAAAGGGAAAACATTGGATGGAAAATTCCTCTCATCCAAACCACCTCATTTCAAACTCTATCAATTCCAAGTAGATAGATCACTTTTGTGTTTAAACATAACCAACCCCTATAAACCCGGGAGTTGGGAAGTGACGGGAATAATCAGACGATGACCTTCTCACAGAGAGCTGATAATGAGTCCATAAACCATGATCTGTTACGCTCAATTAAATCTAGTGGGAAACATTTTAGGTACCGGTACACATTGAGTTCCTCCAAAGAAATTATTGGTAAGGTACCAGATGGTTATATAATACAACCAGAGACTTGCATGTACAAGATGGAAGACCCTGAGATAGGATTGTTTGCAAGGGAAATGTGTCTAATGATAATGGTGCATACTATTTCTTATGTTCTCCCCGATAATGTGTATTTTATATGTGGAAGAAAGGTGTATAAGTGGCTATCCCCGAGTTCCGAAGGTTTGTGTTACCTGGGAAGAGTAGTCCCAGAAGTTATGACCCTCACACATGTTGAAATGCCTGGTATCCATAAAAACACACCATCACCATATCTTCACATGCAGTATGAACACAGAGGCAAACAAAATATGATAACTGGTGATGTGCATAAAGCCACTCAGTTAATTAGTGAGACAACTGGCTTCCAAGTTTTAGTCGCACTGGATCCCACCAGGATCGCTCGGGGTACATAAAATTTTAGATATATTCAGGAACTTGCTAAATTGATAGATAATATCACCGAGATGCATGATGACACATTCAGGTATACAGGGAGAGAATTGCAAGCATACAAGAAAAAACTGGTGCAACACAGACTAGTGTTAAATTATTTAACTGCTGTTACTGGAGGGTATTGCGTAACATTGGCCACTCAATTTGGAGTAAAGTGTTACACCTATGTCACCAATGATACCAGCGACCCCAAAGAGGTGATAGACCGGAAGATGGACGAAATTCTGCAGCTAAAATGGGAGTTTCATAAGAACCATAATGCTTCAGTGGCTGAAGTAGGGGAGAAGATAGAAGGATGGGTCTCATGGTTGAACCCAGTGAAATGGTTCTCAGGCCTAGGGGAATGGGTCCAGGAAGTGATCGCCAGCATAGGCAAATTCTTGATCCTTATACTGATTGTCATCATAATAATTGGCCTATGTGTCTGGTGTGTTCCTATTGTGTTGAAGTGTGGAAAATGTAAAAATAGAGTAAAAAGAAAGAACGAAATTATGATGGTGGTCAGTAATGGCAATATGAATACTGAGGTAAATATAGAACTGCATTACAATCCTGAACTAAGAAATACCATCATTTAATGTATTATATTTAGACATGCATAGAATGTATTATTGAAATGTTATTTTTAAAACACCTCAGATAATGTAAAGTCTCAAATTCCCCTTCAAGACTGCCTTTATAGGACTGGTGTATCTCCACACCTTTCACATGATCTTCCAAGATCCGCGGTGTGCGTATAATAGTAGTTTTATGTCCCCACTCAGAGACACATTATTGATGGATTAAGAACCACCTTGTGCCATCCCATGATAGCACTAAATAATATATAAATGTAAGCCTAAATTAATTTTTAAAATCATATTGTGATAGCATGTTGTTTCGCTATCAAAGGGTGGACTGTCGAAGCTGGATAATTGGCTGAGACAAGATCAGCTTAAAATTAGATCATAAAGATGCCATCTTGCGACTGGCCGCAAAACGCCATTTTAGAAAATGAGATCGCAAGACGCCATTTTGCGAATGGCCACCCAAGCGCCATTTTAGGTAAACTCACACTTAAGTACATATGGCGATATTACTATTAGCATCATGCGATTGCTTCTTTCACCATTTCTCATACACACATTAATACGCACAATTGCGCTGTTTACTAGTCGCATATTAGCAAATGCATAAGATCCTGTATGAAAACGCTGTTTATTACCTTCATGCGCACGCATCTGTCCCAAGTTAACTAGCGTCTTTATATCAAACCCCAAATACTTACACAGTACATATTCACATAAAAGGTTTCATAAGCTTTAAAGTATAAGATTCTAGTTTGTTCATTTATTATAATTGCTGTGAAATAAAGGTTATTTGGTAGCTACGGTTTAATACATGATAAGTAAGTCATGTTTGATATTATACTGATCTGCACTCTTTCAACAGCATTTCGGTATCATTGGTGTGAAGATCGCAACATGCATTCTCAACTTATGGACCGCAGAGACTTAAAGCACCAAAATGTACATTATACGATCAACTGTTAGGATGTGCATGAGGCAGGAAACCAGAGACAACCAGTTGTTAGAGGCTGGACTGTGTCTATTTGAATGAACCTGTTAAATGCTCTGCAACAGATGCATCCTCCTTGGGAACCAATGGCATCAGCGACAAGCCTCTCTATTGTGTTGTCTGTTTCTGTGAGAGTATAAATGTGTGTGTTGTGACCCCAGTCTGGGTCTTCTAGCTGAATGCTGATTGACGGGGGTTTCTTGCTGATGCCTACATCTGGTCCAGAGCGCTGCGTATGTATAACTGTACTTGGGTCTGTATAATTCTTTGCGCTAAATTGTACTTAGATCATAGCATGTAACTGACTGTACTTTTACTTGAAATATCACTTTGTGCTTTGGAACCACAGGTTCAAGGTCTGGAGTCTTTATTTACTATATGACTGCGTGCGCAAAATAGCGTCATCCTTAGAGGTTTATAGGCAGGATATTAGAAGGTATAGGCAGGAGTGTATAGAGGTTCTAATTCAATATCCTTATTACATTTATATGAGATCAGCGGTATGAGTGAGAAACGCCAATGTGCATTTTGCCTGGGGCTGCTTTATCAAGCACCAGGCGAAATGCGCGTTGGTATTTCTCTCTCATACCGCTGGTCTCATGCAATTGTAATTTGGATGGCTCATGAGAAGTGATCTTATACTATACTGACTAGAATTTAGTGCGTGATTCAGCTTTGGGAATAGAGTAGGATATAGCAAGTAACTGTGTATCTTGGTAAAACCATGCTCCACTACAGGTGGGGCAGATTTAAAATGTGCAGAGAGATTTAAAGTATGTCCAAACTGACATCTAAATTGCAGTGTAAAAATAAACTTGTGCAGTATTTGTGGGCTACATGCAAAAGCAGCCAGTATTTATCCTGCATGCAAAACAATGTATGTATTTGCATCCCTTGCATTGCAACACGGTTTGTCCAGATTCACAGTTACGTGCAATATCTTACTCTATTCCCAAAAGCTGAATCAGGCCCTTATTAAGATTTAAGACACAAAATTTGGGTAAAAGCAGTGGCGTCCCTCCCCACTATTGCACCCGGTGTGGGGGAGGGCTTTAGCAGAACCGCGCGCTGGTTGGAAAAGGGTGTGCCGGCTCCTCTCACTTTGTCAGGAGCCGAGTGCTGCATGAAATGTTGCAGTGCAGCACCCGGCTCCTTTCGCTGGGGGGGAGTTGGCACTTTGGTGTCCCCCCTCCCCTGGCTGGTGACACCCGGGTGCAGCCCGTACCCACCTTGTGACGCCACTAGGTAAAAATACTCAAGCACGGAAATCACTGCCTGTGGCAGAGAATTTAGGTTGTGCCAGGTATCTCGCACCATATGACGTACAAAGGAGAGGTGAATTTACAGTCATCCAATCATAAACAGCAAGCTGCTGCTGGTGATCGTGTGCAGTACTAAATTGCAGATATTCCACTTTGCTAATTATTTTTTTTTCCAAATCAACATCAGGACCTGTATGTACAATATTTAAAGCATGTGATATTACATACATTTACAATGACCCCACTTGATCCATGTGTATATATTTTTTCTTTCTGCTCATACAGTACTGTAAGTACAAAATAAATGATTGTTATACTGTTCTTAATTTAAAGTCACTTTATAGGTAAAAATCCAGTGCTAACATTTATTGAGACGGTTCAATTCTATGTAATGTTGGAATTATGCAAGTCTTGTGCCATCGCAATGACGTGTGAACACCGTTTTCAGCGACACAACATCGTTCCAACATCAATCCCAACATCACACATTTTGCACCCATTGAGGTGCGCTTGGAAATGTGGGCTACTATACATACGAGTAATATGCTCACCACACATTAACCCAGAGGTTCCCAAACATGTCCTTAAGGCTCCCCAACACTTCAGGTTTTAGAGATATCCATGGTTGAGCACATGTGACTTAACTAGTGCCTCAATAAACTTGATTTAACCACCTGTGCTCAACCATGGATATCTCTACAACCTGAACTGTTGGGGAGCCATTATTTTTTTATTATTTATTACCAGTTATTTATATAGCACACACATGTTCCACAGCGCTTTACAGAGCATATTTGGCAACTCACATCAGTCTCTGCCCCAGTGGAGCTTACAAATTATGGGCCTGATTCAGACCCACTCGCGAGCGGCTGTACGCTCGCAAGTAGGTCGATGGTCTGCACTGAGCATGCGCACGACGGAGGGAGCTCCGTCGTGCGCATGCGCCAGACACGACGAGCGAAGGACTTTCCTTCGCTCGTTGTGTCCGATCAAAGGGGGCGTGCTGTCAATGTTGATTGACAGCACGCCCCCTTTGGTGGGCGTGCCGGGGGCGTGCCTCCCTGACGGGGGCGTTCCCATGGGAACGCCTCCCGTCAGAAGCCGGCCCACTGACATCACTAGTGATGTCAGTGGGAGTGATTTTGGCTCTGATAGAGCCAAAATCACTCCGGAGCTTGCGATTGAAAACCTCAACCGCAGGCTCCGGCTCGCAATTTCGATGGTCGCGATGGTCACGACCATCAAAATGCACGCTCGTATAGCCTGTGGGTGGTGACCCACAGCTATACGAGCGTCCAGGAGGACGCTCCATGAAAAAGGAGCCCGGCCCTCATGCAGAGCGTGCGCTCTGCTCAGAGCGTACGGCTCTGAATGAGGGCCTATATTCCCTACCACACACTAGGGTTAATTTTTTTGGTAGGAGCCAATTAACCTACCAGTAGTGTGGGAGGAAACCGGAGTACCCGAAGGAAACCCACACAAGCACAGTTAGGATCGTGGTGGGAATCAAACCCACAACCTCAGTGCTGTGAGGCAGTAGTGCTAACCATTAAACTGTCTGTGCTGCCCAGCCCCGAGGACCAAATTTGGGAACCTCTGCATCAGGGGTGGCCAAACTCGGTCCTCGAGATCTACCAACAGTTCACGTTTTCCAGGTCACCCAGCAGGTGCACAGGTGTAGTCATTACTCACTGACACATTTTGAAAGATCCACAGGTGAAGCTAATTATTTCACTTGTGATTCTGTGAGGAAAACATGCACTGTTGGTAGCTCTCAAGGACCGAGTTTGGCCACCCCTGCTCTGCATTAACCATACTTCAAGTGATGTGTGATGTAACATCATATAGAAATAAATCAACCCCTCTGTATTTTAATCAACCAGCAAGCTGATAACTCACAACAACACATAAAAGCATACAAATAGTTTTTCTATACCCTACCCATATAATCAGTACACGCTTTCATTATCTCTTATCAGAGGGGTATCCTTCAGCCTGTTTGGCATGAAATCTAAAGGAAGGAGGAAGGAAGAGGTTAAACTGGTGACAGGCATTTGAATGACCTTACTCAAAGTAAACATGTGGTCTATTACCCTCATTATATAGATAAGCATGCTATCCTCCTCCCCACAAGCAGACAGGCTGATTTTTATAGCCTCCTAATTTCATGCCTTTACAGCACCTCTAGCTACAATTTACAAGCTTATTTGTTTTTCCCCCAAATGGAAGTCTGCATAGTGTAAAATTATATTATATTCCACCCAAATTGAAATAAGAAAATGTAAATAAATATACGTGTAATACTAGCAACAGTCTTGTACCCCCTTCACACTGCCAGCAATATCCTGGGTTATATGACGTGAACGCACAACAACCCAGGGTATTGTGCAGTGTGAAAGGGCCTAGTTGAAATAACCTGGGTCGATCAGCATTTCAACCCAGGTAACGAATATGGTTGAACATGGGTTCAACCTGGTTCGCGGTGCAGTGTGAACGGGTAATCCGGTCCGGTGCAACCTGGGACTCATTCTTAGCATAGGAAGAGCTGGCACTTGTTGATGATCTCATCTCCAAGCGCTGGCTCGGCATGTGACGGTGATGTCATCGACCCAGCAATAAGCCGGGTTGGGCCGCCAGTCTACAAGAGGTCTCAGATGGGTCACACCTGGGATGGACCCGTGTACAAAATCCTGGATGCGACCCGGTTTTGCAGTGTAAAAGGGATTCGGTGTAGACAGAGCCTGTATGGGGATGATGTGTTCATATAATACTAGATCCAGGGACAAATTCTGAATTATCTAGAGGGGGATTTGCAAATGTTTGCTCTCGACAATAGTAAGCTGTTAGATGCGGTAGTAAGGCCAGCCATGCATAGTGCAGTGTATGTAATACATCAGACATATACAGGACCAGTGATTATAGTAAGCTGTTAGATGCGGTAGTAAGGCCAGCCATGCATAGTGCAGTGTATGTAATACATCAGACATATACAGGGCCAGTGATAATAGTAAGCTGTTAGATGCGGTAGTAAGGCCAGCCATGCATAGTGCAGTGTATGTAATACATCAGACATATACAGGACCAGTGATAATAGTAAGCTGTTAGATGCGGTAGTAAGGCCAGCCATGCATAGTGCAGTGTATGTAATACATCAGACATATACAGGACCAGTGATAATAGTAAGCTGTTAGATGCGGTAGTAAGGCCAGCCATGCATAGTGCAGTGTATGTATTACATCAGACATATAGAGGACCAGTGATATTAGTAAGCTGTTAGATGCGGTAGTAAGGCCAGCCATGCATAGTGCAGTGTATGTAATACATCAGACATATACAGGACCAGTGATAATAGTAAGCTGTTAGATGCGGTAGTAAGGCCAGCCATGCATAGTGCAGTGTATGTAATACATCAGACATATACAGGACCAGTGACAATAGTAAGCTGTTAGATGCGGTAGTAAGGCCAGCCATGCATAGTGCAGTGTATGTAATACATCAGACATATACAGGACCAGTGATAATAGTAAGCTGTTAGATGCGGTAGTAAGGCCAGCCATGCATAGTGCAGTGTATGTAATACATCAGACATACACAGGGCCAGCGATAAAAGTAAGCTGTTAGATGCGGTAGTAAGGAAAGCCATGCATAGTGCAGTGTATGTAATACATCAGACATATACAGGACCAGTGATAATAGTAAGCTGTTAGATGCGGTAGTAAGGCCAGCCATGCATAGTGCAGTGTATGTAATACATCAGACATATACAGGACCAGTGATAATAGTAAGCTGTTAGAGGCGGTAGTAAGGCCAGCCATGCATAGTGCAGTGTATGTAATACATCAGACATATACAGGACCAGTGATAATAGTAAGCTGTTAGATGCGGTAGTAAGGCCAGCCATGCATAGTGCAGTGTATGTAATACATCAGACATATACAGGACCAGTGACAATAGTAAGCTGTTAGATGCGGTAGTAAGGCCAGCCATGCATAGTGCAGTGTATGTAATACATCAGACATATACAGGACCAGTGATAATAGTAAGCTGTTAGATGCGGTAGTAAGGCCAGCCATGCATAGTGCAGTGTATGTAATAAATCAGACATATACAGGGCCAGCGATAACAGTAAGCTGTTAGAGGCGGTAGTAAGGCCAGCCATGCATAGTGCAGTGTATGTAATACATCAGACATACACAGGGCCAGCGATAAAAGTAAGCTGTTAGATGCGGTAGTAAGGAAAGCCATGCATAGTGCAGTGTATGTAATACATCAGACATATACAGGACCAGTGATAATAGTAAGCTGTTAGATGCGGTAGTAAGGCCAGCCATGCATAGTGCAGTGTATGTAATACATCAGACATATACAGGACCAGTGATAATAGTAAGCTGTTAGAGGCGGTAGTAAGGCCAGCCATGCATAGTGCAGTGTATGTAATACATCAGACATATACAGGACCAGTGATAATAGTAAGCTGTTAGATGCGGTAGTAAGGCCAGCCATGCATAGTGCAGTGTATGTAATACATCAGACATATACAGGACCAGTGACAATAGTAAGCTGTTAGATGCGGTAGTAAGGCCAGCCATGCATAGTGCAGTGTATGTAATACATCAGACATATACAGGACCAGTGATAATAGTAAGCTGTTAGATGCGGTAGTAAGGCCAGCCATGCATAGTGCAGTGTATGTAATAAATCAGACATATACAGGGCCAGCGATAACAGTAAGCTGTTAGAGGCGGTAGTAAGGCCAGCCATGCATAGTGCAGTGTATGTAATACATCAGACATACACAGGGCCAGCAATAAAAGTAAGCTGTTAGATGCGGTAGTAAGGAAAGCCATGCATAGTGCAGTGTATGTAATACATCAGACATATACAGGACCAGTGATAATAGTAAGCTGTTAGATGCGGTAGTAAGGCCAGCCATGCATAGTGCAGTGTATGTAATACATCAGACATATACAGGACCAGTGATAATAGTAAGCTGTTAGAGGCGGTAGTAAGGCCAGCCATGCATAGTGCAGTGTATGTAATACATCAGACATATACAGGACCAGTGATAATAGTAAGCTGTTAGATGTGGTAGTAAGGCCAGCCATGCATAGTGAAGTATATGTAATAAATCAAACATATACAGGACCAGTGACAACAGGAAGCTGTTAGATGCGGAAATAAGGCCAGCCATACATAGTGCAGTATATGTAATACATCAGACATACACAGGGCCAGCGATAACTGCAGAGTCTTTCAGAGCGGCATGCACATATATGTACTCATTGGTCTCCTACAATGGCTATGTATATAATACAGTATTAACAATTACCACTATAGATGGTCTATATATTATAGGGTATAGGGGAGAGAGTGTAAATAAATTTTTTTTGTATCAAACATTTATTATTATTATTATTATTATTATTATTATTATTACCAGTTATTTATATAGCGCACACATATTCCGCAGCGCTTTACAGAGAGAATATTTGGCCATTCACATCAGTCCCTGCCCCAGTGGAGCTTACAATCTATATTCCCTACCACATGCACACACACGGGTTAATTTTTTTTTGGTGGGGAACCAATTAACCTACCAGTATATTTTTGGAGTGTGGGAGGAAACCGGAGTACCCGGAGGAAACCCACGCAAGCACAGGGATAATATACAAACTCCACACATTTAGGGCCATGGTGGGAATTGAACCCATGACCTCATTGCTGTGAGGCAGTAATGCTAACCATTACACCGATTTATCTCATATAAATACCATAAGTGGACAGAAAAAGATTAAAACGTTAAACATCCCATAATAAATATATATACATAAATGCATGCATACATACATACATACATAAACTAACCAGTAGGAGACAGAAATTAGCTTTCTAAGCACACATGGCCTGATTCATAGGTACATGCCATGGTGTTACAGCGTGTCTCTGTATCCTGTAACACCGCCGGATGATTCGTAACAAACCACTATGGGTGCACCATTGACACTTGCACCATCTTTATGGCAGGTGCAGTTTCTCCATCTGAACATGGCCTCTGTGGCTGCGGCTCTGCATCTGAGAATGCAGCTGCTTTCACTGAAAACCCAATGGCACTCCCATAACACTCCTATTAGATGTATTTTTTTGGAGTTCACTTCAGGACAACTCTTGGTCAACACTCAGGGACGCCCATCACTTTGCCTCCCGTATCTGATACCGTCTCACCTGATCTCGATAGAATCTTTGAGCGTACACTCTGCATCATATGGGTTTATGAATTTTTATGCGCATGCACAGTTGCGAATAGTCGCTCAGCTACGTGAATATCGGTATTGCAAGCAGTTAGCGTGCACCTCTGAAGCAGTCCCCCAATCTCCCACCTCTTGTTAAGATGTCTGCCTCTTCTTTCTGGCAGCTGTTCTTTGGTCTGTCTGCATTCAAGGATTAATTGTTACAGGTTCTGGTAGTTCAAGGGCATGCAAAATATTATAGCCAGCACAAATATCTCCAAAAATAAATAAACAGTATGGCAACAATTATCTACAGTATATAGCAACATATATTTATATCTAAAATATTTTATTCAATGATAACTATGATCATTTAGTTCAAGGGTATAGTCAGATGTGCTCTTTAAATGTTCAGCTAAAGCTGGCCACACACTAGACCAACTTTCATCCAACCATCCAACTAGTTGGCTGGTTGGAATGAAAATCTGCTAACGTATGGGAGTAAATTATGATCAGCAATTTGCTCCTAAATGCCAGAAAACTGATGAAAATGGCCGATCAGACAAGTTTGTTAAATGTTTGATCCAAACAATTTGTTCAAACACCAGTTTTTGGCCATTTTCCAGCGTTTGGGAGCAAATTGCTGATTGTCATTTGCTTTCATACCTTACCAGATTTTCATTCCAACCAATCAACTAGTTGGATGGTTGGATGTAAGTTGGTCTAGTGTGTGGCCAGCTTAACACTTAAATTGTTCCATTGACATATCGCCCCAAGATATAAAATTTCTAAAGCAGGAAGTGACCACACCTACTCCATATGAACCACATCATGCTAGTGCAAAGGTACTCAAACTCGGTCCTCAGGACCCCAAACAGAGCATGTTTTCCAGGTCTCCTTACAGAATCACAAGTGAAATAATTAGCTCCAATTGTGGATGTTTTAAAATGTGTCACTGAGTAATGAGTACACCTGTGCACCTGCTAGGTAACCTGGAAAACGTGATCTGTGTGGGGTCCTGAGGACCGAGATAGAGAACCAGTATGCTAGGGACATGTCCACGTTAGAATGGGAAGGACAGTTGGGAGGTATGAATTGCACTGCATGGTAAATACTCCCTTCGCCTCCTCCCCCTGCTATCATATCCATGTAAGTCCCATACCTTACAGTATGACCCACCTGGCTTCTCATACCGCACTGATAATCTTCTTCTGCAACACTTTCTGCCAACGCTCTAGGCATGAAGGATATTGGATCTGCAACATCCAGGAGGGGTATGTTTCTACTGAACTTTACAGGATCCCTTGGTTTTGCTACTTGAGAGGAGGGGGGTAATTAGGCAAAACATTTTTTATCCATGAGCTGTCCATAGGAATTAAACTTGATATTCATCACAGAAAAGATATTTATACACTGGGCTTTACATCACGGGCAAATGAGTCATTTTGTCACATTTTACACATTTGGTATCTGTTCTGTAAATATTTGTACTGCAGGTTTGTGCATGTTAGAGACAATACATCGCAGCAGAGTCCTGCACCTAACCCTTCCTGCCTACTGTACAAACACTTTACACTTTTTTCAACACTGTTTAGTTCAGGGCAATAACTAGACGTTAGTGAGTCATACAGCAAAATTTTCAAAGGGACCACAAAGTTTTGGCTAAAGGTGAAAAGAAACAGATACATACGAAGCTTCTGCTACTAAAGCTGGCCAAACACATAGCGATATTTTACCCGATCTGGCCGATTCCAACACATTGTAACGACAGATCGTGTAAAATATGGGCAAATTGAGAGTACAGTAAATCGTGAGTCCCCACTCACGATCACGATGCGATGCGCGTCCCCGCTGGTCGCACATCGGATCGTCAGATCTGCCATGCAGTAGAGCAGATCTGACAATCTAGGAGTCGATGCACTGTGAAAGTCTGGATGCAGGAGAGATCATTTGAAGACTGGACACCAAATCATGCGCAGATCGTGTGCAGAGCTGCCGGGGAGAGTTTCAAGGGAAATCGTACACATCGGCTTATCGTGTGCACATCGCCATGTGTGTAGGCAGCATAAGGCAAACAATGGACCATTTATGGGATATTCCGGGACAATGCCTGAGGCAGGGATGCCATCAAGATGCCAGCGGACGGGATGCCGGATGTCAGAATACCGACACCGGAATTCTGATTCCCGTCAGAATGCCGACGCCGCCATCCTGAAGAGATCAAGATACTGAAGTCAGCATCCTGACTGCTGGCATCCCGATGGTAAGTATGCGGTTTAGAGTTAGGATTAGGTCAGGGATGGGGGGCTAGACTTACGTACCTCCATGGGGGGTAGAGTTAACCTGTGGGAATGGGGGAATTAGACTTACGGACCTCCCGGGGGGGTAGGGTTAGGCTGCGGGGAGGGGGGGTTAGGTTTAGGCACCACCGGGCAAAGGTTAGGGTTAGGCACCACAGGGGGAGATTAGGGTTAGGCACCACCTGGGGAGGGTTAGGGTTAGTGAGGGGTAGAGAGGCAGGGTTAGGCTACTTATTGGCCCCTGTTGGGATCGCGAACATAGGGATGCTGCTATCAGTCTTCTGACTGCCGGCATCCCAACCATATGTAAGTCGTATGTATTCCCTGAGGCAACATTTGCCACCACCATCAACCAGCCATCACTAGAGTAACATTCTTGTGGAAGAGTTTCAGACAGTGGTAAACTTAATGACAAAGCACATGCAGGCCATACTGATAGCATGGAAAGTCCCATTGCCCTATTCAGTAACTTTATGTTGGTGTTCCCCTTTTTTTTACATGGAGAGAGCAAGACGTTCTCCCTAAAAGTCCAGATTTTGTCTAATTTATGCTTTTAGT
The DNA here is from genome assembly GCA_031769625.1 of Taudactylus pleione. NCBI lineage: Eukaryota > Metazoa > Chordata > Amphibia > Anura > Myobatrachidae > Taudactylus > Taudactylus pleione. The sequence goes on along the minus strand of JAUIMM010000757.1, from coordinate 4,884,239 downwards.
TGCATGCATTTGCAAATACATGGGAGGCTGCTGGGCCTGCGCCGGAGTTATAGACTCTGGGTACTAGAGTGCGCCCAGAGTCTACAGAGGATGCGCTGGTCACCGGGAAAATGGCCGCGATGGGCATTTTCCCTGTACTGCGCAAACGACGGGAAAATGGCTGTGGTGGCCATTTTCCAGTTGTTTTTACAGCGCCGGACCCCCGCGCCGACGTGGGACTCCAGAGAGGTAAGTTTATGAGTGCAGGGTGTGCAGTGCGGGGCCCCCCTGGACCCAGGGGCCCGTGTTCCCCGCACACCCTGCGCCCATTATAGATACGCTCCTGCCTCTTTAGAAGGTATGATACATTTATTCCCAACTCTCAATTGCTTTAATTCACTGCAAATTTATGTGGCTCAAATATAAAAACAACTACCGAATAGACAGGAGAACATAAACCTACTTTGGATCTAACACCCTAATGACCAAGGGCCAGAACCTCAGTCAGACACAAAGTGAATGTTTTTGCATGAAGTTGTGCAAACCTAATTTACTACCTTAAGCTAGCGGACGCTTCAGTGCAGCTAATATGAGAATCCATACATCTGCAAGCTGGAAGCCGAGTTTTACGCCAACCGCCGGTACCGTCATCATGAGTATCGGGACTTGCACCAGCAGTATACTAGCTACAAGAGATCCGTCAGATACAAACCTCTATTCCCCGTAAACACGTCTCAGAATCACACAAAGCTGTAGCTACACACCCCCGGCACTCCCTCTACCACCCAGTTTCAGCCCATTTCATGCAAAGTGAGATCCAACAGGGATCCGTCCAACTCTGAATCGATCTCCGCTACGTAAAAATGCAGAAGCGCACTTCTGCACATGTGCAACTTGGTAACATCATTATAATCTTCAATCTTGAATTCAGAAAGTTTGTATAAAAATTGAGGATATGGTCAATATTCCGGCATGCGAGATGCACTAAGTGGGTAGAGTTTAGGGTTCGGAGAGGGGAAGGCTAGGTTAAGGGACTAGGTGGGAGGTTAGGGGTAGGGAAAGGGGGAGGGTTAGGATACTGACCAACAGGTGCCGGTATCCTATCCCTGTTGGGAGGCCGGCATTGGAATTTTAACCACCAGGATCCTGAGCGCCGGTATCCCGTACCCAACCCAAAAATTGGACAGTTTAGTGTTGAAAATGTAAACTATTGAGCCATCATAAATGTATTACTCTTCAGATGATTATATTATGTCTTAGGTGCCTAATGGATGACAATTTAACCAACTTGCATCATGAGTTGTATCTGTACTCTCTAGCCTGCCCTGACATGTCTCTGCAGTGGAAGGGGCTGGATGCACATGGGTTTCAGTAGGAGGAGACAGAGGCCCTGATTCAGAGCCGGACGCTCTGCCAGAGCGCTCGCTTTGAATCAGGGCTGTCCTTCTTAATTTTAGAGCGGCCTCCTGGCCGCTCGTATAGCTGTGGGTGACGACCCACAGCTATAGCAAGCGGCCAGGAAGATGGTCGCGATGGTCAAGACCATCATGACCATCGGGCTTGCGATGAGACCCTTGTGGTAGGGTCTCGTTGCCGCAATCCCTGGAGTGCTTTCGGCTCTATCAGAGCCGACAGGATTCCCACTGACATCACTTGTGATGTCAGTGAGGCCGGTCCCAGACGGTAGGCGTTTCCATGGGAACGCCTCCGTCTGGGCAGCCACGCCCCCGGCATGCCCACCAAAGGGGGCGTGCTGTCACTCACCATCGACAGCACGCCCCCTTTGAAGCGAGTGTCGCGCATGTGCACGACGGAGCCGCCTCCGTCATGCGCATGCGCACTGAGCTAACATCGACCCGCTTGCGAGCGCTCAGCGCTCGCGAGCGGGTCTGAATTAGGCTAGAAATGGATCAAAGCAACGGGAATGTTTTCCATGGAACAGGAATACTGCAAGTGCGTTCTCAGGGCCTGATTTAGCAAGGATCGCAGTTGCAAAGACGTACGCAATCGGTTGATTAATTCACAATGCGTATGCATCGCAGTGAGCGTGCACGAATTAGCAAATGCGATGGGAAATGTGTTTGCAGAGGCTATGCAGACCCCGAGCACAGTGATTGACAGGAAGAGTCGTTTCTGGGTGGTGACGGAGGGGGTGGTCGGGCGAACACAGGCGTGCCAGTGCGTTGGGATGGCGTTACAGGGGTGTGCATAAATTGTCCACTGCAATACCATACGCAGCCTGAGGCCTCATAGTGTGACCTGAAGTTAGCAATTCCTGAGTGAGGTGTGACCTGCCTTAACTGTGTATATGGGTCCGATGTTACTCGTTGTTACCGATTATTTTGCTATGTTGCACAAGTATACAGATGTGTGTAAGGGGAAGTGGGCGTCCTTATGGTAAGCTGTGATCGCAATGTGGTTGCAAACATTTGCATTTCACCACTAATAATAGCAACTGCGGTGCGTGCGTTCTAGCAGAATAGCGATCCTTGCTGAATCAGGCCCTGAGTCTTACAGGATCATACACTGCACCGGGCAAGGGGTGGAGTGAGCACCCCAACATTCCAACAAATCCCAACACTCTAAGTAGCTGGATTAAGCTGTCTACTGGTCCCACCAGGTGAAAACTGGATATTAACAGACAGACGACAGAGATGAAAGGGCCCTGATCGCAAACTTACTATCTATATCATAGTAAAGCTTTGCTGCGATTTTCCAAGAAAAAAAAACAGATTTTTTTTGTTATCTTTTATGTCAACAAAATCAAAAATTGCATTCAGGAATTTCCTCTGGCATTCCCAAATTATTATCATTGTTATTATTTGAAACAAAAGCATATTGCAAACAGCATTTTTTGTGGGTCAGTTACACTAAAGGAAAGACTTTGACAGGTTCAGATTGGCCCATTGTGTATAACATATCTAGCTGTGAGTGCCGGCAATAGCACGCTTTCCTCAAGCCACATACGTTCCTCAACCTGAATTTAGGTCAATACATTTTACGTCGCCGTAACCCCCTATGGGAAGGGGAAATGACTGCAATCTTTAGAGTTATGTTTTTGTTGTAGCTAATATTTTGTTGATAATGAGTTATATAAAGCAACTTATTGCTCTATTGATTTGCAAGTGCCAAGAAAAACAAAGGCTAAGGCATAGAACTTGAAGAAGTGCAAAATGTTTATGGATTCTAATCTTCAGCACATGAATAAATTCATCTGACAACTGCAGAGTACCTTACAAGGGCCTTCGCTGACCTCCGTAATTGAAGTTCAATTGCATGTGCAGTGTTTAGAGAGCCAGGACTCGTCCTGCCAATGTTTAAAGCTGTGGTCTTCCATTAAATGCTGATGTCTAAATCCAAATAAAAGATAATAAGAAGTAATTGTTTTATTAATTACTGCCATGTGTGTTTGTATTGTAAATGTAATATATGGAGGCAGAGACAGAGTTCGCATCTGGGAAGGGCAAATAGGGCAATTATTCAGGACCCCAACTCTCATTGCCTCCTTCAGTTCCCCTAATGTGATGCAGTGACAGCCCCATGTAGCGACTTCCCCAACAAAGAAACAGTAGGACTCAGCGTTGAGTTGAGTGCTGGATTCGGCGGAGGCTTGATTATGCAGAAGAGTGGAGCACACTTGTTAGCATCTAGACTGCAGTGGAAAGTTGCTAAGTAGTTTCACTAGGGTAGCCAGTGTTTTCAGTCTTTCCATAGTGAATAATTCATTAAATATCAGACAAACAGATCATATGTTTTCAATGCAGGTGTTGGCTTGGTTCAATAGTAACATTTTCAAATAATCAAAAATATTTTAATCATTTTAAGACTGATTCTAAGTCACATGGAGCTCTGCCAAAATGATGCCCACTGTGAACAGATGTCTAATGCAAGTATTTGCCTGTATTGTGAGTCTGCACCGAGCCCAGCCCTGCATCCTCTAACACTACTATCGGTACTTACACATACCCCATGCTAGGTGCTAGAGATATGACTGATATAGGTGTCTGCTTGGCAAGCAAAAACTCAGAAACTTGGCTATACTCCCAGCAGATGGTTCTCTCACAGATGTGCGGGTCTGTATTTATGAAATCCAAACACACTCAAATTTAGCGGTTCCGAGTAGAACCGGGTCCAGGTTCGGTATTCACTTTTGTGTCCCAGTTCAAACTGAGTCCCGGTTTGGATCTGTTGCTGGTTCGGAACTCGGATTTAAATGCAAACTCAAGTTTTGGATTCGGACATTTTAGCTATTTTTATCGATTTATATCCAAATCCAAAACTAAAACACTTGAGGGTGGTTTTGCAAAACCAAAACACGAAGATGAATCCAGATACAAAATCAAAACACAGGGGTCCGTGCACATTTCTTGTTCTCTTATGTGCATATGCCTACTTGCCACCTAACCAGGGGCGTCAGAATGATTTTATGGTGGGTGCAATATATTATTCAATTTTGGCATCCCCCTTCCCTCTTCTTCCTACCCTCCCCTCCCCCTCCCTCCAACTTACCTTTTGCTGTGCCGCGCATAGGCGCCTAAGCAGCAGGAGGTAGCTATTGGCTCCACTGATACCTTTCAAATGTTTGGGGGTGGTGAGCCACCCTCTTGCCCCCCGTTCAGATGCCTATGCACCTAGCAACCCCCATTGGACAGAGATGTGACTTTCTAGAATTGGTCGGAGATGTGACAGGTGCAGTCTGAAATAAATCAATAGATGCAACCACATTCTTACATGCCAATAAGAATCGGTCATTTTATGTGTAAGATGCTCTTGGTCAGAAGTGGTTCCATTACTGAACTGGAAATATGCCCTTGCTCTATCCGGGCTCAATGCAGCAACACTGGCAGCAGAGAAAGTGCAAAATATGAAACATGCATTGTAAAATCAGCTACGTTTCCACCCCTTTCATTGATCTGCATCTATAGTTCCTCCAAAAGCAAATAGGTCTGAGAAGGAAGGTGCAGAAGTTTGGACAGGCTGAGCAGGGAGTTGGGTATTTCTGGCAAATCACAGAGGTGGCACACCAATGTATAAGGAGAATTCTCTCTGCATTGTGTCATTACTGGAACTTGATAATGAAGTAAAGAATATTCATTGAAGGCATATTTCTTGCAGGACGGAGGGGCACACCACTATTTTCAAGATGCAGAAGGATTTTAATATAGCATCAGTGCACAGCAGACCATCTTCAGGTCTCATCCTTTATTTTTATTTTTATTATTTTTTTATTGAAGCAAAAACACTGCAATCAAGTCTGCAACAAACTCTCAGTGTTATCAGACAATACACACAGGGCCTGATTCAGACCCGCTCGCGATGTTGGGCCAGTGTGCATGCGCATGACGGACCCGGCTCCGTCGTGCGCATGCACGAGACCCGGAGAGCGATGGGCAAGCCGTCGCTATGGGTCTCGCTACAAAGGGGGCATGCTGTCGATGGTGAGTGATAGCACGCCCCCTTTGGTGGGTGTGCCAGGGGTGTGGCTGGCCAGACGGAGGCGTTCCCATGGGAAGTGATGTCAGTGGGAGTGCTTTTGTCTCTGATACAGCCAAAAGCACTCCAGGGCTTGCGGCAGATGAGACCCTGCCACAAGGGTCTCGTCGCAAGCCCGATGGTCGCGATGGTCTTGACCATCGCGACCATCTTTTTGGCTGCTCGCTATAGCTGTGGGTGGTAACATGAGGCCGCTCTAAAAAAAGAGAGGGAGGGCACTGATTCAGAGCGAGCGCTCTGAAAGAGCGTCCGGCTCTGAATTAGGCCCACAGTACTGAGCAATACACAATAATTATAACTCAGCACATTACCATAATTAACATAATATATATCGTATAATCTAAAATGTGTATATGATACAACTCCATCTGTAACAATCACATAAAAAACATAAATGATGAATATGAAAACTACAAAAAAAAAAAAGAAGAGATGTCCGGTGCTCACCCACTGGGCAAAGTAATGAGAGGATCACCCACCAGAATTTGAGTTTCATAATACCACTGTGTCAGGAGCATAGGGGGTCATTTAGAGTTGGTCGCAAGCGCTGAGCGCTCGCAACCGACTCAATTTTGTCCCACTGGGCATGCGCACGACGGAGCCGGCGTGACCAAGCTTGTGATGCAATATGTGCCAAAGGCATCTAGTTGTCATTAATAAGGGGTTATCGCGGACTTCTGAAACTTCCTGATCATGAATATGTAAAAAGTACTTTAGAGCCATTGTGGGCAGCAATTGTGATTCAAGGGATGTGGCGTAAACTTCCTGATCATATAACCAATCAGTCAAAAACCACATCAGGGAAGAATGATTGTAAATAAGAATATTAGGAAAATTTATTTCCCCATTAGAGTTTGGCTGACATAATTTCCGAAGACTAATTCGGGCCCTACCACCTTGCCATATAAATGACGAAACAGCTTATTAATTAATTGAATATCTTTTGTAGTGTAGATTTATCTTCATTGATATTTAGCCAGAGATGTCGCCACTGCTCAAACTTCTGCATAATCAAAGATAATGTATGTTTAGGATCTGTAATATACAAAAGGATGTCATCTGCATGGACCATAAGTTTGACACTACACGCGCCAACACGGATCCCTCGGAAATCGGAACCATTGTTGCAATATATGACAAAGAGGGTCTATAGCTAGGTTAAAAAGGAGAGAGGAAAGAGAGAATCCTTGACGGGTGCCTTGTCCCAATTCTATGGGCGTGCCACGCAGTCCACTAATCAGTAATGATGTAGAAGGGGAATGGTAAAAACAAATTAAGCAGTTTAATAAAGTCTGGGGTGAAGTCTCTGCAGTTCAAGACGTCAAATAAGTGAGCCAGAGGATCGTGTCAAACGCCTTATGCGTATCGAGGCTAAGTAGCATATTCTGGGCATGAAGATCTCTGCTGGAGGCAATTATGGCAGCCAAAGCGATGCGAATACCTTTAACCGAATGCCAACCGGACACAAACCCTAACAGTTAAAAGGGAGGGTAGAATTTGTTGCCGGCGGAGTTTAAGGTCCACATTCAGCATAGTGATGGGATGATGTGAGCCAAGAAAAAGAGGATTTTTTTCTGGTTTGGGCAAAAGGATTGTATGAGAAGTATTGAAAAAAGGAAGAGAAGGAGAGTTGCGGTAAATGTGTCTGAATAGATCAAAGAGAAGCGGAGAGAGGTCCTCCATAAGAATTTTGTAATATTCACCAGAGTAACCGTCCGGACCGGGAGCCTTATGAGTAGGCAGAGTCCTGACAGTATCTCGCAGTTCCTGATCAGTAATGTCTGAGTCTAAAATGTCAAGTAGATCTTGAGTGAGTATAGGGAGGCGGGCTTCATCTAACAAACGTCTCTGCTGTTCAACATCAATTGATTGAGGAGAATATAAATTGGTGTAGTAAGTATTAAATAAGGACAAGATGGCTTGCGAATCCATGACTGGGGATCTAGTGGTAGGATGAAGTACTGCTGTGATATGTTTCCTAGATTTCCGCGATTTAGCTATGGTTGTCAAAAAGCGACCCGCATTATTGTTTCCCCTGAGAGAGAAGGAAATCCTCCAGTAGCTGACGGGCTTGTTTATATAGACGCAACCTCTCTGGTGAAGGGTCCAATGTATAGGCAGTAAAAGTTTGGTTAACTGCTGTACGCAATGAGGCATAGGTTGCTGACGCCTCGCATTTACGCTTAGCCATAAAACTAATAATGTGGCCCGTAACACTGCCTTTGAAGTTTCCCACATAAGGCTAGGATTATCCCAGTGATCCAAATTATCATCAACAAATTTAGACCATTTTGACTTAAGAAAGGAGTGGAAATTGGCCGAAGTAGCCAAATGAGCAGGAAAATGCCATATATTATCGCAGTAAGGATCTGAGGAAAAGGTAGGGAAATAACCCCTCAGCACCCTGCGCGCGTGCTGTAGACTCCGCGCACACTCTAGTGCCCAGAGTTTACAAGTGCTGCGGCACTGAGCACCACACGCATCCACTGCCACAGAGACAGGAGAGGGCGCGTACAGAATACACACGGGCCCCCTCCTCTATAGAAATGCCCCTGGCTGCAATACATGAATCTATCCAAGAGGTGGGAACTGGACGACCATTCTCAAACACTCTCAATTTTGCCGGGTATAAAAGGACAAATCTGCGATTGTGGGAGTGAAGATATTTACAAACGTCAGTGAAGGCTTTAGGTTTCTGGGCAACCAACACAGATCATGCTTTATTTTTAAAGGAAACCATTTAGCAATTTCACATTGAATTTCATCAGACAAGTGGATTTCTGGGTAGAAAATTTACAAATATAATCCTTAAGTAAGAGAGGAAAAGGGGAGGGGGCTTGGATTGTACACCCTAATTTTAAATATAATAAGTGGTTCTACCATTCTGAGACTTGTAGTACAATGTAGGGAACAAAGAATTCCGGTGCACACTCTAAGGACTAAGAACAATAATAGTCAAAATAATCCTGATAAACACTACAATTAACATAGAGTATAAATTAGGTTCTTAGTACATGTTTGGCCAAAGATGTTTGCCCATCCACCACGTCAAGGTAAACCCAATAACATGGGTCCCTAACATCCCTATGCTAACACATAATGTCAATTTATCCAGAACTTACCTGTAATAGTGCCCATTCTAATATGTAGACAGCAATGTAGGAACCAGAGCAGATTAGAAAACCTAAGGGTAGATGGGTGGGGTGCAAATACCAAGAAGAAAGAATCTCAGCCTTCAAGTGTACAATATATACACAAATATAGAGGAAAGGGGGAGGGGGCTTGGACTGCACAGCCTAATTTTAAATATAATAAGTGGTTCTACCATTCTGAGACTTGTAGTACAATGTAGGAAACAAAGAATTCTGGTGCACACTCTAAGTACTAAGAACAATAGTAGTCAAAATAATCCTGATAAACACTACAATTAACATGGAGTATAGGTGAGGTTCTTAGTACATGTTTGCCCATCCACCATGTCAAAGTGAACCCCATCAGATGGGTCTCTAACATTCCTAATACACATTGGACCAAATATAATAGGGTGAGAGTTTAGTGTTTCCTATGTGGGGATTAGAGGGCCATGACACCATCACACTATGATTCACCCACAACCCACTCCTCTACTCAGCCTTGCCCCAGGGAGATTAACATGCTCTGTCGGGAGTTTGTGAGGTCACCCATAATTGGGCATTCTGGGAGTGTTGGCAAGTATGGGTGCATGCAGAGCCGGCCCGAGACAAATTTTTTAGGTAAGCAAAAAAAGATTTTGGCACCCCAAGGGGTACCAATGCACAGGCCGAATGCACGCGCCCAGAAAAAAAAGGAGCGTGGTCTAGTGGGAAACATAATACACCTCCACCCCACATAATAATACACCCAACACCTCTCAAATAACATTAATAACCCCCATCCCACATGATACATCCCCATCCACATAATACACAGCACACCTCTCAAATAACATTAATAAACCCACACCCAACATAACACACCCCCACCCCACATAATACAGAGCACACCCCTGAAATAACAATATACCACCACACCACATAATAAATCCCCACTCCTCAGATCACATTAATATACCCCCACCCCACATAATACACCCCACACCTCTCAAATAATATTAATAACCCCCAACCCACATAATACAGCACACCCCTCAAACAACATTAATAAACCACCACCACACATAATAATACACCCCACACATCGCAAATAATAATAATATACACGGTTCACACCACATAATACACCCCCACCCCTCAGATCACATTAATATGCCCAGCACCCCACATAATACACAGCACATCCCTCAAGTAACATTATTAACCCCCCACCCAACATAATATACAGCACAGCTCTCAAATAACATTAATAAACCCCCACCCAACATAACACACCACCTCCCCACATAATATACAGCACACCCCTCAAATAACATTAATAAACCCCCACCCAACATAACACATCACCTACCCACATAATACACAGCACACCCTTCAAATAAAAATATACCCCCACACCACATAATACACAGCACACCCCTCAAATAACAATAATATAACCCCCACACCACATATTACACCCCCACCACTCAGATCACATTAATATACCCCCTACCCCACATAATAATACACACCACATCTCTCAAATAACATTAACACATTTCCCCCTCCTCAGATACTTACCACCATGACTGTAGAAGGCTGTCACTAGTCTGGTGGTCTCGTCACATAGTGCAACTCCAGTGTAGGACAGAGTCAGACAGGAGGAGGAGCAGAGGCACTGCTGTGATTCGGGAAGGAGATAGAAGGAGTGGGATCTCGGTAAGGGAAAGGAGTAGGAATACATCCTATTGGTGGCTAGTCTTGGGGGAAGGACCAGCCACCATGTAGCACAGTGCCAGCAGTGATAACGGCTCGGCTCTCTCTATGGCAGGGGGTGACAGCTGTGCATCCCTGAAGCTGCCTGTAGCATGCAGGGGTGGGATTCAAGTAGCGTATATAACATTTTCATATTTCTGCTCAAGTTGGTGAGCTATGGGGTGGCGCCCCCGTGTGTCCGCTCAACTTGAACAGCCCTGCACATGACTAGCACAGGCAGCACTGAAACACAAGCAGGCAGACAGGTAGATGGGCGTGTGTACGGTGTGATGCCATCACGCCATATCGCATGAATACACATAGGATCCGGAGACACTGGCAGCGGAGCTGGCGAGTTCTCTCTACTCCAGTGTCTGTGGCCGTGCCGCATTCCCGGCAGCTATTCACGGTGCTCTCTGCCAGTTGGCGCTCTATGCACCTGTGTAGTCGGCATAATGGGCGGGCCGGCCCTGGGTGCATGCACACATTCCAGAGTTTGGAACTGCTCTGTATTAATAGCACTTATAATATGGCTTACATTGCTTTGTAAGAAAAATGCAAATAGCTTAATATTAATTTTCATGGCCATGAATTATATAGTGTTGTGGTGTCACCACTGGCTTGTAATTGTCCAACAATACATGTTATTCACAGAGTATGCCTGCCTGCCCAATTTATTACATTAGAGTATGTAGCATATGGTGTACCATAAGATTCATTCTATCTTGCTGTTTTCAATATGCAGGCAAACGCAGGGTCAGTTAGTCCCTCTCTGTGGTCTAAGAAACTACTATAAAATTCCATTCTTTGTGATCTCCCGAATTATTATATGCTATGCTCTTGGAGTGATTTTTATTGCATGACCACTAATGGTGAGAGTAATGGTGTTGGATTTTCTCCATTTATACACTGTGCCTAACAGTGGAATGTTGAAAGCCAAATTTTCTAGAAATAATTTTTTAACCACTTTCAGTATTCGACATCTCATTATCTGGGGCCCTCCAAAATCTGCTTTAATTAAGGCATGGTATGCATGCTGAAGACCAGACCTTGGTAGAGAAATTAGTTTTAGATTTTTAAATGGGCATCCCATTGATTGAGACTCATGACTGTAGTTATCCTCGTAATTGAACTTCATTGAACTAATAATTCTATCACTTTCATATACTGTTTTCAACAAATACATATATTGTTGGATCTTTTTGATCAATAAAGTAATGAAAGAACACATACAATTGACTTGATTTTTTTATTTGATTTGAAATTTGATTTTTATGACTTCGATGAAGATCTGAACACATTTAATGTGATATTTATGCAGAAATTAGGAAAATTCAAAAGGGAGAATCCCTTTAGTTATTGTTCCTGAAGGGCATGGTGATGTTCTAGATATCTATAAAATGAGTGATTGAGTTGTAGGGATTTCTGTTGTCAATTACCCCAAAGACTTGGGAAGTAATTATTACTAGAATTATTGCCCATAGCCCTAACCTGTGCAATGTCTCTTCCTCAAATATCTTCCCTTATAAACTGCTTTTAGATGTTTTAGAATGGAAATATGGATGAGAGAATGGTTAGAGGGGCATAGGCAAAACCTAGAACTTTCGTGTAGCTGACCCCCTCCCAAACATGGTTCTTTGTATGACCTTCAGTTCACTGGAAAAAAACATAAAACTTGGACAGGACTGTAATATATTAATATGTTGAACTGTAAGCATTATGTATGGTTTTACAGGCCTATTTTAGTATTTTAGTCAGATGTAAAACAATTTAAACGATTTAAGATTTTAGCTAACGGTATCTGTGGAATGTAATTGTGTGTTTGATGTAGGTAAAACTGCTTGGCTATTTTTGTAGTTATGTTATAATCACATTACGAGGATTTAAAGCAAGGCTGAGAGAATATGGTGGTAGAATGTATTTTCATATCTTGCCAACAAAATCAGTTTTACATAATATGTGGCAATGCTCCAAAAATATCCAGAACTCACATAAAAGTTTTAAATAAATGATTGTTCAAGGGTACACCCTAAGGTTGAAGAGTAAGAAATCCAGAGCTAACAAATATTAACATTCTTAACGTGTAATTCATGGCGGGTGTTTGTATTTAGCTATGTATGTTATTTCTAATTGTATCCGAAGATTCCTATTGTAATGCAAAAAATTCCTTTCTGAAAGGTCCAAATGCAAAGTTATACATTTAAGGGGCTCATACATCAGAAATCACAAATGATTCACAGGTTTTGTGATGTTTTTTTAAGATTCCCTAATCCACTAATCTGTGCCCATAAATTACAGATAATTTTCAGTGATTTGCAGATAATTTTCAGGCAGGACAGATCTGCCAATATTGAATGACTCATCATTTCACTAGTAACGGTCAGCAAATTGTCTGATCATTACCATACACTACCAGTCTACAGCCCTGATTGGTCGGTGAAATCCAACATGTTGAACAACCTGATTTACAGATTCTGTTTACTTCTTGGCCGGAATCAGCGAATACTGTACCCCATACATTGCTGAATCAGGCCCTCAATCATCTGCAAAATGAGGAATTGCATCTCAGATGTATGGGGGCCTTTAGGTTTATGTTCTTTAAAGTCACAAAGAATTACATTTTCTCCTAAGTGAGATGAGTTATTTTGAACCCCACCTTCAAAACTGTAGTGATTGAATCACTGACGTCACTAAAGGTGGTGACACCAAGTGCGACGCATAGGGACTTGTGTCACGTGATCACAACCCCCAAGGTTACACATTAGGGTCATTAGGCCATGCCCCTTTCTCGCTGCATTGGAGGCTCCCCCAGCACTCTGGAAGCTGCTGGGCAGAACCAACCTCTGCCATCACAGCCGCAGTGCTGCTCGGTGGCACCATATGGGGGGGTGACACCAAATTAGCAGAGCAACTCTTTTAATTTGATGTCACCCCCTCTTGAATGTTGTCACCCTCTGTGGTCTGCACCCTCTCTCTTAGTGACGTCACTGTATTGTATATATCATTTGTCTAATGATGGCATGCACTTGTTTAGGCACACATTCAGAGATGCCAATATTTGAGCAGTTGAACTATTATCTTTAAACTGTGCATGCGTCTAAGTCACACTACGCATGTGACAAGTTACATTACCATAGTCGCTCGCAGCTACTTTTTATTTGCAGTGTGGTTGACAGTCAGTGAGCATTTGTGGGAGGTAACGGGGAGTGGCGGCAAAGAACGCAGGCTTGTCGCAACCATTTTAAGGGCTTGTCACAGCCTGCTTCTGCAATCCCATATACAGTGACAGTGGCCCCAGCATCTCACAGCCATTCTGTGTATCTGTGTAGTAGTCATAGGGTTACTCAGAACTGCGATAATCGAATAATCTGCAACCTAATCTGCCTCTTTGTACACAGATGCTTTCATTTGCAAAGTCGCCGGTGGGTGTCTCAATACATTCCTTGGCGTCTGCAACATTTGCATATTTTGCAAAGCAGCTGCTTACTGGATTGCAGGTGTGATAGCATTAGTGTACATCAATTCAGGCCATTAGTTATGATATGATGCACATAATGAAGGTTATTTAGCTTATGTTGCTCTATGTTGTAAATCTGTATGTTTCACCATAAAAAACAATCAACCATTTTCTTGAATTGCCTTTAAATGTATTTTTATTGTATATTATATGAAAGATTGAATATATAATATGATGTACCTGCACTTTATTTTATTGTGCACAATTTCTATACATAGACTGGAAGTGACTAAAGGTGAACCGCAGACGTAATTTCCGCTGTAAAAGGAAGTGAGCATCTTTAATATGTTTGATGCCACTCCAAAATAAATAAGATTTGGTGCTTTCTACTCCGCTCCCGGTTTTCCTTGTAATCGGAGGTGACGTTTGGGCATAGCGCCTGTATCACTTCCAGTGGCCGGAATTATACGCGTGGGCCACAAGTGTCACTTCCAGTCTAGGTGACTGTGAAAATTGATTTTGAATAAATTTTAATATTAATTGTGAGTACCCAATTAGATCACTTCTGGGGGTATAAATAGCACCACAATCTGAACAGCATGTTATCCACATCTGAAGAAGAATTGATCACAACTTGAAACGCGTTATGGACTACATGCTACAAGGGAACTTTTGACTACCAGCAAGCCAGGACAATTTACATTCTCTGCGGTGCTGCCGAGCTTCAGTGCCCGGGACCTCTTGGATTTTGTTTTGTTTGCATCAAGCTCACCGCAGTCTTGTCTAATGGTGAGAAGCCGTTTTCCGGTTACCCCAATATTTGTCATCTTGAATTTATGGAATATACATATATATTTATATATGTTTTAAATAAATTTTGTTCTCTGCTTTATCCTTGATTGGGATACATATATATTCTTCATCCATCTGAGGAATTAGCGCCATTCCTTTTCACCTACATAATTTTATTTTCTTGAATTGCCTTACCATCAAAAGACAGATAATAGATACTCGCTAACTGCTTGCAATGTGTTTTTAGCGCTGATTTGACTGTAAATCTACATGTAACAATTAAGTAATATAACAATAATAAAAAAAGATGCAAAATAAAATGAAAACAAAAAAATGGACATTCTTTCTTTGTTTTAGTACATCTACAGCATATAATAAGTGAGAAAGTGTGTGTGTGTCTGTCTGTTTGTCCTTTATACATGGCCAGAGTGTTGTACTTATGGCTTGATTCAGGTTGGATCGCAAGGCTGCGGAGACACGCAACCGGTCAATGTTTGCAATCTGCGCATGCATCGCAGTGGGCGCGCGCAAGCTGGCCAACGCAATCATGTATGCGAATGTAGTGGACACGCAGTGGCACAAAGAAATGATTGACAGGAAGCACCATTTGGGGGTGGAGAGGGGGGTGGTAGAAGGAACGCAGGTGTGCCTGTGCATTTGATTGCCTTTACAGGGGCGTGCATAATTAAGCCCCTGCGATGGCATACGCAGCCAGAGGTCTAGATTTTGACAGGAAGTTTCGCAGTTTGTAAGTCAGGGTCAGCTCAACCACAACTGTGCGTATGGGTCTGATGTTACTCAATGTTACCGATGTTTTCACTGACTTGCGGATGTATCTCATGGGAAATGGGCGGCTTCATACAGCAATGGGCGTCTTAATATAGTGCTGCGATTGCACTGCGATCGCATTCATCCTTCACTCCCTTGGTCTACGTGACACTGCCCTCTCCTGGCTATCCTCCTACCTCTCTGACCGATCCTTCTCTGTCTCCTCTCATGACTCCTCTTCCCCCCACAGTCACTTACAGTAGGTGTTCCCCAAGGTAGTGTTCTTTTTCATCTCCTATTCTCCCTCTATACGTCCTCTCTAGGTGAACTCATCAGCTCTTTTGACCTCCGTTATCATCTCTATGCTGATGATACTCAGATCTACCTTTCCTCTCCTGACCTCTCCCCCTCTCTCCTCACTCATATCTCTAACTGTCTCTCTACTATCTCTTCCTGGATGACCCAGTAATTTCTTAAACTTAATATGTCTAAGACTGAGATGATCATTTTTCCACCCTCCAACATAACTGCACATGCCACCATTTCTTTATCAATTGATGACACAACTTTCTTCTCTAGCCCCAAAGTGCACTATCTTCGAGTTATCCTGGACTCCTCCCTCTCCTTCAAACAACAAATCCAGAACCTCTCACAGTCCTTTCATTTCCATCTTAAAAATATTTCCAAGATTAGTCCCTTTCTCACCCAGGATGCTACTAAAACCCCCATACACTCATTGGTCATCTCCAGATTGGACTACTGTAACCTCCTCCTATCTGACCTCCCAGACTCCCACCTCTCTCCACTCCAATCCTCAGTCCTGCTGCTTGGCTGATCTTTCTCTCCAAATGTTCTACATCTGCCTCCCCTCTCCTACAAGCCCTCCACTGGCTCCCTTTCCCTTTCAGAACGCAAGTCAAGGGTCTCACACTCGCTAACAAAGCCCTCACCCATTCCTCTCCCATTTACATCTCTGACCTCATCTCCCTTCACTCTCCTGTCTGTCCTCTTTGCACAACAAATGCACGCCACCTCTCATGCCAACTGATTACTTCCTCCCACTCCCACCTCCAAGATTTTGCACGCGCTGCTCCCCACCTCTCTCCCTCTTCCCATGAGTCTCTCCACCTCTCTACAATCCTTCAAACAGGCTCTCAAGACCCACTACTTCATCAAAACCTTCCAGCTCTCATCTTAACTTGAGGCTACATGCTTCTTCCTCCCTGTCTACCCCTTCTGTGTCACCCCTGTTTGTCTGCCCCTCCCCTTCAGAATGTAAGCTCACACAAGCTCGGCCCTCTACCCTCTTGCACTTCTCCTTACTTTACTTTAATCTACTTCTTACTCCCCACTAGGGCACCTAACACTTGGTTGCTTATGCTCTGTTGTTTGTCTGGGTGTTATGGTCGCTAATGTAGCAATGCATATTATCCACGTCCTTGTCCTTGCATTGTATTGTATTGTACTGTCGGTCACTTTTTTGGTTATGTACTTTGTAAGGCGCTGCAGAACACTTGTGGCGCCATATAAATAAACGATAATAATAATAAAAGTACCCAAAACATAAACAGAGCACAATTAACAATTAGCACCACAGTTCTCAGTACAAAATACAGCTGGGAAGGTGAAGGCTGTCACTGAAGTGCTAGAGAAGAGGGCTGTGAGAACAGCAGGGAGGAGGACCCTTCTCTATAGGAGCATACAATCTAGGGGAGAGGGGAGACAGATGACATGAGGCATGAGCATGTGGATGGGGACCTGAGGGCAGGAAGTAGGTGAGGTAGAGATGGTTGAGGCAGAGGGTGGGGTGAGTGACCTGGTGACACGGTTATGTGGTGGAAGGGTATACTTTGATGAACAGGCGGGTTTTCAGTGCACATTTGAAGTTAATTGGAGAAGAGGAAAAATTACTGGTCAACTTATCTGTTTATGTACTTTATAAGGTGCTGCACAACACTTGTGGTGCCATATAAATAATTAATAATTATTATTAATTTGCATATTTTCACAGCAAGCGAGTGCATGCGATTGCAGCCTTGCAATCTGTGCTGAATCAGGTCCTTAGATCCACCAAATTTTTGGTGGTGTAGTGTGACCAGATCTAGGTTTTTGCCTAGGTTTGAAGTTCGTCAGGGCCGCACACACTGTCATACAATCCCATAAAACCGGGACACTCTTAAATTATACAGATTCTGAGGTTAAGGGGCTGGCTTTATACACACGCTGTCACACTCTTATCTCTTCTTAAAAGACTAATGAGTAGCTCAGCATTTGATATGTTCAGACTGTGGCATACAGCATAAGCAATCCACAATCTTTGATTCTGGCAAAGCTTAGCGTACGGAGATTAAAAACAGCAGGGGAGATTGATGCAGTCACACAGGTCTTCAATGTTGGTCTGCAGAGTGACAGGGATCAAGCAGATTCAAGATTATTGGGAATCTGCGTATGCACCTTACTCATACTGCTCATGTGCAGTACGGACCTTCGACCTCACACGCAGTCTGGCAGCAGACTGTCAGTGATTGAGAGTCTCCTGCCATTTCTGGGTGGGGAGGGGGTCATGTTGCCACCATTGGGGGAGAGTGGAGAGGCCAGGATCTCAGTCGGCTGATTGAGATTTCCTGGCCTCTTTTACTCATCTATGGAAGGGATCACAAATGATCCGATGCTGCATCTTTGATAACATGTTAGCAGTTGCGATAGCATATATGTCTGCAGCTAAATCACCTACTCTGTTCTGCAACGATTTCTGAAACTCAAGTGATTTTGAAAGCTACAGTATACCGATTTCTGTTCTGTAAGGCAGTCTGCCCCTGATATACCCCATTTCAAACAGTATGAGAATACTCTGCCTACACTATCATGTACTCCTAATTTGCAAAGTTATCCAGGTTATAGACAAGGACAATGTAAAAAAATGAAGGGTCCAGTCTTCAACCCGGGCAATGCCGGTTATCCCAGCTAGTTTTGAATAATGTTGAGTTGCATGTAGTTTTGAGTCATTAGATGAGCTGATTATACTTATTTAGCCTGTGTATCATATTATTACTCATGGAAGTCATGGTGGGAATTCACTATATTTTTTACAATTCCCAACTTCAATCTAGACAGAAAGTAATGTTTTCTAGGTTATTTAGTATTTGTCTATGCATTTTTGTGCTATCTTCAGATGTTTCATACTGACTTAATGACAAATCATCTTCCCTGTTATCAGCGGTCCCATATTTGCGGTGGTTTTGTCTGGTTACTATGCTCATGAAATGATAAATTGCATCATGGGATCGAGATAATAAAAGTTTGTTTTGTGCAGACATGTACAAATTTAAGATATTACATTTATTGAATGCTAGTGAACTATTTGTTACTAACTGTCATTTATTTGCAATGTTTTTGGAGAGAGTGACTAGGGAGCAGCCCAGCAGCTCAGGATGGGCTAGGCATGCCCACAATGTGATAAAAAAATGGGGATTCACCAAGTGGACAAATGGGGATTTGCCAAGTGGACACATTTCGTACCGTGAAGCCATACCATGTACCGCAAAGCCATATCCTCTTTTTGGGTGTGCACCAGAGGTGTGCACAGAGAGTCCCTCTCCCCACCTCCAGAATGTTGGGAGGTATGCAGCAGGGAGACACCGAATGAACATCTTTTTAGGTTGCACATACGTGCATAACTTATATGTAAATTTCAGGGAGGTTTTTATGGTATATATTTGCAATATACACTTTGAAAATATTTATCTATAATTATCTATTCACTAGAAAATAGTACTTCATTAATATAAATTAGACCTCATGAATATAAGTTAGGCTTCATGAATATAAATCAGACCTCATGAATATAAGTCAGACCTCATGAATATAAGTCAGACAGTGGGCCTGATTCAGAGCCGCTCGTAAGCGGCCGCTCGTTTGCTCCGAGCGATGTTCGCACATCTGCGCATGCGTATTGGTTTTAGTATGCATGCACGAACCAGTCAGTGCGGTCGAAAATCGTGTGCTCGAAAAATAGCGAATGCCTGCTAATTTGAGTGACAGAATGCGACGTTTGTGGGTGGTATCAGGGGAAGGTGCTTGAAAAAGGGGAGTGGAGATCCGAACATAGGCGTGCCAAACGGTCAAAACGGGCGTTTTAAGGGTGTGCATAATTAACAAAGCAGCGTCATTGACCACGTCACTTGGTTGTCTTTTAGCCTGAACTGCTCGCATGAATGCGGTAGGAAAATGCTACCACAAGCACTGCGAGCAGTTCATATGCCGTTCGATGTAATCAAATAAATAGCGGAGATGACGTATGATGCGAGCGGCCAGGGGGCGTTTTTTCCAAAATAGTGAGCACATGTTTCGTTCGCTCGTTCAGACATAGAGGCGTCAACAGACCGCAAAGAGCGAGCGCTTAATTTAAATAGCCAGCCCTTTTTATGAACGAGCGGCCGCAAATAGCGTCCGGCTCTGAATCAGGCCCAGTGTTTCAGTAATGTCAATTTCCTATCAAATGAATTGGCTACAGACTGGATCAGCCCACAAAACAGATGACTTCACGGTGTCTAAGATAATCTAATGGTGTTCTATGATTAGTATGGTGTGCATGGACTAGATATAAACACCATTATTGTATACTGTTTCAATAAGAATCAGGGGCCTATTCATCAAACTATAAATGGCCTGGTAACCATGTGGAAATGCTAGTTTTCGCATATTTAAGTTACCGGGCCATTCATCATCAAGGGTCCGATAGGACCCCCTTGGTATTCAGCAAACTCCGAAAATTTTCAATTTTTCTGAGTTTGTTGGCGAGAACAAGAATTACCCTTCTTCAGATGGCACTTGTTCTTGGATCCCCATTCCTTCCTAAAAAAAACATTCAGAGCCGTTTTAGCGAGCATGCCATTTCCCAGAGTATCATTAAAATGAATATATTAGAAGCAGCGTGCAGTAAAAAAAAAAGGGGGAAATTATTAAGTTCATAACAATTCAGGAAATAAATTTAAGATTTTTTTTTTTTAATTGTAGTGTGTTGCCAGTTATGTTGGAAGATATACTGTTGTTTGGAGAGAGATGACTCAGATTTTGGGCAAAGAAGTTCTTTTCCTGGCCAATTCAGATCTGACTCATTACCACTGGTGAATCAGGAATAAAATACTTCTGGCCTTCCACCATTATTAGATGTTTTTGTTCTTTGCTTCCTTGAAATGCAAAGAAAAAAAATAACATGAAATGCAGTACAATGATTCTTTGTTTACACTTCACTGTAAAATCTGGAAATATGGAAAATAAATTCATAGGAAAACAAACTAACCAGTAAAATAAAATGATATGCAAAAAAAAAATTAAGTTACTGTGGCCAATTGCTTTTCCTACAAAGCGTTACAATTGTTGTGGATGACTTTAAGGGAATTGCTTAGTTTAAATTGAGGGTAGACTTCAAAATGAATTACTCTAACCTCTCAGTCTCGGAGGAAGCTCTCTGCGCTAACAGTAGGCCAGATCTGAGTCATACATAAGTCTGAATGCGACCTTATCTAGCTATACCCTAATCCCTACTCCTAACCCTCCCCCTAGTACCATAACCACCCCCCCTTGCGCCTAACACTCAAAACAACGTCTAACTCTGACCGTCGGCATTCTGAAAATTCAACATTTTACATGGCAAATTTTTGTCAACAAGGTGTCTGTTGACATGTTGAGCCATGTTAGCATGTTGACATTGTGGTGTCGACATTAAGACAGTGTGTTGGCTTGTGTTCTCACAGGCTGGGTATAGGATGTGTTTTAATCAGATGTATAGAGAATACTGAAGTGTTTGAGGGGTCTAATTACTAAGCTTTGTTAGGCGATAAAGTGAATGGAGCTAAGGTACCAGCCAATCAGCTCCTAACTGTCTTGGGAGCTGATTGGCTGGTTCCTTATTTCTGTTCACTTTATCTCCTAACAAAGCTTAGTAAACAGACCCCTTAGTATATTAGCTGCAACAAATCCTGCCCTGATCGAGCACATGCCAACTCTCTAATGCCTGGCACCAATACTATAATATCATACTATAATTGCAGCCCCTAGATTCTTCTATGGAGCCAGATGCAGTAAAACATTAAATGATTTTATTCACACTAATCCTGATAATCCAGACACATCAGGTTCCCAATTCTAGTACATTAAGAATTCTGAGTTAACTATTTTTCAGTGGCAAAATCCAGACACTCCTAGGGAATCCATGACACATGAGAGCCCTTCCCAATACAGATGTTCAGCATCTTCAGTGCTTATCACTGGCTGCTGCTGGCTTCATTCTGGAAGAGTGCAGATCTGGTGTAATATATACCACTGTTCAAAAGTTTGGGGTCACTTAGAAATTTCCTTATTTTTGAAAGAAAAGCACTGTATTTTTCAATGAAGATAACACTAAATTAATCAGAAATATACTCTATACATTGTTAAATGACTAAACTAGCTGCAAACATCTGGATTTTAAAGGAATATCTACATAGGTGTATAGAGGCCCATTTCCAGCAACCATCACTCCAGTGTTCTAATGGTACATTGTGTTTGCTAAGAGCGTTAGAAGACTAATGGATGATTAGAAAACCCTTGAAAACCCTTGTGCAATTATGTTAGCACAGCTGAAACAGGTTTGCTCGTTAGAGAAGCTATAAAACTGGCCTTCTTTTGAGCTAGTTGAGTATCTGGAGCATCACATTTGTGGGTTCGAGTATACTCTCCAAATGGGCAGAAAAAGAGAACTTTCATGTGAAACTTGACAGTCTATTCTTGTTCTTAGAAATGAAGGCTATTCCATGCGAGAAATTGGCAAGAAACTGAACATTTCCTACAATGGTGTGTACTACTCCCTTCCGAGAATAGCACAAACAGGTTCTAACCAGAGTAGAAAGAGAAGTGGGTGGCCTGGTGAACAACTGTGTAAGAAGACAAGTACATTAGAGTCTCTAGTTTGAGAAATAGTCGCCTCACAAGTCCTCAACTAGCAGCTTCATTAAATGGTACCCGCAAAATGCCAGTGTCATGGTCTGCAGTGAAGAAGCGACTCCGGGATGCTGGCCTTCTAGGCAGAGTGGCAAAGAAAAAGCCATATCTGAGACTGGCCAATAAAAGAAAAAGATTAATATGGGCAAAATAACACAGACATTGGACAGAGGAAGATTGGAAAAAAGTGTTATGGACAGACAAATCGAAGTTTGAGGTGTTTGGATCACACAGAAGAACATTTGTGAGATGCAGAACAAGTGAAAAGATGCTGGAAGAGTGCCTGACGCCATCTGTCAAACATGGTGGAGGTAATGTGATGGTCTGAGGCTGATTTGATGCTGGTAAAGTGGGAGATTTATACAATGTAAAAGGGATTTTGAATAAGGAAGGCTATCACTCCATTTTGCAACGCCATGCCATACCCTGTGGACAGCGATTGATTGGAGCCAATTTCCACCTCCAACAAGACAATGACCCAAAGCACACCTCCAAATTATGCAGGAACTATTTAGGGAAGAAGCAGGTATTCTGTCTGTAATAGAGTGACCTGCACAGTTACCAGATCTCAACCCCATTGAGCTGTTGTGGGAGCAGCTTGACCATATGGTACGCAAGAAGTGCCCATCAAACCAATCCAACTTGTGGGAGGTTCTTCTGGAAGCATGGGGTGAAATTTCTTCAGATTACCTCAACAAATTAACAGCTAGAATGCCACTGCTGTAATTGCTGCAAAAGGAGCTTTCTTTGACGAAAGCAAACTTTGAAGGACAAAATTATTATTTCAAATAAAAATCATTATTTCTAACCTTGCCAATGTCTTGACTATATGTTCTATTCATTTTGCAACTCATATGATAAATAAAAGTCAGTTTTCATGTAAAACACGAAATTCTCTGGCTGAACGGTAGAGTATATATATATATATATGTAATTTACCGAATGGCTTCTTACACTGCATTACTTTGTATTACCTTCTCACTCTGCATCATAAAAAAATGGTGAAGACCAAATAAAATAGGTCATGTAATGTAAAGTGGTAATGTAGTATATTATTCTGGCTTAAACTAAATCAAGAAGGGCAAAAGATCCTAATTTATCTCAGTGCAGATTACTACCATGACCGGTGTCATCATTATTGGCAAATTTAGAGTAATTGTGTTGATCAAGTGAAAGCCCCTAGTGCGACATTTACCAATTTAGGTTCTTTGGAGAAAGAACAATTCCTTCCTGATCCAAAAATGTCAATAATGCAATTTCCCAGAGCTACAGAATAGGGGGCTCATCTTCCTTGTTAAACTTGTTATATACATTTTTCACCATTAGGTGGGACATAAGGGCCCTTACAAATTTTTGCTATGGGGCCTTCAAATACCTAGTTACGCCCCTGATCTGAACCCTTTCCGAATTCTGTTTTTAAATTTGCCATCATGACCTCATGGGATTTTCACAGCTTAACCACTCTTTATAGTAAAGAACCCTTCCTATGTTTATGATTATTATTTCCAATATATCATTGAACACATTGTGACAAATAATTTCTACTTAATATTATTTTGTTTTTGTTATATGCGTAATCACTAATACCTAATATCATGCCTAATGTGCTTAATCACTATACCTTATTACACAGTAATGCTTAATATCACTACCTGCGCCTTCCTCCCTGTCTGCCCCATCTGTGTCACTCCTGTTTGTCTGCCCCTCCCAATTAGATTGTAAGCTCTCACGAGCAGGGCCCTCTACCCTCTTGTGTTTCCCATTACTTATACCTTCATCTACTCCTCACTCCCCGCTAGGGCACCTAAAACTTGGTTGCTTACGTCCTGCTGCTTATTTGAGTGTTATAATGCAGCAATGTGTATAATCCTTGTCCTGCATTGTACTGTACTGTAAGTCACTGGTCTCTTGTTCACTTGTTTATGTACTGTGTAAGGCGCTGTGTAACATTTGTGGCGCTATATAGATAAAGGATAATAATAATACTGTACTTCACCATGTGTATATCTTGTAGCTAAAGCAGAGTGAGTACTGTGCGAATGTTATATAACTTGTGTTATTTCGCTCTGCACATTATTATTGTTATTATTGTTATTATTATTATTATTATTATTATTATTATTATTATTATTATCCCTTATACGGCACCACAAAGGTTCCACAGCGTCTTGCAAAGTACATAGACAAATGAGAACACAAGAAAAACAGTTATTAACAGTACAAAACAATGCAGGACAAGGACATGGTTTATAGACATTGCTGCATAACACTGAAATAAGCAGCAGGACGTTATGTGCTGTTTGGGGAGTTAGGACTGGCAGTAAATGATAGTATAAGTAGGGAAAGGAGAAGCCCATGAGGGAAGAGGGCCCTGCTCATGAGAGGGGAGGGGTGACACAGATGGGGTAGACAATGGGGAAGGAGCATGGAGCAGTGGGTTAGGATATGTGCTGGGGAATGTGTGTGTTTTAAAATGACCTGATGTTATGTCAAAATTAAGTTATTCGTTCATACCTCTTTAACATCAATTAGATTTTATTTATGTGTTATTTACATGAGACATGTACAAAATAAAGTTGTTGCACTTTCATTTTGTCTGTTACATTATAACATCAGAATACATCCAGCTAAAGATGCAACTATTATGGGACTGTCCCGCCATCCTAATAGTGAATACTTTTGTCCCAGCTGCTGGGTGCTATGCCATGCTACTGTGAGTGGGTGCTTCTCACATGCTAGACCCACCCACAAAGAGGTGCAGCCATGCCCAACATGCTGTGGCCACACTCCCTCCAGGGGGGGAGAGGACCGGAAAGTTGCTGTACTGGGGCCCAGGATTTCTCTTGGCAGCCCTGGAGGTGAAAAGGTAGAGACAGGATGAAGTGGAGCTTAGTGGTGGGGTAGCAAGGCAATGGAGGGAGGAAGGAAGGTAGGTGTTTGAGAATGGAGGAACAGGAAAGGTGGGGAAGAGAAGCAGAGGCTTGGAAGGGAGACAGTGGAGGGAAAACAGGGGAACAGCACGTGGAGTAGACTAGAAGGGGAGGATAGGTGTGGAAAAAGCAGGTGGACACTGTGGACACTGAATAAGGGGGGTGGTTGAAGTAAAGGTGTTCAAGTTGTGCCCAGAACAGTGCCTGGATAGGTGAGATGGGCTGAAGTAAGGGCATTGTAGCGTAGGCTCAGTACAGGAAGGGCATGTTCATATTACTGCGATCACATGCAGACTGGGACAAGCGTGTATCTTTGCCGGAGAAAGTCATATTAATTGTGGTTGCTCAACTGCAATTACAATTTACAAATAATGAATGATGACAGCACCCAGGACTATTTAACCACCCTGTGATTGGCTGAATTTGAGCTCTCTGCTGATTGGTGATTATAGCATACTATGCTATACTATGCGTGAGTGATATTGCTATTTTTAGTCTTTATACAGTGGATGGGGACTGGTTCTGCTGTATTAGAGGTTCATGCAGTTTTATTGATGCTTAATTTGAATGTGTTTGTTGCATGTAAATGAAATGGTTAAAAACATGGCCGCAAGTGGGACATAAGTGTATGTGACCCGTGGCTTCCACAAAGCAGAAGGATCTGTCACTGTTGCCAACTGTCACTCATTTCAGACAGTTGCCACTTTGCGTATGCATGCAAGTGCGGCTTTTTTAATAATGGCAAATAGTAGCTGAGTCTGCATGAGCCTCATTTTTACACAGGATTGTGTTTTAAGACTCCATGATTATTGTGTAACAGTTTCTTATCAGTATTTTTTTTTTTTTGGATCAAAACCACCCTAAACAGCTGCAAATATTACTTAGCACAAAAACTTTTCAGAGGGAGTTTCCTGCTGCTCACAGACTGTCTAATTGAACTACCAGCTGCAGCAACTACTTATATTATGGCTGAGGATACCATATCCACTAAATTGGAGTGATTTGTGTGCTTCTATAACTCAGGTTAACTCAACTATCTTTAAAGCTGCATACACACACAACGATTTTGTTACCAACGATTTTCTGAACGATTATCTGTCAGAGGCTTATCTTCCTTGCCAAATGTTCCTCGTCTGCTGCCCCGCTCTGTCAGTCCCTCCATTGGTTGCTGGTTTTCTACCGTATTCAATACAAAATACTCTTACTTACACATAAGGCTATTAACCAAACCACACCAACATACATCTCTTCACTCATCTCAAAATATCGCCCTACCCGACCTCTCCGCTCAGCACAAGATCTGTGTCTTTCATCCCTATGCATTACTTGCTCCCACTCACGGTTACAGGACTTTCTTCGGGCTGCACCCACTCTATGGAATGCCTTACCACGCACAATACGACTTTCCTATAGTCTCCAATCCTTCAAGCGATCCCTGAAAACACACCCCTTCAGGCAAGCTTATCAGATCCCAGAACTGCCCACACAACCTTCATAGTTTCCATATCTAATTACATCCCCTTTTACAGTCCACACAACCTCACACATCGTCTTTCTCTCACATCCTCATGACATTTGGCCGACATTCCTGTGTGACTGGATCATGCAGCCAACCAAGAAACTATGCATTGTGACTGGACCAAGATGCAATATATAGCACCTATCCTTGTGTATTACTGCCTATGTCCCTATAGATTGTAAGCTTGCGAGCAGGGCCTTCCTACCTATATATCTGTCTGTTATTACCCAGTTTTGTTCTATCAATGTTGACAATTGTAAAGCGCAACGGAATATGCTGCGCTATATAAGAAACTGTTAATAATTTTTTAAAGTGTAATTTTGAACTACAAACGATTTTTGCATATTCCCTTAATGAAAATTGTTGAGTTGGTCAGTTTGACTGAAGTACAAACGTGAACGCGCATGAACCATAATCGTTCATCGTTTTAATTTAGAAAGTGAACGATTTTTTCAATGATTAAACGATAAACGATATCGTTAACGATAATCGTTCAAAAAATCATTGGCCCTCATTCAGAGCCGCACGTTAACAACAGTACGCTCGTTGCGTTCCGATGTTGACTAACCGCGCATGCGTCGGTGTTACACTGCGCATGTGCGTACGGCAGATTGCGTTTTTTTTTCTCTCGTTCCTAAAATAGCGTACAGGAAGTGACATGTCAAATGTGATTGACAGAACAGGGCGTTTTTGGGTGTTGACGGGGGTGGAGATGAAAACACGCAGGCGTGGCGAGGCGTTTTTGGGGCGTACATACATTAGCAAATGCGAACGTCAAATGTGTTCGGACCGTCTCATACGTCACTGAAACATCCGCTTTCCCTTCAAAATGCTCGCACAGCTTAGGGTCAGGATTACTCGACCACATTGGCGATGGCCTTCTCCTCCGTCCCGGGACTCCACGATGGTGCTGCGATTAATCGCGGCTGGTCAGTAAAGTAATTAGTGTTGGATTGAAATCCGGCTTGGTATGTGTTTGGAAAGCAGTTTATTGGGATAGCACAAAAGCGTACGCAGGTGGAAATCAGAGCTGCTAATGTCATGATTACACAATCAATTAGCGTACATTTTTGGTGTTTTATTTTGGCCACAATTTGTTGGTTATGGCCTATTGTAACAATAATGTCATCATGTTTTAATTAGCTCCCCTTTTTTTTGGTTTACTGTGGAATTTGCATCGCTATGTGATTTTTGAAACGTTCCTTAAAGAGGCCTTTTTTTTGTTTTAAGAGGGTCAGTTTTTGCCTTTAGGGCCAGGATTAAATGTAACCCATTTGTACAATAATGTCACAATACAATGTCAGTTTTTTGTTTTTAATTTATTGTTTAAACACAAACAAATTGGCCTAATATTTTGTTGCCTTTTTTTGTGGCAAAGATATTTGATCAAAAAAAAAAATAACCATAACTGCTAACATAAGCGTAAATACAAAATTTAAAAACATTTCACGAGAAAGGAGAGGGAAGTTTTGACCAGAAAGGAATATGAGCCAAGCACAGAAGGAGTGTGGGAAAAGTCGCCATTGCTGTCACCGTTTTCTCGCCCGTTTGGCTGGGTGAGGGTGGGCGCCAGACCGGGTCCGGGATGCCATCGGGCTGGCCTGTCCAGAGGCAGATGTTGTGGCCTCTGGACTAGGCACAGGGCTAGGCACATTTGGAGGAGTGGCTGATGTTGTGCCAGAGGTGGAGGATCCGGATGTTCCGGCAGGAAGGGAGGTCGGCTCCACCATGTGCTGGCGAACGAGCTGCTCCAGGGCATCGGCGATGCGGATGTTGGCCCTGGTATTTTCCGCCAGGGCCTGACCAATGGTCACGTTGGCCGCAGCATTTTGCTCCAGGGCCTCAGCCACCCGTATCAGACTGGCGTCCATCCTCTGCAGAATCTCCGTATGGCAATCCGATTTAAAATTGAGTTCTGTGAGGAGGCCCACTGCCTGCGAGGGGGCATGCCCTGGACTGGCTTCTGCAGGGTCCTCAGCCGGATGTACTGGTTCCTCCCCTGCAGAGCCAGCAGAAATTCTGCGGCCAAGACTCCCCTCTGGAGCAGACTCATCCGCCTCTGTCTCTGTTAGGAAATTGGAGAAAAGACTCACATTAGAATCTACATATTGGCACAATAGCATTTCAGAGTTGGTGACATCACAAGACTTACCTTGGCCAACATGAGGAGCCGCAAAGTCTGGCATGTCCGTATCCATGTTGGACACGCCAAACACCTCCACAGCCTGCACACACCCCTGTGCCATCTCTTCTAAGTCTGTCAACTCCAATGACACAGGGGTGGGACCCCCACCTGTCCCCCTTGCATGCCTAGCCCTGTCGGCAAGTTTTTGTTTGAGACGATATTTGAAGTCTGCCCATCTGTGGAATGAAATTGGAACCATTATCCTTTTTTTTACAATGGGTTTTGTTTATAGGATGGGAAAGTGTTTACTTACCGCCGTTTGACATCCCGGGCTAGACGGACATAATCACCCACCCTATTGACAGCAACGGCGACCTCCTCCCACATTCTCCACTTCTGGCTTTGGCTCATATTCCTGGCTGCCTGGGGCAGGATGTCAACGCACTTCTGGATCAAAACCTCCATCTCCTTGCTTGTGAAATGTGGCTGCCTTTTTTTTTTGGCAGCTTTGGCGGGTTGACTGGGGCCAGCAGTCTCTTCCATGTCATCCTCCTCACCTATTTGGGTAAATATGCAGATTTAGCCACTTCACAACTTGACCAATATATTTGTTTTAAAATAATCATGGAGACAAAATGCATGAAGGCCTTACCGCCGGATTTTTGGCCATTGTTTCCCTGGTCTGAAGCCATGTTTCTGCTTCCAGAATGAAATCAACCAGAAATTCAATGTGATTTCGTGACGTATTTATACATGCGTCCTTTGTTTGCGGCCGCATCATTGATTGTGCGTCCCTATGATTCATCCTTAATTTGTGCGGGAAAATAAACACTATTTATGGCTTGGTGTGTGTGGAGTCGAGGTGGGGTTGTTGGATTGTTGGCGGTTAAGTTGTTTGGATTTGGTTGTTTGCGGTTGGAGGATTTGGCAGAGTTGGTTTTTTGTTTGTTTTTGCTACAGTTCTTTTGTTTTTCCGTTCGCATTTTTTTCCTTTTTTCCACATCCTTTCCTGATTTGGTAAGTTTTGTGCAGTCAAATTTGTGGCCAATTGGTGTCTTCTTCTGTTTTGTGGTTAGTTAATTTGTTTAACACTCATTTCATCTTTTTTAGTTTTTTTTGGCTTTCGGACCCAAAGACGTTTTTTTTGGAAATCTTATATATTCGAGTTGGGTAAGTCCATTTTTTGTCTTGCATTTGCGAACTAATTACCGCATTTTTGACAGTTGGTGTAGTGACTTGCATTTGCGAATTAATTACCGCATTTTTGACTGTTGGTGTAGTGACTTGCATTTGCGAATTAATTACCGCATTTTTGACTGTTGGTGTAGTGACTTGCATTTGCGAATTAATTACCGCATTTTTGACAGTTGGTGTAGTGACTTGCATTTGCGAATTAATTACCGCATTTTTGACTGTTGGTGTAGTGACTTGCATTTGCGAACTAATTAACGCATTTTTGGCGGCTTATTCATCATGTAATCCAGTTCTGCTTTTCCCTTTTCCATTTTTGGGGTCCATTTGAACCCTATTTGACGTACGGTGTGCAATGTCGTTTTCATCGATGGCCAAATGTGTGTTTCGGCTATTTTCTGTGTTGGCTTGCAACAATTTGAAAAAAAAAAATTCACCCTCTAAATTTTTGAAGTCTCATTTTTGACTTTTTTACAGTTTATACGTATCATGACAATACCCCGGCATGTAAGCAGCTATGGATGGTATCAGAAAGCTAAGTTGTTTTTTCTTACTTTTGGGGTGGCTCAAAAGCCTTACATTGTAAACTTTGAATTTCAGGTAGATCTGGGGCGAATTGTTCTGGCCCTGCTCCCGGAAGACGACCAACCTCAAACTCGTCCCAGGCGTAGGCATCGTAGGCATGCAAGGCCCCAGATATTTCGAACACGTGTCACCCTTTTTGGAATGCCCGATGATGAGGTTTTAAGACGCTACCGTCTACCTCCCAAAATCATCATAGACACTCTCTCATTAATAGAAAGTGATCTTGAGCGGCAAATTGACAGTCCAACAGCAATACCACCACTGACGCAATTTATGGCGGTGTTACATTTCTGTGCCTCAGGATCGTTTCAAACAACGGTGGGAATAGTGGCGGGCATCTCCCAATCCTCCTTTTCCAGGATCCTGAGGGCAGTGATGGAGGCACTTTTCAAGCACCTCCATCATTTTATTAAAATGCCTTTGGATATGGGTGCCCTTAGTGTGGCCAAGGCCAATTTTTACCAAATAGCTGGCTTCCCACACATCATAGGGGTTGTGGATGGTACTCACATACCACTTCAGCCTCCAGCACGGCTGGAGGCAATATTTAGAAACAGGAAACACTATCACTCCCTGAATGTAATGGTGGTATGTGATGCCTCCCTCCAGATCCTGTCCCTGAATGCTAAATTACCCGGAAGTGCTCATGACTCCTTCGTCATCCGGCAATCAGGGATATGGCAGAAATTAACCAACCTACAAGCTGGTGATGCGTGGCTTCTGGGTAAGTGGAAACCTTTAGTACATAACAATGTTAAGCTTGATACACAGTGTTCCTGATGTGGTCTATTTTTGTTCACAGGAGACAGTGGATACCCTTGCATGTCCTGGCTGCTCACTCCTTATTTGGCTCCCACACCAGGGCCACAAAGTGCGTATAATTCCGCACTTACAGCCACCAGGCAAGTGGTGGAGCGCTGTATCGGCCTTTTAAAAGGCCGATTCAGATGCCTCCACCGCTCTGGTGGCGAGCTCATGTATGTGCCGGATATGGTGTCTAAAATTGTGGTCCTGTGTGGGATATTTCACAACATTGCCATAAGGAGTGGTGTCCCAATGCAGCCAGAGGATGCCTTACCTGAGGATGGCCCCCCCGAGGTTGGTCGAAGGTCAGTATGTGGGGGGGCCATACGCGATGATGTGGTGGCCAGATTTTTTAGGTAAGTTTGAACAAAACTCCAGTGTTTATACCTAATGTGTTTGTGTTTGTTTGCGAACATCTAATTTATTTTTATTTTTCTCACCATCTTCTGTTTGTTCACATAATCTTTGCCACTCCAACGCTCACTACTTCCTGCTACCCTTACCAAACCTGGATCTGGTCCTTTTGGGCATATATTCTGGAACCCATATCGCAACGCCATGTTTGTGGAATCATGTTGGCATGCTCCTTCGTCAACCAGTTCTTGATTTTGTGTTTTTATTTAATTATTTCTGGGTATGTGTTGTATTTGAATTTATCACTGTGTTTTTTTTTTGGGAGTGACCACTTTGTTTTCTCTGTTATGTTGTGAATAAATGTTTGAAGAGTGAAATGGTCTTCCTTTTTTGGGACGTTAACAGCAAGTGTAACCAGGTTAACACAAGTTACATTTGACTAAGGGGTAAACCAGTACTGACGCCAGTTGAGCTAAACTGAAATATGTTTTCAGCTTCCCAATCCACACCAAAAGGAAGCCTGGCCCAACCTTGGGATTTGTAAGATTGGCCTAAGCAGCTTGCGCACCAAGTAGGAACTTGGAAAATGTAGAAATATGTAATTGACACTACACCCAAAAAGGGAAATGACATTGTTACTGTTATGTGTTTCTTGTGTCTGTTTGACATACAAAGACAAAACACAATCTAACTTTTAAAAAAGGCAAATCCTTGCAGGAACAGTCTACTTATGTCAGGCTAAACTATCTTGGTTTTGGTTTTTAAAAATGAGCCACAACGTATATTTGTCTTAATAAATTTAATTGGAAAATAGAACAAAAATAAAAAAACTAATGCCGAAGGAGGCCAGACAGCCGGTCGAGGGCCACCAGAATGCCGATGACATGTTGGCGCATCTGCCCCACAACATCCGCCACCTCTTGCCGACGCCTCTGTTCCTCTGGGTGAGAAAAGTGTGTGGGTTAATACAACAATAGGGAATCCACATAAAAAAAAAAAAACACAACCAAATCACTCCTAAACCCAAAAACAAAACAAAAAAGGGGGGGCTGGCAAAAATACAAGGCCTAGGTACAAATTCCCACAGGTATGAGATGTGTATGTTTAAATCACCAGGAAGAGGTAAAGGCAAACCTTCACAATCACCAAAAGTCAAGCCACAAAAACACGAAGAAAGGCACGACACATGATTACATACAAACAGTTTGTGCTTTAAAAAAAAATTAAAAAAAACATACCGGGAGACAAAACGGGAGCTCCGGGCAAACCTCCATGATCCTCCTCGGAGGATCCGTCATTACCCAAAGAATGGGGCGGAGTTATGATGGACTCCGGGGAGGGGGTAATTGGAAGAGGGGTGGGTGGAGGAGAGGGGGAAGTGGGACGGAGGGGAAGGAGGCCCGACATTTCCGGGAGAGGGTCTGGGAAGGATGGGGAGGAGTGGGGAATAGGGGAAAGATTTGGGGTGGAGTGTTGGCTGGGGGTTGGGGATAGTGGCCGGGAACGCCGTCTGGACGGACGGTGACGGCGGAGTCTTGGCTGTCCCCCTAAAATATGTCAAAGAAATTGCGTTTAGTTTATGGACAAATCCGGGCAACCAAACTAAAAAAAAAAAAATAAAAAAAAAAATAAAAAAGCCAAATAGCAGTAGAATTAATAAATCAGAAATAGAGGGGAAACATGCACACGCAGATATGAGTACAAATAATAAATAGAACAGACAGGAAAACATGCACACGCAGATATGAGTACAAATAATAAATAGAACAGACAGGAAAACATGCACACGCAGATATGAGTACAAATAATAAATAGAACAGACAGGAAAACATGCACACGCAGATATGAGTACAAATAATAAATAGAACAGACAGGAAAACATGCACACGCAGATATGAGTACAAATAATAAATAGAACAGACAGGAAAACATGCACATGCAGATATGAGTACAAATAATAAATAGAACAGACAGGAAAACATGCACACGCAGTTTGCCCCACAAACACAAACATTAAAACCACAATACATAACACTTACTTGCCAGGATCTGCATGCGAAAGCATGCCAGCAAGCGGGGCGTTCGCCGTTGCAGGTCGGACCACCTGCGCTCCAGCTGCCCGATGTTGCGGCGTGAGCCGAAGGACCGCAGGCGGGACCGTGCCTCCGCATACGCGGAGCGCTTCTGCCGGTTGGTCATGGGTTGAGGCTGGCTGGTGATCCGGCGATCCATGACCTCCGTAAGCACCAGCAGCTCGCGCCTGGTGAATGCGGAGGCTCTCATGATGGCAATGGTGTTTTTCTTAAAAATCATTTTTGATAAAGTGTGTAAAAATTTTCTGATTGGCTAATGTATTTTGGAAATTGACAGGAGCAATTTTATTGGTTAGTGTATGAGTCATGTGTTCGACAGGGCCAGAAATCTCTGGAGAGTTAGGATAGGCTTGATGCAGTGACATGCGTAAGCAAATTTAAATAAAGAAATGAACCCAGGGAAATATGCGGGGATCCACAGCAATAGTACAATTGTTTAATTGTGGTTCACATGTTTTTTGAACAATAAAAGCGAATGTTTCATCCGTACGTATTCTGCGGGTAAACACAAACACGGACAAGAGTAAAGTTTCTTGCATTGTGTTGAAAAAAACAAACAATTAAGCTAATTGATACATTGATTGGCATGATACGATTGATGGAGGTAGGCAGAATAAAGGAGCAGGTAATCGACATCTGACAAGGCCACTTCCTGTTTATACTTGTGCGTGCGTTCCTTTCAAGCCATTTCGGGGATGTACGCTCGCTATTTTGTACGCTCGTTAGTTAGAGGAGGGGTCGTCAGAGTTTTGGGCGGAATTTTAGATGCGAACGAAAATACGAGCGAGCCATTGAATTTAAATATTTTTGTACGTACGCCTAACGTACGTGCGCCCGCTTGCGAGTGGGTCTGAATGAGGGCCATTGTGTGTGTATGCACCTTGAGGCATTTAACTGATTTTTTAAACTGTAGATTTTTGTTTTTGTTGTTGCTGCTAAAATGTATGAATGCTGATTGTATTAAAATACACAAGCATATGAATGCAATACAGAAATGCAGTGGCATGTCTATAATGGGTGCAAGGTTGCACAGTGCACATAGGGGCTAATACAGAGGTGGACGCTGTTCCGATTCAATCGCAAATTGTTCTGCAGTGCGCATGTGTGGTGATGGTGCTGCGGCTTTGGTCACACTGTAGTGTTAAGCACAGTTTTATTTACATCTTGCAGGTGTTTGGGGAGGCGACGGGGAGTGTTCTAATAAATGGAGGCTTCTCTACGCCGTTTTGGGGACATGCTGATGCAAGCAGCTGCATCTTCCGACGCAGATTCACCGGCCTCTGCAGCTTAGTTGCGGTGGACATTCTCAGCAACCTTAGGGTTACTCATATGTCTGATGGACCGTGCAATGGTTATCCCATGCGGTGTCTTCAGATTCATGCTCGAGTTCTGAGAAGCCGGTGGTGGGAGTCTAACTTCAAAAGACGGCACCTGCAGCATTTGTATACCTTCTCAGATCTGCTGCTACCGAAGACGCCACACTTATTCCTCTTCCATCTACCTCTGAATCACCCCCATAGGCCCTTGAGTCAGGAATGTCAGACATAATTCAGTGAAGCTACTGTATGGTTAAACTTCTTACACTACACTACACTCCATTCTTCAATTCCATAAGGCATCACCTTACATTTACATGTTGCCTCATAATGTCCTACCTCTGTCTCCATTAGATTTTTTCATCTCTTAATCAATTTTATTTTCTTTAAAAAAATTATTTTCCTAACTCCAAAATCAAACCGAAGGCTTTTTATTTGATATATTAAGAACATTGTTTGATGTATTAAATTCATAGCTGACTCCGAAGATTTATACCAGAAAAGGCAATCTAACTAAATGGCAGTGAAGAAATATTTCTGTAGCTATAACTGGTATGTTCCAGCATAGTTCTATGAAATAGTCGATTCCTTAGCAGAAGGTGAGAGATGAGTCTCACGGGACTAAGTACCCACAGGAGGAGAGAGCACAGACAAATAATATCTGCCTGTAAATGTTCCAGCTGAGGATGTTTGGAAATAAGTGAAAAACAAAAATTCAATTATATATTGTCCCCCAATAAAATCATTCCGACCCCCTGGCTAGGTGGCAAGTGGGCATGTACACATAAGAGAAATAGAGATGTGCGCGGACCCCCGTGTTTTGCTTTTGGATCTGGATTCATCTTCGTGTTTTGGTTGGGGATAAAAATCGATAAAAAAGCTAAAAAGTCAGAATCCAAAACCTGAGTTCTGTTTTAAATCTGACTTCCAAACCAACAACAGATCCAAACCGGGACTCAGTCCGAACCAGTCACAAAAGTGAATCTGAACCTTGACCTGGTTCTACTTGGAACCCCTAAATTCAGGTGTGTTCGGATTTCAGAAATCCAGACCCGCCATCTTATGAGAAGATGGAAACAAAAAAATCACTGCCAGAGTTGGAATGCACGGTGGAGGCGATGATCTGTCACAGCCCCACACCAGCTGGCATCAAAAGCCATGCTGGGCCGCCTCTTGGGGGAAAAGAGAGAAAGAGCTAGTGGATCCAACCACTCCAGCCTTCTATGCTGAGGTCCAGGGATTGTCAGGATGCTGCACCCCAGGGAAGAAGGAAGCAATCTTCCCTGGGGTACACTTTTTGGGGCTTGTTAGGATGTTCCTCCACTAGAGGAGAACCTGCCACTGTGTTTGAGGTGAGAGAGGGGGATAGTCATAGAGCAAGGAGCAGGAAGGGCTGACAGAAGATGTCAGAGATCTGGGTGCTGAATATGGAAAGCTGTCTCTCCCTAATTCATCGGCCAGGGCCCCCATGAAACTTCTGCACCTCAGGTGACATGTCACTGACACCTGGATGGTGTTCTGCCTTTGGGAGATCTCCCTTTCTTCGAGGCTGGTGTTAATTGTTGGAAGAAAGCACAGTTTGGAGATTCATATAACAACATTTTTAATTATAAGCAGGTCTGATTTTAAAGTTAATCATGCTTTGAGTTAAACAGATGCAACATGGCTCTCCAGCTGTTGTAGAACTACACGTTTCAGCAAGGGGATCTGAGGTCTTGTAGTTACACATCTGGAATTCAAATCAATGACCACATATGCATTCTGCTATAGTGCACACATGTGTCATAAAGTAATAATTGACTTCCTTGGCACAATTAATAAGGGTCTGCTGCATAGCAACTAGTGAATGATATAAACAATAAGAAAAAAAGAGCAATGATATAAATCCACATTTGCCCTTGTACTGCTCTGCCCCTGACTTATACCTTCCTAGACTTGTGTGAAAATTCAGCTCTGATCAAGTGGGAATATCATATGACGCTGCGTTGTACACTGATCATCTGTCATCATGACTGCAGGAGGAAGCGCAGGTGATTTGTGTCAGGCTGAGCTCCCCCCTTTAATCTATGGTTCAGAGCAACAGTGCAATGACTGGGGAGGGGAGAAGAAGGAGTCTTTTCCTGTGATGTGTGTTTGCTTGGTGTCAGTGGTAGGGACCAAGCTGCATATTCTGCCTCAGGCAGCCCAAGGGGATTGAATACAATGTAAAGTATTCATCTGCCTGCAGGTTCTTCAACTAATGCAAATTTTCATTAATATAAATAAAGACTTGTACATTGTAGATGAAAACATGACTAAGTAAGAACAGCCCCAGGTTTTACTGATTCTGTCACTGAAATTTTTTGTTTCCTTCAAATGTCCCTATTTTTCAAAACTAAGCAACTGGGCACTTCAATTTCTCCTATATAATATGCAGCACTCACTTATATTATTCTTAGGGCTTTACCAGTTCATATTTATTAAAGATGGTTAATTTAAAATGCAAAAATAAAATTACTATCATGGAATGTGCCGTGGTGACAGTTGTACTACACCAAGGTCCACTTCAGCCACTATGCACTGGCTCAGTAGCAAAATGTCCCTGGACAATAATTTCCAATTCTGTCAACTACAATGAAGGATGCAGATTAAGATGAGTGGGAAGGTCAGACACCTGGGCCTTTCTGGAGGCCATGCCTGCTCTGGAGTTGGCACCTGGGGTTTCCTCGAGACCCTTGCCTGCTATTGATGCATAGCCATGCCTCCACCATGCTCCCCAATGTGTCCTCCATCATGATATCCATTGTGGCTCCACCCCATGTATGCCCATGCCCCCCTAGTATACGGGCCGGCCG
The DNA here is from genome assembly GCA_031769625.1 of Taudactylus pleione. Classification (NCBI taxonomy): domain Eukaryota; kingdom Metazoa; phylum Chordata; class Amphibia; order Anura; family Myobatrachidae; genus Taudactylus; species Taudactylus pleione. Next base: position 4,846,150 of record JAUIMM010000757.1, on the reverse strand, counting down.
GTCTCTTGGCAGCCCTGACTATAATGTGTATCAGAAACTTCTTATCCATCCAGTATTCCCTATTGTGCAGTTCAAAAATGTTTAACATCCACATTTATAATTTGACAAATGCCAGTGAGTCAGTGAAGTGATGGCAAGCTGTGGATCCAAACATCACATGACTGACTACTGACTGCTGTCTCTCGTATTTATATTACGCAACAGTCATATGAAGCAACAGGGATAAAATATACTTCAACCAGATAGTCATTATGCCAGACTTTTCTAAGCTATAAAATATTCTGACATACTTTAATATAAACAGGAGAATTGAAAATGATTGCTTGGCCCTAAGATGTTTTTCCTCCATCCATTTCAGTATACATTCTAGAAATTAAACTCTATTTATGGATAACTAAATAACACAAATAAACATCCGACAGAGTTGAAAAATCAGCTTTGATTATGCATGAAAACCTACAATGTCATTGTGTATTCTTGTGTCGTTTTCTGATTGCCTGTTTATTTTTACAGGGCTGCTGGCGAGCCTATGGAAGAAGAGTCAGCTTTGTAAAGTGCCAAGTTCTCCCTGATATATCCTGTGTGTGACTTCATTGTGTATTCCCCTAAAGGCACCCTGAGACATGTCTTGTCTGCTGCTTGGGTGGCACAGATCCTATGGATATAAACATTGGGCACAACATTCTAAGCGGCAGCTCTGCGCATTCACTGAATTAATTTAAAATCACTTTCAGCAGCTGTATGTAACATTGCAACACTGGAATTGCTGTAAACCAACTTTAGGAGAAGCGTTGATGGTTATATTTCTGTAAACTCACTACAGAACTCATATAGGAGTCTGAGCAGTCAGCAAATGCACAATGTGTATTTTCCACTTGCTGAAAGACACTTAAAATTGAGACATTTCACATATCATAAAGAATGTTTTCATTGTTTATAGATTACAGCTATACATCAGGTGTATTTTTGCAGCCTGAACAAGTATGGATCTCGTTACATAAAAATTAGCAAGTATATTGGAAAAATATATACAAGAATTCTACAAAATACTGGTTTAGCTTTATTAAAAGCACAATGCTTTTTTCATTGTTAATTTGATCTGAAAACAATGCTTTCAGTGTCAGATATTGGCAATCAAATTTTACCTCACCCTTACCTGTTCTTTTGCAAATATATTGGAAATACAAAGTTGCTTGAAGTGGACCTATCTCCTGGGCACAGGAGAGGCAGTCATTTTGTGGGCTGTGCCAGTATTCAGTCTATCAATTTTCTAGGAAGTCATGACATCATTGATGTTTCAGGCACAAAGTGAACTGCTGGGCTAAAGAAAAAGTGCAAAGATATTTAAATAATGGTCACATGAACATTCAATCTGGTAGCTGCACAAATCATTTTTAATAAGATCATGATTTAGAGGCAAATATTCCTTAAAGGCAATTATAGGACGTCACATGATAAAATATTAGTAAAAGTTGTACTTTTAATTACTATTACTATAATTATGAAAACAGCAAATTATTATTATTTTTTTTCAGTACTCGGGAACAATTAGGTTCCTATTTACTACAATAGGCATTAAAATGCAGATTGTAGTGTGATATCACTGACTAAGTTTGCATTGCGAATTCAGGCAATATCACAGGGATTTCTTAAAAATCCCTTGCAGGGACAGAGCTTGCGATAAAGCTCTGTCCGGGCGAATCCCTCTGCAGCTTTTTCACTGTATTTTTTGCAAAAATGCAGTGAACAGGTGCCCGCGCTTGCACCAACAAGCCACCGCTGTCCCCTCCCTCCGCGATCGCGACCGCCCCCCCATGACCTCCCCATTTAATTTGACTTCACTCTGGGGAACGGGGCTCCGGTGATGTCCTCTGTGGCTCCAGTCAGCTGGTCTCCCATCATGCACTGTGACCCGGTCAGCTGATGACCGGGTCACAGTGCAGGATGGGAGACCAGCTGACTGGAGGGAGGACATCACTGGAGCCCCAATCTCTGGTCCCTGGACTCTGGTAAGTTTATTTTTACTATTTGTTTTTTTTAGCAGTGTATCAGCTTGTGGTCTGTTTAGACAACACACCTGATCACTGGGGCCGGTTCGGGGCTCTGCTCTGTCTGTTATAGCAGAGCAGGAGTCCGGTAACTGGAGGAAACCCTGGATAATGCCACTTTCAGGTGGCATTTTTATCACAGGGCTTCCCCGGTATTTTTTCACATTTTATATTCAGTAACTACCAGACAGATCGAATTTCCGATTAGAATTATGGGAAATGCGATCTGATTACTAAAAATATGTCATAATTAGGGCTTGGAGTAGAATTTTACCCCAATTGCCCTTTAGTAAATTTAGGTGATACTAAAATAGTGTGAAAAGAGTGTGAAAACAGAAGCTGCTTTCTTGTGATTTTCGAGAAGCCATAGGCTACCAACCTGACCACTTCAGAGTTTTATACCTTTGCAAGCTACAGTATGTAGCCATTGCCCCACAGCATTTACAACATATAGCTATGTCCTCACATGAAATTCCCTGTGTCTCTTTTTGAAACAATGCTATTTAAAGGCATTCATATTTCACTGGGTTTGGATGGATCTGCTCTGGGCCCCATTCTGTATCCCCATCAATAACCCATCCTTGGCCATGTGCTTGATGACCTCATTCATGCAGAATTCACTATGTACATTACCTTATTGTGAAGGAGGGTAGAGAATAGAGTGGGATTTCTACATCGGAACTGCTTGTATTGTTTGGTATCCTGGCACAGTTATCCATATAATGAGAAAAAGCAGTGTTGATATATTCCCTAGCAATATTCCAATCATAGCACTTGATAGTCGCCTGACTTCTAAGGCATTATTCTTTCTTTTTTCATATTTTTCTAACTGAAAGGATATATATTAAAGCCATAAGTGAAGATTGTCATGCTTTCTATTCAGAAATATGAAAGAAACCTTAATTAAAACAAGATTTTTGGGAAGGCCATGATATGAAAGATCTGGTACAATATGGTTTCGTTTACAGCAGACTCAAACCTGTAAATCAAAGATGAAAGATTTCACTCAGATAGGATTATATAATTCTTTTTTGTTGTACTCTTATACTGTTTGGTGCTTGCATTTTAGGTTTGTTTAGGATTAGCATACATTTTTTAAAAATTATTTTATAACATGAATGCAAAGAAGTGCTGATACAATGTTGTCGAAACACGAAAGCTTTTATTTCAGGCACATAAAAAAGGTACATGAAGACTTTTACTGTGGAATGATTTTGTTAAAATAAAAAATGCACAACTGACAAAGACATAAATAAATCAGCTGAGGCAATTTTAAGGGTTTGCTGTCATTGGTTAGCATTTTTTTATTTTTAGTACTTGTGTAGCTAACTTCAGGTGGCATAACTGCGGTTCATATTACATGGACTGCAAGATTAGAATACAGGTTACGGAATACGGAATATTTTTGGAATGACTGAGATAAAGAAACCTTTAATTTTTGATGGTTCAATGTACACAAACTTTGTCTAAGGCACAAATTATTAAAAATATTGCATAAAATTACCTTCAGGCTGTGTGTATAAGGTGTATAGGAAACATAAATGAATTTCATTTCTGTACACAAACTTTGTTTGAACCACTAAATTATTGAATATATTGTATAAAGTTATCTGCAGGCTGTGTGTATAAGGTATAGATAACACATAAATGCATTCTGTGTGTATATTTGGGTCCTATTCCCAAGATATGTCATTATAGTATACAAATATTCCAAAATACAGAATATTCCGTTATCCAAAACACCCCTGGTCCCAAGCATTTTGGTTATGGGAGACTCAACCTGTAATACATATGCACAGTAAAACTTTTATCACACGAGACCATTTTAAGGCACTAGTATTAATAAGCATACTTGTTTTTTATGGCATATTAATTGTTTAAATAAAACCTAAAATTATTAGCAAGATCAATTTAATTTGCAAATTGAAAGGTACTGGCCTTAACAGGCTGGTTCATCTTGATTTGTAAACACAAAGTATGAAATACCCTACAGTTTAGCACTTGACTCCTATCTATTCTGAAACCATTTATTAATTTTCCACATGGATGTAATCACATTTTAAAAAATAAGAATGTACAATGCTAAATGCCAATCGATTTCTGTAATTATTATAACACACCAATTGTACTTATTTATGTATGTAATTAAATAATTTATTTCCATTCTGAGAAACTAAAATATTGTCACATATCACATAAACTCTTTTGTGGCACATTTGAATATGCCAGTTTTCACATATGGATTAATTATTACTACAGCACCTTTCTTATGACTTAGTATCCAGCCCTCATTCTGTCCCCCTAAGTGCAAGGAGTCATAAGCCCATAATGTGCTAGGTACGTCATGGGTATGGAATTTTTTAGTGCACATGCGCAGTTGGAAAATACGCATTTTGCGAGACGGGCAAAAGTGCAAATGCATCTTCATCCAACTCAGCACAAACTCCCATGTGAGAACAAATTGTTTGAATAAATCTGTAATCAATGATGGAAATCACATTTATTAAAGCTGACAGTCTGTAAGAACAACTAAGATAGAGTTTTGCATTAGGAAGGATTAGGGTTCTGATATATGGTTCTGTGAAGTAAAGATATGATTTTCAGTTATGTAAAAGAAAAAAAATAGTTATTTTTGGCTAATTATTATGGGATACAGTTATATTTATTCAGAAACAATATCAACTATATGATACCCTTAACAATTTTTTTTGCTGTAAAGTATAAGATTATCTTAATGTACTTATTGAATTATAGATTTATTTGTTTTGCCAAATATTTGGACTAATTAGTTTATGATTCAGTATTATTTTTGCATTTTTTCTTTTAAATTGTCCTATAAAAAAACAGACATATAAAAACATTATTAAACCACTACTATGTAAAATATATTTAATATAATAAATTGTAATTTCTGAAAGTTTGTGCACAGCACATTGACTGGTGATTGTTTTAAAAGGTATTTTTTTAAGTGTTAACATACATTGACATTACAAAGTTAAACTTTATGTGAGTTTTTATATTTTAGGTTATTCCAGAAATTGATGCACTTTATCTATAGGTACAATGATTAACACATGCTCATACGGCATGTCACATGAAAGTACTGGATTTAACTTTATAATGGCTGAAAACTATGTACAATACAAAAAGACATTCTTTTAAAATCAAAACTGCCTCTAATGGTCACACTGGTTAAAACTTGAAGACAAATAATATATATATATATATATATATATGCACACAAATTTCAGTTCAGAATCTGAATAGATTTTGCAAATTAACTGTATATGTACATGCAAATGATCTTTGTTTTTTTTGCTTACTCCAGTGTCAGATACTTTATAAGGTAACATTAAGAATATTATTTCTTCACATTTTCCAAAAAAAAAAAAGATAATAGAAATTTACATAAGATTCAAAGCATTGTTAATAAACTGAAAATAGATTGTTGGTTTTCTGACAATTTAGAAAATATGATCAAATGCACTGTAGTACTCAACAGTTTCTCATAAACTGTAGTTGCAATATCCTATAAAATAACACATGTGCTTTGTTTTTTTTTCTTGTGATACAATGCAATTAATTAATTGTGTTTATTTAGATCAATAGAATGTAAAATGTATGATAAGTGGGACAATTGTGAGTCTATAACAATTGATCTCTAATTATAAGATCTGCAGAATATGCTTCTTCATATCTCAAATTAGTCTATAATTTCTATTGTAAGGAAAATTGAACTTATGCTGTTTTTATTGTTATAATTGGACCATATATGTTCCTTGCTCATATGTTATATTTGTCAAATATTAGGATTACTAGCCTATAAAACTTCCAGATTTAATTCATGGCACTAAATCTTCACATACTTTTTTAAGTGTTTGCATCATGTAAATTATGTTATAAATGGCTAACAAACAAGAATCATTAAATGCTTATATAGATAAATCATGTGCCAAATTAATTCCCAGTTCAGAAATTATTTACCCCTTTTAAGGTAGAGCATTTACAGAATAGAATAAAGCGACAGTGGATATAATTTGTACGTGGTAAATAAGATGAACTCTTTGCTTACCATTGAATGATAGACATTATTTTTATTCTTATGTCCTGCAGAAAAATATCACCTAGATTTTTTTTATAAATGTAGGCATATGTGTTTCAAACAGATTTATTTACAAAATCATTTGTGAGTGAACATTATTTGTTTGAGAAAACATAACAACTTAAAAATTAAAATAAAACTAAACTACTGTAATACATAGATTTCAGTTTTGTTGCAGCATTTTGGTACTGCTATAATATTAGTTCTTGGTAATGTTACAAAAATACATTAAGAAAATTTCTAAAATGCTCCCTATGATGTATGCACCAGAAAATACCTTAGTGTTGCATCAATGTGTCTGGATGTCACAGAGTTATCTGTCCTCTGTAATCTAGAAGTCTTCAGTTTGTAGAGAGGTGACAAAATCTTCAGAGTGGCACAGTGCAAAAGTATGAACATTGTCATCAAAGTCCAACAACATCCCATATTAGTGTCACCTCAATCAATAAAATATATTTTGACATGTTCTCCTAAAATGCTGTTCCACTTAACCTTATTCATAACTCAGTGGTTCCAAAACTGAGTGCATTGGGGCACATGCAGGGGTGCCACAGGATGGTGGTACAGGACCAAATCAAATTATTTATGGTCAATTTGATAGTCAAAAACAGGACTGGTGGATGCCCATCATAAAATATATGGACAAGCAGAAGCACAACCCTGTCCCCTATTGCATAACTGACCTTAAGGATGACAGGTAAGCACATACATTTTTCTGAATCTCCCAATAAGAAAATGTTGTCCTAGTGGTGCCATGAAGAAAATTCTGATACTCTAGAGCTCCATGATTCAAAAAAGTTTGGGAACCACTGTCATAACTTAAACATGAGACTGAGGGACTGTTTTTATTATATGTGGTGAGTTTGTGTGTGAGAAGCTTTCTTTATTATCTCACTTCAATAATCTCCCTCAACAAAAAAAAAGTTATATCTGCAATGCTATGGAAAATGCATACTTTGGATGAAGATGAATAAGAGAAACGCCCATTGGTCAGCACTGGCCATATTTTGCATGAATATGATTAAGAGAAGTACCCAATGGTCAGTCCCAATGCTACCATTATGTGAATCTATGGGACTGTCTTGGTCGCCAATGATATGGGGTGCCTAAGACACACAATGAGTGACATAACATCACTACTCAGCATTATTATATTCTCTGAAATGTCAGCTGTTGATATTAAGCAGTACCATGCTCTTCCCCATGTCAGTGTAACATAGTGAGTGTAGTGCTTGGTTATGATGTCACAGACTGTGCCAAACTTGTAGACATTGGATGTGTAACCTCCTTCACTCTGTCTGGACAAGCTTCTCCTGAAATGCCACCATTTCGCTCCCTAAACCTAGGCACTTCATCAGAAATCTGGAAATAGCTGACACTTTGTACTGTGTAAAGTACTTACTCAGTTACCACTTTAATATGTTCTAGTACTAGTGTACAAATGTCACATACCTATTTCTATCTATAAAGCTATGCACAGTTTTTATTTTTTGTTCATATTAATGAGAGGTAGTTGAGCAGGTGAGAGCTTTATTGCTGAGTCTGGGCTAGGTGCATTCAGGAGCCTCATGTTATACCTGCATGAGCAAAAGAGTTTTTGTGTTGTGAGAGAAGATATTTCTATGAGCTTCTAAAAGTGGTTATTGTGACCTCCAGGTTTTGCAAGTGGCCACAGAGCCTTCTACACATTGCTACAATACCAGATTCATACATATCCTTGGAGGCATGATGGCGTCAATGTGATTTTTTTTTAATCAGTGTGGGGCATTTTGTTCAGAAAAACTCACAAATATTTATGTTTTTAAAAAGTTCAAAGTGACTCTAAGGAGTGATATTATAGGAGAGAAATGTATAAATTGAAATTAATGATCTTAAGTCATAGTAGATAGACCTTTGATTTGATGTTGAACTGCAGAGGGCCGCTGTTATAAATGTCAGCTCCCAGTACAAAGGGGGTCATATGGTCACCACATTGGGAAATTCAGGCACCATCTGTTCAGGACACCTCTGATAGGGTATGGTCTCAACATGTTCAAGGTATGACTATGCCATGTTGGAGGTGTTCAGGGTATGGCTATGCTGTGTTGGATGTATGGACCGGCATCTATGGCACATTCTGGTACCTCTGGGTAGGCCTAAGCCTGGTACTTTGTCACCAGCCCCCCTCTCTTGGCTTCCCTGTGTCTAGACCCACAGTTGTGAAGAGTGTTGCAAGGGGGATCTTCCCAAATCAGGAAATAGTCATTGAGGTATATAGGCACTAGTAGATATTCCTAAATGACCCCTTACACCTGGTACATAATGCTCTACACCTGGACTTCCAACTGAATTTACAATTGCAGTCACTTGTGTTCGACTAAATCAATGATGACAAAGCTGTTTCAACACAGGTGACGGCAATGATACATTAAATGGGAAATCCAGGGTCAAGTTGGAGGGTATGCATTAGGCAGGCCAATGGGCACATTTTTGCATAATTAAATGCTCCACACATCCACATTTTCTGGGTACTTTATAATAATACAAGTCTTTTAATAGGTAGAGTTTCGCAAAAACCACAGGCTGTCTATGTCAGGTAACATCTGGATTTCTTCCTAACAATTTATATTTGTAGTATACTGCCATGCATTTGTTGTCTTTACTAGTATGGGATTATTTTATGGTATCTGTCATCATGTGTCCAAAGTGTTAATGGTTGCCATGGCAACTTAAAACCCCCAGAGAGGCGGCAGCTTACAAAAGCTGCTGCTTCGTAAATATAGCCATTAATGATAATGCTACAAATAGATACACTTGATTCTACACCACTAATCAAATTATCATATTAAAAAATGCTTTATTCCGTTTTAATAAATAACAACATTTTTCTTCGGAATTATAAAAAGGAAATTTATTTTTTAACAATGGATTGAAACTCAGACTTCAGAAGAAACTTTCCCATTTAAACAATAAGTAACCTTATCACTCTGGGCCAGTATCATTCGGGTATCTGATTATGTATTGAATGATAGGAACTGATTGGTTCCTATTGGTGCAGGTGTTTACATAGTTGCCTTTTCAATCATGAATGTGTTTGTATGATTTTAGTTTGCTAAATCAAAAAATACTATTGTTTATCACATTGAGATGGTGAAGCAAGTAGAAAATCTCAGTGTAAATTATATCAAGCAATTAATTTAAAATTTCAAAAATGTCTGTCAAATGAAAAATATTATTGACTGTATGTAGAACATTTAAAATTTATATGAATATATATATATATATATATATATATCTACAGTATTTATATACTTATGTATATATATATATATATATATATATATATATATAATATTAGATAGATATATAATTATAAAACAGTTCCAGCAAAGAAAAAGTAAACATGCCGGCATGTATTATTTATTAATAATCTACATAACTGTTTATGTCTTTTAAATATACACTGTAAGCAATTTGCTTTGTGCTGCTTACAAAACGAGAGTTCAGAACAAACAGTACTGCATTGCGTGTTAATAAAACGACACCTGCTGGGCATGTTTTTGATTGTGCTGCTTCAAGTTCCCCTTTGATATCTGCTCTTCTTACTTTCTATTAGCTACAAATGTAAATATGTTGTTTCCTTGCAAACTACCAAGTTACTGAACATTTTTTGATAATTGTTTTTACAATAAATACAGTAACTGGTGCATTTTATTTTTGGAGTCCCCACTTTCTGAGGATTGCCAGGCATGGATTGAGCAGTTTGGGACTGGTGAATGCTTTGGCAGGAGGACCCCACACTGTGTGTCCTCATGTTATGGCATTATCACCCCAGCTTGTTCAGCCAGGTGCTGGTTATACCAGAACAGCCTCAGAGGTCCAGGGTTGGTTATGCTTTTTGGGGAAGACCCCAGACTGTTTTCATTTTAATTTTTTTCTATTAAATTGTTTTTAACCATAAGAAGCCTGCACAGATCATTATGGTCTGGGCAGTTCTTTGTTTTGGTATTCATGTTTTAGGTTCTATTTCCATTTGCTTTTGAACTGAAAAAACCAAATGGTTCTATTTCAATTTGGTTTTGAACTGAAAACCAAATTTGGTTTTGAACTTAAAGTTCAAAACCGAATGCATTTACACCTGCCAAATCCGACTAACATTGAAGTAAATTTTTAAATTGACTTCAAAATCAAAAGTTAGTAAAGTAGTGATTTGGACAGTGAAATTTCAGTCAATTTCACTCGATTTAAATCAACTTTGAAATCGACTACAAAATCGACCTTTAGTAAATATACCCCATAGTCTTTGAGATTTTAATGCTTTTGTTAATTAGTGTACTGACTGGCTTGGCATCTGTCATTCCAAACTTGTTGATTATCGCCTCAATGTAGTCTTGTTGGTTTATAGTTATAGTCCCAGCAGTCACATTTTGTATGATCCTCAGACCCAGCAATTGGTGCACTGGTCCAAGGTCTTTGAACTTGTACATTACATTGGCAACTCAGTTTGTGGTCCTACAAGGAGTAGATCATCTGTATGGACAAGTATGATGAATATGTTTCTCTCTCAACTTGTAATATAAGCTATGGTCAGTCTTTGAATGAACAAAGTTCATATCTAACAGTACACTGTCTAACCTGATGTACCAGAAGAGACCATTCTGTTTTAGCCTATCCAACAATTTCTTCAGAAGACATACTTTTCCCTCTGGGAATGTATCAACATTGTAATACTCAGGTATAAATTTCTTCAGCTAGCTTACCATTCAAGAAGGCTGAATCGAAGTCTAGCTGGTAAGTAGCAAGTCATACACAGTAGATGACCATGCCTAGCATACTGTATCTTGAAACAGATGAGAATATCTCCCTGCAGTCAGTGCCAGATTTTTTAGTGTAACCCTTGACAAGTCTGGCAAGACTTCCATGATACATATAAAAAGGTGTATTTTGTGCAACGCACTGACATCTACAGAGACTCTAAAGTGTTTAGGCCAAATTCAGCAATACAGTGAAAAACATTTTTTAGGGGCATTTTAGATCCTACTTTCGGTGAGTTCTAGAATTGTTTTATGTGATCATTGCAGCATTGCTGGGACAGAAAAAAATTAATGGACATTCTCTACTGTGGACATAAATCTTGTGATATGCTAATATCCACGTCAAGCAAAGAAGTGCTCATTACTATGAAAGACAATGAAGAGATAGATTCCTGGCCAGCACCCCTTCAAACAGGCAATAAAAGCTCAACACAACTAGTTTATTAAAAGGCAGATGGACATTGTGACACAACATTTATACCATTTGAAAAATGATGGAGGAGCCCCCTAAAGGTTATGTGCCACGTTGTCCGTCCACCTGTCTTAAAATCAGACCCGGAACAGGCCTCGCCCCCTGCAAATGTGACCAGAAAGTTGAGCAGTGAGCCCAGAGCATACTAAGGATGCTCATGGCGGTTCCACAAGCTGCAGGATGCATGCTTGGAGCATCCGAAGGATGCATTGACACCTTCAAGTTCTATTGGCTGACAGGTTCCATTGCAGACATCCTGCAAACCAAATGCAGGTGCACTGCTTACACACCTCTAGTTATGGCACTGCTTACAATATAAGCTCTGTTGAGCTTTTCAAAATGATGCCTTTATAATATTAAGTTGCCTGCTGAGCTATCTCTTTATTGTAGTATATTCCCACTACGGCCCTAACTGTGTGGAGTTTGTATATTCTCCCTGTGCTTGCATGGGTTTCCTCCGGGTACTCCGGTTTCCCTCCCACACTCCAAAAAATATACTGGTAGGTTAATTGGCTCCCCACAAAATTGACCTTAGTGTGTATGTGTGTGTGCATGTGATAGGGAATATAGATTGTAAGCTCCACTGGGGCAGGGACAGATGTGAATGGTAAGATATTCTCTGTAAAGCGCTGCGGAATATGTGTGCGCTATATAAATAACTGGTAATAATAATAATTCATCCAGGCATGGAAGAACTTGTAGTTCAGGTACTGTAGCATGGCCAGTGACCAGCTAATACTGTACTGATTTTGACTAAATCCCTCATCCGGGCCAAACCCTCCCTGGGACACCTAAAGACTCAGCTTTCTTTAAAGTATGTAAGAGAAAATGTAACATCCATACAGTGGCTTTTAAAAAAAATTGAAAGCAATGCTATTTTTGGTGTCAAACGGATACGCCATATAAAATCCCACCAAATGGGATAAATCCCATAATCTGGCAACACCATTTACAGAAACGAACAATTCACAATGTAATAGATCATCCATTGTTGTATCTCACTGTACTTTGAAATTAAGAGTGCTATTATTATGGACCTGAGCAGGTTAAAAAGAAATCTTTGGGGCCTATTCATCATTTGTAGTCAGGGAAATCTTACTTGCTGTGTCTTTTGCACAAATTAAACCTACAGTCCAATTGTCTGGGTAATGCAGGAGTTTTTTACTGAAATTCCCTACAGTATTTACCTAACATCACCGAAGCAGAACACAGTCCCCCTACAGTAGTAGGGGAATCAACTAATTTTTAAATTCAACAAGTGCCAAATATACATAATTTCTGGAATTTATCAGTGTAGTTAAACACCATCTCAACATAACGTAATTAGCCCAGATAGTCTTATAACTCATTTTTCAGTTGTCAAATGAAATGACAGTAAAAGGAATGCATTGTTGTATTATACTTTCTTGGTCTGGTAAGAAGAATGTGTCCCGGGATGTGTCCCTACAAAAAGATTGGTCACCCTAAGTGCAGATCTGGTGCACAACCACTTCTACATTGAAGGATGTAAACTGTAACTTCTATTATAAATAGCATTAAGTGTATTGACACTGGTGACCTAGTCTAAGCTCAGGAGCAAAGGATTAGGGTTCCCTGTGGGCTGTGACATAAAGAAATATAACGTTACTTGAGAATTGAGAAATATACTGGTAATATAAACAAGTTCTACAAATACATTATTTGTTCTAAGAGACATGTGGAATCCTTAATTAAACAAATTACCTAAAATATACATACATTTCAGAGTCAATATATCTTTTTTTTTTTTTTTTTAAAGAAAAGGAGGTGATGAAATTTACTTCCCATGTGTTGTTCCAAAAAGACCGAAAATGTGGTGTAGCCCTGCATTTTAGAGCAGCTTACTCATCCCCATCAGTCATACTTCCTTCCCTACCAGTGCAGTTTTATTCCCCCTAAAAAAATCACATGAAAGAAAATAACTTGCGAATGACTGATAAATGTTTATTTATGCTTTGTATGGTATATTTAAAACTGATGTGTCCCACAAGATTAATTGTCATTTTCCATTGCAGCAATCTTGAATTGTTAAATTAAATTATACCAACATTTCCCATAATACACATAATACTCCCTTCCTCTGGGAAATAAACTATAACTCTTGTGGTATGTAAATGTATTACATAAAATACTTTTAAATGTATAGATCTTTCATGTAAGCAGGCCCAGATTTCCGTATTCCCTGCCCCCAGAGTTTTTTTTGCATGAAAACCCCATCACTCCTATTGCTGTAACTGCCCATCGAGATGTTCCCCATATCCTATCTGTAAAATAACAATTAGTTAAGGTTATTTTCTAAAATATAAATAAACAAGAAAATAATTCCTTAATGGAGCTTTGTCACAGGAGCGGAGATGTATCAAGCATTGGTGCGATATAAAGTGGAGTCCATTGCTCAAAGCATCCAATCAGCTTCTAACTGTAATTTCAAAGACTGTGCTATATACATAAATGACGGTTAGAAAGAAGCTGATTGGTTGCTCTGGGCAGCTTCTCCACTTTATATTGCTCCAAAGCTTGATACATCTCCCCCGTAGTGAGGGTAAACAATAGACACTGCAAGCTCCTACTATTATATTGCATGCAATGCATACTTGCCTGCTCACTCTCTCGGAATGTCAGTGAGACTCACAAACTTTGGGAAGCTGCCACTTCTCCTGTCCATGTGCTTGATGATGTGATCTGTGGTGAATTCATATATGTAGCTTTCGGTGGATATCATGGATACAACATAAGCTACAGCAGGCATGTGTCCAACACAAACAGTTTCAACTTAAGTTGCACGTCAAAGGTTCGGGACATTTACCAGCTAGGACCAATATGTAAGTTCCTGTCTTACATGTAGGCCTTGATAGTTTCTAATATGTTTATTTTATTCAGTTCCAGATATCGAACAATACTAATCAACCTAACCTGACCGATTTGCTATAAGCTTAATTTTTCAGGCTGACGCCACTCAATCCACCCACTGTCACTAATTCCTTTACTCTCTGGGGTCTATTCGCTAAGCCTTGGACAGAGATAAAGTGGAGAGAGATAAAGTACCAACCAATCAGCTCCTAACTGCCATTTTTCAAACACAACCTGTAAAGTGACAGTTAGGAACTGATTGGTTGGTACTTTATCTACGTCCACTTTATCTCTCTCCAAAGGCTTAGTGAATAGACCCCTCTGTCTTTCTCAGAGCTGTCCTTTGCGATGACCTCGGATAGAGTGACTTCCTGGTTTAACACCCAGAAGTCACCCTGGCATCCTGCGCAAGCACAGAAGGATGTGAGTCACGGAGGGTGATGGGAGGGATCCAATATATGGGGTCAGGGAGTGATGATGTGGATGCAGGAGTGGTAGTGGCTGTTGTATGGGTTTATTCAGTGATGGCAGTGAGGGGTATTTCAGTGTTTGATAGATGGTATCTGTGAGTTTAAGTGGGTAAAAGGTTTTGTATATAGCATTGTGGATGGGCAAGAGGTATTTCAGTGGGTGGTGGGTGAGGTAGTGACTTACAGGCAGCAATACTTACACATGTGCCTGCACAACGGGTGTGCAATATGTGCCCCACAACCATAGGGAACTATTGGCCTACCAAAAGGTGTGTGGGGTCAGGTACAAATACAGTATACAATATAGAAAGAGGTGCAATAGATTGAGGTGGTTGATGGTATACACTAACTGCGCCTGCCATGGCGCTAGCCCTGTACAGACAACACCCCCACAGCACTGGTCACGCCTCCCACATTGCTGGTCACACCCCCTGCAGCGTCACACAATAGACCCTTCATAATTTCAGCTCCAGGCCCAATGCGGATCTTAATCTGGCACTGGGTGCATGTAGTTTTCTGACATAATCATCTCACATTGAGCTATGATTGCACTGCAGGCTGGACAGATCCCACCAGAACTGCATTTGTAAATGCACAAAGCCAGAACACCATTAATGGAATGTACATAACTGCCTATAAAATATATAAATAGGGCTACAATAAACATACTGTAGGCTGTAAGGGAGATAGTATAAAAAACTTTCTGTATCATTATATATATATTATTTCATATAAATAACAGAAGCAGCCATGAAGTGGCCAGGAAACTGTTAAATATCCCATAATAAGTATATATACACAGTATAACTGCTAGGAGACATATTTGAGCCTTCTACGCCCTTATTCTCCCACCTTATGTTAGGGCACCTGTCTCTGCTTGCTGGAAAATGCTCTCTGGTCTGGTGAACTAATTGAGTGCTCAGGACCACATACAGTACACAGCAGATTTGTTGAGAAAAGTTGCTGCCACTGGGCATGTGCAGCAGCACAGTTCCGTCCCTTAAACTGCATGTTCTGGATGTAACTCTAGCAAAATTACATTCTAAATTACACCTATTAAGGTCATGATTTGAGCTGCTGGCAAGGAGTGGGAAGGGAAGGGGGGACTGGGGGTCTGGTAACTAGACCTCCTCCATTTGCCTATGATCCGCAAACATGGAAACAACCTGTAGGAGGCACTGATTTTTACTTTGCTGCAGAAGTAGCTAAACAAGACCGCTATTTACATCCTGCCTGTAAATTGTGCATGTTTTAGTTATTAACAGGCAATTTATAAGGCAGATATTCTATTTATCAACTATTTCAATAAATTCTAGTACCCACCATAATGACTTTCATTTTTGAGCAGAGCAATCCTTTGATGCTTTGTGTATAGCAATAAATATCTTCAGAAACACATCCTATCCAATTTAAAAAGAAACAAAGAAAGAAAACATTTAAGTAAATAGCTTCAGGAAAAGTCATTGTCGTACTCCGTGAAATAACATAGGAAGTTGAATGGTTTCACTACTTAGAGAATCTCAACCGCTGTAAACATCTGAACCCATTCTCTTTGTAGACATCCAAATATTTTACATGCGTGTAAACATTTCTTTTGATCCTCACTTAGCGTATTTAATATACAATCTTCATATTTTCTTCCCACAATTAAAATTTAGTCTTTGTGTTAAAAAAAAATCAAGACCAACAAACCTCTGAAACACAAGTTTATTGTATTATGAAAACAACCTTTGTCCATAATTGCGATGATTCTGACATGTGATGAGGAGTTATGTGTTGTAGCTCATGCATGAGAACATATTGTGATTGTCTGAAGCTGGCATATAATTAAGCATGAAGGTCAGCTAAAATGAACCATTAAAATGTCTTTAAATACAAGCGGCCACTTTGCCTTAACTACTTGTGTTTTGCCTGTATATATTACTCAGTGTCAGGGCTGGACAGACTCCTGCTACTGTATCTGTAATTATAAAGTCAGATTTGTGTGTCTAATTGAGAGCCTTGTATATTACTCATTTCCTAAGAGTTAACATTCTATAAGAAAGTCTATTCTGAGCTAGTGGACGCCTCTATGGCCTTATAGGATACAGGTGCATTAAAATCAGATTTTAAATGCGCATTTATTACTCTTCAACATATGCTAGCGTACGCTCTCATGCCAGTGAGGCAAAATGTAATGTGTACACATATAAACCAATGATCACTCATTTTCTCATATGTGTTCACAATTATGTTCCATGGGACGCGTACACAAGCAGAAATGCAAGTACCACGATGATATAAATGTAAAAAAAATCTTTTGCCTATTGTAAATGGCACCAAAGTGTTCATTGTGTACTATCAGTGTATCATTTTCATTTTCAACATCAACATAATTTTTTTGGGTAGAAAGATAGAAAGCATTGTGTAAGTTAGGACAACACTACAGAGAAAATGTATTACTAACACCAGAGATAAATGTCATGCAAACTGAATTTTGCAGAGGAACAGGCAGGGGCGTAACTACACCTTTGTGGGTCCCATAGCAACATTTTGTATGGGCACCAGATTTATTCTGGAGAAACCAATCTCTCCGTAGCACTCCACTGGAGTAGGCATCCTCAAGTGTCTTCATCGTTTTCTATCGTAATAGTCATAATGAAATTAGCCAAATTTATAATCAAGACAGTTTTATTTCATGCCCTATAGTAATGGCCTATGTGTATAGTATGCCCCACACTAGTGTCCTGGTCCCAGTTCATAATTAGCCCCAAAGTAGTGTCCCATTTTATACTATGCACTCACTGCTCCCTGTGTTATCTCAATACCTATGGAGGCCCCATTTGCTCCATTTTTTTATTTATCTTATGGCGCCTTTACAACTGTCAGCTTCTACGTCTGTCTCACGCCAATAATGTGGAGATACACATGGAGGGGTCACCAGCAGATGTAACCTCAGGTCAGTGAGACGTTTTCTCAGCACTGATGCCATTGTGAGCCGGGTGCAGAGAAAACTTAAAACTGCGGGTTCCATAGCAATGGCACCCCCTGCACTCACGCCTCTGGGAACAGGTCACTTAACAGAAGTGCAAATTTAAGAGAATACAATCATTGCGTACCACTTTTGCGTGCCCAATTTGTGGAATGGCATTTGGCATTACAAAAGCAAATGCGGGGGGGGGGGGGATTCTGGTTGCCTGGAAACCACCCTCCCTAGCCCACACCATGATGACCACAATAGAATTAACATATAATACTTAAGTTGCATGTTTTTAAGATCCCCTCAGTGTTACAAATGAAATAATTAGCACCACCTGTTGACCTTTAGGAGTGCACTGATATTGACCATCTATTAATTATTTAAACTGTATAATAATACACTATCCAGTACATAAGGAGACCAATCTATATATCTATGTCCAGGGCAGTGAAAGGTTCTTTTTCTCCCCCCCCTCTTCACTTGAACTTGCTGAAATGATCTGGAATGGAGCCCACATATGAAATATAAATATTCTGCTCAAACAGAAAGGCCCTACTTCCACATATAGGGCCTGATTCATCACAGATCACAACTGCAGCAGCTTACGCAGATCAGCCGATGGTGCATAGCAGTGAGCGTGCGCTGGTCAGTGTTGCGATAACCCTGCGATCTCTTACGCAGATACAAAGCCACCGCTAGGATCGCTCCGGAACCCCAAATTCGGGTGGGTTCAGATCTCTGAGATCCAAACCCGCTCATCTCTAATTAGAAGCAAAACCAGCAAAAACGGTCCAGTGCACATCTCTAAAATAAACAAATAAATATAAATATATATATATATATATACAAATACCACACACAAAAAAGAACGTGGAATGAGGGCACTCACCAAAAAATAGAAGATCAGCTTATTTTTAATCAGAGCATCAAATTAGTAGTTCATAAGTGCTACAAAATACCGACGATTCGGTCAAGACAAGGGCCATTCTCAAAGTGCAGCAATCCAAAAATCACCAATAGATCCTGGGTCTACTGAAGTCACAGACTAACTAAGCACATTGGATAGTACGTATATATATATATATAATAAATATGTGCACTTATTATTTTTATGTTGTATCTTGCAAACTTAAATTATTATGTCAATATTATCCTTTTTGTATAGCTGTGAGGTTAAGCTGAGTACACACTTAACAGATATATATGCAGATCGAGTGATCTGCAGATGCTGGTTGTTCATACCCAATAAACAACCTGTCTTCTGGCCACGAGTCACGTTGGCTGGGGACATGTCATGGCCCCCCCCCCCGCGCAGCCTCTGCAGAAATTGTCGTACACACAGCACCAGAGGTGTAGCGTGTAGCCAGTGCGCCCGGAGCATGTGCATGCTATGGCGCCCTCCCCTATTGTTTTGGGGAGGAGTCGTGTAATTGGCTTGAGAATAATTGTGGTACTCCAGATCCAGAGTCCATATACTGTAAAAAAAAAAACTTTATATATATATATATATATATATATATATATATATATTAGGGGTGTGCACCGGCCACTTTTCGTGTTTTGTGTTTTGGTTTTGGATCTGGATCTTTCTTCGTGTTTTGGATCTGGATTGGTTTTGCCAAAACCACCCTTCCGTGTTTTGGGTTCTGGGTTTTGTGTTTTGGATCTGTATTTTTTTTTAAAAAAGCATAAAAACAGCTAAAATCACAGAATTTGTAGGTTTTTCTGCTCCTATGCTATTATTAACCTCAATAACCTTAATTTCCACTCATTTCCAGTCTATTCTGAACACCTCACACCTCACAATAGCTGGATGACTATGCTAAGCGACACGAGTGGGCGGCACAAACACGTGACCCATCTAGGCGTGAAACTGCAGTGGCAGACAGGATGGCAGTTTGAAAAACTAGGCCCCAAACTGTACATAATGCAAAGAAAAAAAAGAGGTGCAAGATGGAATTGTCCTTGGGCCCTCCCACCCACCCTTATGTTGTATAAACAGGACATGCACACTTTAACAAACCAATCATTTCAGCGCCAGGGTCTGCCACACAACTGTGGCTGAAATGATTGGTTCGTTTGGGCCCCCACAAAACAAGCTGGCAATTAATGTGTCCCTGCACAAACTGGCTCTATGGAGGCAAGATGTCATCCTCATCCTCCTCATCCACCGATTCCTCACCCTCTTCAGTGTGTACATCCTCATCCTCACAAAGTATTAACTCGTCCCCACTTGAATCCACCACCACAGGTCCCTCTGTACCTTCTGGAGGCTGGTCTCCCTGGAAGAGCTGATAATTCATTTTGATGAACATCATCTTCTCCACATTCTGTGGAAGCAACCTCCTACGCCTTTCGCTGACAAGGTTCCCGGCTGCACTAAACACTCTTTCGGAGTACACACTGGAGGGGGGGCAACTCAGGTAAAATAGAGCCAGTTTGTACAGGGGCCTCCAAATTGCCTCTTTTTCCTGCCAGTACAGGTATGGACTGTCTGACATGCCTACTTGGATGCTGTCACCGATGTAATCCTCCACCATTCTGTCAATGGTGACAGTATCATATGCAGTGACAGTAGACATGTCAGAAATTGTTGCCAGGTCCTTCAGTCCGGACCAGATGTCCAAACTTGGTCCTGCCTGCCCTGCATCACCGCCAGCGGGTTGCTTAGGATACCTAAGTTTTTTCCTGGCAGCCCCAGTTGCAGGAGAAAATGAAGAAGGAGCCGTTGACGTGTCACGTTCCGCTTCAGCTGACAGTGTGTTCACCAGCAGGTCTTTGCACCTCTGCAGGCTTGTGTCGGCCGGAAAGAGAGACACCACATAGGCTTTAAACCTAGGATCGAGCACGGTGGCCAAAACGTAGTGGTCTGATTTCAACAGATTGACCACCCTGGAATCCTGGCAAAGCGAATGAAGGGCTTCATCCACAAGTCCCACATGCCGAGCGGAATCACTCTGTCTTAGCTCCTCCTTCACTTTCTCCAGCTGCTTCTGCAAAAGCCTGATGAGGGGAATGACCTGACTCAAGCTGGCAGTGTCTGAACTGACTTCACGTGTGGCAAGTTCGAAGGGCTGGAGAACCTTGCACAACACGGAAATCATTCTCCACTGCGCTTGAGTCAGGTGCATACCCCCTCCTTTGCCTATGTCATAGGTGGATGTATAGGCTTGTATGGCCTTTTGCTGCTCCTCCATCCTCTGAAGCATATAGAGGGTTGAGTTCCACCGCGTCACAACCTCTTGCTTCAGGTGATGGCGGGGCAGGTTCAAGAGTGTTTGCTGGCGCTCCAGTCTTCGGCACGCAGTCGCTGAATGGCGAAAGTGGCCAGAAATTTTTCGGGCCACCCAAAGCGTCTCCTGCACGCCCCTGTCGCTTTTCAGAAAATTCTGCACCACCAAGTTTATTGTGTGAGCAAAACATGGGACGTGCTGGAATTTGCCCAGATGTAATGCCCGCACAATATTGGTGGCGTTGTCAGATATCACAAATCCCCAGGAGAGTCTAAGTGGGGTAAGCCACTGGGCGATGATTTCCCTCAGTTTCTCTAAGAGGTTGTCGGCGGTGTGCCTCTTACTGAAACCGGTGATACACAGCGTAGCCTGCCTTGTAACGAGCTGGCATTTCTGAGATGCTGCTACTGGTGACGCTGCTGCTGTTGCTGTGTAAGGTGATACATCTACCCAGTGGGCTGTCACAGTCATATAGTCCTTAGTCTGCCCTGTTCCACTTGTCCACATGTCCGTGGTTAAGTGGACATTGTGTACAACGGCATTTTTCAGGACACTGAGGACACTTTTTCTGACGTTTCTGTACAGTCTCGGTATCGCCTGCCTAGTGAAGTGGAATCTAGACGGGATTTGGAACCGGGGACACACTACCTCCATCAATTGTCTAAATCCCACTGCACTAATGGCGGATACCGGACGCACGTCTAACACCAACATAGCAGTCAAGGCCTCAGTTATACGTTTTGCTTCAGGATGACTGCTGTCGTACTTCATCCTCCTCGCTAAGGACTGTTGGAGGGTCAATTGTTTAGTAAAAGTAGTGGTGTTCCTACTTCCTCTCTGGGATGATGAACGACTCCCAGCAGCAGCAACAGCAGCAGCGGCAGCAGTAGGCGTAGCAATGCAGGATCCTCCAGAGGAATCCCGGATAGGAGAGTCAGTCATGCCAGTGACATGGCCTGCAGGACTACTTCCGATCCTGACTAAGGAGGAAATTGACGAGGAGGGAGTTGACGGTGTGGTTTGCAGGCGCTTGGATACAACAGGACAACGGGATTTAGGTGTCCCTGGACTGCTTACGGTCTTAGCCAAAGTTTCTGAACTTGACAGTAACTTTTTATGAACGCGCTGCAGGTGCCGTATAAGGGAGGATGTTCCTAGGTGGTTGACGTCCCTACCCCTACTTATTTCACCTTTACATATGGTAGATATGGCAAGACAGTTGTTGTCCAGATTTGGATAGAAATATTGCCAGACCAAAGAGGTGGAATGTTTGGTCTTCTGCCCAGGCATGACCGTGATGGGCTTTTTCATCCCACGGACAACAACTGTCTCCCCCGGAGCCTGATTTAAACAAACCACATCACCATCAGAATCCTCCTCACCAACTTCCTCCTCAGCGCCAGCTACACCAGTATCCTCATCCTGTTGTACTTCAACAGTGACATCTTCAATTTGCATATCAGCAAGTGGACTGTGGGTGCTCCTTTCAGCACTTGCAGGGGGCGTGCAAATGGTGGAAAGCCACCTCTTCCCGTCCAGTGCTGGGAAGGTCAGGCATCGCAACCACCACCACACTTGGACTCTCCTTGGGGATTTGTGATATCTTCTTAGAAAGCACAGTTCTTCCCTGTGCTTTTGCCAGCTTAACTCTTTTGATTTTTTTAGTGGGAGGAGGGCTTCCATCGTCAAGTGAAGCTGAACATTTTCCTGAACTTTGCCATTTGGGATTGTATGTGCCCTCTACTATGACATTGGGCATCGGCCTTGGCAGACGACGTTGATGGCATGTTATCGTCTATGTCATGACTAGTGGCAGCAGCTTCAGCACTAGGAGGAAGTGGTTCTTGATCTTTCTCTATTTTATTTTTATCGGAGAAAGTTTGGTCCTCCATTTATGTTATATCGATTTGATATATACGTGCGGCTAAACACAGAAAATAATTTTTTTTTTGGTTTGGACTGGAGTGTACTTTGTGGGTTACAGCACCCTTTAACGGTCAAGCCAGCCGGCCCTTTACTTATGACACAGGCGCACGCTTGGCACTACTTTGTTGATGCACGTGCGGCTACTGCGCACACAATTCACAAACACAGAAAATAATTTTTTTTTGGTTTGGACTGGAGTGTACTTTCGGGGGTTACAGCACCCTTTAACGGTCAAGCCAGCCGGCCCTTTACTTATGACACAGGCGCTCGCTTGGCACTACTTTGTTGATGCACGTGCGGCTACTGCGCACACAATTCACAAACACAGAAAATAATTTTTTTTTGGTTTGGACTGGAGTGTACTTTCGGGGGTTACAGCACCCTTTAACGGTCAAGCCAGCCGGCCCTTTACTTATGACACAGGCGCACGCTTGGCACTACTTTGTTGATGCACGTGCGGCTACTGCGCACACAATTCACAAACACAGAAAATAATTTTTTTTTTGGTTTGGACTGGAGTGTACTTTGGGGTTACAGCACCCTTTAACGGTCAAGCCAGCCGGCCCTTTACTTATGACACAGGCGCACGCTTGGCACTACTTTGTTGATGCACGTGCGGCTACTGCGCACACAATTCACAAACACAGAAAATAATTTTTTTTTTGGTTTGGACTGGAGTGTACTTTCGGGGGTTACAGCACCCTTAACGGTCAAGCCAGCCGGCCCTTTACTTATGACACAGGTGCACGCTTGGCACTACTTTGTTGATGCACGTGCGGCTACTGCGCACACAATTCACAAACACAGAAAATAATTTTTTTTTGGTTTGGACTGGAGTGTACTTTCGGGGGTTACAGCACCCTTTAACGGTCAAGCCAGCCGGCCCTTTACTTATGACACAGGCGCACGCTTGGCACTACTTTGTTGATGCACGTGCGGCTACTGCGCACACAATTCACAAACACAGAAAATAATTTTTTTTTTGGTTTGGACTGGAGTGTACTTTGGGGGTTACAGCACCCTTTAACGGTCAAGCCAGCCGGCCCTTTACTTATGACACAGGCGCACGCTTGGCACTACTTTGTTGATGCACGTGCGGCTACTGCGCACACAATTCACAAACACAGAAAATAATTTTTTTTTGGTTTGGACTGGAGTGTACTTTCGGGGGTTACAGCACCCTTTAACGGTCAAGCCAGCCGGCCCTTTACTTATGACACAGGCACACGCTTGGCACTACTTTGTTGATGCACGTGCGGCTACTGCGCACACAATTCACAAACACAGAAAATAATTTTTTTTTTGGTTTGGACTGGAGTGTACTTTGGGGGTTACAGCACCCTTTAACGGTCAAGCCAGCCGGCCCTTTACTTATGACACAGGCGCACGCTTGGCACTACTTTGTTGATGCACGTGCGGCTACTGCGCACACAATTCACAAACACAGAAAATAATTTTTTTTTTGGTTTGGACTGGAGTGTACTTTCGGGGGTTACAGCACCCTTAACGGTCAAGCCAGCCGGCCCTTTACTTATGACACAGGCGCACGCTTGGCACTACTTTGTTGATGCACGTGCGGCTACTGCGCACACAATTCACAAACACAGAAAATAATTTTTTTTTGGTTTCTACTGGAGTGTACTTTCGGGGGTTACAGCACCCTTTAACGGTCAAGCCAGCCGGCCCTTTACTTATGACACAGGCGCACGCTTGGCACTACTTTGTTGATGCACGTGCGGCTACTGCGCACACAATTCACAAACACAGAAAATATATTATTTTTTTAGCACTTGGGGGGAGCACCCCTGATGGACAGAGCACCCCCTGGACAACACTACAGCACTCCTTTAGGACTGGGACACTGCACAGGACTTTGGAGTGGACACAGCCCCTATGGAGAACTGACTGCACAACACAGTCCAGCCAGCCCCTATGGACTTTGAAGTAGTGGACACAGCCCCTATTAACAACAGCAGCACAGCACAACACAGCCAACCCCTATGGACTTTGAAGTAGTGGACAACAGCAGCACTACACTACACTACACTACACTACACAGCCCTAACTCCCACCCTCCCTCTTCACTGTCCACAGCCGAGTGAGAAAATGGCGCCGACACGGGTACCTTATATAGGATCCAAAACCCACGAGACTCGGAAGGCGGGATGATGACGTTTTGCCTCGATTTCAGATCCGAGTCAGGCGGGAAAAGTCGAGCCTGACTCGGATCGGACTCGGATCGGGGGGGCTCGGGGGGGTTCGGATTTCAGAAATCCGAACCCGCTCACCCCTAATATATATATATATATATATATATACAGTCAGGTCCATAAATATTGGGACATTGACAGAATTTTCATATTTTGTCCTCTATTCACCACCACAATGGCTTTGAAATGAAACAAACAAGATGTGCTTTATATTAGGGGTGAGCGGGTTCGGATTTCTGAAATCCGAACCCCCCCGAGCCCCCCCGATCCGAGTCCGATCCGAGTCAGGCTCGACTTTTCCCGCCTGACTCGGATCTGAAATCGAGGCAAAACGTCATCATCCCGCCTTCCGAGTCTCGCGGGTTTTGGATCCTATATAAGGTATCCGCGTCGGCGCCATTTTCTCACTCGGCTGTGGACAGTGAAGAGGGAGGGTGGGAGTTAGGGCTGTGTAGTGTAGTGTAGTGTTTTGTAGTGCTGCTGTTGTCCACTACTTCAAAGTCCATAGGGGCTGGCTGTGTT
This sequence comes from Taudactylus pleione, assembly GCA_031769625.1. Taxonomy (NCBI): domain Eukaryota; kingdom Metazoa; phylum Chordata; class Amphibia; order Anura; family Myobatrachidae; genus Taudactylus; species Taudactylus pleione. The sequence continues at coordinate 4,820,547 of JAUIMM010000757.1, read as the reverse complement.
GTGCTGTGCTGCTGTTGTTAATAGGGGCTGTGTACACTACTTCAAAGTCCATAGGGGCTGGCTGGACTGTGTTGTGCAGTCAGTTCTCCATAGGGGCTGTGTCCACTCCAAAGTCCTGTGCAGTGTCCCAGTCCTAAAGGGGTGCTGTAGTGTTGTCCAGGGGGTGCTCTGTCCATCAGGGGTGCTCCCTCCAAGTGCTAAAAAAATAATATATTTTCTGTGTTTGTGAATTGTGTGCGCAGTAGCCGCACGTGCATCAACAAAGTAGTGCAAAGCGTGCGCCTGTGTCATAAGTAAAGGGCCGGCTGGCTTGACCGTTAAGGGTGCTGTAACCCCCGAAAGTACACTCCAGTCCAAACCAAAAAAAAAATTATTTTCTGTGTTTGTGAATTGTGTGCGCAGTAGCCGCACGTGCATCAACAAAGTAGTGCCAAGCGTGCGCCTGTGTCATAAGTAAAGGGCCGGCTGGCTTGACCGTTAAAGGGTGCTGTAACCCCCGAAAGTACACTCCAGTCCAAACCAAAAAAAAAATTATTTTCTGTGTTTGTGAATTGTGTGCGCAGTAGCCGCACGTGCATCAACAAAGTAGTGCCAAGCGTGCGCCTGTGTCATAAGTAAAGGGCCGGCTGGTTTGACCGTTAAAGGGTGCTGTAACCCCCGAAAGTACACTCCAGTCCAAACCAAAAAAAAAATTATATATTTTCTGTGTTTGTGAATTGTGTGCGCAGTAGCCGCACGTGCATCAACAAAGTAGTGCCAAGCGTGCGCCTGTGTCATAAGTAAAGGGCCGGCTGGTTTGACCGTTAAAGGGTGCTGTAACCCCCGAAAGTACACTCCAGTCCAAACCAAAAAAAAAATTATATATTTTCTGTGTTTGTGAATTGTGTGCGCAGTAGCCGCACGTGCATCAACAAAGTAGTGCCAAGCGTGCGCCTGTGTCATAAGTAAAGGGCCGGCTTGCTTGACCGTTAAGGGTGCTGTAACCCCCGAAAGTACACTCCAGTCCAAACCAAAAAAAAAATTATTTTCTGTGTTTGTGAATTGTGTGCGCAGTAGCCGCACGTGCATCAACAAAGTAGTGCCAAGCATGCGCCTGTGTCATAAGTAAAGGGCCGGCTGGCTTGACCATTAAGGGTGCTGTAACCCCCGAAAGTACACTCCAGTCCAAACCAAAAAAAAAATTATTTTCTGTGTTTGTGAATTGTGTGCGCAGTAGCCGCACGTGCATCAACAAAGTAGTGCCAAGCGTGCGCCTGTGTCATAAGTAAAGGGCCAGCTGGTTTGACCGTTAAAGGGTGCTGAAACCCCGAAAGTACACTCCAGTCCAAACCAAAAAAAAAATTATATATTTTCTGTGTTTGTGAATTGTGTGCGCTGTAGCCGCACGTGCATCAACAAAGTAGTGCCAAGCGTGCGCCTGTGTCATAAGTAAAGGGCCGGCTGGCTTGACCGTTAAGGGTGCTGTAACCCCCGAAAGTACGCTCCAGTCCAAACCAAAAAAAAAATTATTTTCTGTGTTTGTGAATTGTGTGCGCAGTAGCCGCACGTGCATCAACAAATTAGTGCCAAGCGTGCGCCTGTGTCATAAGTAAAGGGCCGGCTGGCTTGACCGTTAAAGGGTGCTGTAACCCCCGAAAGTACACTCCAGTCCAAACCAAAAAAAAAATTATATATTTTCTGTGTTTGTGAATTGTGTGCGCAGTAGCCGCACGTGCATCAACAAAGTAGTGCCAAGCGTGCGCCTGTGTCATAAGTAAAGGGCCGGCTTGCTTGACCGTTAAGGGTGCTGTAACCCCCGAAAGTACACTCCAGTCCAAACCAAAAAAAAAATTATTTTCTGTGTTTAGCCGCACATATATATCAAATCGATATAACATAAATGGAGGACCAAACTTTCTCCGATAAAAATAAAATAGAGAAAGATCAAGAACCACTTCCTCCTAGTGCTGAAGCTGCTGCCACTAGTCATGACATAGACGATAACATGCCATCAACGTCGTCTGCCAAGGCCGATGCCCAATGTCATAGTAGAGGGCACATACAATCCCAAATGGCAAAGTTCAGGAAAATGACCTTGAAAAAGACATTTAAATCAGCTGAAGAGAAACGTAAACTTGCCAATATGCCATTTACGACACGGAGTGGCAAGGAACGGCTAAGGTCGATCCCTAGTATGTTCATGACTAAAAGTTCAGCTTCACTTGACGATGGAAGCCCTCCTCCCACTAAAAAAATCAAAAGAGTTAAGCTGGCAAAAGCACAGCGAAGAACTGTGCTTTCTAAGAAGATATCACAAATCCCCAAGGAGAGTCCAAGTGTGGTGGTGGTTGCGATGCCTGACCTTCCCAGCACTGGACGGGAAGAGGTGGCTCTTTCCACCATTTGCACGCCCCCTGCAAGTGCTGAAAGGAGCACCCACAGTCCACTTGCTGATATGCAAATTGAAGATGTCACTGTTGAAGTACAACAGGATGAGGATACTGGCTAGCTGGCGCTGAGGAGGAAGTTGGCGAGGAGGATTCTGATGGTGATGTGGTTTGTTTAAATCAGGCTCCGGGGGAGACAGTTGTTGTCCGTGGGATGAAAAAGCCCATCACGGTCATGCCTGGGCAGAAGACCAAACATTCCACCTCTTTGGTCTGGCAATATTTCTATCCAAATCCGGACAACAACTGTCTTGCCATATGTACCATATGTAAAGGTGAAATAAGTAGGGGTAGGGACGTCAACCACCTAGGAACATCCTCCCTTATACGGCACCTGCAGCGCGTTCATAAACAGTTACTGTCAAGTTCAGAAACTTTGGCTAAGACCGTAAGCAGTCCAGGGACACCTAAATCCTGTTGTCCTGTTGTATCCAAGCGCCTGCAACCACACCGTCAACTCCCTCCTCGTCAATTTCCTCCTTAGTCAGGATCGGAAGTAGTCCTGCAGGCCATGTCACTGGCATGACTGACTCTCCTATCCGGGATTCCTCCGGAGGATCCTGCATTGCTACGCCTACTGCTGCCGCTGCTGCTGTTGCTGCTGCTGGGAGTCGTTCATCATCCCAGAGAGGAAGTAGGAACACCACTACTTTTACTAAACAATTGACCCTCCAGCACTCCTTAGCGAGGAGGATGAAGTACGACAGCAGTCATCCTGAAGCAAAACGTATAACTGAGGCCTTGACTGCTATGTTGGTGTTAGACGTGCGTCCGGTATCCGCCATTAGTGCAGTGGGATTTAGACAATTGATGGAGGTAGTGTGTCCCCGGTTCCAAATCCCGTCTAGATTCCACTTCACTAGGCAGGCGATACCGAGACTGTACAGAAACGTCAAAAAAAGTGTCCTCAGTGTCCTGAAAAATGCCGTTGTACACAATGTCCACTTAACCACGGACATGTGGACAAGTGGAACAGGGCAGACTAAGGACTATATGACTGTGACAGCCCACTGGGTAGATGTATCACCTTACGCAGCAACAGCAGCAGCGTCACCAGTAGCAGCATCTCAGAAATGCCAGCTCGTTACAAGGCAGGCTACGCTGTGTATCACCGGTTTCAGTAAGAGGCACACCGCCGACAACCTCTTAGAGAAACTGAGGGAAATCATCGCCCAGTGGCTTACCCCACTTAGACTCTCCTGGGGATTTGTGATATCTGACAACGCCACCAATATTGTGCGGGCATTACATCTGGGCAAATTCCAGCACGTCCCATGTTTTGCTCACACAATAAACTTGGTGGTGCAGAATTTTCTGAAAAGCGACAGGGGCGTGCAGGAGACGCTTTGGGTGGCCCTAAAAATTTCTGGCCACTTTCGCCATTCAGCGACTGCGTGCCGAAGACTGGAGCGCCAGCAAACACTCTTGAACCTACCCCGCCATCACCTGAAGCAAGAGGTTGTGACGCGGTGGAACTCAACCCTCTATATGCTTCAGAGGATGGAGGAGCAGCAAAAGGCCATACAAGCCTATACATCCACCTATGACATAGGCAAAGGAGGGGGTATGCCCCTACTCAAGCGCAGTGGAGAATGATTTCTGTGTTGTGCAAGGTTCTCCAGCCCTTCGAACTTGCCACACGTGAAGTCAGTTCAGACACTGCCAGCTTGAGTCAGGTCATTCCCCTCATTAGGCTTTTGCAGAAGCAGCTGGAGAAAGTGAAGGAGGAGCTAAGACGGAGCGATTCCGCTCGGCATGTGGGACTTGTGGATGAAGCCCTTCATTCGCTTTGCCAGGATTCCAGGGTGGTCAATCTGTTGAAATCAGACCACTACATTTTGCCCACCGTGCTCGATCCTAGGTTTAAAGCCTATGTGGTGTCTCTCTTTCCGGCCGACACAAGCCTGCAGAGGTGCAAAGACCTGCTGGTGAACACACTGTCAGCTGAAGCGGAACGTGACACGTCAACGGCTCCTTCTTCATTTTCTCCCGCAACTGGGGCTGCCAGGAAAAAACTTAGGTATCCTAATCAACCCGCTGGTGGTGATGCAGGGCAGGCAGGACCAAGTTTGGACATCTGGTCCGGACTGAAGGACCTGGCAACAATTTCTGACATGTCTACTGTCACTGCATATGATACTGTCACCATTGACAGAATGGTGGAGGATTACATCGGTGACAGCATCCAAGTAGGCATGTCAGACAGTCCATACCTGTACTGGCAGGAAAAAGAGGCAATTTGGAGGCCCCTGTACAAACTGGCTCTATTTTACCTGAGTTGCCCCCCCTCCAGTGTGTACTCCGAAAGAGTGTTTAGTGCAGCCGGGAACCTTGTCAGCGAAAGGCGTAGGAGGTTGCTTCCACAGAATGTGGAGAAGATGATGTTCATCAAAATGAATTATCAGCTCTTCCAGGGAGACCAGCCTCCAGAAGGTACAGAGGGACCTGTGGTGGTGGATTCAAGTGGGGACGAGTTAATACTTTGTGAGGATGAGGATGTACACACTGAAGAGGGTGAGGAATCGGTGGATGAGGAGGATGAGGATGACATCTTGCCTCCGTAGAGCCAGTTTGTGCAGGGACACATTAATTGCCAGCTTGTTTTGTGGGGGCCCAAACGAACCAATCATTTCAGCCACAGTTGTGTGGCAGACCCTGGCGCTGAAATGATTGATTTGTTAAAGTGTGCATGTCCTGTTTATACAACATAAGGGTGGGTGGGAGGGCCCAAGGACAATTCCATCTTGCACCTCTTTTTTTTCTTTGCATTATGTACAGTTTGGGGCCTAGTTTTTCTAACTGCCATCCTGTCTGCCACTGCAGTGTCACTCCTAGATGGGTCACGTGTTTGTGCCGCCCACTCGTGTCGCTTAGCATAGTCATCCAGCTACCTCGGTGCAACCTTTTGGACATAAAAACACTATTGTGAGGTGTGAGGTGTTCAGAATAGACTGGAAATGAGTGGAAATTAAGGTTATTGAGGTTAATAATAGCATAGGAGCAGAAAAACCAACAAATTCTGTGATTTTAGCTGTTTTTATGCTTTATTTCAAAAAAATACAGATCCAAAACACAAAACCCAGAACCCAAAACACGGAAGGGTGGTTTTGGCAAAACCCATCCAGATCCAAAACACGAAGAAAGATCCAGATCCAAAACCAAAACACAAAGCACGATAAGTGGCCGGTGCACACCCCTACTTTATATATAATTATATCCTATCACAGCCTATTAATCACTTTAATTTCTGGTATTTGTCTACAATGTCCAAGTGCAGTTGATTCCTTTATTATAATAAAATTGCTGTATCAGTGACTAGGGCAGCCCATCACCTAGTTTCTTCAAAACTGTGGCAGAGTACACTACCTCTCTCCTTCATATGGATTTCTCACACTGAGGGGTATATTTAGTTACTAAAGTGAGAGTTTTTAGAAGTGGAGATGTTGCCCATAGCAACCAATCAGATTCTACTTAACATTTAACTAGCACATTCTAGAATATAATAGCTAGAATCTGATTGGTTGTTATGGGCAACATCTCCACTTCTAAAAAACACTCACTTTAGTAAATACACCCCTGAGTATATTAGGTATATTTTGTCAACATTCGTTATGTCGACATGGTCGTAATTTCGACCTGCTTGGCATATCAACGCTGATTTAATGTCAATTTAATGTCAACATGATCAGAATGTCGACGCAAATTCCTGGTTATCCAGCGGTGACTTACCTTGTTCAGCGGGTCTGGAAGCTCAAGCAGAGTCTTTCGGGTTCGGAGGTCAGCTGACAGTGAGTTATGGCTGATCCTGCGGTGCTTCCAATATTGAGTATGCACCTAATGCTAACTCCTAACCATCCATGGCCCGTATTCAATTAGTTTTGCGTAAGCGATAAAGTTTCACCTGCCAGAGTTTTCGGTTTTCGCCTGCATCGCGTATTTTAGCTGCAGAAACTTATCGTGCGCGTACCCGTGATTCGCCCTATTCAATTCCAAAAGACGCGAAAACGGAGATATGCGAAGTCAGAACAGAAAAAAAGTGGTGACTGAATGGGGGAAATCAGCCTGAACCCCCCAAAAAGATGTGGAAGCATTGGGGATCAATGTAGTAGTGCTCGATTAGCCCTAATGAAACAGTTTGGGGTACTTATGTTCGCACAATTGCCTCTAATTAGCGTCTTTGCACAAGTGGTGAAGAATGGCATAAACAAGTATATTTAGGAGAAAATAAGTAGTCCTGTCAAATTTGGGGTACATGAAAATGGGTGCAAGCATAATTAAAAGTCGCTACAGTGAAGATATAAGAAATCTAAAAATCGCACCTTCAGCAAACACCTGCAATCAAGAAAACACCTCACCCATATTTGCAGACCCCCCAAAAGTCTATCTAGCTAGTTTTTAAGTTTGTACCCACACTTTGCACTTTTTCGTTAAAGTGCTTTTTTGGGTGTTCCTCAATTTTTATTAGGTTTTTTTTTTACTCAGTTACCATTTGCGGGGCTGTCCCAAGGGTGCTGAGTGGTTTCCCTACCTTTGCACCCCAAAATAGTGATTTTGCATTGTTTATCTCCACCTATTCATAGGTGAATCTTTTTCGCCTATTACATTGCATTGAGCTTTCGCGTACGCGAAAAGTGTTTGCAATTGAATACGGAGAAAAGTTTCCACCTGCCGAAAAGTCGCAACCGGCGATACTTTTTCGCGGATCTCGGCTTTTCGCCTCAAATTGAATACGGGCCCAATTGTTAGAGATGAGTGGTTCTCTTATGGCTCTGATCATCCTGCTTTGTTCAGCTCTCAGAACAAGGCAACACATCATCACTAACGGACTAAATATCATCTTTCATGGACATCTGTAGAAAGATGTCCGTTGAAGATGCCATTTTGCCTTTTTCTGAGATCTGAACTTGGTGGGAAGATGCGAGCCATAAGAGAACCTCTCATCTCTACTAACTAGTACCTATCCCTAACCCTCCGGGCTCACAAGTTAAGCCTAACTTCAGATGTCAGCATTGTGAACATGTCGACATTCTGCAGATGTCAACATGTTCCCTGTTGACATTTCAACACCCTAATTGTCGACATTGTGGTGTCAACAATATGAGTGTTGATACTGTAAATGTCAACATGATGGCTGCATTCCAAAATACTACATTATTTTTTCATAGTATATTTCACAAACAAGCTCATAAGAGCTTTTCTAAAACACCATCTGCTTGAAAGTGTGAATTTAATCCTGAATTATTTGCATGTGTATGCTTTTGCTGTTGCCTGGGTTTAAATATTCAAGTTATTAAGTTTTATTATGTGATGTCATCCAAATCCATCAGTGGAAGGCCCAGAACAGGCTCCTTAGGTCAAAGTTCTGTCAGGCGCACTCCGCCGTGAGGTCCGGCCTGGACACCAGCCACTCCATTAGGCATCCCAGACCATCCCAGACCCCTCTGTGAAGTTTTCATCCAAATCAATCCAGTGGAAGGCCCAGAACAGGCTCCCTGGGTCAAAGCTCTGCCCAGCGTACACCAACAGGAGGACCGACCGGGCCTCAAATCCAAACTACATCTTCTGCCATCCAATGTTACCACTCTGTGAAGTTTTCATCCAAATTATGTGATATCATCCGAATCCATCCAGTGGAAGGCCAAAGGTCAAAGTTCTTCCCAGCGCACTTCGCTATGAGGTCCAACCGGGATCCCAACCATTTCATTAGGCAGCCCAGACCAATTGCCACCCCTCTGTGGGGTTTTCATCCAAATCCATCCAGTGGAAGGCCCAGAATAGGCTCCCCGGGTCAAATTTCTGGCCAGCATATGCCAATGGGAGGTCCGACCAGGACCTCAACCCCCTAGTATGTCTTCTGGGATCTAATGTTACCACTCTGTGAAGTTTTCATCCATCTAGTAGAAGGCCCAGAATAGGCTCCCTGGGTCAAAGTTCTGCCCAGCATACACCAACGGGAGGTCCGACAGGGACCTCAACCCCCTAGTATGCATTCTGAAATCCAATGTTACTACACTGTGAAGTTTTTGTATAAATTATGTGATTTCATTCAAATCCATCCAGGGTAAGGACCAGAATAGGCTCCCTGGGTCAAAGTTCTGCCTGGCGCAATCTTTTGTGAGGTCTGACCAGGACCCCAACCACTCCATTAGGCATCTTAGACCAATTGCCACCCTCTGTGAAGTTTTCATTCAAATCCATCCAGTGGAAGGCCAAGAACAGGTTCTTCGGTTCAAAGTTCTGCCCAGCGTACACCAATGGGAGGACCGACCAGAACCTCAACCCTTTAGTATGCCTTTTTGGATCCAATGTTACCACTCTGTGAAGTTTTCGTCCAAATCTATCCAGTGGAAGGCCCAGAACAGGCTGTCCGGGTCAAAGTTCTGCCCAGCGTACACCAACGCGAGGTCTAACCGGGAACCCTAACCCCCCTAAAACCTGTGCAGGATCCAACTGGACCACCTCGCATTGGTTTCATCCCAATCGGTGCAGGGGTGTCTGAATGCATAACCGGACAGACAGAGAAACAAATAAACAGACCAATGAATTTTATACATAAGATAGTATGGAATACATAACTTGCACTATTTTAATTTGTTGTCCTAACACCAAGCTACCTTTTATTTAGAGTTAGCAGCTTTACACACTCTTCAAGATGGTGGTAAATGGTTCAGTCCCCCCACATACAATGTATCAAACCCCAACTATAGCTCAGTAAATAGTACAGCCATCTGTAAAAGTGCTCAAGACTGCTGAATAACACAGGAGGAAATTACTTTCTAAGCTGACTTCCTCCACTATAAATTGATCATTTTAGCTACAGTACAAGCACACATAGGGCCTGATTCAGCAAGGATCGCAGATGCGATTGCAATAGCGATTATGCACGTAGTCTCACTGCGATCATATCCTAATCCACTGCGATCGCTATGCAGTTCTCCATCCCCAATGGACTTATGTGCCACTTTTAGCTAATGTGTGCCACCTCACCCATCCTCCCCTATAGCCCATGATTCTGTTAGCTGCTTAAAAAAAATAAACAAGATATTTCCTAGTGCCATATCTCACCCAAATCTGCATTCAATTCATTCTCACCAGTAACCAATGACATAGGTCCTGATTCAGAGGCGCACGCTATTTGCATGCGCTCGCTCTGAATCAGGGCATCCCTATTTTTTAAAATTCCGGCCTCCAGGCCGCTCGCAGAAATGTGGGTGGCCACTGACAGCTTGTGCGAGCGGCCTGGCGATGGTCGCGATTATCGCGACCATCGGCATTGCGAGGAGACCCTAGTGGTAGGGTCTCAGCACTCGCAATGCCAAGTGGACTTCCGGCTCTAGTAGAGCCGGAAGCCCACTACTGACATCCTTCGGGAATGGCTCCGTTTGCTCAGCCACCCCCCACCTGCCTACAAAATGGGGCGAGCTGTCTATCAAGATCGACAGCCTTGCTGTGCGCTCGTGATCGGGTCTGAATCAGGCCCATAGTCTTTGCATTAATCTATTTGTCTCCTCATACAACCTGACTCCTAAACTCTATTCCCTCCCAACTTCTCTGATCACTCACAACCACTGCGTCTACTTCTTCAGCCTGTCCCTCTCCACTGTCACATTTCTATCCTCCTTTAAACTAAAGATGTGCGCATCCGCAGACCCCCATGTTTTTGTTTTGATAACTGTAGTTGATAAAAACAGCTAATATCGTGTAATTTGGGCCTGTTTTTGTTCCTACAGTATTATTAAAACATCAATAACATTAATTTCCAATCATTTCCAGTCAATTCTAAACACCTCACATCTCACAATATTGTTTTCACTAAAATTGTCTAAAAGCTGCAGTGAGCTGGGCGGCTAAACCAAGGGCTCGATCCAATTAGGTGCGAATTGCAAATAGCGAGTTTGTTTCTTTAAACTCGCACACTTCACCGCGAAGCGTGCTCGCAACAATTCTCCAATCCAATTAAAAATTGCCTATTCGCACTACTCGCAGCGGAGGGGTGCGAATTGACTGCCAAACAGGATTTGCGAGAAATGCATGAAAATGTGGGGAGACCATCCTGGACCCCCAAAATGGATAATTTTGTTAGCAGGATGTATCGAAGGCTGTTTATTTCCATTAGGAAGTTACTGTTGGTTTTGAAATGGTGTCAAATGGCTGATTTGTGCTTTTTTTTTTTTTAAATGCACGAAAATTATAAAAAAAAATACTTTTTTCGTTGAATCTGAAACTATTTAACCGAAAAATGCAAAAAAAAATAGGAAAAAGGGTGATTTTGGGGTACTTTGAAACATGGCAAAATAATTATAAAAACAATTATTTTTCAACTAAAAAATTATTGTAATTAAATTTGGGGTGTCTAAACTAATGAAAAAGTTGATTTTGGGGTAATTTGAGGACATTTTTTTTTACCTCAAAAAATGACATGTAATTATTGGACTAAATAAGCTAATTAGAAAACTTCCAATTGCCTAATTGGTCATTAGGGGGTTGTCCAAGGGGTTCAGCACAGTGTCCCCACATTTTAACCTTAAAATAAAGATTTTCCTTTAAATCTCTCACCCTCAGGGAGGTGCGAGTGGAAAGTTGCGAATTCAGGGCCTCTCGTAAGCGGCCGCTCGTTCGTCCAAGTGATGTTTGCACATCTGCGCATGCGTATGGGTTGTAATGCGCATGCGCCAACCAGTCAGTGCGGTCGGAAATCGTGTGCTCGCAAAATAGCGAATGCCTGCTAATTTGAGTGACAGGATGAGGTGTTTGTGGGTGGTAACAGGGGAAGGTGCTTGAAAACGGGGAGTGGAGATCCGAACGCAGGCGTGCCAAACGGTCAAAACGGGCATTTTAAGGGTGTGCATAATTAACAAAGCAGCGTCATCGACCACGTCACTTGGTTGTCTTTTAGCCTGAACTGCTCGCATGATTGCGGTAGGAAAATGCTACCACAAGCACTGCGAGCAGTTCATATGCCTTTCGATGTACTCGATTAATCTAATAAATAGCGGAGATGATTTATGATGCGAATGGCCAAGGGGCGTCTTTACAAAATAGCGAGTGCATGTTTCGGACGCTCGCTCAGACATAGAGGCGTCAACAGACCGCAAAGAGCGAGCGCTCAATTTAAATAGCCAGCCCCTTTTTCTGAACGAGCGAGCGCAAATAGCGTCTGGCTCTGAATCAGGCCCTCAGTCTGACTGATCAGTGCGAGTTGCTAATTGGATTGCAAAATGAATTCGCTATGCAAATTCGAAGTGAAAATCGCAACTCGCACCTCACATCTCGCAATTCGCACCTAATAGGATTGACCCCTAAGTGACAGAGCAGCAGCACAAACACAAAGGCACATCTGGGGCGTGGCCTGACTGGCTTACTGGACAACAGCATTTCTTTGGAGCTCCTGGTCCTTGTGCTCTAAAGGGCAAATAGATACTGCATCCTGTCTCCCTGAGCCTCCTCTCACCTCCAGCATGTGCCCGCTCTCACCCCGACCTGATTCCTGCACTCTGCTACCACTCTGTGGGGTCCAGAGATCTGCGGCCTACTGCAGCTCCAGAAGCCGGGGGGCTAAATTTTGGAGCCCACATTGGAGTACCTGGATGCTGCCTGCTGAGACCCTGCCAGCTCCTGTTAGTGTACAGCTCTCATGTCTCCTCTCTACTCCTGCACCCAGGTTTTTGATTGACTGTTTATTTTTCACTTGCCTTTCTGAAAGGCTGTGATCCCTTGCCTCACCATGCTGTTCTAGTGATATTATGTTACCCTCCCCCATGAGACCTCTTCAGCTGCTGCTCTTCTGATTGAACCTTTGCTACTACTATCCTCCTTATGTGATCTACAACACTCCATACCTACTTGCTGACATATATATGCATCTCCTACCTATATGACACCATAATCCAGCATCTCTAAAACCAACTAACGTGCAGTCTCTATTTTTCTGACACCTGTGCCTCCAACCTCTGAAGCCCGTTATGCCTGCCAAACGAGGCAAACTCTCTACCCTTGCACCCCCTATTAAATTTGTTCCACAAAAAACTCCTGACGCTATATCTGCCGGGAAGACCTCGGTAGCGTCCACCTCCATGGCCGCTTCCCCATCCAGTCTCATGACCAGTCTGGACCCCACTACTGATGCACCGCTTACAGTCCATATGCTCCATCAGATGCTCCAAGCGTTCCGGACAGATCACACCTCTGACTTCCAAACCTCAGTTAAACAATTATCTGCTGAAGTAACGAATGTAGGTGACCGCACTAACCATTTAGAAATAAAGATGCAAGAACTTGTGTCCTCCCATAACGATCTTCTCACCTCCCATAATTCTGTCCTGATGGAATTAACAGCAGTTAAGGATAAACTCGCTGACCTAGAGGACAGATCCAGGAGAAATAATATTAAGATAAGAGGGGTCCCGGAATCTGTGCTTAATGATGGTCTCCAGGACTTTGCCCTGACCCTTTTCCAGAAATTATTACCGTCTGCTGAGGTCCGCGACCTGTTAATTGACTGCATCCATCGCCTCCCTAAACCCCGCACAGCCCCTGGCAGTTCCCCCCGAGATGTTTTGTACGCCTTCATTTTTTCCATATTAAGGAAGATGTCCTTAGAGCTGCACGGTTGGCAGAACACACAGAGGGGGTCATTCAGACCCACTCACGAGCGGCAGTACGCTCGCAAGTGGGTCAATGGTCCCCACTCCGTCGTGCGCATGCGTGAGACCCGGCGAACGAAGGACTTTCCATCGCTCCGGGTCTCGCACCAAAGGGTGCGTGCTGTCGATGTTGATTGAACGCCTACCGTCTGAAGCCGGCCCCACTGACATCACTAGTGATGTCAGTGGGAGTGATTTTGGCTCTGATAGAGCCAAAATCACTCCTGGCCTTGCGGCTGGGAAACCCAACCGCAGGGTTTCCCTCGCAAGTCCGATGGTCGCGATGGTCAAGACCATCACGACCATCTTTTTGCACGCTCGTATATGCTGTGGGTGGTGACCCACAGCTATACGAGCGTCCAGGAGGACGCTCCATATTAATGGAGGAGGGCCCTGATTCAGAGCGAGCGCTCTGGTCAGAGCGTCCGGCTCTGAATCAGGGCCAGAGGTCCTTAATAATCTTCAACTATTCCCAGATCTCTCGATCCATACCATCAACAAATGTAGATCTTTCCAACCTATCACCAAGGCTCTTCGTGATAATGATATCCAATATCGCTGGGGTTTCCTGGTGAAGCTCTTGTTACGGAAAGATGGCTCCACGTTCGTCATTTCGTCTTTGGAGGCCGGTGTCAAGTTGTTATCAGAGTGGAAAATCCCTGTCTCTATTGCATCAGCGTCTCCTAATTCCATTCAGTCGGAATGGACCCAAGTTGGATGAAGATTTCCTGGATTTATACAATCTCATTTTTTATTTTATTAGTTGAATCATATGCATTTTCCTGGACTGGGTTGCTACCTGGTAGCCTATTGTGGCACCAACAATGTTTGACCCTTCCGGACGAGACATTCCTATTGTTCCTGTTTCTGTTGGTCACTCTGCTCCGGGACGCTATGCATTGGTCTTCTTAGCCGCAAGTATATATAGGTCTTAGACCTTGATTTATTGATATCTTTGGCCTATGTTATATCACAGGATTTGCAAATATGGTGCTTGTTATTTTATTACATCCTATTTGCTATAGTAACTAGGATGTCAGTTTCACATATAGGTTTTGAGAAATGTCTTATATGTTGATATTGTACTGTTTATACTGTTTCTATTTTATTTCTTGTCCTCGGCAGTACTGATAGTTCTATTTTCAATCATATATGATATATACTGCCAATATTGTATTTTCTATGTTTTACAATGTTTGTATGTTTTTATATAAGAGGTCTCTGGGTGGGTACTGGAACAGTCCACCCCCCACATGTTAACCATTTTGCTGTTTTTTTCCCCCACGGCAACTACTGTGGCCCAATATACTGGGCTATTTGATTTGATTCTGTTTCACCCTTTTTTTTCTTTCCCTTTTCTTAAAGATATGTTTTTATTTCTTTTTTTCTTTTGTTTTTCATAACAGGTATATCCACGGTGCTTACACAACTGTATGACTATAAATGGTTAAGGTTTTATCCCTAAATGTCAAGGTACTTAACTACCCACATAAACGTCGATTAGCTCTCTCCACTTCATCAATATAGAGCAAATATTGTGGCCTTACAGGAGACGCATTTCTCTTCTGCTGCACCCCCCATATTTAAAGACCATAGGTACCCTACCTGCTATACCACTAATGGCTCATCCAAATGGAATGGGGTCACTATTTTATTTAATGTAAATACCCCATTTGTGCTACATAGGAAAATTGAAGATAAAAATGGGCGTTTCCTTATCCTTACTGGCATTGTTGAGGAAGTTCCAGTTACCCTAGTCTCTATATATGCTCCCAATTCTCGCCAGGTCCCTTTCCTGAGAGAAATTTTTGAAGAAATTGCTAAGGTCTGTCAAGGCGCCCTAATACTGATGGGTGACTTTAACCTAGTCCTTGACCCCAAACTGGATCGCTCTTCCTTGCAGGGACACTCTTCTTCCCCCCCGTGATGTGGGCCCCTCACTTGCTTTTAAGAAACTGTTAGCTGAGTTTGATTTGTATGACGCCTGGCGCTCCCTTTCCCCAGATGAGAGAGACTATACTTTCTTCTCTTCTGTCCATAATAGCTACTCCAGAATAGATCTTATTCTTCTGGATAAAAGGATCCTCCAGTCCACTAAGAAAATTAAAACTCTCCCCATCACTTGGTCCGATCATGCTCCCCTCTTATGGTCCTGGAGTACTGATAAACATTTTCCCCCTACACGCCCTTGGCGTTTTCCTGACTACCATCTCCATGATCCTGAGATTCTAAAGGCTCTTACGGATTCTCTTACGCTATATACTCAGACCAACTCACCTTCGGACACTTCAGTTTTTACATATTGGTGTGCCCTGAAGGTGGTACTTCGCTGCACCTCTATCCAAAAAGGTGCTCAACTTAAAGCTTGCTCCCGTAAATCACAAATCAATTTGGAGTCTTCCCTTCGATCCTTGGAATCTCAGAATCAGGCCCAACCTACTAACTGCAAGAGGTTCGACAGCAGCTTCAGAAACTGTTTATGCTCCGCATGCACTCAGCCCTTACTCGATTACGTCACAAGTTCTATACTGCCGGGAATAAAGCTTCTCGCCTTTTAGCTTGAAAACTCTGCAGTCACCAAGCCAGAAATAGGGTTAAGTGTCTTCTCTCCCCCTCCGGTTCCAAATGCCTTAATTCCCTTGACATTGCCAATCTGTTGTATCTTTTCTAGATAGTTTGTCTCTTCCTACCTTAGATGCAGGTAGCCTGGCGTCCTTAAACGCCCCTTGGTCACTAGAGGAGATACAGTCTGTAATTAGGCAACTCCCTAAGGGTAATGTAAAAACTACATACCTATAGCACTTCTTAACACAGACATTAAAATCTATGCTAAAGTAATAACTAATCGTCTGAACCCACTACTTCCTCAGTTAATACACCCTGACCAGGTGGGTTTCGTTACTGGACGTCAGGCTCCCGACAATACACGTAGGGTTCTGGACCTGGCGGAATGGGCCTCACATAATAAACGACCACTTCTCCTCTTATCACTAGATGCTGAAAAAGCATTCGACAGACTCCATTGGGACTATATGCGCCAGGTGTTATACAGGTTTGGACTCCAAGGTGATATCCTTAGCTCAATCAATGCTCTTTACACTGGCCCCTCAGCCCGGATTTTTAGCAACGGCTTCCTTTCCTCACCTTTCCAGATATCTAATGGCACCAGACAGGGATGCCCTCTCTCCACTAATCTTTGTATTGGCTATAGAACCCCTCGCCCAAATGATTCACTCATCCACTGATTTCCCTGGTCTCTTAGTAGGTAACACTTCTTATAAATTGTGTCTCTTTGCAGACAATGTTTTATTGTTTGTGACTGACCCGGAGACTTCGTTGATTCCCCTCCACAATATTTTAAACAACTATAGTGCTGCTTCCTATTACAAATTGAATACAACTAAAACGGAAGCTCTACCCATCAATATTCCCCCTACAATCCTTCAATCCCTGAAAGGACGTTTCCCTTTTTCTTGGAAGGACTCCTCCCTATCCTACCTAGGCATTTCTATCACCTCCTCTATTAGTATTATTCACATTGTTAATTACGCCCCTCTGCTGAAACAGTTGACAACTTTAACCACTGCGAGGATGAATCATGAGGTCTCCTGGTTAGGCTGTCTAGTGGCATTCAAGATGATGTTACTGCCAAACTGATGTACCTGTTCTGGGCTATACCATACACAATACCCCGTAAAATGTTACAACAAATGCGGAAACTGATGACGTCTTATGTATGGAAACACAAAGCTCCTAGAATAGCTTATAACTGTATGATACGCTCTAGACAACAAGGAGGCCTCAATCTCCCTGACCTACCTAGGTACCATGAAGTTGCCCTCCTTTCTCAGCTGTGTGATTGGTTTCTCCCCCCCCACACTAAGCCCTGGGTGGACCTAGAACGTGCCCTTTCTCAAGAATTCCCTTTATCGGACCTTCTATGGTTACCTAAACACCTACGCCCACAATCCCCATTACTTCCCAAGTCTGCCCTTGATACCCTAAAGATATGGGATGTTAAGCTCCCAACTAATTTTAATTTCACTCTCCCTACTAGGACCATATCCATCCATGCATTAGATAATTTGTTTCCCAATCTCCACATGTTTTAATGGATGCAATTAGGTATTCTGGACCTCATTCAGAGTCGGTCGTAGCGGCTGCATGGTCGTACGCCACCGATATTCGCTAAACTGCGCATGCGTAAAGATCGCAATGCGCGTGCGCAAACTAGCTGCTACGATCAGAAATTTCTCTCTCCTTGAGCACAGCCAGGTCGGTAGTTTGAGTGACAGGATGAGGCATTTGTGGGTGGTAACAGGGGAAGGTGCTTGAAAACGGGGGAGTGGAGATCCGAACGCAGGCGTGCCTAATTATGCGACCGGCGTTTTATCGGAGTGCATAATTAACAAAGTAGTGTCATAGCACACATGACATGGGAGGATTTACACTGACATGGTCGTAGAGCTTAAGAGAGGGTATGGTCAACCTTAAGCTCTACGACCAGTTCCGATGGTTCCCGATGGTCTCGATTAATCCTTATATGCCCGGAGATGATGTGTAATGCGTACGAGAAGGGGGCGTATTTTTTTGTCTTCCGGTTGCTTCCTCCCCTTGGTCGGCCAGCTACCGATCCGATCTTAAGGACGCAACTTGCGAGTGCATCATTTGCATATCCGGCCCCTTTTCCCGTACGACCGTGCGGCCGCAACGACCGACTCTGAATGAGGTCCTCAGTCCCTAGCAGATTTTCTTTCCTCATCCTCTATTTTTCTGTTTTCTGATTTATCTGCCAAATTTTAATTGGGCCCATCAGCTTGATTTTATTATTTTCAACTCCATCACTGGATAGCTCAATTTAATACCGGCCCCTCCATGCTCCAAACACCACCAGACCAAATTCTAAATAGAATATCTAGATCATCTTCCCGTGGGGCCATCTCCTTTTGGTACTTACTGTTGTCTCATGCTGACCAGATGACCAAATCTTCTGTTCAGCTTCGATGGGAGGCTGATCTTCAATGTTCCTTTACCCTTAAACAATGGGAATCTATCCATTTAACTTCTTTTTCCCCATCTAAATGCACTAATCACGCTGAAATGCATATTAAACTCCTAAACAGACTATATTTGACACCTACTAAACTACATGGGATATGGCCTACGGTTTCTAAATTTTGCTGGTGTTTATGCCACTCTGAAGGTACGATTTTTCATATGTTTTGGGACTGCCCCTCTTTACGCCCTTTTTGGACAGAAGTATTTTCCCTTATACAGGAAGTTTTAGGTCTCACATTGCCTCTTGATCCCTCTCTAGCCCTTTTACATTGGTACCATCTCACTATTCCCAAACCTGCTCATTATGTTCTTGGTCATATTTTAATATCTGCTAGGGCTACAATAGCCCAACATTGGAAGTCCCCTCCCCCCCCCTCATTTGCCAAAGTTGTTACAAAAAGTCAATTTCATTTTGAAATGGAAACTAGGGATGTTAGTTACTCTAAGGCTCCGTCTTCACCTATTGTAAAGTGGTACCCATGGCATATCTATTTCACTGATGGTAGAGGTGCCCCCATTGTGAGAATTAGCCCTCTGAACCCGTCTTCCCCTTGCAATCTAAATGAACCTCCCTCGGGAGATTCAGATGTTTAGTCTATCTATTTGCTATATTTAGTATTGTAATAATTGTTAGATATTTATGGATGTCCTGTTCATACCTTATAATTTTCATTGTTATTGTGTTTTCTTTTACCCCCTATGCCCCTTTCTCCTTTTTCTGTACCCCATTTTTTCTATTTTATTCTCAATAAAAATTTATTGATGAAAAAAACAAAAACAAAGGCACATCTATGAAAAACAATTGTCAGTGCAGCTCACTTCAAGTTCCCTTCTTACAAACATCCACCAGAGCCTGTTTGCACTGGATTGCAGGTGCTAGCTAGTGTCTGACAAACAAACATACCCAGTGACAAAGATACCTGCAGTCTTTTACACATTTCCCACTAGAGATGTGTGCCGACCCTTGTGTTTTGGTTTTGGATCTGGATCCCTCCTGGTTTTGGATCTGGATTGGTTTTGCCAAAACCTCACCTGTGTGTTTTGTTTTCGTGTTTTGGTTTTGGATCTGGATTTTTTCTTAAAAAATCAGAAAAACAGCTAAAATCACATAAAATGGACCTGTTTTTGTTCCTTCAGTATAATTAACCTCAATAACATTTATTTCCAGTATTTTCCAATCAATTTTGACCACCTTACAATATTATTTGCTTCATCTAGTTAAGGTCAAAAGGTTGCAGTTCAGCTTCTAATTTCCAACACGGATACAGTGTGTTATACAGTGTGGGTTGGATACACCAATAGTGCACTTACTGTTACAGCAGTGTCGGCAGAGTGGGGTTGCTGACGGTGTGCTCAGTATGTAGGGCAGCAGTGCAGGGGTCCGGCAGTGTCGGCAGTGGTGGTGCCGGCAGTGGGGGATGGTGCCGGTGGTGTCGGCAGCGGGGGGTGTTTCAGGCGGTGGGGGGTGGCGGGCGCATTTTAAATGGGCTTAACGCTGATTGGCTGAGAGCCGTGACAGACGGCTCTCTCAGCCAATCAGCGTTAAACCCGTTCAATACAAAACCTCGCGACCTGACAGCGGGGTCGCAAGGTTTTGCCTCGGGTAAGGGATCCGGGGCAGGCAGGGAGATCCGAGCTTTGCTCGGATCGCCCCGGATCCCCGAAATTCGGGTGGGTTCGGATCTATGAGATCCGAACCCACTCATCTCTACTTCCCACCCACTCCATCTACCTACAACTCTCTCTAATGGTGAATAGTATGTAGTATTGCAGCATACCCTACAGCCCACACATTCTCCTGTGTGAAATGACATCTGAAATCTCGAAGGATGGACTTACATGCAATATGAAATGCAAGATCTGTTTTTGAGATGCAAGTTCCGAACTTGGTAAGAAGACCCCAGTTAGGATTCGGTTCTACTCAGAACCTCAAAGTGTAAGCTTGCGAGCAGGGTCTTCCTACCTTTATATCTGTCTGTTATTAACCAGTTTTGTTCTATTAATGTTTCCAATTGTAAAGCGCAACGGATTATGCTGTGCTATATAAGAAACTGCTAATAAATAATAATAAATAAATAGTTATCTGGGACTTGGTTCGACTCGGATCCCCCATAGGTGCCTTGAAGACCGTGTTTGGGAACCATTGGTTAGTGAGTGTGTATTTGGTAGTGTGTCCTGATGTGAAGTGTGTGTTGTGTTTGAGTATAGGTAGTGATAGAAAGAGGTGAATGTCCGTCGATTGTTTTAGGCATATAAACTAGGCAGCTGCTGCTGTCTCATTTCATAAAAGTTTGCACCAATAACTACATAGTCAGAAGTATGCCAAAAATAGACTGCTCATGTTTGTGTAATAAAAAAAACACACACACACCAAAAGTGCAATATTTAATGAAATGTATAGTTTAACCTAGTAAGTATATTATTCATTGTTGCTGCTTTAAAAAGATGTTATAGTAAAACTATGAATAATTGTAGCTTTATTGACCAAAGTGGGTAGTGGTCTTAGTAGAAGATCCGAAAATATTTGTGTATACTATTTTACTGACTGGCCATCTTGTTTCTTTCTGTCTGCAGTTCCCAATGCTTTCTCTATTTCTGTTGGACAATACAATTCTATTCCAAACAGCCATTACCCTGACATTGCTCAGCACTGGCAGGGAGTGCGTAGGGTATGGACGGTTCATAATTCTATTTATTTTTCTATGTCAAGCTGACAGGCTTACTTCCAGATTCCACTGCAGCCATGTCTCTGTAGCCTCATAAGAGGCTTTTGCTTTATATTTAAAGTCCTTTTGAATTGCAAAGTGACATTTTTTGGATTGGAAACAATACACGTTAGCTGTAGTCAGTGCTGTAAATCACAGAATGTTCACCTTTTTTATTACTGCCTGGCAGGAGTGTCTGAAATCAGAGAAATGTTAGTTACTAGAATTACTGTTGTCTACACTGAACTTTTAAAGTTAATTTTAGAGAGGAAGTACAGTACATACAGTATAATAATAATTCTTGCCTGTAAGCAATAATATTTAATATGTAGTAGCCCATTATGCACCTATAGAAAATTATCTCCTGTATTTGTTGAAATAATAGACTGCAAATTGCTTGTTTCCTTGTAGAAATCTACTCTGCATGTCCTCAAATAATTAGGCTTAGGGGATATGCCTGAGACATAAGTATTCTATAAAGTGTAATTAATATGTAGCTTAAAAAGTAATTAAACCTACGATTGAAATATATATACTTAGTGAATCCTATGTACTTCTACTGAAATATATTATCTGTTCTATATATCTCCTGAAAATTGACAGCTTTTTTTGTTTAATCTGTAATCAATATGGAATGTAAAGGGGAAAAGTGAGGTGCACACCATACTCTGCCAACTCTCCCTGATTGTCAGGGAGGCTCCCTGAAATAGTAGCAATCTCCCTGACTCCCTGAGGAGTCTAGCAATCTCCCTGATTGCACCTTACCCCCATTATGAAGCTTTTATATAAAAAAAAAAACAGAAATGTTAATTCAACTGGGATAATTGGAATCATTTCCCTGCATTGGGTATAAGGCACAATGATCCCTATGGCTACATGTATTTTCTGAAAAGTATCAGTGAGTTTTCATCAACACATAGATCTTACTAACTGCTTTGAGGCTCGTTTACATTTGGATGTAAATTAATTTTATGATACGGTTCTCAGATGTAGTAGTACATGCCCACATTAACACTCGCTCATAGGTTTTGCTTTCACAATCTCCCTGAAATATTTTTTAAAAAGTAGGCAAGTATGGTGCGCACCCTAAAACCCATATGCTAGTGCTATCCAATTAAAAAAAAAAAAAAACTATTTCTGATGGAAACTGATAAATTAATCATATATACAATCACTACATACATGGGCGTAACTACCATAGGTGCAAATGGTGCAGCTGCTATGGGGCTCAGAGCTAGTTATGCCCCTGACTACATACCTATGTCCTGGTGATTATTTAAATTTGGCTTCCTGTCGGCAGTGTGTTGTAGGTGGATAGCATGTTACCTGTATAGTTAAAGCAGAAATTAGCAGTAACTAGGGGCCCATCATTCTGGATTGCATTAATCATTGGAGGCATTTTTTTCATACAGGCAGCATACTGCCAGTAGAAGTAAGAACAGCCTCCTTAGAGTGCAGTAATATTGGGGGACCTACTGAACTAGACCACAGGTAAGTCATATTCTTATTTTAAGTAGAGATGAGTGGGTTCGGATTAGTTTGAATTTTCCCGCCAAATATTGGGACTCAGAAAGAGGCAAAAGGTCATCTTTCATCGACAAACATCATCATTCCTGGACTTTTGTCCAGGAATGATGATGTTTGTCCATGAAAGATGATGTTTTGCCTCTTTCTGAGACCAGATTTTTGGTTGGAAAAATCTGAATTTAGCGGGAAAATCCGAACTAATCCAAACCCGCTCATCTCTAATTTTAAGCTTATGCAACTCCACCGAAAATATGCTGTTTCCCTTTGGTTTATTATTTATTTGTTTATGCTCAAGTTGTAGACAGTCAAATGGTTTCATTTACAAACTACATCGAACATTCATACATTAAAGTACATTTATTCTATATTGCAGACTGGCTAAAAGCTGCTAAGTAGATTGGAGGTGTAAGATTAAATGTTGTAGACAATGCACAACATTAGATACTTCTGGCACTTGGGAATCTATCCTTGGATAGATATTACTTGGAAGATATGTCTGAAGATTTTACACACACCTTCCTTAAATTACATTTCAGCAGTATACAGTTTATATAAGAATTATATATTAATTCTATTGTGCTGTGTGTGGACGCCAGATATTTGACAGAAGAAAACTGACACATTTATATATTAAATTTCCCAACTACATAGGTTCTTCATACAAAACGGAGCAAATCAGGACATATAAAGAGTATATGATAAAACTGGTTGAATTTATTGCCTATAACTTGTTGAAGACTCAGACATTTAATTTTCATATTTACTGCAGATCATTAACAGCCAATTAGGTGCAGATAAAATTTTATAAGAAATGGTTATAAAACATATGAGGCATAGATGGCACTCACAATATATTTTCTCTGCAATTAAAAACAGAAAAGACTCTCTCTAGAAAGGTTAGTTCCTCACACCATGGGGTATATTTATTAAAGTGCAGGTTTTCAGAAGTGGAGATGTTGCCCATAGCAACCAATCAGATTCTAGCTATTATCTTCTAGAAGGTACTAGATAAATGGTAAGTAGAATTTCATGGGTTGCTATGGGCAACATCTCCACAACACATAAAACTTAAAAGTTTGCTTTGGGTGGCAAACAAAATGTTACGATGTACAGTATAGTTCTGTTTATCTGGGTTTCCTCACACAGTGGACTTCCCATAAGCTTGAACATCCCAGAAAATTATTTATTTACATGTACTGTCTTTTTGTCAAGCACTGTAGCGGTAAATCTCTTGGTAACTTAGGGTCTGATTTGGAGTTTCATGCAATTTCGAATGTGGGCAGATCACATGGTTTTAGCTAACTACGCATGCATACGCAACTCATAGCATCTGTAAGCAATTCAGATTCATAGGCGTAATAGTCTTGTTTTACTTGGGGTTGAATGGGTGTTACTGATTGTAAACGGGGCGGTATTGCGGCAGTAAAAGGGGAAAAATAAAAACTATGGACATGTAAACATATATAGACAGAATTGCAGTTTATTCTACAGGTGTTTGTGGAGCCCAATGTTTTGGTTTTGGTTTGGCAAAACCATCCTCCAAGATTTTGGTTTAGGTTTTGGCAAAAACCACCTCAAGTCTTTTGTTTCTTTTCTTTTTAGTTTTGCTTTTGGATATCTTTAAAATTAATTAAAACAGCTAAAACCATGTAATGTGGGCCTATTTTTGTTCCTACAGTATTATTTATCTATATAATAAATGAGAAAGCTTGTCTGTCTGTCTGTTTGTCCTTTATGCACGGCCAGAGTTTTGGACCTAGCTCCACCATATTTGGCATGGAGGTGTAGTTTGACCAGGATTAGGTTTTTGCCTAGGTTTGGGTTGGCTCCAGTGAAAATTGTCAGTCTGCCAAAATCCTTTGTGAAAGCTACAAAGGTATCCTTTTATTCTCACAGTCTGAACAAACTTTATGATTCATGCAGGGTCATATTAAATCCAGAGTTAGTCCTTCTTAAAGTAACCATATATATTAGTTAGCCGTCTGTGTTTGCAGGCATGGGCATAACTAGAACTTTGTGGGCCACATAGCAAGATCTTAAATACCCCCCAGAGGTTAAAATAAATATACATTTGCCCCCACACAGAGCTCAATCATGTTATGCCACAAAGAGCCCATTCAGGTTATGCAGCGGCAGATATGGACAGACATTGCTGTTGCAATTTGAATCTGGCGTCGGTTGCGAGCCAATCGGAACTCATGGATCAGGAACTGCCACTGCTGATTGGTTGCTGGCCCACAAGTTCTGATTGCCTAGCGACCAGCGGCGCTGTATCTCCATGCTTGCCTGCTGGTGTGCCAGCTGTAAACAGTAGGCAGGCTGGAACCAAATCAACACCACTACCAACCTGGCCCGCCTCGGTGGCCCTGAATGGACCAACCCACCTTGTTTGCCTGACTGAGTGCAGGTTAAGCAGCAGGCCACAAAGGCAGCTTGGGCACCATAGCAGTCGCACTCCTTGCACCAACAGCAATTACATCACTGTTTGCATGCATGTTAACAAACATTGGGGTCCTTTTCAAGATCAATGGAATGGGGTTATAGGTAAAAAAAAAAAAGGCTGCAGGTGTACTTCAGGGTCCAGTCTTCAACTCGGGCAACGCTGGGTATCCCAGCTAGTCATCAATAACATTAATTTCCAGTGATTTCCAGTCAATTTTGTCCACCTCACAGCTCACAATATTGTTTTTACTAATATTGGCCAAAAGCTGAAGTGAGCTGGCTGGCTAAACTAAGGGACAGAGCAGCATCACAAACACATGGCTCTTTTACATAATATGGCACAGTAGTGGCAGACAGGATGTCAGTTTAATAAACTATACAGCCATATAGAATGTTTTCATTGATCAAGAACAAAAGCCTAAAAGTAAAAGCCTAGTAGAAAATAATGTAATATATTGCCAACACATTTTTCCCAACAGCAAATCACAGCCTCAGGCCAGTACAGGTAAATAGAGATGAAGTAACAGGCTAGTAGTCTTTACACCAATACAGTAAGGTGGGCAAAGCCCATTAAGAAAATTGGTGCAAAATGGAATTGTCCTTGGGAAATTTCCCACCCGCACTAAGCAATTCAGCAACAGGGACTGCTACTTTTGTAGATGAAGTACTTGGTTTGTTTGGGCCCCAAAAAAAGAAAGAAAAAACATTTTGGTGGTTTGGTAAAACCAAGCTACCAATGGGCTTAAGGTTAACAGTGTTCAAAATGGTTAACAGTGTTCATCAACCTCAAAGTTGAAGATGTCATCATCCTCATTATCCCCCTAATCACTGTTGTTAATATCATTATCGCACAATATTAGCTCATCCCCCTGGAATCTAACATTACAGTCTCCGTTTGTAATTGGCAGCAAAGGTCTTCCTCTTTGAAGTTGTAGTTAATTTTTATGAACATGAGTTTTTTAAATATTTTTTGGAAGTAGCCTCTTACGCAATCACTCACATGTTTCCCAGCTGTTCTAAACACTTTTCCTGAGTACACACTGGTGGGTGGGCAACTTAACTTTACCATAACTAGTTTGTACAAGGGGCTCCAAATTAGAGGTGTCAATGTATGTAGGCAATCCTTTTATGCCTGGCCAGATGTTATAATGTTTTCACTCTGGTGCGCTGAATTGACTCATCATCATCATCATCATCGTTAGTTCTCTTGGAAAAGATCAGTTTTTTACTGGCAGAATTTGCAAGAGAAACTGAAGTAGGGAATTTTGTGTCATGTGCCACTTGAGCCGACAACTTGCTTTCAAGGAGCTCTTTGCATCTCCTATGATCTGTATCAGTTGGAAAGAAATACATTACTGGTTCATTTGCAAGATGTTGCAAACTCTTTGGTCCTGGCAAAGCAAATAAAGAACTTGATCTACAAGTCCAACATGCTGCAGCAAGGTAACATGTCCAGTCTCTCCTGATGTCATGGCTTTATGTGTACGTTTGTATGACTTGTTGCTGTTCCTCTAGTTGCTGAAGCATATACAGGGTGGAATTCCACCTGGTTACAACCTCTTGCTTCAGTTGGTGGCATGGCAAATTAAACAGTTCTTGCTGCTGCTGCAATCTTCTACATACAGTTGCTGAATATTAAAAATGCCCAGAACTTTTATGGGCCACAGCCAGCATCTCCTGTATGGACCCATGAAATGAGTAGTCTTCATCATGGTCCCCTTATGTAATGAAGATTCACCCCGCAGCAGCAGCAGTCCTAGTGCACAAGTATTCTTCTTGGAAATCCTGGATAGGGGAGGACTCAGTTTGTCTTTGCAAATTGGATGCAGGACTACCTCTGATCATAAATGAGGAGGTTAATGATGAAGGTGTTGGCAGTGGAGATTGCATCTACTGGTATCTATCCATGCTTCTGGTAGCTGATGCTGGACTGCTTGTTATTAGTTGACATGATTTTCCAGATTTTGAAAAATAAATTAAATAAACTTGCTACAAATAACATACTGTACCAGGGAGGAGGTTCCTAGATGGTTAACATCCCTATCTCTACTTACGTTGGCACTTCAAATGGTAAGGATCCCTTAATAAATGTTGTCAAGATTTGGATAAAAATGATTTCACATGGAATAGATGGCTCTTTTGCTCTTATGCAAGGTATGACAATGTGCTTCTTATTAGCAATGGAAATAAATTATGCCACTGGTGGCTGACTTACTTTGACACAAACAACATATTCCTGAATTTTATCAATTTGTTTTTGTCCAACACATTCATAATCAACATCCCTACTCTCCTGTATGAAATGGTGCCTGATCATGAGGGAGGGACTCTTATATCTAATCCATAATATAAAAGAGCTGAGATTTCTGGGGAAATTAAGTTTGCTTTGTTTTGAGATCCAAAATTGGTGGGAAGTCCAAAACAGGGACTCGGTTCTTCTCTCCCAAGATCAGGTGTGTTTGAGTTTTCTGTAAGTCCAAATTACTCATCTCTAGAATTTAGTTATCTTTTCAAATACAGTAACACAGTATGATAAATGTAAGCAGTGGACTATTCCATGTGTCTCACATGTTTTTACTTCACAGCATAAATATTGCCAACAATCTTCACAAATAATAATAAACAAAAAAAGAAATAAAATCAACATATAACCAAATAAATGCTTACACATAATTTGCTCCAAATTTACATTCAGTTACAGGACCATCCCATCAACTTGAAAGTCACTCTGTACAGCAGGTATTTACTGAAGGATTTGCTAATACTCCTGAGTTAGTGGATGTTGACTCTGCCCCATGTGTACCAGTTGAAAGCCAGCCATGAGCAGCCTGACTACAAGGACACTTCCCACAACAAACAACCTGATAATTGACACAGCAGCTGCTGTAGCAGATTTTAGGGAACATACACACCGTATTTATGCAGCCTACAAATCAATGGTTGAACCAAATTAATCTACAAATGAAAAGGGCTAAAAAACATCAAACCCATAATCTTCTTACAAATACCATAAAGAGCATAGATACAATATTAAACAGATAACCATGGCATTAACATATTTGACAGATTTAGTGGCGGTAGCTAAACTGAAGTTTTTAAAGTGCACCTTCAAATTTACGCCACATCAACTCAAAGCTCACCATGAACGTTTATCACCAATAAGCCAATAAGGCACAGCGTATGCATCGGGGATGGCAGAGGAACTCACAAAAGAACCAAGCTAAAAAAATATAATGACTAAAAAATAGAAATAGAATATTTTGGGTCTGATTCAGAGATGTATGCCAGTCAGATATTTACGCAGTTGGCCGATGTTTTTATTATAGTGCATGCGTCTAAGTCGCACAAGGAATTAATTGCGGTGATTTTGCGTTGGGGTATGCCGAGAGGATTTTAGAGTGATTGACAGTTAGGGGCCATTTGTGGGTGGCAACTTGTGGTAATGGAGGGGTTAGTAGAAAAATGCGGGAGTGCCGCAACTGTTTTATAGGAGTGCCGGATCCAGTGACTGCGTCCAGTAAGCAGTTTCACTGGTTTCGGCATCTTAGTTCCGGCGGCCATTCTGAGGAGCCATAGGGTTATTCAGAGCTACGACAATCCAATGATCTGCGACCAATGCTGCAACTTTTTATTAGAGATGTCCGCAGACCCCCATTGTTTAGTTTTGGTTATAAATCATTGTGTTTTATTCTTGGCAAAATCACCCTCAAGAGTTTTGGTTCAGTTTTGTTTTTGGATTCCTTTAAAAATTGCTAAAAACATCTACAGTAGCTTGGGCCTGTTTTTATTCCTATAGTTTTATTAACATCAATAACATTAATTACCATTCAATTTTGACTACCCTATAGCACCTGAAATCACGAGGGGGGGGACTTAGATGCAATCCAAAATACGTGGGATCTGGTTTTTATATCCCAGTTCCAAACTTGGTGAGAAGACCAGAGTCGGGAATCAGTTCAACTCAGAATCCCAAAGTTCAGGTGTGTTCGGTTTTCAGCAAAACAAACTGCTCCTCTCTATACATGTCCCGGCAGCTGCTGTATTTGCATATATTCGCAAATCCACTGCATAAAAAGACGCAGTCGTAACGGGATTAGCGTATATCTATGAATCAGTCCCTATGTTATTGAAAGGCAACATTTTATTTTCTATACAGTTAAGTTAATAACAAAAAGTTAATGTTGAATTTTATATATAAATTTTTCATGTTTTTTGGTAAACTTAAGAATTTTGGAATTCATGTGATTTTGTCAATATTATACCTCTTTCACACTGGCATCAAATAACCCGAGTTACTGCACATGAGCACACAGCAACCCGGGTTGCTGTGCAGTGTAAAAGGGGACAGTTGAAATAACCATGGTCGAGTGACACGGCATTTAATCTCGGGTAGCGAGCAGGGTTGAACATGAGTTCAACCCGGCTCACGGTGCAAACAGGTAACACGGGTCGAGGTGACCCGTGTCCCGTTCACCGTATAGGGAGAGCCGGCACTTGGAGTTGATCTAATTTCCAAGCGCGGGCTCAGCAGCATTGGCGGTGACATCATCGACCCTGCATTAGTGCCAGGTCAGGCAACCAGTCTTAAAGGGGGCTCAGGTTGGTCGCACCCGGAATCGACGCGTGCACAAATCCCGGGCGCGAGCCCCCATTAGCGATGTTAAAGAGGTATGATTGTGTATTTGTTTGAAAGAAAGTTAAAAGAACCAAAAACGTACAATTGCATCAACATACCATGCATCTATGCAATAACCTCAGTTGAGCAATGCCTCAGCAGAGCTCACAATCTAATTTCTAATTTACACTACATGTATCATGTTAAGGTTGACAAATGTAGAGGTCACAGTAGTCTCCTCACAAATGAACAACACTATAAAATAAAGAAATACCAATAGTTTTTGATTTCTATCCTGTTTAGTTTACAGCTCTGTTTTCTATTTTGTTTTGCTTATCGCTCTGTCGATAAGTACATGTTATTGTACAAGACACTTACTTGTGCAGCAATTCTCAATAATTATCTGGCTGCCCTGCCTCTACTCCTGCATTCTCATCAGCTGATGCCCATGGACACTGTTTCCTCGCTGCCTACTGGGATAGTCAAAGGCCAATTTCGGTGTAATCAGTGCTCGAAGTGGTAATTTTGAAGTGGGGGTATGGAAATTTTAGTTGAAGCCCCCAACCAAAAAAAAAGTTTTAGGGACTTTGACAATGAGATTCAGCCTCGGCTTCCATCACAACCCCCGCACCTCACACTACCTACTTCCATCTCCCACCCCCTGCACCTCACACTACCTACTTCCCTCTCCCACTCCCTGCACCTCACACTAACTGCTTCCCTCTCCCACCCCCTGCACTTCACACAACCTACTTCCCTCTCCCACCCCAAGCACCTCACACTACCTACTTCCCTCTCCCACCCCCTGCACCTCACACTACCTACTTCCATCTCCCACCCCCTGCACCTCACACTAACTATTTCCCTCTCCCAACCCCAGCACCTCACACTACCTACTTCCCTCTCCCACCCCAAGCACCTCAGACTACCTAGTACGCTGCTCCCTCACCCACCCCCTTCACTTAATACTACCTGCAGGCTGCTTCCCTCTCCCACTCCCTGCACCTCACACTACATGCTTCTCTCACCCACCCTCAGCACCTCACACTGCCTGCTACTCTCACCCACCCCCTGAACCTCACACTACCTGCTTCCCTCACCCACCCCCTGCACCTCCCACTACCTACTTCCCTCTCCCACCCCCTGCACTTCACACTACCTGCATTCCTCTCAACCACCCCCTGCACCTCACACTACCTACTTCCCTCTCCCATCCCCTGCACCTCACACTACCTATTTCCCTCTCCCACCCCCTACACCTCACACTACCTACATCCCTCTCCCACCCCCTGCACCTCACACTACCTACTTCCCTGTCCCACCCCCTGCACCTCACACTACCTACGTCCTTCTCCCACCCCCTGCACCTCACACTACCTACTTCCCTCTCCCACCCCTGCACCTCACACTACCTGCATCCCTCTCACCCACCCCCTGCACCTCACACTACCTACTTCCCTCTCCCACCCCCTGCACCTCACACTACCTACTTCCATCTCCCATCCCCTGCACCTCACACTACCTACTTCCCTCTCCCACCCCCTGCACCTCACACTACCTAGACGCTGCTCCCTCACCCACCCCCTGCACTTCATACTACCTGCAGGCTGCTTCCCTCTCCCACTCCCTGCACCTCACACTACATGCTTCTCTCATCCACCCTCTGCACCTCACACTGCCTGCTACTCTCACCCACCCCCTGTACCTCACACTACCTGCCTCCCTCACCCCCCACTCCCTGCACCTCACACTACCTGCATCACGCTCACCCACCCCCTGCACCTCACACTACCTGCTTCCCTCACCCACCCCCTGCACCTCACACTACCTGCATCCCTCTCACCCACCCCCTGCACCTCATACTACCTACTTCCCTCTCCCACCCCCTGCACCTCACACTACCTACTTCCCTCTCCCACCCCCTGCACCTCACACTACCTACTTCCCTCTCCCACCCGTTGCACCTCATACTACCTGCTTCCCTCACCCACCCCCTGCACCTCACACTACCTGCTTCCCTCACCCACCCTCTGCACCTCATACTACCTGCTTCCCTCACCCACCCCCTGCACCTCACACTACCTGCTTCCCTCACCCACCCCCTGCACCTCACACTACCTGCTTCCCTCACCCACCCCCTGTACCTCACACTACCTACTTCCCTCACCCACCCCCTGTACCTCACACTACCTGCTTCTCTCACCCACCCCCTGTACCCCAAACTACCTGCATCTCTCACCCACCTCCTGCACCTCACACTACCTGCTTCATTCACCTATCCCCAGCACCTCACACTACCTGCATCCCTCTCACCCACCCCATGCTCCTCACAATACCTGCTTCCCTCACCCACCCCCTGCATCTCACACTCCCTCACTCACCCTCTGTACCTCACACTACCTGCTTCCCTCATCCTGCACCTCACACTACCTGCTCCTCACCCACCCCCTTCACCTCACACTACCTGCATCCCTCTCACCCACCCCCTGCACCTCACACTACATGCATCCCTCTCACCCACCCCCTGCACCTCACAATACCTGCTCCTCACACACCCCCTGCACCTTACACTACCTGCTTCCCTCACTCACCCCCTGCACCTCACACTACCTGCTTCCCTCACCCGCCCCCTACACCTCACACTACCTGCTTCCCTCACCCACCCCCTGCACCTCACACTACCTGCTTCTCTCTCCCACCCACTGAACCCCACACTACCTGCTTCTCTCACCCACCCCCTGCACCTCATACTACCTGCTCCTCACCCACCCCCTGCACCTCACACGACCTGCATCCCTCTCACCCACCCCCTGCACCTCACACTACATGCATCCCTCTCACCCACCCCCTGCACCTCACAATACCTGCTCCTCACACACCCCCTGCACCTTACACTACCTGCTTCCCTCACCCACCCCCTGCACCTCACACTACCTGCTTCCCTCACCCACCCCCTGCACCTCACACTACCTGCTTCCCTCACCCACCCCCTGCACCTCACACTACCTGCTTCCCTCACCCACCCCCTGCACCTCACACTACCTACTTCCCTCACCCACGCCCTGCACTTCACACTACTTGCTTCCCTCACCCACCCCCTGCACCTCACACTAACTGCTTCTCTCACCCACCCCCTGCACCTCACACTACCTGCTTCCCTCACACACCCCCTGTACCTCACACTACCTGCTTCTCTCACCCACCCCTGCACCTCACACTACCTGCTTCCCTCACCCACCCCCTGCACCTCACACTACCTGCTTCCCTCACCCCCCACTGCACCTCACACTACCTGCTTCCCTCAACCACCCCCTGCACCACACACTAACTGCTTCTCTCACCTACCCCCTGCACCTCACGCTACCTGCTTCACTCACCCACGCCCTGCACCACTCACTACCTGCTTCTCTCTCTCACCCCTTGCACCTCACACTACCTGCGTCCCTCTCACCCACCCCCTGCACCTCACACTACCTGCATCCCTCTCACTCACCCCCTGCACCTCACACTACCTTTATCCCTCTCACACATGCCCTGCACCTCACACTACCTGCATCCCTCTCACCCACCCCTTGTACATCACACTACCTGCATCCCTCTCACCCACCCCCTGCACCTCACACTACCTGCTTCCCTCACCCACCACCTGCACCTCACACTACCTGCTCCTCACCCACCCCCTGCACCTCACACTACCTGCATCCCTCTCACCCACCCCCTGCACCTCAGACTACCTGCTTCCCTCACCAACACCCTGCACCTCACACTACCTGCTACCCTCACCCACCCCCTACACCTCGCACTAACTGCATGTCTCACCCACCCCCTGCACCTCACACTACCTGTTTCTCTCACCCACCCCCCGCACCTCACACTAACTGCTTCTCTCACCCACCACCTGCACCTAACACTACCTGCTTCCCTCACCCACGCCCTGCACTTCTCACTACCGGCTTCTCTCCCTCCCCCCTGCACCTCACACTAACTGCTTCTCTCACCCACCCCCTGCACCTCACACTACCTGCTTCCCTCACCCACCCCCTGTATCTCACACTACCTGCTTCTCTCTCCCACCCCCTGCACCTCACACTACCTGCTTCTCTCACCCACCCCCTGCACCTCACACTACCTGCTTCTCTCACCCACCCCCTGCACCTCACACTAACTGCTTCTCTCACCCACCCCTGCACCTCACACTACCTGCTTCCCTCACCCACCCCCTGCACCTCACACTACCTGCTTCCCTCACCCCCCACTGCACCTCACACTACCTGCTTCCCTCAACCACCCCCTGCACCACACACTAACTGCTTCTCTCACCTACCCCCTGCACCTCACGCTACCTGCTTCACTCACCCACGCCCTGCACCACTCACTACCTGCTTCTCTCTCTCACCCCTTGCACCTCACACTACCTGCGTCCCTCTCACCCACCCCCTGCACCTCACACTACCTGCATCCCTCTCACTCACCCCCTGCACCTCACACTACCTTTATCCCTCTCACACATGCCCTGCACCTCACACTACCTGCATCCCTCTCACCCACCCCTTGTACATCACACTACCTGCATCCCTCTCACCCACCCCCTGCACCTCACACTACCTGCTTCCCTCACCCACCACCTGCACCTCACACTACCTGCTCCTCACCCACCCCCTGCACCTCACACTACCTGCATCCCTCTCACCCACCCCCTGCACCTCAGACTACCTGCTTCCCTCACCAACACCCTGCACCTCACACTACCTGCTACCCTCACCCACCCCCTACACCTCGCACTAACTGCATGTCTCACCCACCCCCTGCACCTCACACTACCTGTTTCTCTCACCCACCCCCCGCACCTCACACTAACTGCTTCTCTCACCCACCACCTGCACCTAACACTACCTGCTTCCCTCACCCACGCCCTGCACTTCTCACTACCGGCTTCTCTCCCTCCCCCCTGCACCTCACACTAACTGCTTCTCTCACCCACCCCCTGCACCTCACACTACCTGCTTCCCTCACCCACCCCCTGTATCTCACACTACCTGCTTCTCTCTCCCACCCCCTGCACCTCACACTACCTGCTTCTCTCACCCACCCCCTGCACCTCACACTACCTGCTTCTCTCACCCACCCCCTGCACCTCACACTAACTGCTTCTTTCACCCACCACCTGCACCTAACACTACCTGCTTCCCTCACCCACGCCCTGCACTTCTCACTAGCGGCTTCTCTCCCTCCCCCCCTGCACCTCACACTAACTGCTTCTCTCACCCACCCCCTGCACTTCACACGAACTGCTTCTCTCACCCACCCCCTGCACCTCACACTAACTGCTTCTCTCACCCACCACCTGCACCTAACACTACCTGCTTCCCTCACGCACGCCCTGCACCTCTCACTACCGGCTTCTCTCCCTCCCCCCCTGCACCTTACACTAACTGCTTCTCACACCCACCCCTTGCACCTCACACTACCTGCTTCCCTCACCCACCCCCTGCACCTCACACTACCTGCTTCTCTCACCCACCCCCTGCACCTCACACTACCTGCTTCCCTCACCCACCCCCTGCACCTCACACTACCTGCTTCCCTCACCCACCCCCTGCACCTCACACTACCTACTTCCCTCACCCACGCCCTGCACCTCACACTACCTGCTTCCCTCACCCACCCCCTGCACCTCACACTAACTGCTTCTCTCACCCACCCCCTGCACCTCACACTACCTGCTTCCCTCACCCACCCCCTGCACCTCACACTACCTGCTTCCCTCACCCACCCCCTGTACCTCACACTACCTGCTTCTCTCACCCACCCCTGCACCTCACACTACCTGCTTCCCTCACCCACCCCCTGCACCTCACACTACCTGCTTCCCTCACCCCCATCTGCACCTCACACTACTTGCTTCCCTCAACCACCCCCTGCGCCTCACACTAACTGCTTCTCTCACCCACCCCCTGCACCTCACGCTACCTGCTTCCCTCACCCACGCCCTGCACCACTCACTACCTGCTTCTCTCACTCACACCCTGCACCTCACACTACCTGCATCCCTCTCACCCACCCCCTGCACCTCTCACTACCTGCATCCCTCTCACTCACCCCCTGCACCTCACACTACCTTTATCCCTCTCACCCACGCCCTGCACCTCACACTACCTGCATCCCTCTCACCCACCCCCTGTACCTCACACTACCTGCATCCCTCTCACCCACCCCCTGCACCTCACACTACCTGCTTCCCTCACCCACCCCCTGTACCTCACACTACCTGCTTCCCTCACCCACCCATTGGCACCTCACACTACCTGCTTCCCTCATCCACCCCCTGCACCTCACACTACCTGCTTCCCTCACCCAACCCCCTGCACCTCACACTAACTGCTACTCTCACCCACCCCCTGCACCTCACACTCCCTGCTACCCTCACCCATGCCATGCACCTCTCACTACCTACTTCTCACACTCACCCCCTGCACCTCACACTACCTGCATCCCTCTCACCCACCCCCTGCACCTCACACTACCTGCATCCCTCTCACTCACCCCCTGCACCTCACACTACCTGCATCCCTCTTACCCACGCCATGCACCTCACACTACCTTCATCCCTCTCACCCACCCCCTGCACCTCACACTACCTGCATCACTCTCACCCACCCCCTGCACCTCACACTACCTGCTTCCCTCACCCACCACCTGCACCTCACACTACCTGCTCCCCACCCACCCTCTGCACCTCACACTACCTGCATCCGTCTCACCCACCCCCTGCACCTCACTCTACCTGCTTCCCTCACCTACTCCCTGCACCTCACACTACCTGCTTCCCTCACCCACACCCTGCACCTCACACTACCTGCTTCTCTCACCCACCCCCTGCACCTCACACTAACTGCTTCTCTCACCCACCTCCTGCACCTCACACTACCTTCTTCCCTCACTCACCCCCTGCACCTCACACTAACTGCTTCTCTCTCCCACCCCCTGCACCTCACTCTACCTGCTTCTCTCTCCCACCCACTGCACCCCACACTACCTGCTTCTCTCACCCACCCCCTGCACCTCACACTACCTGCTCCTCACCCACCCCCTTCACCTCACACTACCTGCATCCCTCTCACCCACCCCCTGCACCTCACATTACATGCATCCCTCTCACCCACCCCCTGCACCTCACAATACCTGCTCCTCACACACCCCCTGCACCTTACACTACCTGCTTCCCTCACTCACCCCCTGCACCTCACACTACCTGCTTCCCTCACCCGCCCCCTACACCTCACACTACCTGCTTCCCTCACCCACCCCCTGCACCTCACACTACCTGCTTCTCTCTCCCACCCACTGAACCCCACACTACCTGCTTCTCTCACCCACCCCCTGCACCTCACACTACCTGCTCCTCACCCACCCCCTTCACCTCACACTACCTGCATCCCTCTCACCCACCCCCTGCACCTCACACTACATGCATCCCTCTCACCCACCCCCTGCACCTCACAATACCTGCTCCTCACACACCCCCTGCACCTTACACTACCTGCTTCCCTCACTCACCCCCTGCACCTCACACTACCTGCTTCCCTCACCCGCCCCCTACACCTCACACTACCTGCTTCCCTCACCCACCCCCTGCACCTCACACTACCTGCTTCTCTCTCCCACCCACTGAACCCCACACTACCTGCTTCTCTCACCCACCCCCTGCACCTCACACTACCTGCTCCTCACCCACCCCCTGCACCTCACACGACCTGCATCCCACTCACCCACCCCCTGCACCTCACACTACATGCATCCCTCTCACCCACCCCCTGCACCTCACAATACCTGCTCCTCACACACCCCCTGCACCTTACACTACCTGCTTCCCTCACCCACCCCCTGCACCTCACACTACCTGCTTCCCTCACTCACCCCCTGCACCTCACACTACCTGCTTCCCTCACCCACCCCCTGCACCTCACACTACCTGCTTCCCTCACCCACCCCCTGCACCTCACACTACCTACTTCCCTCACCCACGCCCTGCACCTCACACTACCTTCTTCCCTCACTCACCCCCTGCACCTCACACTAACTGCTTCTCTCTCCCACCCCCTGCACCTCACTCTACCTGCTTCTCTCTCCCACCCACTGCACCCCACACTACCTGCTTCTCTCACCCACCCCCTGCACCTCACACTACCTGCTACTCACCCACCCCCTTCACCTCACACTACCTGCATCCCTCTCACCCACCCCCTGCACCTCACACTACATGCATCCCTCTCACCCACCCCCTGCACCTCACAATACCTGCTCCTCACACACCCCCTGCACCTTACACTACCTGCTTCCCTCACCCACCCCCTGCACCTCACACTACCTGCTTCACTCACCCACCCCCTGCACCTCACACTACCTGCTTCCCTCACCCACCCCCTGCACCTCACACTACCTGCTTCCCTCACCCACCCCCTGCACCTCACACTACCTACTTCCCTCACCCACGCCCTGCACCTCACACTACTTGCTTCCCTCACCCACCCCCTGCACCTCACACTAACTGTTTCTCTCACCTACCCCCTGCACCTCACGCTACCTGCATCCCTCTCACTCACCCCCTGCACCTCACACTACCTGCTTCCCTCACCCACCCCCTGTACCTCACACTACCTGCTTCTCTCACCCACCCCTGCACCTCACACTACCTGCTTCCCTCACCCACCCCCTGCACCTCACACTACCTGCTTCCCTCAACCACCCCCTGCACCACACACTAACTGCTTCTCTCACCTACCCCCTGCACCTCACGCTACCTGCATCCCTCTCACTCACCCCCTGCACCTCACACTACCTTTATCCCTCTCACCCACCCCCTGCACCTCACACTACCTGCTTCCCTCACCAACACCCTGCACCTCACACTACCTGCTACCCTCACCCACCCCCTACACCTTGCACTAACTGCATGTCTCACCCACCCCCTGCACCTCACACTACCTGCTTCTCTCACCCACCCCCGGCACCTCACACTAACTGCTTCTCTCACCCACCACCTGCACCTAACACTACCTGCTTCCCTCACCCACGCCCTGCACCTCACACTACCTGCATCCCTCTCACCCACCCCTTGTACATCACACTACCTGCATCCCTCTCACCCACCCCCTGCACCTCACACTACCTGCTTCCCTCACCCACCACCTGCACCTCACACTACCTGCTCCTCACCCACCCCCTGCACCTCACACTACCTGCATCCCTCTCACCCACCCCCTGCACCTCACACTACCTGCTTCCCTCACCAACACCCTGCACCTCACACTACCTGCTACCCTCACCCACCCCCTACACCTCGCACTAACGGCATGTCTCACCCACCCCCTGCACCTCACACTACCTGCTTCTCTCACCCACCCCCGGCACCTCACACTAACTGCTTCTCTCACCCACCACCTGCACCTAACACTACGTGCTTCCCTCACCCACGCCCTGCACTTCTCACTACCGGCTTCTCTCCCTCCCCCCTGCACCTCACACTAACTGCTTCTCTCACCCACCCCCTGCACCTCACACTACCTGCTTCCCTCACCCACCCCCTGCACCTCACACTACCTGCTACCCTCACCCACCCCCTACACCTCGCACTAACTGCATATCTCACCCACCCCCTGCACCTCACACTACCTGCTTCTCTCACCCACCCCCCGCACCTCACACTAACTGCTTCTCTCACCCACCACCTGCACCTAACACTACCTGCTTCCCTCACCCACGCCCTGCACTTCTCACTACCGGCTTCTCTCCCTCCCCCCTGCACCTCACACTAACTGCTTCTCTCACCCACCATCTGCACCTCACACTACCTGCTTCCCTCACCCACCCCCTGTATCTCACACTACCTGCTTCTCTCTCCCACCCCCTGCACCTCACACTACCTGCTTCTCTCACCCACCCCCTGCACCTCACACTACCTGCTTCTCTCACCCACCCCCTGCACCTCACACTAACTGCTTCTCTCACCCACCACCTGCACCTAACACTACCTGCTTCCCTCACCCACGCCCTGCACTTCTCACTACTGGCTTCTCTCCCTCCCCCCCTGCACCTCACACTAACTGCTTCTCTCACCCACCCCCTGCACTTCACACGAACTGCTTCTCTCACCCACCCCCTGCACCTCACACTAACTGCTTCTCTCACCCACCACCTGCACCTAACACTACCTGCTTCCCTCACGCACGCCCTGCACCTCTCACTACCGGCTTCTCTCCCTCCCCCCCTGCACCTTAAACTAACTGCTTCTCACACCCACCCCTTGCACCTCACACTACCTGCTTCCCTCACCCACCCCCTGCACCTCACACTACCTGCTTCTCTCACCCACCCCCTGCACCTCACACTACCTGCTTCCCTCACCCACCCCCTGCACCTCACACTACCTGCTTCCCTCACCCTCCCCCTGCACCTCACACTACCTACTTCCCTCACCCACGCCCTGCACCTCACACTACCTGCTTCCCTCACCCACCCCCTGCACCTCACACTAACTGCTTCTCTCACCCACCCCCTGCACCTCACACTACCTGCTTCCCTCACCCACCCCCTGTACCTCACACTACCTGCTTCTCTCACCCACCCCTGCACCTCACACTACCTGCTTCCCTCACCCACCCCCTGCACCTCACACTACCTGCTTCCCTCACCCACCCCCTGCACCTCACACTACCTGCTTCCCTCACCCACCCCCTGCACCTCACACTACCTGCTTCCCTCACCCACCCCCTGCACCTCACACTACCTGCTTCCCTCACCCACCCCCTGCACCTCACACTACCTGCTTCCCTCACCCACCCCCTGCACCTCACACTACCTACTTCCCTCACCCACGCCCTGCACCTCACACTACTTGCTTCCCTCACCCACCCCCTGCACCTCACACTAACTGTTTCTCTCACCCACCCCCTGCACCTCACACTACCTGCTTCCCTCACCCACCCCCTGTACCTCACACTACCTGCTTCTCTCACCCACCCCTGCACCTCACACTACCTGCTTCCCTCACCCACCCCCTGCACCTCACACTACCTGCTTCCCTCACCCCCCTCTGCACCTCACACTACCTGCTTCCCTCAACCACCCCCTGCACCACACACTAACTGCTTCTCTCACCTACCCCCTGCACCTCACGCTACCTGCATCCCTCTCACTCACCCCCTGCACCTCACACTACCTTTATCCCTCTCACCCTCCCCCTGCACCTCACACTACCTGCTTCCCTCACCAACACCCTGCACCTCACACTACCTGCTACCCTCACCCACCCCCTACACCTCGCACTAACTGCATGTCTCACCCACCCCCTGCACCTCACACTACCTGCTTCTCTCCCCCACCCCCGGCACCTCACACTAACTGCTTCTCTCACCCACCACCTGCACCTAACACTACCTGCTTCCCTCACCCACGCCCTGCACCTCACACTACCTGCATCCCTCTCACCCACCCCTTGTACATCACACTACCTGCATCCCTCTCACCCACCCCCTGCACCTCACACTACCTGCTTCCCTCACCCACCACCTGCACCTCACACTACCTGCTCCTCACCCACCCCCTGCACCTCACACTACCTGCATCCCTCTCACCCACCCCCTGCACCTCACACTACCTGCTTCCCTCACCAACACCCTGCACCTCACACTACCTGCTACCCTCACCCACCCCCTACACCTCGCACTATCTGCATGTCTCACCCACCCCCTGCACCTCACACTACCTGCTTCTCTCACCCACCCCCGGCACCTCACACTAACTGCTTCTCTCACCCACCACCTGCAAATAACACTACCTGCTTCCCTCACCCACGCCCTGCACTTCTCACTACCGGCTTCTCTCCCTCCCCCCTGCACCTCACACTAACTGCTTCTCTCACCCACCCCCTGCACCTCACACTACCTGCTTCCCTCACCCACCCCCTGCACCTCACACTACCTGCTACCCTCACCCACCCCCTACACCTCGCACTAACTGCATGTCTCACCCACCCCCTGCACCTCACACTACCTGCTTCTCTCACCCACCCCCCGCACCTCACACTAACTGCTTCTCTCACCCACCACCTGCACCTAACACTACCTGCTTCCCTCACCCACGCCCTGCACTTCTCACTACCGGCTTCTCTCCCTCCCCCCTGCACCTCACACTAACTGCTTCTCTCACCCACCATCTGCACCTCACACTACCTGCTTCCCTCACCCACCCCCTGTATCTCACACTAC
Organism: Taudactylus pleione; assembly: GCA_031769625.1. Classification (NCBI taxonomy): domain Eukaryota; kingdom Metazoa; phylum Chordata; class Amphibia; order Anura; family Myobatrachidae; genus Taudactylus; species Taudactylus pleione. Next base: position 4,778,865 of record JAUIMM010000757.1, on the reverse strand, counting down.
CTGCTTCTCTCTCCCACCCCCTGCACCTCACACTACCTGCTTCTCTCACCCACCCCCTGCACCTCACACTACCTGCTTCTCTCACCCACCCCCTGCACCTCACACTAACTGCTTCTCTCACCCACCACCTGCACCTAACACTACCTGCTTCCCTCACCCACGCCCTGCACTTCTCACTACCGGCTTCTCTCCCTCCCCCCCTGCACCTCACACTAACTGCTTCTCTCACCCACCCCCTGCACTTCACACGAACTGCTTCTCTCACCCACCCCCTGCACCTCACACTAACTGCTTCTCTCACCCACCACCTGCACCTAACACTACCTGCTTCCCTCACGCACGCCCTGCACCTCTCACTACCGGCTTCTCTCCCTCCCCCCTTGCACCTTACACTAACTGCTTCTCACACCCACCCCTTGCACCTCACACTACCTGCTTCCCTCACCCACCCCCTGCACCTCACACTACCTGCTTCTCTCACCCACCCGCTGCACCTCACACTACCTGCTTCCCTCACCCACCCCCTGTACCTCACACTACCTGCTTCCCTCACCCACCCCCTGCTCCTCACACTACCTGCTTCCCTCACCCACCCACTACACCTCATACTACCTGCTTCCCTCACCCACCCCCTGCACCTCACACTACCTGCTTCCCTCACCCACCCCCTGCTCCTCACACTACCTGCTTCCCTCACCCACCACCTGTACCTCACACTACCTACTTCCCTCACCCACCCCCTGTACCTCACACTACCTGCTTCTCTCACCCACCCCCTGTACCTCAAACTACCTGCTTCTCTCACCCACCTCCTGCACCTCACACTACCTGCTTCATTCACCTATCCCCAGCACCTCACACTACCTGCATCCCTCTCACCCACCCCATGCACCTCACAATACCTGCTTCCCTCACTCACCCCCTGCATCTCACACTCCCTCACTCACCCTCCGTACCTCACACTACCTGCTTCCCTCATCCTGCACCTCACACTACCTGCTTCCCTCAACCACCCCCTGCACCTCACACTACCTGCTTCCCTCTACCACCCCTGCACCTCACACTACCTGCTTCATTCACCCACCCCCTGCACCTCACACTACCTGCATCCCTCTACCACCCCTGCACCTCACACTACCTGCTTCTCTCACCCACCCCCTGCACCTCACACTACCTGCATCCCTCTCACCCACCCACTGCACCTCACATTACCTGCTCCTCACCAACCCCCTGCACCTCACACTACCTGCTTCCCTCACCCACCCCCTGCACCTCACACTACCTGCTTCACTAACCCACCCCCTGCACCTCACACTACCTGCTTCCCTCACCCACCCCCTGAACCTCACACTACCTACTTCCCTCACCCACGCCCTGCACCTCACACTACCTGCTTCCCTCACCCACCACCTGCACCTCACACTACCTACATCCCTCATACCCACCCACTGCACCTGACACTACCGGCTTCCCTCACGCACGCCCTGCACCTCACACTAACTGCTTCTCTCACCCACCCCCTGCACCTCACACTACCTGCTTCTCTAACCCACCACCTACACCTCACACTACCCGCTTCTCTCACCCAGCCCCTGCACCTCACACTACCTGCTTCTCTCACCCACCCCCTGCACCTCACACTACCCGCTTCCCTCACCCACCCCCTGCACCTCACACTACCTGCTTCCCTCACCCACCCCCTGTACCTCACACTACCTGCTTCCCTCACATACCCTCTGCACCTCACATGACCTGCTTCTCTCACCCACCCCCTGCACCTCACACTACCTGCTTCTCTCACCCACCACCTGCACCTCACACTACATGCTTCCCTCACACAGCCTCTTCACCTCACACTAACTGCTTCTCTCACCCACCCCCTGCACCTCACAATACCTGCTTCCCTCACCCACCCCCTCTACCTCATACTACCTGCTTCCCTCACCCACCCCCTGCACCTCACACTACCTGCTTCCCTCACCCACCCTCTGCACCTCATACTACCTGCTTTCCTCACCCACCCCCTGCACCTCACACTACCTGCTTCCCTCACCCACCCCCTGCTCCTCACACTACCTGCTTCCCTCTCCCACCCCCTGTACCTCACACTACCTACTTCCCTCACCCACCCCCTGCGCCTCACACTAACTGCTTCTCTCACCCACCCCCTGCACCTCACGCTACCTGCTTCCCTCACCCACGCCCTGCACCACTCACTACCTGCTTCTCTCACTCACACCCTGCACCTCACACTACCTGCATCCCTCTCACCCACCCCCTGCACCTCTCACTACCTGCATCCCTCTCACTCACCCCCTGCACCTCACACTACCTTTATCCCTCTCACCCACGCCCTGCACCTCACACTACCTGCATCCCTCTCACCCACCCCCTGTACCTCACACTACCTGCATCCCTCTCACCCACCCCCTGCACCTCACACTACCTGCTTCCCTCACCCACCACCTGCACCTCACACTACCTGCTCCTCACCCACCCCCTGCACCTCACACTACCTGCTTCCTTCTCACCCAGCCCCTGCACCTCACACTACCTGCTTCCCTCACCCACCCCCTGCACCTCACACTACCTGCTACCCTCACCCACCCCCTACACCTCGCACTAACTGCATCTCTCACCCACCCCCTGCACCTCACACTAACTGCTTCTCTCACCCACCACCTGCACCTAACACTACCTGCTTCCCTCACCCACGCCCTGCACTTCTCACTACCGGCTTCTCTCCCTCCCCCCTGCACCTCACACTAACTGCTTCTCTCACCCACCCCCTTCATCTCACACTACCTGCTTCCCTCACCCACCCTCTGTATCTCACACTACCTGCTTCTCTCTCCCACCCCCTGCACCATACACTACCTGCTTCTCTCACCCACCCCCTGCACCTCACACTACCTGCTTCTCTCACCCACCCCCTGCACCTCACACTAACTGCTTCTCTCACCCACCAACTGCACCTAACACTACCTGCTTCCCTCACCCACGCCCTGCACCTCTCACTACCGGCTTCTCTCCCTCCCCCCCTGCACCTCACACTAACTGCTTCTCTCACCCACCCCCTGCACCTCACACTAACTGCTTCTCTCACCCACCCCCTGCACCTCACACTAACTGCTTCTCTCACCCACCACCTGCACCTAACACTACCTGCTTCCCTCACCCAAGCCGTGCACCTCTCACTACCGGCTTCTCTCCCTCCCCCCCTGCACCTCACACTAACTGCTTCTCTCACCCACCCCCTGCACCTCACATTACCTGCTTCCCTCACCCACCCCCTGCACCTCACACTACCTGCTTCTCTCACCCACCCCCTGCACCTCACACTACCTAGACGCTGCTCCCTCACCCACCCCTGCACTTCATACTACCTGCAGGCTGCTTCCCTCTCCCACTCCCTGCACCTCACACTACATGCTTCTCTCACCCACCCTCTGCACCTCACACTGCCTGCTACTCTCACCCACCCCCTGTACCTCACACTACCTGCCTCCCTCACCCACCCCCTGCACCTCACACTACCTGCATCGCACTCATCCACGCCCTGCACCTCACACTACCTGCTTCCCTCACCCACCCCCTGCACCTCACACTACCTGCATCACTCTCACCCACCCCCTGTAACTCATACTACCTACTTCCCTCTCCCACCCCCTGCACCTCACACTACCTACTTCCCTCTCCCACCCCCTGCACCTCACACTACCTACTTCCTTCTCCCACCTCCTGCACCTCACACTACCTACTTCCCTCTCCCACCCCCTGCACCTCACACTACCTGCTTCCCTCACCCAACCCCTGCACCTCACACTACTTGCTTCTCTCACCCACCCCCTGCACCTCACACTACCTGCATCCCTCTCACCCACCCCCTGCACCTCACACTACCTGTTTCTCTCACCCACCAGCTGCACCTCACACTACCTGCATTCCTCTCACCCACCCCCTGCACCTCACACTGCCTGCTACTCTCACCCACCCCCTGTACCTCACACTACCTGCCTCCCTCACCCACCCCCTGCACCTCACACTACCTGCATCGCACTCATCCACGCCCTGCACCTCACACTACCTGCTTCCCTCACCCACCCCCTGCACCTCACACTACCTGCATCACTCTCACCCACCCCCTGTAACTCATACTACCTACTTCCCTCTCCCACCCCCTGCACCTCACACTACCTACTTCCCTCTCCCACCCCCTGCACCTCACACTACCTACTTCCTTCTCCCACCTCCTGCACCTCACACTACCTACTTCCCTCTCCCACCCCCTGCACCTCACACTACCTGCTTCCCTCACCCAACCCCTGCACCTCACACTACTTGCTTCTCTCACCCACCCCCTGCACCTCACACTACCTGCATCCCTCTCACCCACCCCCTGCACCTCACACTACCTGTTTCTCTCACCCACCAGCTGCACCTCACACTACCTGCATTCCTCTCACCCACCCCCTGCACCTCACACTACCTGCTTCCCTCACCCACGCCCTGCACTTCTCACTACCGGCTTCTCTCCCTCCCCCCTGCACCTCACACTAACTGCTTCTCTCACCCACCCCCTGCACCTCACACTACCTGCTTCCCTCACCCACCCCCTGTATCTCACACTACCTGCTTCTCTCTCCCACCCCCTGCACCTCACACTACCTGCTTCTCTCACCCACCCCCTGCACCTCACACTACCTGCTTCTCTCACCCACCCCCTGCACCTCACACTAACTGCTTCTCTCACCCACCACCTGCACCTAACACTACCTGCTTCCCTCACCCACGCCCTGCACTTCTCACTACCGGCTTCTCTCCCTCCCCCCCTGCACCTCACACTAACTGCTTCTCTCACCCACCCCCTGCACTTCACACAAACTGCTTCTCTCACCCACCCCCTGCACCTCACACTAACTGCTTCTCTCACCCACCACCTGCACCTAACACTACCTGCTTCCCTCACGCACGCCCTGCACCTCTCACTACCGGCTTCTCTCCCTCCCCCCCTGCACCTTACACTAACTGCTTCTCACACCCACCCCTTGCACCTCACACTACCTGCTTCCCTCACCCACCCCCTGCACCTCACACTACCTGCTTCTCTCACCCACCCCCTGCACCTCACACTAACTGCTTCTCTCACCCACCACCTGCACCTAACACTACCTGCTTCCCTCACCCACGCCCTGCACTTCTCACTACCGGCTTCTCTCCCTCCCCCCCTGCACCTCACACTAACTGCTTCTCTCACCCACCCCCTGCACTTCACACAAACTGCTTCTCTCACCCACCCCCTGCACCTCACACTAACTGCTTCTCTCACCCACCACCTGCACCTAACACTACCTGCTTCCCTCACGCACGCCCTGCACCTCTCACTACCGGCTTCTCTCCCTCCCCCACTGCACCTTACACTAACTGCTTCTCACACCCACCCCTTGCACCTCACACTACCTGCTTCCCTCACCCACCCCCTGCACCTCACACTACCTGCTTCTCTCACCCACCCCCTGCACCTCACACTACCTGCTTCCCTCACCCACCCCCTGCACCTCACACTACCTGCTTCCCTCACCCACCCCCTGCACCTCACACTACTTACTTCCCTCACCCACGCCCTGCACCTCACACTACCTGCTTCCCTCACCCACCCCCTGCACCTCACACTAACTGCTTCTCTCACCCACCCCCTGCACCTCACACTACCTGCTTCCCTCACCCACCCCCTGTACCTCACACTACCTGCTTCTCTCACCCACCCCTGCACCTCACACTACCTGCTTCCCTCACCCACCCCCTGCACCTCACACTACCTGCTTCCCTCACCCCCATCTGCACCTCACACTACCTGCTTCCCTCACCCACCCCCTGTACCTCACACTACCTGCTTCTCTCACCCACCCCTGCACCTCACACTACCTGCTTCCCTCACCCACCCCCTGCACCTCACACTACCTGCTTCCCTCACCCCCATCTGCACCTCACACTACCTGCTTCCCTCAACCACCCCCTGCGCCTCACACTAACTGCTTCTCTCACCCACCCCCTGCACCTCACGCTACCTGCTTCCCTCACCCACGCCCTGCACCACTCACTACCTGCTTCTCTCACTCACACCCTGCACCTCACACTACCTGCATCCCTCTCACCCACCCCCTGCACCTCTCACAACCTGCATCCCTCTCACTCACCCCCTGCACCTCACACTACCTTTATCCCTCTCACCCACGCCCTGCACCTCACACTACCTGCATCCCTCTCACCCAGCCCCTGTACCTCACACTACCTGCATCCCTCTCACCCACCCCCTGCACCTCACACTACCTGCTTCCCTCACCCACCCCCTGTACCTCACACTACCTGCTTCCCTCACCCACCCATTGGCACCTCACACTACCTGCTTCCCTCATCCACCCCCTGCACCTCACACTACCTGCTTCCCTCACCCAACCCCCTGCACCTCACACTAACTGCTACTCTCACCCACCCCCTGCACCTCACACTCCCTGCTACCCTCACCCATGCCATGCACCTCTCACTACCTACTTCTCACACTCACCCCCTGCACCTCACACTACCTGCATCCCTCTCACCCACCCCCTGCACCTCACACTACCTGCATCCCTCTCACTCACCCCCTGCACCTCACACTACCTGCATCCCTCTTACCTACGCCATGCACCTCACACTACCTTCATCCCTCTCACCCACCCCCTGCACCTCACACTACCTGCATCACTCTCACCCACCCCCTGCACCTCACACTACCTGCTTCCCTCACCCACCACCTGCACCTCACACTACCTGCTCCCCACCCACCCTCTGCACCTCACACTACCTGCATCCGTCTCACCCACCCCCTGCACCTCACTCTACCTGCTTCCCTCACCTACTCCCTGCACCTCACACTACCTGCTTCCCTCACCCACCCCCTGCACCTCACACTACCTGCTTCTCTCACCCACCCCCTGCACCTCACACTAACTGCTTCTCTCACCCACCTCCTGCACCTCACACTACCTTCTTCCCTCACTCACCCCCTGCAACTCACACTAACTGCTTCTCTCTCCCACCCCCTGCACCTCACTCTACCTGCTTCTCTCTCCCACCCACTGCACCCCACACTACCTGCTTCTCTCACCCACCCCCTGCAACTCACACTACCTGCTCCTCACCCACCCCCTTCACCTCACACTACCTGCATCCCTCTCACCCACCCCCTGCACCTCACACTACATGCATCCCTCTCACCCACCCCCTGCACCTCACAATACCTGCTCCTCACACCCCCCCTGCACCTTACACTACCTGCTTCCCTCACTCACCCCCTGCACCTCACACTACCTGCTTCCCTCACCCGCCCCCTACACCTCACACTACCTGCTTCCCTCACCCACCCCCTGCACCTCACACTACCTGCTTCTCTCTCCCACCCACTGAACCCCACACTACCTGCTTCTCTCACCCACCCCCTGCACCTCACACTACCTGCTCCTCACCCACCCCCTGCACCTCACACGACCTGCATCCCACTCACCCACCCCCTGCACCTCACACTACATGCATCCCTCTCACCCACCCCCTGCACCTCACAATACCTGCTCCTCACACACACCCTGCACCTTACACTACCTGCTTCCCTCACCCACCCCCTGCACCTCACACTACCTGCTTCCCTCACCCACCCCCTGCACCTCACACTACCTGCTTCCCTAACCCACCCCCTGCACCTCACACTACCTGCTTCCCTCACCCACCCCCTGCACCTCACACTACCTACTTCCCTCACCCACGCCCTGCACCTCACACTACCTTCTTCCCTCACTCACCCCCTGCACCTCACACTAACTGCTTCTCTCTCCCACCCCCTGCACCTCACTCTACCTGCTTCTCTCTCCCACCCACTGCACCCCACACTACCTGCTTCTCTCACCCACCCCCTGCACCTCACACTACCTGCTCCTCACCCACCCCCTTCACCTCACACTACCTGCATCCCTCTCACCCACCCCCTGCACCTCACACTACATGCATCCCTCTCACCCACCCCCTGCACCTTACACTACCTGCTTCCCTCACTCACCCCCTGCACCTCACACTACCTGCTTCCCTCACCCGCCCCCTACACCTCACACTACCTGCTTCCCTCACCCACCCCCTGCACCTCACACTACCTGCTTCTCTCTCCCACCCACTGAACCCCACACTACCTGCTTCTCTCACCCACCCCCTGCACCTCACACTACCTGCTCCTCACCCACCCCCTGCACCTCACACGACCTGCATCCCACTCACCCACCCCCTGCACCTCACACTACATGCATCCCTCTCACCCACCCCCTGCACCTCACAATACCTGCTCCTCACACACCCCCTGCACCTTACACTACCTGCTTCCCTCACCCACCCCCTGCACCTCACACTACCTGCTTCCCTCACCCACCCCCTGCACCTCACACTACCTGCTTCCCTCACCCACCCCCTGCACCTCACACTACCTGCTTCCCTCACCCACCCCCTGCACCTCACACTACCTGCTTCCCTCACCCACCCCCTGCACCTCACACTACCTACTTCCCTCACCCACGCCCTGCACCTCACACTACTTGCTTCCCTCACCCACCCCCTGCACCTCACACTAACTGTTTCTCTCACCCACCCCCTGCACCTCACACTACCTGCTTCCCTCACCCACCCCCTGTACCTCACACTACCTGCTTCTCTCACCCACCCCTGCACCTCACACTACCTGCTTCCCTCACCCACCCCCTGCACCTCACACTACCTGCTTCCCTCACCCCCCTCTGCACCTCACACTACCTGCTTCCCTCAACCACCCCCTGCACCACACACTAACTGCTTCTCTCACCTACCCCCTGCACCTCACGCTACCTGCATCCCTCTCACTCACCCCCTGCACCTCACACTACCTTTATCCCTCTCACCCACCCCCTGCACCTCACACTACCTGCTTCCCTCACCAACACCCTGCACCTCACACTACCTGCTACCCTCACCCACCCCCTACACCTCGCACTAACTGCATGTCTCACCCACCCCCTGCACCTCACACTACCTGCTTCTCTCACCCACCCCCGGCACCTCACACTAACTGCTTCTCTCACCCACCACCTGCACCTAACACTACCTGCTTCCCTCACCCACGCCCTGCACCTCACACTACCTGCATCCCTCTCACCCACCCCTTGTACATCACACTACCTGCATCCCTCTCACCCACCCCCTGCACCTCACACTACCTGCTTCCCTCACCCACCACCTGCACCTCACACTACCTGCTCCTCACCCACCCCCTGCACCTCACACTACCTGCATCCCTCTCACCCACCCCCTGCACCTCACACTACCTGCTTCCCTCACCAACACCCTGCACCTCACACTACCTGCTACCCTCACCCACCCCCTACACCTCGCACTAACTGCATGTCTCACCCACCCCCTGCACCTCACACTACTTCTTCTCTCACCCACCCCCGGCACCTCACACTAACTGCTTCTCTCACCCACCACCTGCACCTAACACTACCTGCTTCCCTCACCCACGCCCTGCACTTCTCACTACCGGCTTCTCTCCCTCCCCCCTGCACCTCACACTAACTGCTTCTCTCACCCACCCCCTGCACCTCACACTACCTGCTTCCCTCACCCACCCCCTGCACCTCACACTACCTGCTACCCTCACCCACCCCCTACACCTCGCACTAACTGCATGTCTCACCCTCCCCCTGCACCTCACACTACCTGCTTCTCTCACCCACCCCCCGCACCTCACACTAACTGCTTCTCTCACCCACCACCTGCACCTAACACTACCTGCTTCCCTCACCCACGCCCTGCACTTCTCACTACCGGCTTCTCTCCCTCCCCCCTGCACCTCACACTAACTGCTTCTATCACCCACCCCCTGCACCTCACACTACCTGCTTCCCTCACCCACCCCCTGTATCTCACACTACCTGCTTCTCTCTCCCACCCCCTGCACCTCACACTACCTGCTTCTCTCACCCACCCCCTGCACCTCACACTACCTGCTTCTCTCACCCACCCCCTGCACCTCACACTATCTGCTTCTCTCACCCACCACCTGCACCTAACACTACCTGCTTCCCTCACCCACGCCCTGCACTTCTCACTACCGGCTTCTCTCCCTCCCCCCCTGCACCTCACACTAACTGCTTCTCTCACCCACCCCCTGCACTTCACACGAACTGCTTCTCTCACCCACCCCCTGCACCTCACACTAACTGCTTCTCTCACCCACCACCTGCACCTAACACTACCTGCTTCCCTCACGCACGCCCTGCACCTCTCACTACCGGCTTCTCTCCCTCCCCCCCTGCACCTTACACTAACTGCTTCTCACACCCACCCCTTGCACCTCACACTACCTGCTTCCCTCACCCACCCCCTGCACCTCACACTACCTGCTTCTCTCACCCACCCCCTGCACCTCACACTACCTGCTTCCCTCACCCACCCCCTGCACCTCACACTACCTGCTTCCCTCACCCTCCCCCTGCACCTCACACTACCTACTTCCCTCACCCACGCCCTGCACCTCACACTACCTGCTTCCCTCACCCACCCCCTGCACCTCACACTAACTGCTTCTCTCACCCACCCCCTGCACCTCACACTACCTGCTTCCCTCACCCACCCCCTGTACCTCACACTACCTGCTTCTCTCACCCACCCCTGCACCTCACACTACCTGCTTCCCTCACCCACCCCCTGCACCTCACACTACCTGCTTCCCTCACCCCCCTCTGCACCTCACACTACCTGATTCCCTCAACCACCCCCTGCGCCTCAAACTAACTGCTTCTCTCACCCACCCCCTGCACCTCACGCTACCTGCTTCCCTCACCCACGCCCTGCACCACTCACTACCTGCTTCTCTCACTCACACCCTGCACCTCACACTACCTGCATCCCTCTCACCCACCCCCTGCACCTCTCACTACCTGCATCCCTCTCACTCACACCCTGCACCTCACACTACCTTTATCCCTCTCACCCACGCCCTGCACCTCACACTACCTGCATCCCTCTCACCCACCCCCTGTACCTCACACTACCTGCATCCCTCTCACCCACCCCCTGCACCTCACACTACCTGCTTCCCTCACCCATCACCTGCACCTCACACTACCTGCTCCTCACCCACCCCCTGCACCTCACACTACCTGCTTCCCTCTCACCCAGCCCCTGCACCTCACACTACCTGCTTCCCTCACCCACCCCCTGCACCTCACACTACCTGCTACCCTCACCCACCCCCTACACCTCGCACTAACTGCATCTCTCACCCACCCCCTGCACCTCACACTACCTGCTTCTCTCACCCACCCCCCGCACCTCACACTAACTGCTTCTCTCACCCACCACCTGCACCTAACACTACCTGCTTCCCTCACCCACACCCTGCACTTCTCACTACCGGCTTCTCTCCCTCCCCCCTGCACCTAACACTAACTGCTTCTCTCACCCACCCCCTTCATCTCACACTACCTGCTTCCCTCACCCACCCTCTGTATCTCACACTACCTGCTTCTCTCTCCCACCCCCTGCACCATACACTACCTGCTTCTCTCACCCACCCCCTGCACCTCACACTACCTGCTTCTCTTACCCACCCCCTGCACCTCACACTAACTGCTTCTCTCACCCACCACCTGCACCTAACACTACCTGCTTCCCTCACCCACGCCCTGCACCTCTCACTACCGGCTTCTCTCCCTCCCCCCCTGCACCTCACACTAACTGCTTCTCTCACCCACCCCCTGCACCTCACACTAACTGCTTCTCTCACCCACCCCCTGCACCTCACACTAACTGCTTCTCTCACCCACCACCTGCACCTAACACTGCCTGCTTCCCTCACCCACGCCCTGCACCTCTCACTACCGGCTTCTCTCCCTCCCCCCCTGCACCTCACACTAACTGCTTCTCTCACCCACCCCCTGCACCTCACACTACCTGCTTCCCTCACCCACCCCCTGCACCTCACACTACCTGCTTCTCTCACCCACCCCCTGCACCTCACACTACCTAGACGCTGCTCCCTCACCCACCCCCTGCACTTCATACTACCTGCAGGCTGCTTCCCTCTCCCACGCCCTGCACCTCTCACTACCGGCTTCTCTCCCTCCCCCCCTGCACCTCACACTAACTGCTTCTCTCACCCACCCCCTGCACCTCACACTAACTGCTTCTCTCACCCACCCCCTGCACCTCACACTAACTGCTTCTCTCACCCACCACCTGCACCTAACACTGCCTGCTTCCCTCACCCACCCCCTGCACCTCACACTACCTGCATCACTCTCACCCACCCCCTGTACCTCATACTACCTACTTCCCTCTCCCACCCCCTGCACCTCACACTACCTACTTCCCTCTCCCACCCCCTGCACCTCAAACTACCTACTTCCTTCTCCCACCTCCTGCACCTCACACTACCTACTTCCCTCTCCCACCCCCGGCACCTCACACTACCTGCTTCCCTCACCCAACCCCTGCACCTCACACTACTTGCTTCTCTCACCCACCCCCTGCACCTCACACTACCTGCATCCCTCTCACCCACCCCCTGCACCTCACACTACCTGTTTCTCTCACCCACCAGCTGCACCTCACACTACCTACATTCCTCTCACCCACCCCCTGCACCTCACACTACCTGCTTCCCTCACCCACCACCTGCACCTCACAGTACCTACATCCCTCATACCCACCCCCTGCACCTAACACTACCGGCTTCCCTCACCCACGCCCTGCACCTCACACTAAATGCTTCTCTCACCCACCCCCTGCACTTCACACTACCTGCTTCTCTCACCCACCACCTACACCTCACACTACCCGCTTCTCTCACCCACCCCCTGCACCTCACACTACCCGCTTCTCTCACCCACCCCCTGCACCTCACACTACCCGCTTCCCTCACCCACCCCCTGCACCTCACACTACCTGCTTCCCTCACCCACCCCCTGTACCTCACACTACCTGCTTCCCTCACCCACCCCCTGCTCCTCACACTACCTGCTTCCCTCACCCACCCCCTGCACCTCATACTACCTGCTTCCCTCACCCACCCCCTGCACCTCACACTACCTGCTTCCCTCACCCACCCCCTGCTCCTCACACTACCTGCTTCCCTCACCCACCACCTGTACCTCACACTACCTGCTTCCCTCACCCACCCCCTGCTCCTCACACTACCTGCTTCCCTCACCCACCCCCTGTACCTCACACTACCTGCTTCTCTCACCCACCCCCTGTACCTCAAACTACCTGCTTCTCTCACCCACCTCCTGCACCTCACACTACCTGCTTCATTCACCTATCCCCAGCACCTCACACTACCTGCATCCCTCTCACCCACCCCATGCACCTCACAATACCTGCTTCCCTCACTCACCCCCTGCATCTCACACTCCCTCACTCACCCTCCGTACCTCACACTACCTGCTTCCCTCATCCTGCACCTCACACTACCTGCTTCCCTCAACCACCCCCTGCACCTCACACTACCTGCTTCCCTCTACCACCCCTGCACCTCACACTACCTGCTTCATTCACCCACCCCCTGCACCTCACACTACCTGCATCCCTCTACCACCCCTGCACCTCACACTACCTGCTTCTCTCACCCACCCCCTGCACCTCACACTACCTGCTCCCCACCCACCCCCTCCACCTCACACTACCTACATCCCTCTCACCCACCCACTGCACCTCACATTACCTGCTCCTCACCAACCCCCTGCACCTCACACTACCTGCTTCCCTCACCCACCCCCTGCACCTCACACTACCTGCTTCACTAACCCACCCCCTGCACCTCACACTACCTGCTTCCCTCACCCACCCCCTGAACCTCACACTACCTACTTCCCTCACCCACACCCTGCACCTCACACTACCTGTTTCTCTCACCCACCAGCTGCACCTCACACTACCTGCATCCCTCTCACCCACCCCCTGCACCTCACACTACCTGCTTCCCTCACCCACCACCTGCACCTCACACTACCTACATCCCTCATACCCACCCACTGCACCTGACACTACCGGCTTCCCTCACGCACGCCCTGCACCTCACACTAACTGCTTCTCTCACCCACCCCCTGCACCTCACACTACCTGCTTCTCTAACCCACCACCTACACCTCACACTACCCGCTTCTCTCACCCAGCCCCTGCACCTCACACTACCTGCTTCTCTCACCCACCCCCTGCACCTCACAATACCCGCTTCCCTCACCCACCCCCTGCACCTCACACTACCTGCTTCCCTCACCCACCCCCTGTACCTCACACTACCTGCTTCCCTCACATACCCTCTGCACCTCACATGACCTGCTTCTCTCACCCACCCCCTGCACCTCACACTACCTGCTTCTCTCACCCACCACCTGCACCTCACACTACATGCTTCCCTCACACAGCCTCTTCACCTCACACTAACTGCTTCTCTCACCCACCCCCTGCACCTCACAATACCTGCTTCCCTCACCCACCCCCTCTACCTCATACTACCTGCTTCCCTCACCCACCCCCTGCACCTCACACTACCTGCTTCCCTCACCCACCCTCTGCACCTCATACTACCTGCTTCCCTCACCCACCCCCTGCACCTCACACTACCTGCTTCCCTCACCCACCCCCTGCTCCTCACACTACCTGCTTCCCTCTCCCACCCCCTGTACCTCACACTACCTACTTCCCTCACCCACCCCCTGCGCCTCACACTAACTGCTTCTCTCACCCACCCCCTGCACCTCACGCTACCTGCTTCCCTCACCCACGCCCTGCACCACTCACTACCTGCTTCTCTCACTCACACCCTGCACCTCACACTACCTGCATCCCTCTCACCCACCCCCTGCACCTCTCACTACCTGCATCCCTCTCACTCACCCCCTGCACCTCACACTACCTTTATCCCTCTCACCCACGCCCTGCACCTCACACTACCTGCATCCCTCTCACCCACCCCCTGTACCTCACACTACCTGCATCCCTCTCACCCACCCCCTGCACCTCACACTACCTGCTTCCCTCACCCACCACCTGCACCTCACACTACCTGCTCCTCACCCACCCCCTGCACCTCACACTACCTGCTTCCTTCTCACCCAGCCCCTGCACCTCACACTACCTGCTTCCCTCACCCACCCCCTGCACCTCACACTACCTGCTACCCTCACCCACCCCCTACACCTCGCACTAACTGCATCTCTCACCCACCCCCTGCACCTCACACTAACTGCTTCTCTCACCCACCACCTGCACCTAACACTACCTGCTTCCCTCACCCACGCCCTGCACTTCTCACTACCGGCTTCTCTACCTCCCCCCTGCACCTCACACTAACTGCTTCTCTCACCCACCCCCTTCATCTCACACTACCTGCTTCCCTCACCCACCCTCTGTATCTCACACTACCTGCTTCTCTCTCCCACCCCCTGCACCATACACTACCTGCTTCTCTCACCCACCCCCTGCACCTCACACTACCTGCTTCTCTCACCCACCCCCTGCACCTCACACTAACTGCTTCTCTCACCCACCAACTGCACCTAACACTACCTGCTTCCCTCACCCACGCCCTGCACCTCTCACTACCGGCTTCTCTCCCTCCCCCCCTGCACCTCACACTAACTGCTTCTCTCACCCACCCCCTGCACCTCACACTAACTGCTTCTCTCACCCACCCCCTGCACCTCACACTAACTGCTTCTCTCACCCACCACCTGCACCTAACACTACCTGCTTCCCTCACCCACGCCCTGCACCTCTCACTATTGGCTTCTCTCCCTCCCCCCCTGCACCTCACACTAACTGCTTCTCTCACCCACCCCCTGCACCTCACACTACCTGCTTCCCTCACCCACCCCCTGCACCTCACACTACCTGCTTCTCTCACCCACCCCCTGCACCTCACACTACCTAGACGCTGCTCCCTCACCCACCCCCTGCACTTCATACTACCTGCAGGCTGCTTCCCTCTCCCACTCCCTGCACCTCACACTACATGCTTCTCTCACCCACCCTCTGCACCTCACACTGCCTGCTACTCTCACCCACCCCCTGTACCTCACACTACCTGCCTCCCTCACCCACCCCCTGCACCTCACACTACCTGCATCGCACTCATCCACGCCCTGCACCTCACACTACCTGCTTCCCTCACCCACCCCCTGCACCTCACACTACCTGCATCACTCTCACCCACCCCCTGTAACTCATACTACCTACTTCCCTCTCCCACCCCCTGCACCTCACACTACCTACTTCCCTCTCCCACCCCCTGCACCTCACACTACCTACTTCCTTCTCCCACCTCCTGCACCTCACACTACCTACTTCCCTCTCCCACCCCCTGCACCTCACACTACCTGCTTCCCTCACCCAACCCCTGCACCTCACACTACTTGCTTCTCTCACCCACCCCCTGCACCTCACACTACCTGCATCCCTCTCACCCACCCCCTGCACCTCACACTACCTGTTTCTCTCACCCACCAGCTGCACCTCACACTACCTGCATTCCTCTCACCCACCCCCTGCACCTCACACTACCTGCTTCCCTCACCCACCACCTGCACCTCACAGTACCTACATCCCTCATACCCACCCCCTGCACCTCACACTACCGGCTTCCCTCACCCACGCCCTGCACCTCACACTAACTGCTTCTCTCACCCACCCCCTGCACCTCACACTACCTGCTTCTCTCACCCACCACCTACACCTCACACTACCCGCTTCTCTCACCCACCCCCTGCAGCTCACACTACCCGCTTCTCTCACCCACCCCCTGCACCTCACACTACCCGCTTCCCTCACCCACCCCCTGCACCTCACACTACCTGCTTCCCTCACCCACCCCCTGTACCTCACACTACCTGCTTCCCTCACCCACCCCCTGCTCCTCACACTACCTGCTTCCCTCACCCACCCCCTGCACCTCATACTACCTGCTTCCCTCACCCACCCCCTGCACCTCACACTACCTGCTTCCCTCACCCACCCCCTGCTCCTCACACTACCTGCTTCCCTCACCCACCCCCTGTACCTCACACTACCTACTTCCCTCACCCACCCCCTGTACCTCACACTACCTGCTTCTCTCACCCACCCCCTGTACCTCAAACTACCTGCTTCTCTCACCCACCTCCTGCACCTCACACTACCTGCTTCATTCACCTATCCCCAGCACCTCACACTACCTGCATCCCTCTCACCCACCCCATGCACCTCACAATACCTGCTTCCCTCACTCACCCCCTGCATCTCACACTCCCTCACTCACCCTCCGTACCTCACACTACCTGCTTCCCGCATCCTGCACCTCACACTACCTGCTTCCCTCAACCACCCCCTGCACCTCACACTACCTGCTTCCCTCTACCACCCCTGCACCTCACACTACCTGCTTCATTCACCCACCCCCTGCACCTCACACTACCTGCATCCCTCTACCACCCCTGCACCTCACACTACCTGCTTCTCTCACCCACCCCCTGCACCTCACACTACCTGCTCCCCACCCACCCCCTGCACCTCACACTACCTGCATCCCTCTCACCCACCCACTGCACCTCACATTACCTGCTCCTCACCAACCCCCTGCACCTTACACTACCTACTTCCCTCACCCACGCCCTGCACCTCACACAACCTGTTTCTCTCACCCACCAGCTGCACCTCACACTACCTGCATCCCTCTCACCCACCCCCTGCACCTCACACTACCTGCTTCCCTCACCCACCACCTGCACCTCACACTACCTACATCCCTCATACGCACCCACTGCACCTGACACTACCGGCTTCCCTCACCCACGCCCTGCACCTCACACTAACTGCTTCTCTCACCCACCCCCTGCACCTCACACTACCTGCTTCTCTAACCCACCACCTACACCTCACACTACCCGCTTCTCTCACCCAGCCCCTGCACCTCACACTACCTGCTTCTCTCACCCACCCCCTGCACCTCACACTACCCGCTTCCCTCACCCACCCCCTGCACCTCACACTACCTGCTTCCCTCACCCACCCCCTGTACCTCACACTACCTGCTTCCCTCACATACCCTCTGCACCTCACATGACCTGCTTCTCTCACCCACCCCCTGCACCTCACACTACCTGCTTCTCTCACCCACCACCTGCACCTCACACTACATGCTTCCCTCACCCAGCCTCTTCACCTCACACTAACTGCTTCTCTCACCCACCCCCTGAACCTCACAATACCTGCTTCCCTCACCCACCCCCTCTACCTCATACTACCTGCTTCCCTCACCCACCCCCTGCACCTCACACTACCTGCTTCCCTCACCCACCCTCTGCACCTCATACTACCTGCTTCCCTCACCCACCCCCTGCACCTCACACTACCTGCTTCCCTCACCCACCCCCTGCTCCTCACACTAACTGCTTCCCTCACCCACCCCTGTACCTCACACTACCTACTTCCCTCACCCACCCCCTGTACCTCACACTACCTGCTTCTCTCACCCACCCCCTGTACCTCAAACTACCTGCTTCTCTCTCCCACCTCCTGCACCCCACACTACCTGCTTCATTCACCTATCCCCAGCACCTCACACTACCTGCATCCCTCTCACCCACCCCATGCACCTCACAATACCTGCTTCCCTCACCCACCCCCTGCATCTCACACTCCCTCACTCACCCTCCGTACCTCACACTACCTGCTTCCCTCATCCTGCACCTCACACTACCTGCTTCCCTCAACCACCCCCTGCACCTCACACTTCCTGCTTCCATCTACCACCCCTGCACCTCACACTACCTGCTTCGATCACCCACCCCCTGCACCTCACACTACCTGCATCCCTCTACCACCCCTGCACCTCATACTACCTGCTTCTCTCACCCACCCCCTGCACCTCACACTACCTGCTCCCCACCAACCCCATGCACCTCACACTACATGCATCCCTCTCACCCACCCCCTGCACCTCACATTACCTGCTCCTCACCAACCCCCTGCACCTCACACTACCTGCTTCCCTCACCCACCCCCTGCACCTCACACTACCTGCTTCACTAACCCACCCCCTGCAACTCACACTACCTGCTTCCCTCACCCACCCCCTGAACCTCACACTACCTACTTCCCTTACCCACGCCCTGCACCTCACACTACCTGCTTCCCTCACCCACCCCCTGCACTTCTCACTACCTGTATCCCTCTCACCCACCCCCTGCACCTCACATTACCTGCTTCCCTCACCCACCCCCTGTACCTCACACTACCTGCTTCCCTCACCCACCCATTGGCATCTCACACTACCTGCTTCCCTCATCCACCCCCTGCACCTCACACTACCTGCTTCCCTCACCCAACCCCCTGCACCTCACACTAACTGCTACTCTCACCCACCCCCTGCACCTCACACTACCTGCTTCCCTCACCCACGCCATGCACCTCTCACTACCTGCTTCTCTCACTCACCCCCTGCACCTCACACTAACTGCTTCTCTCTCCCACCCCCTGCACCTCACACTACGTGCTTCTCTCTCCCACCCACTGCACCCCACACTACCTGCTTCTCTCACCCACCCCCTGCACCTCACACTACCTGCTCCTCACCCACCCCCTGCACCCCACACTACCTGCTTCTCTCACCCACCCCCTGCACCTCACACTAACTGCTTCCCTCACCCAACCCCCTGCACCTCACACTAACTGCTACTCTCACCCACCCCCTGCACCTCACACTACCTGCTTCCCTCACCCACGCCATGCACCTCTCACTACCTGCTTCTCTCACTCACCCCCTGCACCTCACACTACCTGCATCCCTCTCACCCACCCCCTGCACCTCACACTACCTGCATCCCTCTCACTCACCCCCTGCACCTCACACTACCTGCATCCCTCTTACCCACGCCATGCACGTCACACTACCTGCATCCCTCTCACCCACCCCCTGCACCTCACACTACCTGCATCACTCTCACCCACCCCCTGCACCTCACACTACCTGCTTCCCTCACCCACCACCTGCACCTCACACTACCTGCTCCTCACCCACCCTCTGCACCTCACACTACCTGCATCCGTCTCACCCACCCCCTGCACCTCACACTACCTGCATCCCTCTCACCCACCCCTTGCACCTCACACTAACTGCTTCCCTCACCCACTCCCTGCACCTCACACTACCTGCTTCCCTCACCCACCCCCTGCACCTCACACTACCTGCTTCTCTCACCCACCCCCTGCACCTCACACTAACTGCTTCTCTCTCCCACCACCTGCACCTCACACTACCTTCTTCCCTCACTCACCCCCTGCACCTCACACTAACTGCTTCTCTCTCCCACCCCCTGCACCTCACACTACGTGCTTCTCTCTCCCACCCACTGCACCCCACACTACCTGCTTCTCTCACCTACCCCCTGCACCTCACACTACCTGCTCCTCACCCACCCCCTGCACCCCACACTACCTGCTTCTCTCACCCACCCCCTGCACCTCACACTAACTGCTTCTCTCACCCACCACCTGCACCTCACACTACCTTCTTCCCTCACTCACCCCCTGCACCTTACACTACCTGCTTCCCTCACCCACCCCCTGCACCTCACACTACCTGCTTCCCTCACCCACCCCCTGCACCTCACACTACCTGCTTCCCTCACCCACCCCCTGCACCTCACACTACCTGCTCCTCACCCACCCCCTGCACCTCACGCTACCTGCATCCCTCTCACCCACCCCCTGCACCTCACACTACATGCATCCCTCTCTCCCACCCCCTGCACCTCACAATACCTGCTCCTCACACACCCCCTGCACCTTACTCTACCTGCTTCCCTCACCCACCCCCTGCACCTCACACTACCTGCTTCCCTCACCCACCCCCTGCACCTCACACTAGCTGCTTCCCTCACCCACCCCCTGCACCTCACACTACCTACTTCCCTCACCCACGCCCTGCACCTCACACTACCTGCTTCCCTCACCCACCCCCTGCACCTCACACTAACTGCTTCTCTCACCCACCCCCTGCACCTCACACTACCTGCTTCCCTCACCCACCCCCTGTACCTCACACTACCTGCTTCTCTCACCCACCCCCTGCACCTCACACTACCTGCTTCCCTCACCCACCCCCTGCACCTCACACTACCTGCTTCCCTCACCCACCCATTGGTACCTCACAATACCTGCTTCCCTCATCCACCCCCTGCACCTCACACTACCTGCTTCCCTCACCCAATCCCCTGCACCTCACACTAACTGCTACTCTCACCCACCCCCTGCACCTCACACTACCTGCTTCCCTCACCCACCCCCTGTACCTCACACTACCTACTTCCCTCACCCACCCCCTGTACCTCACACTACCTGCTTCTCTCACCCACCCCCTGTACCTCAAACTACCTGCTTCTCTCACCCACCTCCTGCACCTCACACTACCTGCTTCATTCACCTATCCCCAGCACCTCACACTACCTGCTTCTCTCACCCACCTCCTGTACCTCAAACTACCTGCTTCTCTCACCCACCTCCTGCACCTCACACTACCTGCTTCATTCACCTATCCCCAGCACCTCACACTACCTGCATCCCTCTCACCCACCCCATGCACCTCACAATACCTGCTTCCCACACCCACCCCCTGCATCTCACACTCCATCACTCACCCTCTGTACCTCACACTACCTGCTTCCATCATCCTGCACCTCACACTACCTGCTTCCCTCAACCACCCCCTGCACCTCACACTACCTGCTTCCCTCTACCACCCCTGCACCTCACACTACCTGCTTCATTCATCTATCCCCAGCACCTCACACTACCAGCATCCCTCTCACCCACCCCATGCACCTCACAATACCTGCTTCCCTCACTCACCCCCTGCATCTCACACTCCCTCACTCACCCTCCGTACCTCACACTACCTGCTTCCCGCATCCTGCACCTCACACTACCTGCTTCCCTCAACCACCCCCTGCACCTCACACTACCTGCTTCCCTCTACCACCCCTGCACCTCACACTACATGCTTCATTCACCCACCCCCTGCACCTCACACTACCTGCATCCCTCTACCACCCCTGCACCTCATACTACCTGCTTCCCTCACCCACCCCCTGCACCTCACACTACCTGCTTCCCTCACCCACCCCCTGCTCCTCACACTAACTGCTTCCCTCACCCACCCCTGTACCTCACACTACCTACTTCCCTCACCCACCCCCTGTACCTCACACTACCTGCTTCTCTCACCCACCCCCTGTACCTCAAACTACCTGCTTCTCTCTCCCACCTCCTGCACCCCACACTACCTGCTTCATTCACCTATCCCCAGCACCTCACACTACCTGCATCCCTCTCACCCACCCCATGCACCTCACAATACCTGCTTCCCTCACCCACCCCCTGCATCTCACACTCCCTCACTCACCCTCCGTACCTCACACTACCTGCTTCCCTCATCCTGCACCTCACACTACCTGCTTCCCTCAACCACCCCCTGCACCTCACACTTCCTGCTTCCATCTACCACCCCTGCACCTCACACTACCTGCTTCGATCACCCACCCCCTGCACCTCACACTACCTGCATCCCTCTACCACCCCTGCACCTCATACTACCTGCTTCTCTCACCCACCCCCTGCACCTCACACTACCTGCTCCCCACCAACCCCATGCACCTCACACTACATGCATCCCTCTCACCCACCCCCTGCACCTCACATTACCTGCTCCTCACCAACCCCCTGCACCTCACACTACCTGCTTCCCTCACCCACCCCCTGCACCTCACACTACCTGCTTCACTAACCCACCCCCTGCAACTCACACTACCTGCTTCCCTCACCCACCCCCTGAACCTCACACTACCTACTTCCCTTACCCACGCCCTGCACCTCACACTACCTGCTTCCCTCACCCACCCCCTGCACTTCTCACTACCTGTATCCCTCTCACCCACCCCCTGCACCTCACATTACCTGCTTCCCTCACCCACCCCCTGTACCTCACACTACCTGCTTCCCTCACCCACCCATTGGCATCTCACACTACCTGCTTCCCTCATCCACCCCCTGCACCTCACACTACCTGCTTCCCTCACCCAACCCCCTGCACCTCACACTAACTGCTACTCTCACCCACCCCCTGCACCTCACACTACCTGCTTCCCTCACCCACGCCATGCACCTCTCACTACCTGCTTCTCTCACTCACCCCCTGCACCTCACACTAACTGCTTCTCTCTCCCACCCCCTGCACCTCACACTACGTGCTTCTCTCTCCCACCCACTGCACCCCACACTACCTGCTTCTCTCACCCACCCCCTGCACCTCACACTACCTGCTCCTCACCCACCCCCTGCACCCCACACTACCTGCTTCTCTCACCCACCCCCTGCACCTCACACTAACTGCTTCCCTCACCCAACCCCCTGCACCTCACACTAACTGCTACTCTCACCCACCCCCTGCACCTCACACTACCTGCTTCCCTCACCCACGCCATGCACCTCTCACTACATGCTTCTCTCACTCACCCCCTGCACCTCACACTACCTGCATCCCTCTCACCCACCCCCTGCACCTCACACTACCTGCATCCCTCTCACTCACCCCCTGCACCTCACACTACCTGCATCCCTCTTACCCACGCCATGCACGTCACACTACCTGCATCCCTCTCACCCACCCCCTGCACCTCACACTACCTGCATCACTCTCACCCACCCCCTGCACCTCACACTACCTGCTTCCCTCACCCACCACCTGCACCTCACACTACCTGCTCCTCACCCACCCTCTGCACCTCACACTACCTGCATCCGTCTCACCCACCCCCTGCACCTCACACTACCTGCATCCCTCTCACCCACCCCTTGCACCTCACACTAACTGCTTCCCTCACCCACTCCCTGCACCTCACACTACCTGCTTCCCTCACCCACCCCCTGCACCTCACACTACCTGCTTCTCTCACCCACCCCCTGCACCTCACACTAACTGCTTCTCTCTCCCACCACCTGCACCTCACACTACCTTCTTCCCTCACTCACCCCCTGCACCTCACACTAACTGCTTCTCTCTCCCACCCCCTGCACCTCACACTACGTGCTTCTCTCTCCCACCCACTGCACCCCACACTACCTGCTTCTCTCACCTACCCCCTGCACCTCACACTACCTGCTCCTCACCCACCCCCTGCACCCCACACTACCTGCTTCTCTCACCCACCCCCTGCACCTCACACTAACTGCTTCTCTCACCCACCACCTGCACCTCACACTACCTTCTTCCCTCACTCACCCCCTGCACCTTACACTACCTGCTTCCCTCACCCACCCCCTGCACCTCACACTACCTGCTTCCCTCACCCACCCCCTGCACCTCACACTACCTGCTTCCCTCACCCACCCCCTGCACCTCACACTACCTGCTCCTCACCCACCCCCTGCACCTCACGCTACCTGCATCCCTCTCACCCACCCCCTGCACCTCACACTACATGCATCCCTCTCTCCCACCCCCTGCACCTCACAATACCTGCTCCTCACACACCCCCTGCACCTTACTCTACCTGCTTCCCTCACCCACCCCCTGCACCTCACACTACCTGCTTCCCTCACCCACCCCCTGCACCTCACACTAGCTGCTTCCCTCACCCACCCCCTGCACCTCACACTACCTACTTCCCTCACCCACGCCCTGCACCTCACACTACCTGCTTCCCTCACCCACCCCCTGCACCTCACACTAACTGCTTCTCTCACCCACCCCCTGCACCTCACACTACCTGCTTCCCTCACCCACCCCCTGTACCTCACACTACCTGCTTCTCTCACCCACCCCCTGCACCTCACACTACCTGCTTCCCTCACCCACCCCCTGCACCTCACACTACCTGCTTCCCTCACCCACCCATTGGTACCTCACAATACCTGCTTCCCTCATCCACCCCCTGCACCTCACACTACCTGCTTCCCTCACCCAATCCCCTGCACCTCACACTAACTGCTACTCTCACCCACCCCCTGCACCTCACACTACCTGCTTCCCTCACCCACCCCCTGTACCTCACACTACCTACTTCCCTCACCCACCCCCTGTACCTCACACTACCTGCTTCTCTCACCCACCCCCTGTACCTCAAACTACCTGCTTCTCTCACCCACCTCCTGCACCTCACACTACCTGCTTCATTCACCTATCCCCAGCACCTCACACTACCTGCTTCTCTCACCCACCTCCTGTACCTCAAACTACCTGCTTCTCTCACCCACCTCCTGCACCTCACACTACCTGCTTCATTCACCTATCCCCAGCACCTCACACTACCTGCATCCCTCTCACCCACCCCATGCACCTCACAATACCTGCTTCCCACACCCACCCCCTGCATCTCACACTCCATCACTCACCCTCTGTACCTCACACTACCTGCTTCCATCATCCTGCACCTCACACTACCTGCTTCCCTCAACCACCCCCTGCACCTCACACTACCTGCTTCCCTCTACCACCCCTGCACCTCACACTACCTGCTTCATTCATCTATCCCCAGCACCTCACACTACCAGCATCCCTCTCACCCACCCCATGCACCTCACAATACCTGCTTCCCTCACTCACCCCCTGCATCTCACACTCCCTCACTCACCCTCCGTACCTCACACTACCTGCTTCCCGCATCCTGCACCTCACACTACCTGCTTCCCTCAACCACCCCCTGCACCTCACACTACCTGCTTCCCTCTACCACCCCTGCACCTCACACTACAAGCTTCATTCACCCACCCCCTGCACCTCACACTACCTGCATCCCTCTACCACCCCTGCACCTCACACTACCTGCTTCTCTCACCCACCCCCTGCACCTCACACTACCTGCTCCCCACCCACCCCCTGCACCTCACACTACCTGCATCCCTCTCACCCACCCACTGCACCTCACATTACCTGCTCCTCACCAACCCCTCTGCACCTTACACTACCTACTTCCCTCACCCACACCCTGCACCTCACACTACCTGTTTCTCTCACCCACCAGCTGCACCTCACACTAACTGCATCCCTCTCACCCACCCCCTGCACCTCACACTACCTGCTTCCCTCACCCACCACCTGCACCTCACACTACCTACATCCCTCATACCCACCCACTGCACCTGATACTACCGGCTTCCCTCACCCATGCCCTGCACCTCACACTAACTGCTTCTCTCACCCACCCCCTGCACCTCACACTACCTGCTTCTCTAACCCACCACCTACACCTCAAACTACACGCTTCTCTCACCCAGCCCCTGCACCTCACACTACCTGCTTCTCTCACCCACCCCCTGCACCTCACACTACCCGCTTCCCTCACCCACCCCCTGCACCTCACACTACCTGCTTCCCTCACCCACCCCCTGTACCTCACACTACCTGCTTCCCTCACATACCCTCTGCACCTCACATGACCTGCTTCTCTCACCCACCCCCTGCACCTCACACTACCTGCTTCTCTCACCCACCACCTGCACCTCACACTACATGCTTCCCTCACCCAGCCTCTTCACCTCACACTAACTGCTTCTCTCACCCACCCCCTGCACCTCACAATACCTGCTTCCCTCACCCACCCCCTCTACCTCATACTACCTGCTTCCCTCACCCACCCTCTGCACCTCATACTACCTGCTTCCCTCAACCACCCCCTGCACCTCACACTACCTACTTCCCTCACCCACGCCCTGCACCTCACACTACCTGCTTCCCTCACCCACCCCCTGCACCTCACACTAACTGCTTCTCTCACCCACCCCCTGCACCTCACACTACCTGCTTCCCTCACCCACCCCCTGTACCTCACACTACCTGCTTCTCTCACCCACCCCCTGCACCTCACACTACCTGCTTCCCTCACCCACCCCCTGCACCTCACACTACCTGCTTCCCTCACCCACCCATTGGTACCTCACAATACCTGCTTCCCTCATCCACCCCCTGCACCTCACACTACCTGCTTCCCTCACCCAATCCCCTGCACCTCACACTAACTGCTACTCTCACCCACCCCCTGCACCTCACACTACCTGCTTCCCTCACCCACCCCCTGTACCTCACACTACCTACTTCCCTCACCCACCCCCTGTACCTCACACTACCTGCTTCTCTCACCCACCCCCTGTACCTCAAACTACCTGCTTCTCTCACCCACCTCCTGCACCTCACACTACCTGCTTCATTCACCTATCCCCAGCACCTCACACTACCTGCTTCTCTCACCCACCTCCTGTACCTCAAACTACCTGCTTCTCTCACCCACCTCCTGCACCTCACACTACCTGCTTCATTCACCTATCCCCAGCACCTCACACTACCTGCATCCCTCTCACCCACCCCATGCACCTCACAATACCTGCTTCCCACACCCACCCCCTGCATCTCACACTCCATCACTCACCCTCTGTACCTCACACTACCTGCTTCCATCATCCTGCACCTCACACTACCTGCTTCCCTCAACCACCCCCTGCACCTCACACTACCTGCTTCCCTCTACCACCCCTGCACCTCACACTACCTGCTTCATTCATCTATCCCCAGCACCTCACACTACCAGCATCCCTCTCACCCACCCCATGCACCTCACAATACCTGCTTCCCTCACTCACCCCCTGCATCTCACACTCCCTCACTCACCCTCCGTACCTCACACTACCTGCTTCCCGCATCCTGCACCTCACACTACCTGCTTCCCTCAACCACCCCCTGCACCTCACACTACCTGCTTCCCTCTACCACCCCTGCACCTCACACTACATGCTTCATTCACCCACCCCCTGCACCTCACACTACCTGCATCCCTCTACCACCCCTGCACCTCATACTACCTGCTTCCCTCACCCACCCCCTGCACCTCACACTACCTGCTTCCCTCACCCACCCCCTGCTCCTCACACTAACTGCTTCCCTCACCCACCCCTGTACCTCACACTACCTACTTCCCTCACCCACCCCCTGTACCTCACACTACCTGCTTCTCTCACCCACCCCCTGTACCTCAAACTACCTGCTTCTCTCTCCCACCTCCTGCACCCCACACTACCTGCTTCATTCACCTATCCCCAGCACCTCACACTACCTGCATCCCTCTCACCCACCCCATGCACCTCACAATACCTGCTTCCCTCACCCACCCCCTGCATCTCACACTCCCTCACTCACCCTCCGTACCTCACACTACCTGCTTCCCTCATCCTGCACCTCACACTACCTGCTTCCCTCAACCACCCCCTGCACCTCACACTTCCTGCTTCCATCTACCACCCCTGCACCTCACACTACCTGCTTCGATCACCCACCCCCTGCACCTCACACTACCTGCATCCCTCTACCACCCCTGCACCTCATACTACCTGCTTCTCTCACCCACCCCCTGCACCTCACACTACCTGCTCCCCACCAACCCCATGCACCTCACACTACATGCATCCCTCTCACCCACCCCCTGCACCTCACATTACCTGCTCCTCACCAACCCCCTGCACCTCACACTACCTGCTTCCCTCACCCACCCCCTGCACCTCACACTACCTGCTTCACTAACCCACCCCCTGCAACTCACACTACCTGCTTCCCTCACCCACCCCCTGAACCTCACACTACCTACTTCCCTTACCCACGCCCTGCACCTCACACTACCTGCTTCCCTCACCCACCCCCTGCACTTCTCACTACCTGTATCCCTCTCACCCACCCCCTGCACCTCACATTACCTGCTTCCCTCACCCACCCCCTGTACCTCACACTACCTGCTTCCCTCACCCACCCATTGGCATCTCACACTACCTGCTTCCCTCATCCACCCCCTGCACCTCACACTACCTGCTTCCCTCACCCAACCCCCTGCACCTCACACTAACTGCTACTCTCACCCACCCCCTGCACCTCACACTACCTGCTTCCCTCACCCACGCCATGCACCTCTCACTACCTGCTTCTCTCACTCACCCCCTGCACCTCACACTAACTGCTTCTCTCTCCCACCCCCTGCACCTCACACTACGTGCTTCTCTCTCCCACCCACTGCACCCCACACTACCTGCTTCTCTCACCCACCCCCTGCACCTCACACTACCTGCTCCTCACCCACCCCCTGCACCCCACACTACCTGCTTCTCTCACCCACCCCCTGCACCTCACACTAACTGCTTCCCTCACCCAACCCCCTGCACCTCACACTAACTGCTACTCTCACCCACCCCCTGCACCTCACACTACCTGCTTCCCTCACCCACGCCATGCACCTCTCACTACCTGCTTCTCTCACTCACCCCCTGCACCTCACACTACCTGCATCCCTCTCACCCACCCCCTGCACCTCACACTACCTGCATCCCTCTCACTCACCCCCTGCACCTCACACTACCTGCATCCCTCTTACCCACGCCATGCACGTCACACTACCTGCATCCCTCTCACCCACCCCCTGCACCTCACACTACCTGCATCACTCTCACCCACCCCCTGCACCTCACACTACCTGCTTCCCTCACCCACCACCTGCACCTCACACTACCTGCTCCTCACCCACCCTCTGCACCTCACACTACCTGCATCCGTCTCACCCACCCCCTGCACCTCACACTACCTGCATCCCTCTCACCCACCCCTTGCACCTCACACTAACTGCTTCCCTCACCCACTCCCTGCACCTCACACTACCTGCTTCCCTCACCCACCCCCTGCACCTCACACTACCTGCTTCTCTCACCCACCCCCTGCACCTCACACTAACTGCTTCTCTCTCCCACCACCTGCACCTCACACTACCTTCTTCCCTCACTCACCCCCTGCACCTCACACTAACTGCTTCTCTCTCCCACCCCCTGCACCTCACACTACGTGCTTCTCTCTCCCACCCACTGCACCCCACACTACCTGCTTCTCTCACCTACCCCCTGCACCTCACACTACCTGCTCCTCACCCACCCCCTGCACCCCACACTACCTGCTTCTCTCACCCACCCCCTGCACCTCACACTAACTGCTTCTCTCACCCACCACCTGCACCTCACACTACCTTCTTCCCTCACTCACCCCCTGCACCTTACACTACCTGCTTCCCTCACCCACCCCCTGCACCTCACACTACCTGCTTCCCTCACCCACCCCCTGCACCTCACACTACCTGCTTCCCTCACCCACCCCCTGCACCTCACACTACCTGCTCCTCACCCACCCCCTGCACCTCACGCTACCTGCATCCCTCTCACCCACCCCCTGCACCTCACACTACATGCATCCCTCTCTCCCACCCCCTGCACCTCACAATACCTGCTCCTCACACACCCCCTGCACCTTACTCTACCTGCTTCCCTCACCCACCCCCTGCACCTCACACTACCTGCTTCCCTCACCCACCCCCTGCACCTCACACTAGCTGCTTCCCTCACCCACCCCCTGCACCTCACACTACCTACTTCCCTCACCCACGCCCTGCACCTCACACTACCTGCTTCCCTCACCCACCCCCTGCACCTCACACTAACTGCTTCTCTCACCCACGCCATGCACCTCTCACTACCTGCTTCTCTCACTCACCCCCTGCACCTCACACTACCTGCATCCCTCTCACCCACCCCCTGCACCTCACACTACCTGCATCCCTCTCACTCACCCCCTGCACCTCACACTACCTGCATCCCTCTTACCCACGCCATGCACGTCACACTACCTGCATCCCTCTCACCCACCCCCTGCACCTCACACTACCTGCATCACTCTCACCCACCCCCTGCACCTCACACTACCTGCTTCCCTCACCCACCACCTGCACCTCACACTACCTGCTCCTCACCCACCCTCTGCACCTCACACTACCTGCATCCGTCTCACCCACCCCCTGCACCTCACACTACCTGCATCCCTCTCACCCACCCCTTGCACCTCACACTAACTGCTTCCCTCACCCACTCCCTGCACCTCACACTACCTGCTTCCCTCACCCACCCCCTGCACCTCACACTACCTGCTTCTCTCACCCACCCCCTGCACCTCACACTAACTGCTTCTCTCTCCCACCACCTGCACCTCACACTACCTTCTTCCCTCACTCACCCCCTGCACCTCACACTAACTGCTTCTCTCTCCCACCCCCTGCACCTCACACTACGTGCTTCTCTCTCCCACCCACTGCACCCCACACTACCTGCTTCTCTCACCTACCCCCTGCACCTCACACTACCTGCTCCTCACCCACCCCCTGCACCCCACACTACCTGCTTCTCTCACCCACCCCCTGCACCTCACACTAACTGCTTCTCTCACCCACCACCTGCACCTCACACTACCTTCTTCCCTCACTCACCCCCTGCACCTTACACTACCTGCTTCCCTCACCCACCCCCTGCACCTCACACTACCTGCTTCCCTCACCCACCCCCTGCACCTCACACTACCTGCTTCCCTCACCCACCCCCTGCACCTCACACTACCTGCTCCTCACCCACCCCCTGCACCTCACGCTACCTGCATCCCTCTCACCCACCCCCTGCACCTCACACTACATGCATCCCTCTCTCCCACCCCCTGCACCTCACAATACCTGCTCCTCACACACCCCCTGCACCTTACTCTACCTGCTTCCCTCACCCACCCCCTGCACCTCACACTACCTGCTTCCCTCACCCACCCCCTGCACCTCACACTAGCTGCTTCCCTCACCCACCCCCTGCACCTCACACTACCTACTTCCCTCACCCACGCCCTGCACCTCACACTACCTGCTTCCCTCACCCACCCCCTGCACCTCACACTAACTGCTTCTCTCACCCACCCCCTGCACCTCACACTACCTGCTTCCCTCACCCACCCCCTGTACCTCACACTACCTGCTTCTCTCACCCACCCCCTGCACCTCACACTACCTGCTTCCCTCACCCACCCCCTGCACCTCACACTACCTGCTTCCCTCACCCACCCATTGGTACCTCACAATACCTGCTTCCCTCATCCACCCCCTGCACCTCACACTACCTGCTTCCCTCACCCAATCCCCTGCACCTCACACTAACTGCTACTCTCACCCACCCCCTGCACCTCACACTACCTGCTTCCCTCACCCACCCCCTGTACCTCACACTACCTACTTCCCTCACCCACCCCCTGTACCTCACACTACCTGCTTCTCTCACCCACCCCCTGTACCTCAAACTACCTGCTTCTCTCACCCACCTCCTGCACCTCACACTACCTGCTTCATTCACCTATCCCCAGCACCTCACACTACCTGCTTCTCTCACCCACCTCCTGTACCTCAAACTACCTGCTTCTCTCACCCACCTCCTGCACCTCACACTACCTGCTTCATTCACCTATCCCCAGCACCTCACACTACCTGCATCCCTCTCACCCACCCCATGCACCTCACAATACCTGCTTCCCACACCCACCCCCTGCATCTCACACTCCATCACTCACCCTCTGTACCTCACACTACCTGCTTCCATCATCCTGCACCTCACACTACCTGCTTCCCTCAACCACCCCCTGCACCTCACACTACCTGCTTCCCTCTACCACCCCTGCACCTCACACTACCTGCTTCATTCATCTATCCCCAGCACCTCACACTACCAGCATCCCTCTCACCCACCCCATGCACCTCACAATACCTGCTTCCCTCACTCACCCCCTGCATCTCACACTCCCTCACTCACCCTCCGTACCTCACACTACCTGCTTCCCGCATCCTGCACCTCACACTACCTGCTTCCCTCAACCACCCCCTGCACCTCACACTACCTGCTTCCCTCTACCACCCCTGCACCTCACACTACAAGCTTCATTCACCCACCCCCTGCACCTCACACTACCTGCATCCCTCTACCACCCCTGCACCTCACACTACCTGCTTCTCTCACCCACCCCCTGCACCTCACACTACCTGCTCCCCACCCACCCCCTGCACCTCACACTACCTGCATCCCTCTCACCCACCCACTGCACCTCACATTACCTGCTCCTCACCAACCCCTCTGCACCTTACACTACCTACTTCCCTCACCCACACCCTGCACCTCACACTACCTGTTTCTCTCACCCACCAGCTGCACCTCACACTAACTGCATCCCTCTCACCCACCCCCTGCACCTCACACTACCTGCTTCCCTCACCCACCACCTGCACCTCACACTACCTACATCCCTCATACCCACCCACTGCACCTGATACTACCGGCTTCCCTCACCCATGCCCTGCACCTCACACTAACTGCTTCTCTCACCCACCCCCTGCACCTCACACTACCTGCTTCTCTAACCCACCACCTACACCTCAAACTACACGCTTCTCTCACCCAGCCCCTGCACCTCACACTACCTGCTTCTCTCACCCACCCCCTGCACCTCACACTACCCGCTTCCCTCACCCACCCCCTGCACCTCACACTACCTGCTTCCCTCACCCACCCCCTGTACCTCACACTACCTGCTTCCCTCACATACCCTCTGCACCTCACATGACCTGCTTCTCTCACCCACCCCCTGCACCTCACACTACCTGCTTCTCTCACCCACCACCTGCACCTCACACTACATGCTTCCCTCACCCAGCCTCTTCACCTCACACTAACTGCTTCTCTCACCCACCCCCTGCACCTCACAATACCTGCTTCCCTCACCCACCCCCTCTACCTCATACTACCTGCTTCCCTCACCCACCCCCTGCACCTCACACTACCTGCTTCCCTCACCCACCCTCTGCACCTCATACTACCTGCTTCCCTCAACCACCCCCTGCACCTCACACTACCTGCTTCCCTCACCCACCCCCTGCTCCTCACACTACCTGCTTCCCTCACCCACCCCCTGTACCTCACACTACCTACTTCCCTCACCCACCCCCTGTAGCTCACACTACCTGCTTCTCTCACCCACCCCCTGTACCTCAAACTACCTGCTTCTCTCTCCCACCTCCTGCACCTCACACTACCTGCTTCATTCACCTATCCCCAGCACCTCACACTACCTGCATCCCTCTCACCCACCCCATGCACCTCACAATACCTGCTTCCCTCACCCACCCCCTGCATCTCACACTCCCTCACTCACCCTCCGTACCTCACACTACCTGCTTCCCTCATCCTGCACCTCACACTACCTGCTTCCCTCAACCACCCCCTGCACCTCACACTACCTGCTTCCATCTACCACCCCTGCACCTCACACTACCTGCTTCGATCACCCACCCCCTGCACCTCACACTACCTGCATCCCTCTACCACCCCTGCACCTCATACTACCTGCTTCTCTCACCCACCCCCTGCACCTCACACTACCTGCTCCCCACCAACCCCCTGCACCTCACACTACATGCATCCCTCTCACCCACCCCCTGCACCTCACATTACCTGCTCCTCACCAACCCCCTGCACCTCACACTACCTGCTTCCCTCACCCACCCCCTGCACCTCACACTACCTGCTTCACTAACCCACCCCCTGCAACTCACACTACCTGCTTCCCTCACCCACCCCCTGAACCTCACACTAGCTACTTCCCTTACCCACGCCCTGCACCTCACACTACCTGCTTCCCTCACCCACCCCCTGCACTTCTCACTACCTGTATCCCTCTCACCCACCCCCTGCACCTCACATTACCTGCTTCCCTCACCCACCCCCTGTACCTCACACTACCTGCTTCCCTCACCCACCCATTGGCATCTCACACTACCTGCTTCCCTCATCCACCCCCTGCACCTCACACTACCTGCTTCCCTCACCCAACCCCCTGCACCTCACACTAACTGCTACTCTCACACACCCCCTGCACCTCACACTACCTGCTTCCCTCACCCACGCCATGCACCTCTCACTACCTGCTTCTCTCACTCACCCCCTGCACCTCACACTACCTGCATCCCTCTCACCCACCCCCTGCACCTCACACTGCCTGCATCCCTCTTACCCACGCCATGCACGTCACACTACCTGCATCCCTCTCACCCACCCCCTGCACCTCACACTACCTGCATCACTCTCACCCACCCCCTGCACCTCACACTACCTGCTTCCCTCACCCACCACCTGCACCTCACACTACCTGCTCCTCACCCACCCTCTGCACCTCACACTACCTGCATCCGTCTCACCCACCCCCTGCACCTCACACTACCTGCATCCCTCTCACCCACCCCTTGCACCTCACACTAACTGCTTCCCTCACCCACTCCCTGCACCTCACACTACCTGCTTCCCTCACCCACCCCCTGCACCTCACACTACCTGCTTCTCTCACCCACCCCCTGCACCTCACACTAACTGCTTCTCTCTCCCACCACCTGCACCTCACACTACCTTCTTCCCTCACTCACCCCCTGCACCTCACACTAACTGCTTCTCTCTCCCACCCCCTGCACCTCACACTACGTGCTTCTCTCTCCCACCCACTGCACCCCACACTACCTGCTTCTCTCACCCACCCCCTGCACCTCACACTACCTGCTCCTCACCCACCCCCTGCACCCCACACTACCTGCTTCTCTCACCCACCCCCTGCACCTCACACTAACTGCTTCCCTCACCCAACCCCCTGCACCTCACACTAACTGCTACTCTCACCCACCCCCTGCACCTCACACTACCTGCTTCCCTCACCCACGCCATGCACCTCTCACTACCTGCTTCTCTCACTCACCCCCTGCACCTCACACTACCTGCATCCCTCTCACCCACCCCCTGCACGTCACACTACCTGCATCCCTCTCACTCACCCCCTGCACCTCACACTACCTGCATCCCTCTTACCCACGCCATGCACGTCACACTACCTGCATCCCTCTCACCCACCCCCTGCACCTCACACTACCTGCATCACTCTCACCCACCCCCTGCACCTCACACTACCTGCTTCCCTCACCCACCACCTGCACCTCACACTACCTGCTCCTCACCCACCCTCTGCACCTCACACTACCTGCATCCATCTCACCCACCCCCTGCACCTCACACTACCTGCATCCCTCTCACCCACCCCTTGCACCTCACACTAACTGCTTCCCTCACCCACTCCCTGCACCTCACACTACCTGCTTCCCTCACCCACCCCCTGCACCTCACACTACCTGCTTCTCTCACCCACCCCCTGCACCTCACACTAACTGCTTCTCTCTCCCACCACCTGCACCTCACACTACCTTCTTCCCTCACTCACCCACTGCACCTCACACTAACTGCTTCTCTCTCCCACCCCCTGCACCTCACACTACGTGCTTCTCTCTCCCACCCACTGCACCCCACACTACCTGCTTCTCTCACCTACCCCCTGCACCTCACACTACCTGCTCCTCACCCACCCCCTGCACCCCACACTACCTGCTTCTCTCACCCACCCCCTGCACCTCACACTAACTGCTTCTCTCACCCACCACCTGCACCTCACACTACCTTCTTCCCTCACTCACCCCCTGCACCTTACACTACCTGCTTCCCTCACCCACCCCCTGCACCTCACACTACCTGCTTCCCTCACCCACCCCCTGCACCTCACACTACCTGCTTCCCTCACCCACCCCCTGCACCTCACACTACCTGCTCCTCACCCACCCCCTGCACCTCACGCTACCTGCATCCCTCTCACCCACCCCCTGCACCTCACACTACATGCATCCCTCTCTCCCACCCCCTGCACCTCACAATACCTGCTCCTCACACACCCCCTGCACCTTACTCTACCTGCTTCCCTCACCCACCCCCTGCACCTCACACTACCTGCTTCCCTCACCCACCCCCTGCACCTCACACTAGCTGCTTCCCTCACCCACCCCCTGCACCTCACACTACCTACTTCCCTCACCCACGCCCTGCACCTCACACTACCTGCTTCCCTCACCCACCCCCTGCACCTCACACTAACTGCTTCTCTCACCCACCCCCTGCACCTCACACTACCTGCTTCCCTCACCCACCCCCTGTACCTCACACTACCTGCTTCTCTCACCCACCCCCTGCACCTCACACTACCTGCTTCCCTCACCCACCCCCTGCACCTCACACTACCTGCTTCCCTCACCCACCCATTGGTACCTCACAATACCTGCTTCCCTCATCCACCCCCTGCACCTCACACTACCTGCTTCCCTCACCCAATCCCCTGCACCTCACACTAACTGCTACTCTCACCCGCCCCCTGCACCTCACACTACCTGCTTCCCTCACCCACCCCCTGTACCTCACACTACCTACTTCCCTCACCCACCCCCTGTACCTCACACTACCTGCTTCTCTCACCCACCCCCTGTACCTCAAACTACCTGCTTCTCTCACCCACCTCCTGCACCTCACACTACCTGCTTCATTCACCTATCCCCAGCACCTCACACTACCTGCTTCTCTCACCCACCTCCTGTACCTCAAACTACCTGCTTCTCTCACCCACCTCCTGCACCTCACACTACCTGCTTCATTCACCTATCCCCAGCACCTCACACTACCTGCATCCCTCTCACCCACCCCATGCACCTCACAATACCTGCTTCCCACACCCACCCCCTGCATCTCACACTCCATCACTCACCCTCTGTACCTCACACTACCTGCTTCCATCATCCTGCACCTCACACTACCTGCTTCCCTCAACCACCCCCTGCACCTCACACTACCTGCTTCCCTCTACCACCCCTGCACCTCACACTACCTGCTTCATTCATCTATCCCCAGCACCTCACACTACCAGCATCCCTCTCACCCACCCCATGCACCTCACAATACCTGCTTCCCTCACTCACCCCCTGCATCTCACACTCCCTCACTCACCCTCCGTACCTCACACTACCTGCTTCCCGCATCCTGCACCTCACACTACCTGCTTCCCTCAACCACCCCCTGCACCTCACACTACCTGCTTCCCTCTACCACCCCTGCACCTCACACTACATGCTTCATTCACCCACCCCCTGCACCTCACACTACCTGCATCCCTCTACCACCCCTGCACCTCACACTACCTGCTTCTCTCACCCACCCCCTGCACCTCACACTACCTGCTCCCCACCCACCCCCTGCACCTCACACTACCTGCATCCCTCTCACCCACCCACTGCACCTCACATTACCTGCTCCTCACCAACCCCTCTGCACCTTACACTACCTACTTCCCTCACCCACACCCTGCACCTCACACTACCTGTTTCTCTCACCCACCAGCTGCACCTCACACTAACTGCATCCCTCTCACCCACCCCCTGCACCTCACACTACCTGCTTCCCTCACCCACCACCTGCACCTCACACTACCTACATCCCTCATACCCACCCACTGCACCTGATACTACCGGCTTCCCTCACCCATGCCCTGCACCTCACACTAACTGCTTCTCTCACCCACCCCCTGCACCTCACACTACCTGCTTCTCTAACCCACCACCTACACCTCAAACTACACGCTTCTCTCACCCAGCCCCTGCACCTCACACTACCTGCTTCTCTCACCCACCCCCTGCACCTCACACTACCCGCTTCCCTCACCCACCCCCTGCACCTCACACTACCTGCTTCCCTCACCCACCCCCTGTACCTCACACTACCTGCTTCCCTCACATACCCTCTGCACCTCACATGACCTGCTTCTCTCACCCACCCCCTGCACCTCACACTACCTGCTTCTCTCACCCACCACCTGCACCTCACACTACATGCTTCCCTCACCCAGCCTCTTCACCTCACACTAACTGCTTCTCTCACCCACCCCCTGCACCTCACAATACCTGCTTCCCTCACCCACCCCCTCTACCTCATACTACCTGCTTCCCTCACCCACCCCCTGCACCTCACACTACCTGCTTCCCTCACCCACCCTCTGCACCTCATACTACCTGCTTCCCTCAACCACCCCCTGCACCTCACACTACCTGCTTCCCTCACCCACCCCCTGCTCCTCACACTACCTGCTTCCCTCACCCACCCCCTGTACCTCACACTACCTACTTCCCTCACCCACCCCCTGTAGCTCACACTACCTGCTTCTCTCACCCACCCCCTGTACCTCAAACTACCTGCTTCTCTCTCCCACCTCCTGCACCTCACACTACCTGCTTCATTCACCTATCCCCAGCACCTCACACTACCTGCATCCCTCTCACCCACCCCATGCACCTCACAATACCTGCTTCCCTCACCCACCCCCTGCATCTCACACTCCCTCACTCACCCTCCGTACCTCACACTACCTGCTTCCCTCATCCTGCACCTCACACTACCTGCTTCCCTCAACCACCCCCTGCACCTCACACTACCTGCTTCCATCTACCACCCCTGCACCTCACACTACCTGCTTCGATCACCCACCCCCTGCACCTCACACTACCTGCATCCCTCTACCACCCCTGCACCTCATACTACCTGCTTCTCTCACCCACCCCCTGCACCTCACACTACCTGCTCCCCACCAACCCCCTGCACCTCACACTACATGCATCCCTCTCACCCACCCCCTGCACCTCACATTACCTGCTCCTCACCAACCCCCTGCACCTCACACTACCTGCTTCCCTCACCCACCCCCTGCACCTCACACTACCTGCTTCACTAACCCACCCCCTGCAACTCACACTACCTGCTTCCCTCACCCACCCCCTGAACCTCACACTAGCTACTTCCCTTACCCACGCCCTGCACCTCACACTACCTGCTTCCCTCACCCACCCCCTGCACTTCTCACTACCTGTATCCCTCTCACCCACCCCCTGCACCTCACATTACCTGCTTCCCTCACCCACCCCCTGTACCTCACACTACCTGCTTCCCTCACCCACCCATTGGCATCTCACACTACCTGCTTCCCTCATCCACCCCCTGCACCTCACACTACCTGCTTCCCTCACCCAACCCCCTGCACCTCACACTAACTGCTACTCTCACACACCCCCTGCACCTCACACTACCTGCTTCCCTCACCCACGCCATGCACCTCTCACTACCTGCTTCTCTCACTCACCCCCTGCACCTCACACTACCTGCATCCCTCTCACCCACCCCCTGCACCTCACACTGCCTGCATCCCTCTTACCCACGCCATGCACGTCACACTACCTGCATCCCTCTCACCCACCCCCTGCACCTCACACTACCTGCATCACTCTCACCCACCCCCTGCACCTCACACTACCTGCTTCCCTCACCCACCACCTGCACCTCACACTACCTGCTCCTCACCCACCCTCTGCACCTCACACTACCTGCATCCGTCTCACCCACCCCCTGCACCTCACACTACCTGCATCCCTCTCACCCACCCCTTGCACCTCACACTAACTGCTTCCCTCACCCACTCCCTGCACCTCACACTACCTGCTTCCCTCACCCACCCCCTGCACCTCACACTACCTGCTTCTCTCACCCACCCCCTGCACCTCACACTAACTGCTTCTCTCTCCCACCACCTGCACCTCACACTACCTTCTTCCCTCACTCACCCCCTGCACCTCACACTAACTGCTTCTCTCTCCCACCCCCTGCACCTCACACTACGTGCTTCTCTCTCCCACCCACTGCACCCCACACTACCTGCTTCTCTCACCCACCCCCTGCACCTCACACTACCTGCTCCTCACCCACCCCCTGCACCCCACACTACCTGCTTCTCTCACCCACCCCCTGCACCTCACACTAACTGCTTCCCTCACCCAACCCCCTGCACCTCACACTAACTGCTACTCTCACCCACCCCCTGCACCTCACACTACCTGCTTCCCTCACCCACGCCATGCACCTCTCACTACCTGCTTCTCTCACTCACCCCCTGCACCTCACACTACCTGCATCCCTCTCACCCACCCCCTGCACGTCACACTACCTGCATCCCTCTCACTCACCCCCTGCACCTCACACTACCTGCATCCCTCTTACCCACGCCATGCACGTCACACTACCTGCATCCCTCTCACCCACCCCCTGCACCTCACACTACCTGCATCACTCTCACCCACCCCCTGCACCTCACACTACCTCCTTCCCTCACCCACCACCTGCACCTCACACTACCTGCTCCTCACCCACCCTCTGCACCTCACACTACCTGCATCCGTCTCACCCACCCCCTGCACCTCACACTACATGCATCCCTCTCACCCACCCCTTGCACCTCACACTAACTGCTTCCCTCACCCACTCCCTGCACCTCACACTACCTGCTTCCCTCACCCACCCCCTGCACCTCACACTACCTGCTTCTCTCACCCACCCCCTGCACCTCACACTAACTGCTTCTCTCTCCCACCACCTGCACCTCACACTACCTTCTTCCCTAACTCACCCCCTGCACCTCACACTAACTGCTTCTCTCTCCCACCCCCTGCACCTCACACTACGTGCTTCTCTCTCCCACCCACTGCACCCCACACTACCTGCTTCTCTCACCCACCCCCTGCACCTCACACTACCTGCTCCTCACCCACCCCCTGCACCCCACACTACCTGCTTCTCTCACCCACCCCCTGCACCTCACACTAACTGCTTCTCTCACCCACCACCTGCACCTCACACTACCTTCTTCCCTCACTCACCCCCTGCACCTTACACTACCTGCTTCCCTCACCCACCCCCTGCACCTCACACTACCTGCTTCCCTCACCCACCCCCTGCACCTCACACTACCTGCTTCCCTCACCCACCCCCTGCACCTCACACTACCTGCTCCTCACCCACCCCCTGCACCTCACGCTACCTGCATCCCTCTCACCCACCCCCTGCACCTCACACTACATGCATCCCTCTCTCCCACCCCCTGCACCTCACAATACCTGCTCCTCACACACCCCCTGCACCTTAGTCTACCTGCTTCCCTCACCCACCCCCTGCACCTCACACTACCTGCTTCCCTCACCCACCCCCTGCACCTCACACTAGCTGCTTCCCTCACCCACCCCCTGCACCTCACACTACCTACTTCCCTCACCCACGCCCTGCACCTCAAACTACCTGCTTCCCTCACCCACCCCCTGCACCTCACACTAACTGCTTCTCTCACCCACCCCCTGGACCTCACACTACCTGCTTCCCTCACCCACCCCCTGTACCTCACACTACCTGCTTCTCTCACCCACCCCCTGCACCTCACACTACCTGCTTCCCTCACCCACCCCCTGCACCTCACACTACCTGCTTCCCTCACCCACCCATTGGTACCTCACACTACCTGCTTCCCTCATCCACCCCCTGCACCTCACACTACCTGCTTCCCTCACCCAATCCCCTGCACCTCACACTAACTGCTACTCTCACCCACCCCCTGCACCTCACACTACCTGCTTCCCTCACCCACGCCATGCACCTCTCACTACCTGCTTCTCTCACTCACCCCCTGCACCTCACACTACCTGCATCCCTCTCACCCACCCCCTGCACCTCACACTACCTGCATCCCTCTCACTCACCCCCTGCACCTCCCACTACCTGCATCCCTCTTACCCACGCCATGCACCTCACACTACCTGCATCCCTCTCACCCACCCCCTGCACCTCACACTACCAGCATCACTCTCACCCACCCCCTGCACCTCACACTACCTGCATCCCTCTCACCCACCCCATGCACCTCACAATACCTGCTTCCCTCACCCACCCCCTGCATCTCACACTCCCTCACTCACCCTCCGTACCTCACACTACCTGCTTCCCTCATCCTGCACCTCACACTACCTGCTTCCCTCAACCACCCCCTGCACCTCACACTACCTGCTTCCATCTACCACCCCTGCACCTCACACTACCTGCTTCGATCACCCACCCCCTGCACCTCACACTACCTGCATCCCTCTACCACCCCTGCACCT
The DNA here is from genome assembly GCA_031769625.1 of Taudactylus pleione. Lineage (NCBI taxonomy): Eukaryota > Metazoa > Chordata > Amphibia > Anura > Myobatrachidae > Taudactylus > Taudactylus pleione. Next base: position 4,735,984 of record JAUIMM010000757.1, on the reverse strand, counting down.
CATACTACCTGCTTCTCTCACCCAGCCCCTGCACCTCACACTACCTGCTCCCCACCAACCCCCTGCACCTCACACTACATGCATCCCTCTCACCCACCCCCTGCACCTCACATTACCTGCTCCTCACCAACCCCCTGCACCTCACACTACCTGCTTCCCTCACCCACCCCCTGCACCTCACACTACCTGCTTCACTAACCCACCCCCTGCAACTCACACTACCTGCTTCCCTCACCCACCCCCTGAACCTCACACTAGCTACTTCCCTTACCCACGCCCTGCACCTCACACTACCTGCTTCCCTCACCCACCCCCTGCACTTCTCACTACCTGTATCCCTCTCACCCACCCCCTGCACCTCACATTACCTGCTTCCCTCACCCACCCCCTGTACCTCACACTACCTGCTTCCCTCACCCACCCATTGGCATCTCACACTACCTGCTTCCCTCATCCACCCCCTGCACCTCACACTACCTGCTTCCCTCACCCAACCCCCTGCACCTCACACTAACTGCTACTCTCACCCACCCCCTGCACCTCACACTACCTGCTTCCCTCACCCACGCCATGCACCTCTCACTACCTGCTTCTCTCACTCACCCCCTGCACCTCACACTACCTGCATCCCTCTCACCCACCCCCTGCACCTCACACTGCCTGCATCCCTCTTACCCACGCCATGCACGTCACACTACCTGCATCCCTCTCACCCACCCCCTGCACCTCACACTACCTGCATCACTCTCACCCACCCCCTGCACCTCACACTACCTGCTTCCCTCACCCACCACCTGCACCTCACACTACCTGCTCCTCACCCACCCTCTGCACCTCACACTACCTGCATCCGTCTCACCCACCCCCTGCACCTCACACTACCTGCATCCCTCTCACCCACCCCTTGCACCTCACACTAACTGCTTCCCTCACCCACTCCCTGCACCTCACACTACCTGCTTCCCTCACCCACCCCCTGCACCTCACACTACCTGCTTCTCTCACCCACCCCCTGCACCTCACACTAACTGCTTCTCTCTCCCACCACCTGCACCTCACACTACCTTCTTCCCTCACTCACCCCCTGCACCTCACACTAACTGCTTCTCTCTCCCACCCCCTGCACCTCACACTACGTGCTTCTCTCTCCCACCCACTGCACCCCACACTACCTGCTTCTCTCACCCACCCCCTGCACCTCACACTACCTGCTCCTCACCCACCCCCTGCACCCCACACTACCTGCTTCTCTCACCCACCCCCTGCACCTCACACTAACTGCTTCCCTCACCCAACCCCCTGCACCTCACACTAACTGCTACTCTCACCCACCCCCTGCACCTCACACTACCTGCTTCCCTCACCCACGCCATGCACCTCTCACTACCTGCTTCTCTCACTCACCCCCTGCACCTCACACTACCTGCATCCCTCTCACCCACCCCCTGCACGTCACACTACCTGCATCCCTCTCACTCACCCCCTGCACCTCACACTACCTGCATCCCTCTTACCCACGCCATGCACGTCACACTACCTGCATCCCTCTCACCCACCCCCTGCACCTCACACTACCTGCATCACTCTCACCCACCCCCTGCACCTCACACTACCTGCTTCCCTCACCCACCACCTGCACCTCACACTACCTGCTCCTCACCCACCCTCTGCACCTCACACTACCTGCATCCGTCTCACCCACCCCCTGCACCTCACACTACCTGCATCCCTCTCACCCACCCCTTGCACCTCACACTAACTGCTTCCCTCACCCACTCCCTGCACCTCACACTACCTGCTTCCCTCACCCACCCCCTGCACCTCACACTACCTGCTTCTCTCACCCACCCCCTGCACCTCACACTAACTGCTTCTCTCTCCCACCACCTGCACCTCACACTACCTTCTTCCCTCACTCACCCCCTGCACCTCACACTAACTGCTTCTCTCTCCCACCCCCTGCACCTCACACTACGTGCTTCTCTCTCCCACCCACTGCACCCCACACTACCTGCTTCTCTCACCCACCCCCTGCACCTCACACTACCTGCTCCTCACCCACCCCCTGCACCCCACACTACCTGCTTCTCTCACCCACCCCCTGCACCTCACACTAACTGCTTCTCTCACCCACCACCTGCACCTCACACTACCTTCTTCCCTCACTCACCCCCTGCACCTTACACTACCTGCTTCCCTCACCCACCCCCTGCACCTCACACTACCTGCTTCCCTCACCCACCCCCTGCACCTCACACTACCTGCTTCCCTCACCCACCCCCTGCACCTCACACTACCTGCTCCTCACCCACCCCCTGCACCTCACGCTACCTGCATCCCCCTCACCCACCCCCTGCACCTCACACTACATGCATCCCTCTCTCCCACCCCCTGCACCTCACAATACCTGCTCCTCACACACCCCCTGCACCTTACTCTACCTGCTTCCCTCACCCACCCCCTGCACCTCACACTACCTGCTTCCCTCACCCACCCCCTGCACCTCACACTAGCTGCTTCCCTCACCCACCCCCTGCACCTCACACTACCTACTTCCCTCACCCACGCCCTGCACCTCACACTACCTGCTTCCCTCACCCACCCCCTGCACCTCACACTAACTGCTTCTCTCACCCACCCCCTGCACCTCACACTACCTGCTTCCCTCACCCACCCCCTGTACCTCACACTACCTGCTTCTCTCACCCACCCCCTGCACCTCACACTACCTGCTTCCCTCACCCACCCCCTGCACCTCACACTACCTGCTTCCCTCACCCACCCATTGGTACCTCACACTACCTGCTTCCCTCATCCACCCCCTGCACCTCACACTACCTGCTTCCCTCACCCAATCCCCTGCACCTCACACTAACTGCTACTCTCACCCACCCCCTGCACCTCACACTACCTGCTTCCCTCACCCACGCCATGCACCTCTCACTACCTGCTTCTCTCACTCACCCCCTGCACCTCACACTACCTGCATCCCTCTCACCCACCCCCTGCACCTCACACTACCTGCATCCCTCTCACTCACCCCCTGCACCTCCCACTACCTGCATCCCTCTTACCCACGCCATGCACCTCACACTACCTGCATCCCTCTCACCCACCCCCTGCACCTCACACTACCTGCATCACTCTCACCCACCCCCTGCACCTCACACTACCTGCTTCCCTCACCCACCACCTGCACCTCACACTACCTGCTCCTCACCCACCCTCTGCACCTCACACTACCTGCATCCATCTCACCCACCCCCTGCACCTCACACTACCTGCTTCCCTCACCCACCCCCTGCACCTCACACTACCTGCATCTCTCACCCACCCCCTGCACCTCACACTAACTGCTTCTCTCACCCACCACCTGCACCTCACACTACCTTCTTCCCTCACTCACCCCCTGCACCTCACACTAACTGCTTCTCTCTCCCACCCCCTGCACCTCACACTACCTGCTTCTCTCTCCCACCCACTGCACCCCACACTACCTGCTTCTCTCACCCACCCCCTGTACCTCACACTACCTGCTCCTCACCCACCCCCTGCACCCCACACTACCTGCTTCTCTCACCCACCCCCTGCACCTCACACTAACTGCTTCTCTCACCCACCACCTGCACCTCACACTACCTTCTTCCCTCACTCACCCCCTGCACCTTACACTACCTGCTTCTCTCACCCACCCCCTGCACCTCACACTACCTGCTTCCCTCACCCACCCCCTGCACCTCACACTACCTGCTTCCCTCACCCACCCCCTGCACCTCACACTACCTGCTTCTCTCACCCACCCCCTGCACCTCACACTACCTGCTCCTCACCCACCCCCTGCACCTCACGCTACCTGCAAACCTCTCACCCACCCCCTGCACCTCACACTACATGCATCCCTCTCACCCACCCCCTGCACCTCACAATACCTGCTCCTCACACACCCCCTGCACCTTACACTACCTGCTTCCCTCACCCACCCCCTGCACCTCACACTACCTGCTTCCCTCACCCACCCCCTGCACCTCACACTAGCTGCTTCCCTCACCCACCCGCTGCACCTCACACTACCTACTTCCCTCACCCACGCCCTGCACCTCACACTACCTGCTTCCCTCACCCACCCCCTGCACCTCACACTAACTGCTTCTCTCACCCACCCCCTGCACCTCACACTACCTGCTTCCCTCACCCACCCCCTGTACCTCACACTACCAGCTTCTCTCACCCACCCCCTGCACCTCACACTACCTGCTTCCCTCACCCACCCCTTGCACCTCACACTACCTGCTTCCCTCACCCCCCTCTGCACCTCACACTACCTGCTTCTCTCAACCACCCCCTGCACCGCACACTAACTGCTTCTCTCACCCACCCCCTGCACCTCACGCTACCTGCTTCCCTCACCCACGCCCTGCACCACTCACTACCTGCTTCTCTCACTCACCCCCTGCACCTCACACTACCTGCATCCCTCTCACCCACCCCCTGCACCTCACACTACCTGCATCCCTCTCACTCACCCCCTGCACCTCACACTACCTTTATCCCTCTCACCCACGCCCTGCACCTCACACTACCTGCATCCCTCTCACCCACCCCCTGTACCTCACACTACCTGCATCCCTCTCACCCACCCCCTGCACCTCACACTACCTGCTTCCCTCACCCACCACCTGCACCTCACACTACCTGCTCCTCCCCCACCCCCTGCACCTCACACTACCTGCATCCCTCTCACCCACCCCCTGCACCTCACACTATCTGCTTCCCTCACCCACCCCCTGCACCTCACACTACCTGCTACCCTCACCCACCCCCTACACCTCGCACTAACTGCATCTCTCACCCACTTCCTGCACCTCACACTACCTGCTTCTCTCACCCACCCCCCGCACCTCACACTAACTGCTTCTCTCACCCTCCACCTGCACCTAACACTACCTGCTTCCCTCACCCACGCCCTGCACTTCTCACTACCGGCTTCTCTCCCTCCCCCCTGCACCTCACACTATCTGCTTCTCTCACCCACCCCCTGCACCTCACACTACCTGCTTCCATCACCCACCCCCTGTATCTCACACTACCTGCTTCTCTCTCCCACCCACTGCACCTCACACTACCTGCTTCTCTCACCCACCCCCTGCACCTCACACTACCTGCTTCTCTCACCCACCCCCTGCACCTCACACTAACTGCTTCTCTCACCCACCACCTGCACCTAACACTACCCGCTGCCCTCACCCACGCCCTGCACCTCTCACTACCGGCTTCTCTCCCTCCCCCCCTGCACCTCACACTAACTGCTTCTCTCACCCACCCCCTGCACCTCACACTAACTGCTTCTCTCACCCACCCCCTGCATCTCACACTAACTGCTTCTCTCACCCACCACCTGCACCTAACACTACCTGCTTCCCTCACCCAAGCCCTGCACCTCTCACTACCGGCTTTTCTCCCTCCCCCCCTGCACCTCACACTAACTGCTTCGCTCACCCACCCCCTGCACCTCACACTACCTGCTTCCCTCACCCACCCCCTGCACCTCACACTACCTGCTTCTCTCACCCACCCCCTGCACCTCACACTACCTGTTTCCCTCACCCACCCCCTGCACCTCACGCTACCTGCTTCCCTCACCCACCCCCTGCACCTCACACTACCTGCTTCCCTCACCCACCCCCTGCACCTCACACTACCTGCTTCCCTCACCCACCCCCTGCACCTCACACTACTTGCTTCCCTCACCCACGCCCTGCCCCACTCACTACCTGCTTCTCTCACTCACCCCCTGCACCTCACACTACCTGCATCCCTCTCACCCACCCCCTGCACCTCACACTACCTGCATCCCTCTCACTCACCCCCTGCACCTCACACTACCTTTATCCCTCTCACCCACGCCCTGCACCTCACACTACCTGCATCCCTCTCACCCACCCCCTGTACCTCACACTACCTGCATCCCTCTCACCCACCCCCTGCACCTCACACTACCTGCTTCCCTCACCCACCACCTGCACCTCACACTACCTGCTCCTCACCCACCCCCTGCACCTCACACTACCTGCATCCCTCTCACCCACCCCCTGCACCTCACACTACCTGCTTCCCTCACCCACCCCCTGCACCTCACACTACCTGCTACCCTCACCCACCCCCTACACCTCGCACTAACTGCATCTCTCACCCACCCCCTGCACCTCACACTACCTGCTTCTCTCACCCACCCCCCGCACCTCACACTAACTGCTTCTCTCACCCACCACCTGCACCTAACACTTCCTGCTTCCCTCACCCACGCCCTGCACTTCTCACTACCGGCTTCTCTCCCTCCCCCCTGCACCTCACACTAACTGCTTCTCTCACCCACCCCCTGCACCTCACACTACCTGCTTCCCTCACCCACCCCCTGTATCTCACACTACCTGCTTCTCTCTCCCACCCCCTGCACCTCACACTACCTGCTTGTCTCACCCACCCCGTGCACCTCACACTACCTGCTTCTCTCACCCACCCCTTGCACCTCACACTAACTGCTTCTCTCACCCACCACCTGCACCTAACACTACCTGCTTCCCTCACCCACGCCCTGCACCTCTCACTACCGGCTTCTCTCCCTCCCCCCCTGCACCTCACACTAACTGCTTCTCTCACCCACCCCCTGCACCTCACACTAACTGCTTCTCTCACCCACCCCCTGCACCTCACACTAACTGCTTCTCTCACCCACCACCTGCACCTAACACTACCTGCTTCCCTCACCCACGCCCTGCACCTCTCACTACCGGCTTCTCTCCCTCCCCCCCTGCACCTCACACTAACTGCTTCTCTCACCCACCCCCTGCACCTCACACTACCTGCTTCCCTCACCCACCCCCTGCACCTCACACTACCTGCTTCTCTCACCCACCCCCTGCACCTCACACTACCTGCTTCCCTCACCCACCCCCTGCACCTCACGCTACCTGCTTCCCTCACCCACCCCCTGCACCTCACACTACCTGCTTACCTCACCCACCCCCTGCACCTCACACTACCTGCTTCCCTCACCCACCCCCTGCACCTCACACTACCTGCTTACCTCACCCACCCCCTGCACCTCACACTACCTGCTTCCCTCACCCACCCCGTGCACCTCACACTACCTGCTTCCCTCACCCACCCCCTGCACATCTCCAGCAGCTGCTCTTTAGCTCCCAGCAGCGGCTGCTAAGCTGGAGTTCAGACACAGGCTGAAGTGGTGGTATAGCATACCGCTGTATACCGGCTCACTTCGAGCCCGGGGTGTAATGCCAGATTGTACAGTAATCAGCAAGTGACTACATTAGTATCAGCCATATTTGCATGGGACATCCGCATTTAATTTTACAATTAGTTAATATATTGCAGTTATGAGACAATAAGGTGCTTATTTTACAAAAGCCAGTAGTTATTCCTCTGACATTTTTGCTCTCTCGATTTACATAGAATGATGGGGATCCATGCTCTGAATGTCGACATAGAATTTAGGTCAACAACCAATATGTTCATATTCAAATATGTTGACATGATTAAAATGTTCATAATGACATTTGTTTTTAAGGTTAGGGTTATGAATTATGGTTTGGTTTAGGGCTAGGCTAACCGAAGCAAAAAACTGTATTTGCTATTTTGGTGTCAAAATGTTAAATGTCAACATTAGGAACATGTCGACATTTTAACCATGTTGACATTTTTGAATGTCAACATACTGGTGGTCAATAAATTCTGTGTTGCCATTCAGAGCCTGTCGATATTCTGGTGTTGACATTCTGATTGTCTACATTCTGAATGTCAAATTATCATACCACAATCAGAATGATAATTGGCATGCAGCGCCCATGGCATGACCAAGGATAGTGTGCCACAACACTCAATATACAGTACCATGTCTGCATCACAGACCACCTGCACATTCGGGGGGGGGATTCAATTCCATGCGATACCCTCTCGCAGTGACTTACTAACACTAAGCAACTTTCACTCATTCTCCTGCATACCGTTATGGAGTGTGAGGAAAAAAAGTGACGATATACAAGGGGAGATGTATCAAACCTTGGAGAGATAAAGTGGAGACGTTAGCAACCAATCAGCTTCTAACTGCCATTTATCTAGAACAATCTTTGATATGACAGTTAAGGGTAAAGTTACTTAACAGTCGGTTTTGGTTCTAAACCAAATCCAACAGTTACCGATGGACCTCAACAGAGTTAAGCTGTTTAAAAAAATTGCTAATTTATATAGTAGTTTTTTAGACAGCTAAATGACATTGATGTCCATCAATAAACTTCAGTTTTGCTATAGAACCAAAATTGTCAGGTTTCAGCTTCATTTGAAACCCAATGTCGATGTCAGTAAATTTTGTAGTTCTAAAGTGATGGCAAACAGAAGTTAAAAAACTACAGCAAACCCGTCCAAACAGAAGAACTGCACAGATCACTATAATCTATGCAGGCTTCGTCAGGTGTAAAAACCTAGAAAAAGTTCTAATTAAAAAAACAAATGTGTGGGGTACCACCCAAATCAATAACCATTCCTGGACCTCTCAGTCTGGGCTGGAGTTGGAAAATAGGAGGAGAAAAAGGCATGGGGTACCCCCTATTCTCCAATAACCAGCACCTGACTGCCTGAGCCAGGACTGAACATGCCACAACAAGAAGACACACAACGTGGGGTTCACCTGCCATAACATTAACCAGCCCCAAACTGATCAACCGAGGGCTGGAAATCCTCATAAAGTTGGGATCCCATTTTAAATATAAAATTACCACTGATACCTTTTATATTGTTTGGTATTGTTTCTGTAAATTTTAAATTTTGCTGGCAATTTTTGTTTGACATAACCATTTTGATGTAAATCATTACATGTGTATTAAATCTTGTTGGACGTCATTATGGGAATATTACAACTTGCTGTGTATTATATTCATTACGACATGTAATGCATGTCACTGGTGTTCCTTACTAGGCATCTTACAATATGCATAACATAATATAAACACATATTACATCTGTACTGTGTTATTGTTGTGCATAGAACATCTGGCCGGGTATTATTATCTGGCATGTTATACCTTTCTGAATCTTTTTTCTGAATACATTAATGCAGTACACCAGAGATATACAGAGACATACGTATGTTCCCCTCTGTGATAATTTATATAATTTATTTTGCTGTGCTAAGAGCTGTAGAGATTAGTAGAGTGCACCATGGTAACTCTTCACTCCTTGGTTGAGAATAACAATTAATTGCATCATGTTAATTTAATATGAAATTGTTATACAGTACAATGGACAACTTGCTACTCCTTGGATTGCAGCTAGAAGTTACAGTACTAGCCCTCCACTGTCAGTCAATGGTATAAACATTAATTGGTGTGCCTAATGCAATAACCTGGCACACTTTACATAGGAAACACCATTTTTATGCAGACAATTATCTACTATAGAAAAGTGAAAATTTGTCCTTCTGTCTTTCTATACAAATCCACAGTTTACAAGCCAAGATCGTGAAATTTTACATAAGAGCATATTAAAACACGGTGGAGGCAACTAAAAAAATTGCAAATTAATTAGACAATTTTTTGCATAGCATTCGCCCTCTATAGGTCAGGTCCGGAATTAGAAAAGGATTTAGCTTATCTACTATTTTTTCTTTTCTATCTTCTCTACTATATAAAAGCAAAAATTTGTCCTTCTGTCTTTCTATATAAATCCACAGTTTACAAGCGAAGATCGTGAAATTTTACATACGCGCGTATTAAAACACGGCGGAGGCAACTAAAAAAAGAGTTTTGTGTTGTCATGTTTTGTCATGATCTTAATGTTTATTATCGAAGACAGCTTTATTTAGCATGCTTTCCCAGCATTCTCAGCTCTCTGACTATACCAAATTCCGCAACAACATTGACTTCTTTCTTTGAACTGTGTCAAAATGATGACTTTGTACTGTGAGCTGCCAAAATATTACACATGGAATGCTACTTGAAAAGTTTTTATACGCAGAAAACAGAGAGTCGCTGTAGATGTTCATCCTGGTATCAGAGCAACAGAAGCTCTTGGCCGTGTTTACACTGTACATCCAACAAATTTTGAATGTTTCTATCTCCGAAGATTGCTTTACACCATTACAGGTCCTACTTCCTTCGAAGACCTTAGGACTGATGGGGAAGTTTGTCACACTTTTCGTGAGGCCTGCCTAAGGAAAGGTTGGTTGGAGGATGATGTATAAACAAACATTTTTAAAATCCCGGGCAATGCTGGGTACTCCAGCTAGTAATATCATAAAACTATTTAAATGGAGAAATTCGACACATAGAATAAAGGGATTTCCATATGCCCTGAGATTAAAAAATTAAAGGAAAACTTAAATAAGCATGAGAGAAATGTACACAATGGAGTTACAGAAGACAGTGGTGCAAAGTAATTGTGGGTGGTGCATTTAAGTTATGTTTTTTTCGTTTGCTGCCATGTGTGATCCCATAGCGACTGGCAATCCAGCAAAAAAACGTTTACACATGGACACACAAGAGAGTAAATATGCAGCTTATTACATGCTCAGTAGACAACCTGGTGCATTTGTGATTAAATATGTGTTGCGCATCCATATAAAGCTCCTAAGCAAAATGCCTTTACTGTCATAACGGATCTGCTATACCAGATAGATTCGGCTATCTGAGAGACAGCAGCCATTGGTACCATGAGGATGATTCATAGTCCTCAATCTGTAAGAGGACAATATGACATAATAAAGTGAAAGTTAAGTTTGACAAATAGATGTAAAAATAATGTAGATATAAATCGAACAGCAGCCCATTTTACTGTCTGGAGTTGCCTGCACTAGGGATAATTATTATTATTATTAAATTTTATTTATAGGGCACCACAAGTGGTCCGCAGCACCGTACATACAGTAAAGGGTACACAGATCATTACATTACAATACAGTAACCAAAATATAAACAGAACGCAAGTAACAATTAGCAACACAATTCTCCATACACAGTACAGCTCTGAAGGTGAAGGCTATCATAGAAGTGCTAGAGAAGAAGGCTGTGAGACAGTGGGGAGGAGAACCCTGCTCCGAGGAGCTTACATATAATTGTCATCGTAGTCATTCCTACATATTAAAGAATATTATCAGGTAACAATTGTTTAGAAACAAGAGGATCTATTCAGACAGATGAACATGCATATTTGAAACTCAAATGTATATTTTTTTATTATCGTGAAAATTGCTCACAAATCACCCTGCCTCTTTCTACTCCATCCAAGCAATGATAAAAAGGGGATTTTTCTCCACAAGGCACATTTGGGTTACCAAATGGGAATTGGAAGATGATGGATTAATTGAGGAAACTTATGGACAGTCTTGAACTCTGGCCAAAAATGTAGCTGATGGATTTAAGTACATGAAACAGATGTGGAGTTGGAATCTTTCGTAGAGTGCACTGCCTTGCGTGGCCAGATCTTGGCCTTATTTGAAGTTACAATCTAGTTAAAGTGAGAAAGTGTTAACTGATTGTGAACTAAGAAAGCATTCAAATATTTTATTTGTCAAGATATCAGAGCAGTTTCTTCAACGGCAAATCTTTTGGAATGTAAACAGTGTACCCTTATTTAATGAACAAAATGAAGATTTGTGTAAACATGCGGTGTAGAAGTTGAGGCACTCATTGAATATGAGATTGTATAATATAGGCTTTACCCCTCCAAAAAAAATACTCCCATGTCATTTAAATTTTCCATTTGAACGTTTTGTGATGTTATTAGATATTAACAACTGAAACTATTAATGTTATTTTAATATTATTTTAATAATCGAACTAAAAATGTCCATTCTTGTCAGAAGAAAAACACAAGAAATGCAAACAAAAAAAATAAAAAAAAGAGACATACAGACCATTAATATTAGGGTTCAATACTGGAAAAGATGGTTCCTCTTCCTACCAATTTATAAGCTCCTAACTCCTCCCCTTCTAATTGGCTAAATAAGGAATTCAAATAACTAACTCTAAGAGCCCTGAAGAGATACCTCATTTACATAAATATCAAGGCAATTACATAGAGAGCCGATAGTAAGCATTTTAGTGCCCTGTGTGAGATAGTACATTGATGCCCCCCTCCCTCTCCCCAAATGACTATGCATCATTGGAGGAGAAGGCGTGACTATATTACTATATTGCGGCTAAACTCTCACATTTTCTAAACTCTCACCCTATTACATTTGGCCCTTTTAGTTTCATTTTGAAAAGCCTGAACAGGTCTCTCAGACAGTAAAGGATTGTAGATAACACTACTTTTCCCTCTGTATACTATAGCGACAGTGGTGATGACTACTTTCACAAGCAGATGGATAGGGGAGGTCCCGCAGCTTTCGATTCGGCCAGTTCCTAATGCAGATAAAGATCCGCATGTACTTCTGAACTCACAATGCGGCCAACTTGTGTGTTACTCTGAATCAGGCACTGTGGGTGAATGCTTGAAGATAAAAAAAGATAGATGCAATAAAAAAAAGGACACCCATATTCACCCAGCAGTAACCAGATTAAATGCACCCTATTGGTAGCGTAGTGGTTGAGCTCCAATCACTAGAGTATGCAGTGATTGTAGCTCATGGGTGCAGGGAATGGGCCCTAATGCAGTCTCACAACATAACAATGAAAAGCTCCTAAATCCGTGATGGAAAGTTACAGTATATGGCCAGATGGCATTTTTAAGTTATTTTAGCATATATTAAGTACCACTCACATATGCTTTTCATAGAATATATGCATATATATCACTTCACTTCAATGACATGCTAAACAAAAAATTACCCTTCTTTCTTTATAAACAGTGAGTATAGACATGAAAAATGACCACTGCCTCATTTTTCATGACCCTGGACAAAGTGTGGAGAACAATTGCTATGATATATTTACACAGGAAAAAGAAAAAAGTTTGGCCTATAAATAAATTGTTGGTATCACACAGGTAACAATGCCAGTAGATCCCGAGGAGCCCAGATCTGTGGAGCATGAAGTAGAGATGAACATATTGGGCCTGATTTAGAGGTGGACGCATTGCCAGGTAGGAAGCGTTTGTTGGAGGTAAAGGGGTAGTGACGAGTAAAATGCGGAAGTATTGCCACCATTTTGGGGTTGGGCCAAATGCAGTGACTACGTCCTTGTATGTATGAAAGGCTATTATACTGACTGCCTGTTAGTGACTGTTCCTGCTGGATTACAGGCAGTGCTACTAATCTCCTGCTGATTGCTGGTACCTTTATATTGGAACCGCTGCTTATTATACTTCTGCTGTGCCATATCGGAGCGCTAACTTGAGACTTTGCACCACCCACGTGAATATAATCCAGTCGGGAATACCGTGCCGAGCGGGCTTGATATTGCGGTCAGAGGTGCAGCCGCACAGGTTCACCCCGGCTGTGGGTTTCTGGCTCTGGTGTCTGAGGAGGGTGGATTGTTTCATAAATTTACAAGCACACTCTCCAGCCCTTAGAGCCAGAGCTCCATTTGAGCTAATATCTTACCTGGAGGTAATATCATTGGTTTATGTGTACTCTCGAGTTTGGTGGCCGACATACTGTGATAATGACTGCATAATCTTCAGTGGAGAAGTTGCCCATAGCAACCAATCAGCTCCTATTACTTTATAGACAGTACTTGATAAATTCTACATCAAAGCTGATTGGTTGCTATGGGCAACTTCTGCACTGGTTCACTTCTCCACACTTTTCACTGCTTGATAAAGCAGTGAAAAGCAGTGGGTGTCTCTTTACAAGGGCTGCCATGTTAGCTTATCTTCTCAATTCTGCTGCGTACATATATATGCTTCAAAGTAGGGATGAGTGGTTCGGATTCTATGGAATCCGAACCACTCCGAAAATCGGAGATCCGAGTCCACCCAAATGCTGTTCAAGTGTTCCCTGTCTGACTCGGATCCTCGCGAGGATCCAAACGTTGTCTTCTGATGTCAGGGCTCCACAAGTGTAGGGCAGACCGCAGTGAGAGCGGTTTGCCATACACAGTAACAAACACACAGCCGCCAGCGGCAGTTGTGTGTTTGTTATAGCAGCCAATGAGAGTCAGACAGACTCTCATTGGCTGCTGCGTCCACAGAGGGAGCCGGCTGGAGCTCACTCATGAGCTCCGCCATCCGGCTCCCCCCGCTGCGGACTGCAGCGGTCGCGGCAGGAACGGGGATTCAGGTACGTTTTTTTTCTTTTCATTGTGTGTGTGTGTGTGTAAGGGGCCGCTACTGGGGGCATGGTATAGGGGGATTGCTATTGGGGGCAATGCAGCATAATGGGGACTACTAAGGGGGCAATGCAGCATAAGGGGGACTACTAAGGGGCAATGCAGCATAAGGGGGACTACTAAGGGGGCAATGCAGCATAAGGGGGACTACTACTGGGGGCAATGCAGCATAAGGGGGGCTACTACTGGGGGCTATGCAGCATAGGGAGGACTACTACTGTGGGCAATGCAGCATAAGGGGGACTACTACTGGGGGCAATGCAGCATAAGGGGGGCTACTACTGGGGGCAATGCAACATAGGAGAGGACTACTACTGGGGGTAATTCAGCATAAGGAGGGCTACTACTGGGGGCAATGCAGAATAAGGGGGACTACTACTGGGGGCAATGCAGCATAATGTGGGCTATTACTGGGGGCAATGCAGCATAGGGGGGACTACTACTAAAGGCACTGCATGGGAGGACTACTACTGGGGGCACTGCATATGGGGACCACTACTGGGGGTACTGTATATGGGGCACTACTGTGAGGATGTATAACTTGACTGTAAATGACTGTAAATTAATGTTATTGAGGTTAATAATACACTAGGCACAAAAAAAAGCCCAAATGATGTGATTTTAGCTTTTTTTTATCAATTTTGTAAAAAAATCCAATTCCAAATACAAAGCCAGTCACGGCAGGTTTAGCAAATCCAAACCTGGACAACAAACCAGAGCCAAATCCAAATCCAGCAAAAATGGTCCGGCGCACATCCCTACTTCAAAGTAAATAATATGAACAGCAAATAAATAATGTGCTGTTGACACACACTGTCTTCATTATTGCTACTTTGTTGTTATATCTTGCTATTATATTTCCTATTTGTAACATTTTAAATTGTTATGACTGCATTCAGTGATTTTTATATATTTACTGGTTGAATAAAATCAATTCTTAATAACAGCTCAATTACACTTATTTTTATTTATTTTTATATTGTTTTTCATGCATAGCGCAGACTCTAACGTCTTTTATTGCTAGCACTCTTGGAGGAAAATTTGTAGTTTCCTCTGAGTCAGCTGCTTTTAAATTAACCAATTATCAGCACACCTGTTTCTTTTCTTTATGTAGTGGGACTGGCCTCGACATCTTAGTTAAAACTGACATTCTGAGCGACAACAGGGCTGCTCAGAACTTTGATGGTACGACCGATGCTGCATTTTTGTACACAAATGGTGGATTTGAGACACCAGCAGTGGGTGTCTCTTTACAAGGGCTGCCATGTTAGCTTATCTTCTCAATTCTGCTGCGTATAAAGATGATGTAAGTGCTGTGCTAAAGACTTCTGTTTTGTGAGAAGGAGTCAGGGCCATCTCTTCCATTGGGCTTGTTGGGCAGTTGCCCAAGGGCCCGAAGCTTGTAGGGGCCCTCCAACCCTCCCCCTGCAGCTGCGGCCAGTTTGTAAATTTGTGATATATTTTTATAAGTCGGCCGCCGGTGCACTGTATTCTGATCTAACCTCCCCCACCCCATCCCTCCCCCAGTGACGAGTACTCACCTCAGTCCCAGTTTCACTTCATCCGCCGGCTTCAGACCAGCCAGACAGAATCTCTCTGCATGTGTGGGAGGTCTGATGGGCATGCAGGAGGGTTTAATTTTATTGACCATTTACATTTTTTTCCCATGAATGGGTGGGTAGGGCCCCACACTACTGTTAAGAGAACCCTGCATTAAGTCACTCCACTCTGAGAGAGGGACACATTTTGTTTAGTTAGAGCTGGACAGGCCAGGATTTTCTTTTATGTTTTGTTTTGTGATGCTAATAAAACTACGGTAGCTATGGTTCCTTGTACCAAGGCCCAGGGATGTGGGATAGTGTACTATTACTTGGCTGCTGCTTCACAAGTGCAACAGTTTACCCCAGGAGATGGCAACCTTACGCTGATCTTGCCCCACATGATTGAGAATGCGAGCATTGCACCTAAATTTCAGCCAAAAATATTATTGTGAAAATGTAAAGTGACAGAGGCATTTTTGGTTGCTGTTGGGAGAAGACTGTTATGTTGTGAAATTTATGGCTGTGTCATCATCAGGTGCTTAGGGGAGCCAGATTTTTCTTCCCACCTATGGCATGGAAGGTGCTGGTACAGGCTACAGCGGCTCTACAGGAATCTACCAGAGTGCAGCAATTAGCCATTAAGGAGGCCCAAAGGCAACAACAATTTGATATTGGTAAATTCTTGAAGCAACTGCAAATGGATGCGGAAGAAACCTGGAGGCAGCAGCGCCAAGACCACAAAGCCTTTAAAGATGTGGTGCAGCACCTGGCAGCCCTGTCTGGATATACTTCCACAGATGTCACAACTAGTTCCAGCTCCACACGGACAAGTCATTTTATGCAAAACTTGACAAAGAGTGAAGGCCTGTCTAAGAACTTTTGAAAGAACAGCAGCGAGAGAAAGTTGGCCTAAAAATCAGTGGGCAGGCCTTTTGGAACTTTCCCTGTGAGGGGAACTGCAAAAGGCATATTTTAACTAAGGACTATGATAAACTATGATAAACTAAGCACTGAGATTTAATCGCTGGTGATACCAAATGGATAAACCTCCCTGCTCTCAAATGTATGACCTCATCCATCTCACCAAGAAGTGGCTACAACCAGAGACTTTAACATAGTTAAAGTCCTACATTGGCAATCTCCAGTGAATTCTGGTAAAACGTTTCCAGGAGCAAAGGATGCTGGGTGGTGGATTGAATTTAAAAATCCAGAAATGTTATGCTTGGAACCTGGAGATTGGCCTGCTTTGCCAGGAGAATGTCCGCCTCATAAAAGATTTGATAAAAATGTGATCAGATGTTTTAGATGTGGTGACTTGGGCCATGTTGCTGCTAATTATCAACTTACCTCTGAACCTATGCATTGTGATACTGCTTAAGGGAATCACAAAGTAACTTTCTTGCTCAACTAGCCTGCACTGCAGACTGACAGTTTGAGCCCGATAAACAAATGTGTATAATCAGTATAGAAAGCAAATGGGTAGAGGCTCTGTTAGATTGTGGTAGCCTGGTTACTTTTGTAAAAGTAGAGTTGGTGAACCCCTCAAAAAGTCAGGGAAAAACTGTTGGTGTAACCTGTATACACGGGATACTTGCCATTATGATACTGCTGAAGTGAACATAAAAAGATAGTGTTGTCCCATTGTATTCAGTGTATGATTAGTTCCTTCTTTGATGTAAGGTGCTATATTGGGGATAGATTTTGTGTTATACCTGGCTCACAGTCACATAACTGCAGGACATCTAGAAATAGAGAATTTCACAGCAGTTTTTCCAGCCAGGGGTCCATAATGATGAATCTGACTACTATGCATCCTGCCCTAAGTGTCAGTACCATTCTCGGAGGCCATATTATAGAAGTCTGTTTGTCCTATTGCCGATTTTTGAGTTCCCATTTGAGAGGATAGCTATGGATTTGGTTGGACCTTTAAAAAGTCTGCTCAAGGTCATCAGTACATTTTGCTGGTAAGAAATCATGCTACCAGAAGTGATACCATTGTGTAATATGTAAACAAAGACAATTGCTAGGAAACCAGTAAACATATTTAACAGAGTGGGAATACCTAAGGAAATCCTAACTGATCAGGGTACCCAATTTATGTCAAGAATCATGTCAAGAATCATGAAAGAGTTCTGCCGCCTGCTTAAGATTCCTCAGCTAACAACCTCCGTGTATCACACTCAGACTGATGGTTTAGTAGAGAGGTATAACAACTTTAAATAATATGCTAAAGAAAGTAGTGGATAAAGATGGGAAAGATTGGTATTATTTGTTACCCTATTTATTGCTGGCGATTAGATAGGTTCTATTTTTTTCTACTGGGTTCTCGTCTTTTGAATTGCTGTATGGGAGACACCCAAAAGAGACATGGGAGGGGCGACCCAGTCCTTATAAGACAGTTATTGAGCATGTTTCTAAGATGCAGGAAAAAATAGCTGCAGTGGTGCCAACAGTGAGAGAGCACTTGGAACAGGCCCAACAGACACAACAAAGGATGTGCAATTGTAATGCCCAATTATGCACATTTGGTTCTGAGGACAGAGTGCTTATTTTGGTTCCCACTGTAGAAATTACTGTACATTTTTGGCCAAGCGACAAGAATCGATCACAGAAAAAGTGGGTGTAGCAGCCTGAGTAAAGAAAGTGAGAACAGATCTACCATATAAATCTGATAAAACCTTGGAAAGAGAGAGTAGCTCTGTCACCAACCTGATCTCTCTGCAACGCGCCTATGAAACACTTGAGACTAGTGCCCACGTTTGACTAGTCACCCCCGTAACCTCCCATAAATGTATCCTGACTAAATTCTCACAGCACTCGGTAACCAATCATGGCGCATGCGAAGTATAAAAACATTGCTCAATGGAGCAAATATCAGCATATCGCCCGTCTCTGAATCAGGCCCTAAGTGATTTCATATCCTCTGTGGGTGGCAGACTGTTTTAATAAGGCTGTCAATGGGCATCTATCGTCAGAAGCGTTAAGCATTAACCTGGTATCCTCACCCTCTGCGCAACCCATCTGGAGATTATTTTCTTTATTTTCAGATGAATATTTTATTATTAAACTTTAGATTGGAGTTTTAGTAGAATCATTGTTGTCACATTTATATGTTACTCTATGTTTTCTATACTATATAATATACATAAATAGATAATACTTTTGGTGGGCAAAATGGTGGTGCACAAACATTGGAGCATGGTAAAAGCATCAAGGAGGCGTTTACAAACACTAAAAACTGCACGATGTCTGTATTTGACAATGAGCTAATCTTTACACAGTCAGATGAGAGGAATTCAATAGAGTGAAGGCAGAATTGGAATACGGGTGTGATTCGTTTTGTGTGTCAATGCAAAAACAAAATATATGAATGGAAAATGCACATTTTAAGTAAATTTATTTTTTTCCCCCAAGGGTCACAGTTATTTCCATTCCACAAAAACTTTTCTCCAACTTTTCTTCAATCCTGGGTACACAACCCTAGGCACACAATCATAGAGCAATCAACCCTAGGCACACAATCGCAGGTGCTCAACCCTTGGCACATAACCCTAGGCACACAATATTAGGTACACAACCCTAGGCACACAATCATAGAGCAATCAACCCTAGGCGCACAATCGTAGGTGCTCAACCCTTGGCACATAAACCTAGGCACACAATATTAGGTGCACAACCATAGGCACACAATCAGAGGAGCTCAACCCTAAGTGAAAAACCCTAGGAGCTCAACCCCATAGATATGTACATATATCGCCCTTTTCTCCAATGGCTAAAATATTTTTAATTTGTAATATAATACATTATACTCTTTTCCTTTTGTGGTAATTACAATCCAAACAGAGGAGTATGACTAATGAAACATTTAGCAACTGTCCTTGTGTAATAGAAACAAGCATTTAGTGCTTAGACTTTTCCTGTGAAAAATCCTTCTTGTGAGGCCGGATGAATTGATGAGCAGCGTTGTGTTAAACTTGTAAATTATATCCTCTGTGAATTCTACTTAAATCTTCCTATTGCATGGATTAGTTCCCACGTGTTACGTCTTATGGAAATGGACTAAAACGTTGCACAAGCCTTCTGGGAAACTGGAGCCATTTCATCAAGTTAGTGCTCTGAGTCAGCTATTAACCATTTACAAGGATCTACTAAAGGGACTGTCATCTATACGAGTTATACTTAAAGGTATTTCCTAGCAGCTCAATGAATTTTAAATACGTGGAAGACTTTGGCTCAGTGACAATGCTTAGCTCATAGAAAAGCCAATTTTCCTATTACAAAACTAGAGCAATCCAAGACAAAGTGCAGTAAGTCACCAGAGTGTTATAGAAATATTTAAAGATTAAGGAAGGGGGGGGTGTCAAAATAATGGGGGGGTGTTAAATATGAAAGGTCAATAGAAGTGAAGTGGGGTTAGAATTAGTGGGAAATTATATGAAAAGTGAACCTGATCTTTAGTCTTTCCCTGAACTCCAGAATAGCTGATCATTATATCTCCTGTTATTCTAAGAGCAATAGGAGTATGGAGATCTGGAAATGAAACATTTCTAAATAGCAATACCAAACACTGGGGCAATCTAGCTCTACATGTGGGATCTGTAATAATAATGAAAGCCAATAATCTGCTATAAACTTGGACAGTATGGTAGCATAGTGGTTAGCATTACTGCCTTGCAACAATTAAGTCAAGATGTCAATTCCCAACCGTGAGCCTAAGGGGGTCATTCAGACCCGGTCGTTAGCGCCGATGCGCTCGGACCAGGTCGATGGCCCCCCACAGAGCATGCGCACGATGGCGCCGTCGCCGTCGTGCGCATGCGTGAGACCCGCTACGACCGACAGCGCCGGTCATAGCGGGTCTCGCTCCAAAGAGGGCGAGCTGTCGATGTTGATTGACAGCTCGCCCCGTTTGGAAGGCGGGCCGGGGGGTGGCAGCCCAAATGGCAACGCCTGCTATTTGGGGGAGGTCCCACTGACATCACTAGTGATGTCAGTGGAGAGCTTCCGGCTCTGACAGAGCCAGAAGCTCTCCGGGGCTTACGACAACTGAGACCCTACCCTAGGGTCTTGTCGTAAGCCCTGATGGTCGCGATGGTCAATGACCATCGCGACCATCACCCTAGCGGTGTGTTAGAGCTGTGGGTGTAAACCCACAGCCTAATGACCGAAACAGAGGCGGGCGGTCAGGATGCAAGCGGCCGCCCAGTTTCTGAGCGACCGCTTGCATCCTCCGACCGCCTCTGAATGAGGCCTTATATGTGTGGAGTTTGTATGTGTCCATTTCTGTTTGTGTGGGTTCCCTTATAGTGGTCTGGTTTCCTCCCGCATTCCAAAAAAAAACATATTTCTAGGTTGAATTTTTACTTAAATTCCCTAGATTCAAGGACACAAACATATATACACTTGTATGTTAGGTAATTATGGGAGATTTATCAAACTATCTAAAGAGTGGACCAGTGGAGAAGTTGCCCACAGCAACCAATCAGTTGCTACCTATCATTTTATAGACTGTACTTGATAAATGCTACCTACAAGCTGATTGGTTGTTTTGGGCAACTTTTCCAGGTTTTATACATTTTCTTCAAAGACTGTAAGCTCAGATGGGGCAGGTACTGATATGAATAAGAAATGTTTTCTGTAAAGCGCTGCATACTTTTGTTGCGCTATATAAATAAATGATAATAATAACTTACTTCCTGCCATTTTATATGATATGTTTGTAGTAGTAAAGGAAGTAAGGGTGTGACACTAGTCATGGATGTCCATGTGGCCACTATTCAATCGGAAAGCACAGAGGACTCTTTCCAAGAGCAAAAAAGGTGTTTTAAAGTACAAATGTAACATAATTTGTAAACTATTGATGATAAAATTAGTATATATAATATTCTGTATAATTCAAGCTAATGGGCCTGATTCAGCAGAGGACGGAATTGCAAATCCACACACAAGCAGCTTTGCAATTTTGTCTTTGCCAAAATACAAATGCAGCAGGAGGTGTCTGACACTTCATGCTGCATCCGCGATCCCAGCACTGCAGTCGAGGTCGAGATGTTGGACGGTGCCAGCCAGCAGAGTAAGCCTCAGCTTATGTAGGCTGGCCGGCATGCGAGGCAAGGAATTTGCATCCATGGACACAGATCCTGGCCTTGCCGCTCCCAGAAAATGGTGTCACCCCATTTCCGGGAACACTGGGCCTGATTCAGAGCCGAACGCTCTGACCTGAGCGCTCGCTCTGAATCAGGGCCCTCCTCCCTGAAAATGGAGCTGCCTTATGGACGCTCGCATAGCTGTGGGTTACCACCCACAGCTTATGCGAGCGTCCATGAGGATGGTCGCGATGGTCAAGACCATCGCGACCATCGGGCTTGCGACGGAGACCCTGTGGTAGGGTCTCGCTGCCGCAAGCCCTGGAGTGATTTTGGCTCTATCAGAGCCAAAATCACTCCCACTTACATCACTAGTGATGTCAGTGGGGCCGGCTTCAGACGGTAGGCGTTCCCATGGGAACGCCTCCGTCTGGCAGCCACGCCCCCGGCACGCCCACCAAAGGGGGCGTGCTGTCAATCAACATCGACAGCACGCCCCCTTTGGTGCGAGACACGGAGCGATGGAGAGCCCGTCGCTATCCGGGTCTCGCGCATGCGCACGATGGAGCTCCCTCCGTCGTGCGCATGCGCAGTGGGGCAACATCGACACGCTTGCGAGCGTCCTGCGCTCGTGAGCGGGTCTGAATGACCCCCACAGGCCACATACTGCCCTGTAAATGATTCTGTCTGTCAATCAGGCAGAGTCATACGGGGGCCTGCATGCAATCACGCAGGACTTGTTCTGCACATATGCAGAATGGGCACTGCGCACGCACATATTCCCAAATGAGGGAATCTGCAATCAGCAGCACACTTGCATGCACTGCTGAATCAGGCTCAAAGATATTAGACCCTAACTAGGGAATGGTGCAGACATCAATTTTGGTGTGAGTTTAGGATAATGCATAGAGAACACCATTAATTATTCTTAAGGTACCTACCCATACAATCAGTTCTTGCCTCCCTCGCTTGCCTGCCCTTCCCTTCTCTACTCCGTGTGCCTCAGTCTGGTGAGAGAAAAGTTTTTTAGAGATAATTGAAGGAGTTCAGAAAAAAAAAGGATTTGCCCTCCAGCACACTGCAGCAAAATGAACAAAAAATACTTAAATCCTACATGATAATAGAGATTCAGAGGTATTAGTTACATACATTTGCAAATATATGAATAAGTGCCAGGCCATCGTCAAGGCTCCTCTATACTGGCATCCCTAACATTAAGGGGTTCACGTCCGAGAAGCAAGGTACCCCAAAAAATTCCAGCCAAGGACCATCCCCAGGGCATCACATGAAAAGGGGAAAAAAGGTGATAGTGAAGTGTAAAGAATAGATGTGTAAAGATAAATCTGTAAGTGTTAATGAAATGAGAAAGAATTAAAATGACATAAATAATAAACAAACAATTAGAAAAGTGATAAAAAATATCTATGTGAATTAAGTGGTGAAGCCATGAAAAAGGTCCAGCCAGAACAACTCCAGGGGCCCCACTCCCAAACGCTCACCACAAAATAATTATTGCTACGTAATAGTAGCACCCACTCTGGGTCATATAATTACAAATTGGTGTACTGCATAATAACAGCACATGTATAAGCTGAGAGCAGACTCACCTCGGAGGTACCCCAGAAACCTCCACATGGCACTATAAGGACCAGCACATCCTCCCAATGGTGGCTCCCTTCATGCCTCTCAAGACTGCAAACAAAAAGAATGGTGGTCGCTCATATCAACTTAATGACATAGCACAGGTGCTTTTAAAGGGCGGGGTTTACACTGAACATAGAAAAAAAAAGGATTTGCCCTCCAGCAAACTGCAGCAAAATGAACAAAAATACTTAAATCCTACATGATAATAGAGATTCAGAAGTATTAGTTACATACATTTGCAAATATATGAATAAGCGCCAGGCCATCGTCAAGGCTCTTCTATACTGGCATCCCTAACATTAAGGGGTTCACGTATGAGAAGCAAGGTAGCCCAAAAAATTCCAGCCAAGGACCATCCCCAGGGCATCACACGAAAAGGGGAAAAAAGGTGATAGTGAAGTGTAAAGAATAGATGTGTGAAGATAAATCAGTAAGTGTTAATGAAATGAGAAAGAATTAAAATGAAATAAATAATAAACAAACAATTAAAAAAGTGATAAAAAATATCTATGTGAATTAAGTGGTGATTCCTTGAAAAAGGTCCAGCCAGAACAACTTCGGGGGCAACTTCGGGGGCCGCACTCCCAAACACTCACCCCAAAATAGTTATTGCTATGTAATAGTAGCACCAACTCTGGGTCATATTATTACAAATTGGTGTACTGCATAATAACAGCACATGTATAAGCTGAGAGCAGACTCACCTCGGAGGTACCCCAGAAACCTTCACATGGCACTATAAGGACCAGCACATCCTCCCAAACAAAAAGTATGGTGGTCGCTCTTATCAGCTTAATGACATAACACAGGTGCTTTTAAAGGGCGGGGTTTACACTGAACACAGAAAAAAAAAGGATTTGCCCTCCAGCACACTGCAGCAAAATCAACAAAAAATATACTTTTGTTTATAATTTAAGGAGTTAACAACAGAGTCCAATTTATTCGATATGGTCTGTGACAAATTTTACCTGCCAGTAAAAACCACCACCCGCAAGGACTGTCTAGCATTGGCAGTGGCTTACCATTGGAAGTGTCCCTTGCTAATCACAGCCGAACAAGCAGTCCCAGGTGGAGCTGTTTTCTCCCAGTGGGACTGCCAGTCTAGCCTGCAATAGCAGAGAACACTTTCCATGAGAAGCCACTCCCCTGCTATAACAGCAGCCCTATCTGGCTTCTAGGTGCTGCAGCTGATGCAGTCCCTTGAAACGGGATGTAGTCAGGAAGCCGACAGTCTAAATGCCGACCGCTGGGTTCCCAACTGTCTAATCCCGGCAAGGTACAAATGACAGGCATTAAAATCCTGATGCCTGTCATTAGACTTACGCCTAGAGCCCGACGCCCGGCATACCGAATGAAGGTAAGCCGGGCGTAGACAGCTGCAGGGGGGTGGGCGTAGGTTTTAGGGCTCCTGGGGGGACTTAGGGTTAGGCATCCCTCCGGTAGGGTTAGGTTTAGGCTAGGGGAAGGGGGGTTAGGGTTAGGCATCCCCGGTGGGGAGGTTAGGGTTAGGCACCCCCTGGGAGACTTAGGTTCAGGCTGCGGGGAAGGGGGGTTGGGTTTACGCATTTAGAGGGGGGTTAGGGTTAGGCACTTGGGGGGAGGTTAGGGTTAGGTAAAGGAGGGTTAGGGTTAGGGTAGGGAATTAGGTTAGCGATACTTACCTAATTAGCAGTCGGGATCTTCACCTCTGCTGGGCTTCCGCTGTCGGGATTACCTACTACACCCCTTGAAACCTGGGCTGCTTGTCAATTTGTGCACATGTGCGGGATCGCAATCTCACGCATGTGCACAAGCTGGCTGCACATTTCAGACCGGCAGGGAGCAGAGCGGCAGACCCCACCCCAGGATTTACAGGTAGGCGCAGTAACTGGACATAACTACAGCACATGCTATAAGTTATATGTGCTAACTGATAAGATGTTAAAATGTATCTACTTTCTTATTCAACATGATATAAAGTCTTTTTTTTTTCCACAGGTAAATTGCTTGATCAAACATCTGTAACATAAGTCCCTCTGCAGTTGTTACAGTGTTTTAGGAACAAGAGAGATAATTTATTTAGATCAATTTACCTCACAATTATGGTCATAGTAAATTTGGGCACATTGGAATTCTCTTGCCGTTCTTGATTGTCCTACTGCAGATGATCAAAACACTTTTCAGGGAAGGCTGTGCTGCTTTCTGTCCTCAGCGGTAATTTACTCTAATGTGATCCTCAGCAGTAGAACAGTTTCAAAGAAAGGCACTAAAAGTACTTTATCATTTCCATCCAAGGCAGTTAGGGCTGCTGTATCCTGAAAAGGCCTGGATGACAATAACAGAAGCTATAGGACAGACTTATAAATAAAAGAACATATGAACTTGCACAAATGATATCAGAGAGAAAAGTAATAGAAGTAATGATTTATAGATAATTAGACAGTGGGTCCTGTCCAGAGACAGTGTATTTACTCTAGGCAGAAATATCACTGTATTCCAAGAGTGAACCCATATATTCATTCTGTTAGTTAACAAATCTATGTTTTGAAATATTTTCCTTTCATACCTCAAGTATTGGAAACTGGACTTCACTAAACTATCACTATGTTCATGGCTTTACTTGGATTTAACTGGTGCTTTATGTTCTATCTGTTTCAGAGAGCAATGCAAACTGACATTTGTCCTGAGTGTAAACTTAATTGATTAAAGTTTATTCTTTAACTCATTCTACCAACTGTACATTATATAAACATCATTAATAGGTGACACATATAATTTATTGGGTGTTTATGTAAAGTCCAACACACAGCTTTAGGGTACAGTGAGAAGGTCAGGAAATGTTCTATTTGGTTCCTAAAACTAATCGCTGTTTACCAGTTATATAGAAGCACTAATGATTATATATGTCAATAAGGATTTTTTTATTGGAAGGCAGGCGAATGGCGCATTGGAGACGAGTGTCATGGCTTCCCGTCCAGGCAGCTCTAATATATTTTACTTACACATGTATTTAGAACTATGGGCCTGACTTTGAGTCGCATTGAATGCCGATGTTCACAGTGTTGTACTACTATACTACACGTGCACAAATATCCCTAATAGCACATACGTCCCAAGACGTGTACGCACAGAGGCGCAGTTGCGATTGAGATGTGCAATATCAGAAATGCATTGGAAAAATCCAGGGCTGTAACGGGGAGGGGGCTACACAGATGCACAAAAATGGTCTGTTTTATTAGCGCGTTATGGGAGTGTTGCTGGCGTGTCGCTGAGATGGTTGCAAACTCAGATACTTAACTGCGCACATTAGAGGCCATACTCGGATGGAGAATCTGCACCTAGCATTGGTGCGACCAATGGTGGCATCTAAAGAGGCACCAAGCGATATTAAGGTGGGAACACACTAGACGATATCTTGAGCGATTTGGCCGATTACGACACATGGTGTGTACCAACTATCACGATGCTGATACCGCGGGTTGTCCATCACATAATCAGATCTTTTGTGCATGCAGAAAGATCTGAGGATGTAGTTAGCAATGTCATGCTGCCGAATGCAGCATGGCCCCCACTACCCCCTTGCCATTGCTCCGTCACTGCCAGCATCGGCTAGTGTGTAGCTCCCTTTACAGGGTTCGAAGGTGTTCAAGTGGGCGCCCCAGTCCTTGCACAGTTAGATGCACAGTTGTACACCAGCAATGTGCAACTAAGAATCAGCCCCTAGATGTACAGTATTCATTTATAAGATGTAGCTGTACTGATGTTAGATCTGGATTTATGATTAGGGACCCATAGATTGTGCCTACAGAGACCTGGTGGACAGAAGCTGCTTATCTATGATGTCCATGCCCAAAGTTACATTAGTTCCACCCAATACCTCGACACCATTATCACATAGGATTTTTTTATTTCCATTCTATCAGCTGAGCAACACTCTTTGTTATCTGTGCATCCAGAGAAGTACTTTAAGCTTGCCAAGCTGCTACCTCACTTATTGGTGATTGCTATATGTCACCTTACATAGCACAAGTGCTGCTCTAATGTGCCTGATTTTTATTCTCTATGTCAATCATATGCATTTATTGTGAAGACCCGTGTTTTAGGTCTAAAAGGGGCATTGGAGTTTCTGTGTTTGCCATCAAGGGCCCTCATTCAGAGCCACTCGCAAACAGCAGTACGCTCGTTGCGTTCCGATGTTGACTAACCGCGCATGCGTTGGTGTAACACTGCGCATGTGCGTACGGCAGATTGCGAGTTTTTTTGGTCTCGTTCGTCAAATAGCGTACACGAAGTGACCTGTCAAATGTGATTGACAGAACAGGGCGTTTTTGGGTGTTGACGGGGGTGGAGATGGAAAAACGCAGACGTGGCGAGGCATTTTTGGGGCGTACATACATTAGCAGATGCGAGCGTAAAATGTGTACGGACCGACTCATACGTCACTGGATGATCCTCTTTCCCTTCAAAATGCTCGCACAGCTTAGGGTCTGGATTACTCTACCACATTGGCGATGGCCTTCACCTCCATCCCGGCACTCCTCGATGTTGTTGCGATTAATCGCGGGTGGTCTGAACAGCAATTAGTGGTGGATTGAAAATCGGCTTGGTATGTGTATTGAAAGTAGTTTTTTGTGTTAGCACAAAAGCGTACGCAGGTGGAAATCATAGCTGCTAATGTGATGATTACACAATCAATTTACGTACATTTGTGGTTGTTTCTTTGGGGCTCAATTTGTTGGTTAGGGCCTATTGTAACAATAATGTCATCATGTTGTTTTGGTTTTTACCTTTTTCTTTTGGCCTGTTGAATTTGCCTCGTTATGTTAAATTTGAAACGTTTCTTGAAGAGCCCTTTTTTTGGGGGCCATGTAAAATGTGGTTCTTGCCAGTTTGTGCCTTTTGGCCCAGGATTAAATGTAATCCATTGTGACAATAATGTGAGAATACAATGTCAGTTTTTTTATTTTTTTTTATTGCTCAAAGAAAAAATCACAATTCTAAAATTTTTGGCCAAAGTTTTTTGGCGGGGTTCATTTTCAAAGTTACAATAATTGGGCCAAAATAAAAGATTTATGAAATGTAGAACACAAAATTAAAAACAATTCACAAGAAAGGAGAGGGAAGTTTTGACCAGAAAGGAATATGAGCCAAGCACAGAAGGAGTGTGGGAAAAGTCGCCATTGCTGTCACCGTTTTTTCACCCGTTTGGCTGGGGGAGGGAGGGCGCCAGACCGGGTCCGGGATGTCATCGGGCTTGCCTGTCCAGAGGCAGATGTTGTGGCCTCTGGACTAGGCACAGGGCTAGGCACATTTGGAGGATTGGCTGATGTTGTGCCAGAGGTGGAGGATCCTGATGTTCCGGCAGGAAGGGAGGTCGGCTCCACCATGTGCTGGCGAACGAGCTGCTCCAGGGCATTGGCGATGCGGATGTTGGCCCTGGTATTTTCCGCCAGGGCCTGACCAATGGTCACGTTGGCCGCAGCATTTTGCTCCAGGGCCTCAGCCACCCGTAGCAGACTGGCGTCCATCCTCTGCAGAATCTCCGTATGGAAATCCGATTTGAAATTGAGTTCTGTGAGGAGGGCCACTGCCTGCGAGGGGGATTGCACTGGACTGGCTTCTGCAGGGTCCTCAGCCGGATGTACTGGTTCCTCCCCTGCAGAGCCAGCAGAAATTCGACGGCCAAGGCTCCCCTCTGGAGCAGACTCATCTGCCTGTGTCTCTGTTAGGAAAAATGAGAAAAGACTCACATTAGAATCTACATATTGGCACACTAACATTTCAGAGTTGGTGACATCACAAGATTTACCTGGGACAACATGAGGAGCCGCAAAGTCTGGCATGTCCGTATCCATGTTGGACACGCCAAACACCTCCACAGGCTGCACATACCCCTGTGCCAGCTCTTCTAAATCCGTCAACTCCAATGACACAGGGGTGGGACCCCCACCTGTCCCCCTTGCATGCCTAGCCCTGTCCGCGAGTTTTTGCTTTAGGCGATATATGAAGTTGGCCCATCTGTGGGAAAAAATGGAAGCCATTATCCTTTTGTTTAAAATGGGGTTTGTTTTTAGGGGGGGCAAGTGTTTACTTACCGCCGTTTGACATCCCGGGCTAGACGGACATAATCACCCACCCTATTGACAGCAACTGCTACCTCTTCCCACATTCTCCACTTCTGGCTTATACTCATATTCCTGTCTGCCTGTGGCAGGATGTCCACACACTTCTGAATCAAAACCTCCATCTCCTTTCTTGTGAAATGTGGCTGCCTTTTTGTTTTGGCAGCTTTGGCTGGAATACTGGGCCCAGCAGCCTCTTCCATGTCATCCTCCTCACCTATTTGTGTAAATATTCAGATTTCTCTAATTCACAACTTGCCCAATCTTATGTTTCAAATTAATCATTGATACAAAATGCATGAAAGACTTACCGCCTGACTCTTGGGCATTGTTTCCCTGGTCTGTCGCCATGTCTGAGGTCCAAACAAGAAATACACTAGAATTTAAATGTGTTTTCGTGACGTATTTATACATGCGTCCTTATTTTGCTGCCGCATCATTGATTGTGCGTTCCTATGATCCCTCCTTAATTTGTGCGGGAAACGAAACACTATTTATGGCTTGGTGTGTCTCGAGTCGAGGTGGCGTTTTTGGATTGTTGGAGGTTACCTTGGTTGGAGTTTCTTGTTTGCGGATAAAGGAGTTGGCATTTGGAGTTTATTTTGTTTGCTAGATTTGCGTTTTAATTTTCCGTTCGCTTTTTTGGTATATTTTTTTTTGGCCTCGTTTCTTGATTTGGTAAGTTTTGTGAAGTCTAACTTTGGTTCAATTGGTGTCTCATTGTGTTTCTTCTTGTTTTTAATTTTGTGATCCATAATTTCATATCTTTTAGCATTTTTTTAATTTCGGACCCAAAGACCTTTTGATTTGGAATCTAATATATTTGCTCTTGGTAAGTCCATTTTTTATCTTGTATTTGCAAACTAATTAGCGCATTTTTCTCGGTTTGTATAGTGACTTGTATTTGCGAACTAATTAGCGCATTTTTCTCTGTTTGTTTATTAACTTGTATTTGCGAACTAATTAGCGCATTTTTCTATGTTTGTATAGTGACTTGTATTTGCGAACTAATTAGCGCATTTTTCTCAGTTTGTTTATTAACTTGTATTTGCGAACTAATTAGCGCATTTTTAAATGCTTATTAATCCTGTTAAATTTTTGGTGGTTGCCCATTGGCTTTTTTGGCTTACATTTCAACCCATTTTGATGTACTGTGTGCAATGTCGTTTTGCTCTTTGGCCAAATGTGTGTTTCGCATATTTTAACTTTTGTCTATCAGAAAATTTAGAAACATAAATGCACACACTAAAATTTTTCAATTTATTTTTGGTATTAATTTCAGTTTGGCCGTATCATGACAATACCCTGGCATGTAAGCAGCAATGGATGGTATCATCAAGCTAAGTTGTTCTTAATTTTCTTTTGGGGTGGGTCCAAAGCCTTACATTCCAATCTTGCCATTTCAGGTTGATCTTGGGCGCATTGTTCTGGCCATGCTCCCGGAAGCCGACCAACCTCAATCTCGTCCCAGGCGTAGGCATCGTAGGCATGCAAGGCCCCAGATATTTCGAACATGTGTCACCCTTTTTGGAATGCCCGATGATGAGGTTTTAAGACGCTACCGTCTTCCTCCCAAAATCATCATAGACACTCTCTCATTAATAGAGAGTGATCTTGAGCGGCAAATTGACAGTCCAACAGCAATACCACCACTTACGCAATTTATGGCGGTGTTACATTTCTGTGCCTCAGGATCGTTTCAAACAACGGTGGGAATAGTGGCGGGCATCTCACAATCCTCCTTTTCCAGGATCCTGAGGGCAGTGATGGAGGCACTTTTCAAGCACCTCCATCATTTTATTAAAATGCCTTTGGATATGGGTGCCCTTAGTGTGGCCAAGGCCAATTTTTACCAAATAGCTGGCTTCCCACACATCATAGGGGTTGTGGATGGTACTCACATACCACTTCAGCCTGCAGCACGGCTGGAGGCAATATTTCGCAACCGAAAACACTATCACTCCCTGAATGTAATGGTGGTATGTGATGCCTCCCTCCAGATCCTGTCCCTGAATGCAAAATTACCAGGAAGTGCACATGACTCCTTCGTCATCCGGCAATCAGGGATATGGCACAAATTAACCAACCTACAAGCTGGTGATGCGTGGCTTCTGGGTAAGTGTAGACCTTTAGTACATAACAATGTTAAGCTTGATACACAGTGATCCTGATGTTGTCTATTCTTTTTCACAGGAGACAGTGGATACCCTTGCATGCCCTGGCTGCTCACTCCTTATTTGGCTCCCACACCAGGTCCACAAAGTGAGTTTAATACCGCACTTACAGCCACCAGGCAAGTGGTGGAGCGCTGTATCGGCCTTTTAAAAGGCCGATTCAGATGCCTCCACCGCTCTGGTGGCGAGCTCATGTATTTGCCGGATATGGTGTCGAAAATTGTGGTCCTGTGTGGGATCTTTCACAACATCGCCATAAGGAGTGGTGTTCCAATGCAGCCAGAGGATGCCTTACCTGAGGATGGCCCCTCCGAGGTTGGTCGGAGGTCAGTATGTGGGGGGGCCATATGCGATGATGTGGTGGCCCGATATTTTAGGTAATTATTGACCAAACAACAGTGTGTATACCCAATGTGTTACGGTTTTTTAGCGTTCATCTTTTTTGATATTAATTCTTGCACCATCTTCTGTTTGTTTGCATAATCTTTGGCACTCCCACGATGACTACTTCCTGCAACCCTTCAAAAACTTTTATGTGGAAACTTCGGGAATATATTCTGACACCAATATTGCAACGCCATATTTTTGAAATCATGTGGGCATGGACCTTCGTCAACCAGTTCTTGATTTGTTGTGTGTTTGTTTCGTGTTTTTGGTATGTGGTGTATTTCTGATTATCACTGTGTGTTTTGTTTGTGAGTGACCACTTTGTATTTTGATTTCTGTTGTGAATAAATATTTGGAGAGTGTAATTTGTTTCCTTTTTGGGCACGTTAGAAGCAAGTGTAAACAAACTCCCAAACGTTAATTTTACCTAAGGGGTAACCCAGTAATGAAGCAAGTGGAGCTAAAATGTAATATGTTTTCGGGGTACTAACCAACACAACAAGGAATCCTGTACAATCAGTTGCCTTCGTAAGATTGTCCTAAGCAGTTTGGCCACCAAATAGGAACCTGAAAAATGGTGTAAACTATCATGTTGACCACCACAAAAAAGGAAAATGACATTGGTACTGGGAGGTGTTTCTTGTGCCTGTTTGCATTCAAAATACAACACACAATCTGTAGTGAGATTCTGTGGCAATCCTTGCTTGAAGAGTCTACTTATGTCAGTGTAAAGAATCTTGGATTTACTCCAAACGCATGAGACAGAGCTTGATTTAAAACTGATTTATTATGAAACAAATTGAAAAAAAAAAAAACTAATTCCTAAGGAGGACCAACAGATGGTCAAGGCCCTGCATAAGCCCGGTGACCTGCTCCCGCATACGGCCCACACAATTAAATATTTGTTCCCGACGCCTCTGTTCCTCTGTGGGTGACAAAAGTTTGGGGATTAATAAATCGATAATGAAGCAACATTCTAAAAAAACACAAAACAAGCAAACCAAAACTTAAAAGCTTGTGGGCCCAAAAAACATTACACGGATAAAACCCAGCACCCCAAAATGTCGTAGGCCAAAATTACAAGGGCCCTAAAAAAAGGCACACAGGTGTGATATGTGTATTGTGACATCAGCAGGAACAGGTAAAGACAACCCCCAAAAATACCCTAAGGCGACAGAAAGCCCAAAAAAATGGGGACGACACATGATTACATACAAACAGTTTGTGGTGTCCAAAATAAAATTTAAAAACATACCGTTCTCAAAAACGCCACAGCCAGAAGCCACTCCCTGGACCACCTCGGAGGTGGCTACATTCCCCAAACCTAGGGGCAAGGTGTTTGAGGAATCCTGGGAGGGGGTATTTGGAGGAGGGAAGGATGGAGGAGAGGGGGAATTGGGCTGGAGGGGAAGTAGGCCTGAAATTTCGGCCATAGGGTCTGGGGAGGAGGGGGTAATTGACGAATTGGGGGTTGGAGAGAGGGGCCGGGACCGGCGTCTTGTCTGGCGATGCCGCCGTAGTGTTTGCTGTGCCCCTAAAAATGAAAAAAATATTGTGGTTAGTTTCAACAGGAATCCAAAAAAAAAAAAATGCCTGAATAGGACAGACATGAAAACATGCACATGCAGATATGACTACAATGACTCAATAGGACAGACATGAAAACTTGCACATGCAGATATGACTACAATGACTCAATAGGACAGACATGAAAACATGCACACGCAGTTAGGGCCCACAAGATAAACTTGAAAACCACAGTCCAGAACACTTACTTTCCGCAATCTGCATGCGAAAGCATGCCAGCAAGCGGGGCGTCCGCCGGTGCAGGTCCGACCACCTGCGCTCCAGCTGGCCAATATGTCGGCGTGAGCCGAAGGAGCGCAGGCGTCGACGTACCTCCGCATATGCGGAACGTTTTCGCCTATTGGAGATGGGTGGAGGCTGACTGGTGATCCGCCTGTCCATCACCTCCGTCAGCACCAGCAGTTCGCGCCTGGTGAATGCGGCGGATCTCATGATGGCAATGGTGTTTTTTTGGCAAAATATTTTTAATAAAGCACCCCAAAAAAATTTGATTGGCTAATGTATTTGGGAATTTAACAGGACAAATTCTATTGGTTAGTGTATGAGTCATGTGTTCGACAGGGCCACAAATCTCTTGAGAGTTATGATAGGCTTGATGCAGTGACATGCGTAAGCAAATTTAAATAAAGAAATGTACCATAGAAAAATTGTGGGGAGATAAACAAATAGAACAATTGTTTATTTGGGGCTAACATGTCTTTTGAACAATAAAAGCGAAGGTTTCAGCCGTACGTATTCTGCGAGCAAAGACAAGATTAAAGTTTATTGCATTGTGTTGAAAAAAAAAAACAATTAAGCTAATTGATACATTGATTGACATGATACGATTGAGGGAGGGAGGCAGAAAAAACGAGCAGGTCATCGGAATCTGACAGTCCCACTTCCGGTTTGCACTTGTGCGTGCGTTCCCTTCAAGCCATTTCGGGGATGTACGCTCGCTATTTGGGACGCTCGTTAGTTAGAGGAGGGGTCGCCTGAGTTTGGGGCGGATTTTTTGCTGCGTACGAAAATACGAGCGAGTGCTTGAATTTAAATATTTTTTTACGTACGCCGAACGTACGTACGCCCACTTGCGAGTACGTCTGAATCAGGGCCAAGGTCCACTGGTGCAAAGCACATTTTTCCATTTTGACATCCATATCAGAGTGAGAATCCAATTAGCTGCTGGGTTTACCCCACAAGAACATTACACAAGTAATGTCCCCTTGTTTATTGAGTAAGGTAACAAGTAAGGTCTTGTTACCTTCCTCAATAAACCATATATATTATAAAACTGAATAGAAAAAAACTGAAATCTCCATAGAGAATTCCAAAGGGGGGGGGGAGGCAAAGTGTTTATTGGGATACACCTCAAAAGCTATTGGAGGTACCGGACTGAAATTTGGCATGGACGCATAGAATTGTCGCTTGGTGCTGCGTGCAAAATGTCAGGGCATAAAATAAAAGATGAGGATTTGGGAGTAATCTAAAGTTCTAACTGTCACTTTTTTCTGACATTCTCAATTAAGACCACTTTTCTGCTGTTCTCTATGCGGGATTTTTGGGAAAGCATAACTCAGGGTAAGGGTCCGAATTTAAAATTTGGGGTTTGTTTTATTAGGTAGCTATTGTTCCAGAATAGGGCCTTTTGGGGTTCATGTAATTGAGAAAGTTACAGTTTTCAAACTATTACCTCACAAATCCGCCATTATACAGATAGGAAGTTTCAATTCCTTGCACAGCCTCAATAGGAGCCTTCATTAGGTGTACTCACAGTGGCTTCACTTTTGTGCACCAAGATAGCTGAACTCTGCGGCAGAAGTGAGGGCCGGGACCGGGTGGATGGAAGCTATTGTTTGCTGCAGCCGGGATGCAGGGTAGAGGGGGTAGGGGTTAGCGGGCATTAGCTGTGGTTGGGAACCGGGAACGGTAGTGGCCGTTAGTGGCGGCAGTGCGGGCGGCGGTGTAGCAGGTATTAGGACCCGGGGGAGGAAGCAGCACACAGATGCAGGCTCGGATCTGGAATATCCATAATACCTGCATATGTAGAGAAAAAGGGGAGATTGACTTAGGGCGACAATACCGCTATTAACATATATTGAAAACCAACTTATAGTCTAAATAAAGTGCATATTATTGACACATTCACATGTAAAATATTAAATAACTCCAGTTTAAAACCAAACACTAATTTAAAAGCATAAACCCTGCCATTAATATAGGCTAAATAGCCTTATATCATTCAGTTTAATGGCTAGTGAAAGTGCTTAATGCCTAAAGTGCATAAGTGAAAAGAAATATATATACCAATATATAAATAAGAGATAATTTATTCTAAACACAAAAAGTTCATGACAGATGGTTCCCCCATGCACATTGGGGTAAACCTGATAGCATAAATACAATAAAAACAAATACAATAAATTAGTAAAAGATGAGGAGAAAACTGCTTATCTGATTAAAAGATATAGAGATTCTGCATAAGTCCTTAGGGAAAGAGCTAGGTCTCAACGCGTTTCGTCCTCTGACTTCTTCCTGTGATCCCCAGGAAATTTAAATTACTCCCAAGTCCTCATTTTTATGTTTTTGCCCTGAAATTTGGCATGCAGCACCGAGCAACAATTCTACCAGCCATTGCCAAATTTCAACTCCGTACCTCTAATAGCTTTTGAGGTGTAGCCCTCTAAACATCATGCCCCATCAGAATTTCTCTATGGGAAAATTCATTTTTTTCTGAGAGGACCCCTAAATCACTCGTCCCCTATATTTTGGCAACCAAGACTGGCTCTGATTAGCCTGGTGCTGGTTGTGCTTAATACAGGGAATCCCTGCATCATTTGTCCCCAGTGTTTAGCACAACCAGCACTGGGGCTCCAAAGCTCGATGCTGGTTGTGTTGTATAGGCACATAATGTTTTTTTATATTACACATTCATTTTTAAAACACTACATGAATGGATCTCACTGGTATGTCCATGCATTTGATTTTCTCAGGTGCATGCCCAGCACCAGTGAGTCCCTCTGTCACCCACTGATGTTTCTGTGCACTCCCGTTGCTGCCACTGCTCTGCACCCCCACTGCTGCCACTGCCCCACACACCTGCAGCCTGCCACCACAGCCATCTCTCCCTCTGCACCCTTAAAACACCTCCTGTGTGCTGTCTGCTCTTCCACCTGTGTTAGTGTGCCTATTTGTTGTCCTTCTGCCCTGCAGGTGGCCCGGTTTGCTCGTCAAAACCCTGATGGTAAATAAATTCTAAAAAAGCAATGAAATTCCATAGACAAAAAAACCTTACAGTTTTACATGTCGCATTAAGACTTCTTAGACATGATCTGAAATTTCACAAAACCTACTGAATTTGTGCCACTCAAACTAAAAAAAGCAATGAAATTACGATCATTAAGGCTGACGCCTTAATGGACGTGTTCCTTGCGCAATACAGATATGGTATGCCATCACACCCTGTGGTTAACTGCAGATTCAGAACTCTCACAGAATGAGATTGCTGTCACTCACAAAATGGTGGAGCTTCTAATTCACAGAATTGTCTGCTCATTGGAATACACACATGCAGTCTATGCAACTGAGGTTTGAGCAGTTATGTGGCTCCCACATCCCACTCAGTGCCCACAATCTTCCCATTTGATCACCAAAACAATCTCACTGGTTTCCAACATCCTTCTCACTGCATACATTTATATAATTGAGAATACATGTTCAGCTCCCTTATTTTTAAAACTATCATACTCTGTCTATGCATGTACACTTTCTTCCCCTATATGCCTCCATGCTGCTATATATTCCCCAATCCCTACTGCTGAGTGGTCTCCCAACTATGATAGTCTGTGTTCCCTCATCCGCACCAATCTGTTTTTCCCAGGCACACCGCCCTGCATCCGTGTGGCAGTGCAGGGTTTAAATACCCTGGTGATGACTTATTTCCTGTAAAGGGCATTAAGGCAGGAAATGGGAAATACATTTTAAAATCCTCCTTAAAAATACTGGTATACCCCTCTTGGGGAACCCTAAGTATAAGACAGCATCCTTATTAAACACATATGGTTTCAAAAAGTCATTTGTCATTCTAATGTAGAAAAATATAAATAACAGTACTTTCCAATGCTTTTTCATGGTCCTCTCTACCTCCTTAAGTTCATTACTATATTGCATAAAAAAGGTCTATTCTACTTTTTTGTTTTTACATTTATCCTTTGGTTTTAGTATTAGTAGATTTTCCTTTTGGGTCTGATATGCAATTTCTTAAGCCTTTTTCATCAGATTTGTTTCGTATCCACTTTTTTTTTCTACAAAGTGGATACGAGGTAGAGAGGACCATGAAAAAGCATTGGAACGTATTACAATGTGACCCATTGTTGAAAGAAATCATCCCTCCAGCCCCTGCATTCATCTACCGAAAGGCCCCCAATCTAAAGAATAAACTGGTTATAACAAAGTTATTTGGATGATAAAGACAGAATCCTTATAAGGACTAAAGGGTTCCATAGATGCAGGCTTTCTTTAGCGTGTCGCACCGTAAAGAGTGAAGTATCAAAGGGCCTGATTCAGACCCACTCGCGAGCGGCTGTCCGCTCACAAGTGGGTCGATGGTCTGCACTGAGCATGCGCACGACGGAGGGAGCTCCGTCGTGCGCATGCGCCAGACACGACGAGCGAAGGACTTTCCTTCGCTCGTTGTGTCCGATCAAAGGGGGCGTGCTGTCAATGTTGATTGACAGCACGCCCCCTTTGGTGGGCGTGCCGGGGGCTTGCCTCCCTGACGGGGGCGTTCCCACGGGAACGCCTCCCGTCAGAAGCCGGCCCACTGACATCACTAGTGATGTCAGTGGGAGTGATTTTGGCTCTGATAGAGCCAAAATCACTCCGGAGCTTGCGGTTGAAAACCTCAACCGCAGGCTCCGGCTCGCAATTTCGATGGTCGCGATGGTCACGACCATCGCGGCCATCAAAATGCACGCTCGTATAGCCTGTGGGTGGTGACCCACAGCTATACGAGCGTCCAGGAGGACGCTCCATGAAAATGGAGCCCGGCCCTCATGCAGAGCGTGCGCTCTGCTCAGAGCGTACGGCTCTGAATGAGGGCCAAAGTTTGAAGATTTCGAAGTGAATAACAAAAAGTACAAAATTAACCAATTTATAACTGGCAACAGTAATAATGTCATCTATATGATAGAATGTAAGTGTGGTTTGAGGTATGTGGTGACAACTACAAGATCCCTTAAGACCTGTCTTAGTGAACATCTTAGGAACATTAAGAAATGGACCGTTCCACACTTTGTCCCTGAACATTTTAAAATAATGCATAAAGTAATTGTTCCACTACCGGCATCAGGAATTTTTAGCTATTGAAAATATCAGAGAAGATTTGTGACAAAAGAATGTTGAAACCATGTTAGCCAAAGTGGAGATGCAGTGGATCTTCAATTTAAAAACATTGACACCAAAAGGACTCAACGCTGATTTTGAGCTAAAATGGTTCCTTTAGTTATTCTCATGCTGTTTTTACCATTTGTCCCCTTTTTTTTATTATTTTTTATTATTATTTATTTAAATTTTCTCTACCACTTTTATTCATTCTAATGTATTTTTTTGTATGATTGTATGTTCCTGTTAACCCACCCATTGTATATGTTCTGATACTTCTATTAATATAAGATCAATGATGCACAATGTCCTGTTTTTGTTGCCCTTCTGTTTATGTACGGCTGAGAGCATATAATGCAGATTCAAAAGGTTTTTTGCCAGCACTTGATCCGTCAACCAAAATGGCCAATTTCCACCTCTACAATTCTAAGATGGCCAAGGCTACTTGAGGGGATGTGATAAATTGCGGGACGTCACTTCCGGCGAATACCGGAAGTTCAACAATCACGAGGGAACGATGCTGCCGCATGTGACTTACCTCCTTCACTATATTGTGGGGAACACTGGAAGGATCAGGTTCAGTGATACCAATAGAAAGTTGCTGCAAATAGGTCGGGGAAGTCTTTTGCCGGAAGACTTTACCCGCAAACCAGAAGTGATGTCGCCTCCGGTTCTGCTTTTTTTTTTTCTTCTAAGTTATAATTACTTTTTTTAAACAATATGTGTTTAATAAGGATGCTGTCTTATACTTAGGGTTCCCCGAGAGGGGTATGCCAGTATTTTTAAGGAGGATTTTAAAATGTATTTCCCATTTCCTGCCTTAATGCCCTTTACAGGAAATGAGTCATCACCAGGGTATTTAAACTCTGCACTACCACACCATACACGTCTTGATAAAGACCCAGGTGGGGTCGAAACGCATTGACAGCTGTGTATTGTGTGAATCCTGGAACTGATTTACGTCATAAAAGCATCTCTATCCCCTTTTCATTCAGAGTTCCTAGGTCCGGATGGTCAAGGGACCCCAAGTTTTTTCTGATGGTATAAAACATTTCTGCTTATTTGCACTGATCATTCAAGTTTTATTCAGTATTTGCTGATTTATTTTATTCCCTTTTTATAGGGTACTCTTGACCTTTTGCTGTTACAGTATTATTCTATGCATTTTATTCCCTTATATAAGGGTAATCTCTGCATGTATGTATGTTTTATTGTGTTCTATTGTTTTTATTCCCTCATATAGGGTATTTCTTCTAGTAAATAAATAGTCTTTTACTTTGGATTACCATATTTGTCTTATGTGTTCTCGTTCCCATGTTATTATATACTGTACATCAGTAGACATTTGGTTATATCTACACGAATAGGAGTCAGCGCCATAAAACCAATCACCCATATATTTCATCCAATACAGAGTTTCACCAAAATGTTTTCACATGGATAGCTATAAGTATTTTATTGATATGTTGGCCTATTCCAATGTTAAGCTTCTAATTTTTTTTTTGGTCCCAGTAAAAGAAAATTGCAATCGTTTGGACCTTCGTATGGATTGTAGCCCAAAAGAGAATAAAATAAAAAGCCATTCTTGTAATTTGTTGTCCTGTAAGAATTGTGAACCTCTAAATTAATTTACTATTGCTATTGTCCTTTCTGAATTTTATACCTGTGTGCGTTATAGTATATTATTATCATGGGTGATCCTGTTTTTTGTTTACCAGTTCCCCTATGGGGGTTTGAACAAAACTCTGTGAGTCTGGAGGTACAGTAAGTGCTGCATATTGTATAGCCGCATTTACTTGGGGCCCCGAGTAACTCACATCTGATCAAATCGACCCCATAGCGTCCTGATTAACAACTTTGTCCAAAAGTATTGTTTCCCTTTATTCGTTTTTGACCTTCACAGAGATTGTCATCCACCCGATTGTTGTACAGCACAGAACGGTAGTTAGTCCATAGTGTTATGCAAGATGGTGGGGGGAGTACTGCACAGAAGCATGCATAGACAGTGCACATTATTATACGCAGCTTTATTTAATAATAATAATACAAGCAAATGTCACATGACGGTGGCTTCCCATTCTCCATCCATCACAACAGGATATTCATACTGTACATAATCATACCATACGCTATACCGCAATCAAGTGTTCCTTATCTTGGGTCTTCACTTTATCCCTTAGGTTTCATATTCGCCCATATAAGTTCAGTGGAATTTAAATGAGGAGATTCTAGAGATTTCCTTACCAGTAGGGGCACAGTGAGGGAAGGTAGCGGGCGGGGACCCAGGTCAGCAACCTTCCCCTCTGCTCTGTCTACTAACGCTGCCCACACCTCTATAATAGCTCAGCTGCAGTGGCGCATTGGGCAGTGAGAGAGTGGATGCATTTAAAGCACAGGCGGCCAGCATCATCAACAATTGCTTCAACCCACATGCAAATTTTAAAATTCCACACACAGATTGATGTGATTTTAAAGTTATTGCAACCTAATAAATACTGTAGTTTGTGACTGCATTCAATTGATAGCGGTTTAAAATTACGTAAAAAAACCACACCTGAAGTATGAGTACTTAGGAGTTATGCTGTGAATATATCGGAGTTCACTATGTTGACTTTTATAATGTCAACAGTTATGCTGTCAACATGGTTACAATGTCTACATTAATGTTAGGGTTAGTCTTAGGTTTAGGGGTTAGGGGTATGGGTATGGTTAAGGACACCTTAGAATGCAGTGTTGACATTATGACCATGTCAACATTTCATCAGTGTCGACATGTTCATACCATGGTCACTGTCGACATAATATACCAAATCCACTTTGGACCCCTCATTCACTGGGTCACTAGCTATTGCTATTACTGCAGTGGTTTCTTTTTTCCTATCTTCTCCTCCATCTTCCCATCTCTCCTCTCTATCTCCTCTCTCCTCTGTCATTTTCTCCCTTCCACATATTCTCTCTGTCTCCTCGTGTGTCTCTCTCTTTCCCCATGTCTGTCTTTACCATTGTGTCTATCTCTCTTTCCCCGTGTGTCTTACTCTCTAATGT
Organism: Taudactylus pleione; assembly: GCA_031769625.1. NCBI lineage: Eukaryota > Metazoa > Chordata > Amphibia > Anura > Myobatrachidae > Taudactylus > Taudactylus pleione. The sequence continues at coordinate 4,693,779 of JAUIMM010000757.1, read as the reverse complement.
CTCTATCTTGCCCAAGTCTCTCTCCTTCCCCCCATGTCTCATTACTCCGTCTGCCTCTCTGTCTTCACCAGGTCTCTCTCTCTTCCCATGTCTCTATCTCTCTTCTATCTCTCTTACTTATGTTTCCTCCTTATTTCTGACACCTGATTTCACCCTGCCATCAATCCAGAGGACTTGACAGGACCATATGGCTGCTCCTGGGACCTATGCATGACTGACACCTGCTTCTTCCTTGCCATCAGGACAAAGAATGTCTAAGCAGGTCCCCACAGCTGCTCCCAGAACTTATGTGTGGCTGACACTTTCTTCCCTCTGGCCATCAGTGCAAAGGACATCTCACCAGAACCCTATAGTTTGTACCAGCACCTATGGACATCTGACACCTTTTTCCACCAGGCCATCTGTGCAAAGGACATCTCAAAAGGACTCTATCATTGCTCCTGGCAGAAACAGTATGAAATACCGATGGAGGAGATTACGGCTGTCAGTACACTGACAGCGGCATCCCAATGGTTCGAATACCGACAGGGGAGTGTTAAGTAATATTCCCCTGTCATATATACCCCCTAATCCCCCTTTTTTGTACCCTAACACTGACCCTCCCTACCCCGCACCCTAACCCTCCCGGTTAGTGAGTAAACCTAACCCTCCCCCATTAGTGCATAATACTAACCCTCCCCCTTAGTGTCTAACCATAACCTCCTCCTTGTGGTGCCTGAACCTAGCTCCCCCTGTCTGGAGACTAACCCTAAGTTCCCCTCTTCCGCAGTCTAACCCCAAGTCCCCCTGGGGTGCCTAAACCTAACCCTCCCCACCACCACTGGTACTTACCTTGCCCTGGTCTCCTAACAATCATGCTGCCAGGATTTCAGCTTTGGCATCCCCAGTCATGTAGGGATTCTGGTGCCGGTGTTCTCTCTGTGATCGGGATTACTGGCACTGGGATTTTGACAGCCAGTATCCCGAACATCAGGATATTAACCACATCCCCTCCTGGCACCTGCTTACCATCTTCCACCCAGCCATCTATGCAGAGGATTACTCACCAGGACCTCATGACACCTACACACAACTGATACCTGCTTCCACCTTGCCATCATTGCAGAACAACACAGCTGCTCCCAGCACCCGTGCATGGCTGGCACTTGCTTTTACCCAGCCATCTGTGCAGAGGACATCTCAACAGGACTCCATTGTTGCTCCCATCACCTACATGTGGGTGAAACCTGCTTTCACAGGGCCATCAGTGCAGAAAATGTCTAACCAGTACCCTTCGGCTGCTCCCAGCACCTACGCATGACTTACATCTGCTTCCATTTCACAATCAGTGCAGAAGTCATTTAAGCAGGAGCCCACTGCTGTTCCCTGACTCTATGTGTGGCTGACACCTGCTTCCACCTCGCCATCGGTGCATAGAATGTCTCAACAGGACATATAGATGCTGGATGAGGAAGGAGCTCAGACTCAGGATTGCCCTTTTTGTCTCTTGTTTGCTCCCTCTGATGAATCCCATCAACATCTGCATCCGCTGCTATTGTGCTCTGTAGGATGCTTTTTTTTCCCCTGACTGGATGCTCCTCACTCCTCAGATCTATTGCTTGCTCTACAACATCTAGTATCTGTTTCAAGTTGGAGTATTCTGGGCTACGTGAAGGCACTGTACATGGATGAGGATAGAGGCTGATAGTTAGCTGGTGGAGAGTAGAGGCTGTGGAGTCTGGGAATCCAGTGAGAGTTGTATGTGAATGAAGGGGATAGTGGGCCTGATTCAGAGCTGGACGCTCTTTCAGAGCGCTTGCTCTGAATCAGGGCGGCATTTTTTTTTTGTGAGCCGGCCTCCTGGCCGCTCGCTAAGCTGTGGGTGACCACCCACAGCTTTTGCATGCGGCCAGGTGATGGTCGACCATCGCGACCATCGGGCTTGCGACGAGACCCAAGTGAGCTTCCGGCTCTAATAGAGCCGGAAACTCACTGCTGAGGCCACCCCCAAATGGCAGGCATTCCTTCGGGAATGCCTCCGTTTGGCCAGCCACACCCCTGCCCACCTCCAAAATGGGGCGAGCTGTCAATCAAAATCGACAGCTGCCCCGTTTTGGTGCAAGACCCGTAGCGACGGAGTGCCCATCGCTGGCTGGATCTCGCGCATGCGCACGCCGGAGCCGGCTCTGGCATGCACATACGTAGTTGGGGACTATTGACCCGCTTGCGAGTGCTGTGCGCTCGCAAGCAGGTCTGAATCTGGCCCAGTGCCTCCCTACAACTGTCTACTGCATTTGTGCTAGATAAACGGCCTTAACTTTTATGTTATAGATATAATCAGTGGTGGTTCTTACCGCCTGTCTTTAGGGGGGCTGCCACTACCTGCAGCCCACTTAAGCAGCAGCACCATAAAAGAAAGGGGAAAAAAGACAGGTCTTGCGTATGCACAAAAGCCCTGGGCTTCTAGGGACTGCATTGGCTGCAGCCTCTAAAAGCACATTTTTGCTGATGGTAAAACTTACACATCCACACCCCCTACAGCTTCTAGTGACTGCATCAGCTGAAGCCTCTAGAAGAACAGCTTATTAGAAAGCTGGCAAAAGGCGGGGGAGTGAGTTTTCATAGTAAATAGTATCTGTTGATCGCAATCTAGACTGCCTGTATAGCATGCGCAGGGCCGGTTCTAGAAATTGTGGAGCTCAGGGCGAAAGATTCCATTTGTGCATGACTGATCCAGGAGGGGTGTGTCCATGCAGAACACCACCAATTCATCACACTTTGGGTCGTGCCCAGCACTTACGGAGGTGCTGGGCTTTTCGCAAGCTCTCCCCTTACGATGAATAATTGCTGTGTGCCTTACATAGTAATGCCATTTACAACACATTATGCCACACACATGTAATGCCTTTTATAACACATTTTGCCACATGCAGTAATGCCCTTTATAACACATTATGCCACTCGCAGTAATGCCCCTTATAACACATTATGCCACATGGAGTAATGCCCTTTATAACACATTATGCCACACGAAGTAATGCCCCTTATAACAAATTATGCCACATGCAGTAATGCCCTTTAGAGTACATTGCAGGAGCCGTTCTTCAGTAGTATCTTGGTATGTGAATGAGACTGCCTCCAGTAGTCAGTGTCAGTCTCTAGGGTTAAGTGGTATCTGGGTGTGTGGAGTAGCCTGTCTCTATTGGTAAGTGGTACCTGGGTATGTGTAGGAGCCTTTTCTCTATCGGTAAGTGGTACCTGGGTGTGTGGAGTAGCCTGTCTCTAGTGGCGAGTGGTACCTGGGTATGTGGAGGAACCTGTCTCTAGTAGAAAAAGGTATAGAGGTAGGTGGTGAAGCCTGCCTCCAGTGGTGAGTGGTACCTGGGTATGTGGAGAAGCCTGCCTCCAGTGGTGAGTGGTACCTGGGTATGTGGAAAACCCACTGCCTCAGTGGTAAGGTGTACCTTGGTTAGTTTGCCCCCCAGTGATAAGGGTTACAGGTGTATATGGATGCCTCTCAGTGGTAAGGGGTACCTGCCTGGGTATGTTTCCACTTGACCACCACCCTAATACCAGCAGCAGTTACATTCCCCCTCCCTTACACCAGCAGCAACACCACCTCCTTTACACCAGCAGCAGTTACACACTCCCCCCTTACCAACAACCCAGCACCTGCAGCACACTCCCCCCCACTAACCAACACCCCAGCAGCACACTCACTAACCAACACCACAGCAGCACCCCCCCACACTTACCAACACCCCAGCAGTAAACTCCCTCCCCCACTAACCAAGATCCCAGCAGCACACTCCCCACCTCACTAACCAACACCACAGCAGCACCCTCCCCCCCACTTACCAACACCCCAGCAGAAAACTCCCTCCCCCACTTACCAAGATCCCAGCAGCACACTCCCCCCACTTACCAACACCCCAACAGCACACTCCCCCCCTTACCAACACCCCAGCAGCACACTCGCCCCTTTACCAACACCCCAGCAGCACACTCCCCCACTTACCAACACCCCAGCAGCACTCTGCCCCCCTTATTAACACCCCAGGAGTACATGCTCCCCCACTTGCCAACACCCCAGCAGCACACTCGCCCCTTTACCAACACCCCAGCAGCACACTCCCCCACTTACCAACACCCCAGCAGCACTCTGCCCCCCTTACTAACACCCCAGGAGTACATGCTCCCCCACTTACCAACACCCCAGCAGCACTCTCCCCCCTTACTAACACCCCAGCAGCACACGCTCCCCCACTTGCCAACACCCCAGCAGCACACTCGCCCCTTTACCAACACCCCAGCAGCACACTCCCCCACTTACCAACACCCCAGCAGCACTCTGCCCCCCTTACTAACACCCCAGGAGTACATGCTCCCCCACTTGCCAACACCCCAGCAACACACTCTCCCCACTTACCTATACCCTAGAAGCACACTGCCCCCCCTTAACACCCCAGCAGAACACTCACCCCCCCTTACCAATACTCCAGCAGCACACACCCCCCTTACCAACAACCCAGCAGCACATTTCTCCCTCTTACCAACACCACAGCAGCACATTTCTCCCCTCCCCCTTACCAACACCCCAGCATCACTTACAACATTACACTAGTTTTAAAAAATCCTTACCTAATGCTGGTCTTCCGATCGAGTTGGCTCTGTAGTCTGAACTGCTGTCATCCTCCCACACACTCCTTGTAAGCAGCCATGCCCAGCAGAGCACTGACTGACTGAGAGCAGAGGAGGCATAGCTTCTCATTCTCAGCCTCCAAGTATGCTGCTGCTGCTGCTATATATAGCCGGCTGCCAGTAGCAGCAGCAGACCGGCAGCCAGCAATTCTAATGAAGTAAAAAAAAGCCCAATCCCAGTGACATTACCACCCCTTCTAGTCGTAATAGATCCCCAGTAACATAGATCTCCAACCATCAGTGTCCATAGATCCCCACTGTGGCACTAATACTTACACCACCATCATGTGTCATTATATACATATATATATATATATATATATATATATATATATATATGTGTGTGTGGATAGTAGGTCTATACTAAAAAAGTAAACTGTTAATAGGTCAACACCGGTAAGTTGACAGACAGGATTAAAAGGTTGACAGGTAATTGGTCGACAGTGACTTAGATGGACAGGGTTAAAAGGTTGACAGGGTTAAAAATTTGTCATGGTCTAAAGGTTGACATTCAAATTGTCAACATAAAAAAAGGTCGAAACATGGTTTTTCATGATTTTTAGGGTTAGTATTGGGGTTAGGTTTAGGGTTAGGGATTACATTCAGGTTAGAACAAACAATCATATGTCAACCTATGTCACTGTCGACCAATTACCTGTCGATCTTTTAACCCTGTTGACCTTCTGGAGTTGACCTATTAACTGTCTAACTTCTTAATGTAGACCTATCAATCCATATCCATGTGTGTGCACGTGTAATAGAAATGTGCGCGGATGCCAGTGTTTTGGTTTTGGTTCAAAATTCATCAGTGACTTTTGGTTTTTCCAAAACCACCCTCAAGTTGTTTGGTTCTGGATATAGATTTAAAAAAAAATGATTAAAAAAAAGCTAAAATCATGTCATGTGGTCCTACTTTTGTTCTTACAGTATTATTTACCTCAATAACATTCATTTCCAGTCAATTCTGACCACCTCACAGCTCACATTATTGTTTTCACCTATATTGGCCAAAGGCTGCAGCGAGCTGACTGACTAAACTATACGACAGAGCAGAGGAATAAACACATGGCAGTTTAAAAGAATATAGAACATCTAGGAAACATAGTGGCACTGCAGTGGCAGACAGGATGGATGTTTAATATAAAACAAAATGATGCTATAGAATGTTTTCATTAATTAGGAACAAGATCAGAGGCCTGAGGCCAGTATAGGGAAACGGAGGCAGTGTCGGACTGAGGCATGAAAGACCCACCGGGAAAATGCAGTGATATGGGCCCATACTTAGGGGTGTGACCTGCCAGCACAGAGGAGGCCTCCACAGAGACTTGGCTAACCATTAGATTGTGCATGGTCAGGGCCCCTTTAAAATTAATGTACCAGATTAATAACAGCAATGCATTGTAGAAAATACACCATAGTCCTTTGTAGTATAGTGTATACCATATAATTCAAGTGCACAGTCTGAAACTTGATACCTAGAGAAGGGGGTGGGGCACACCAGGGGTTTCCAATGTACCCCTGTGAGCCAGTCCAACCCTGAGTGGAGGTAGAGTATTTACTACTTCTTATGCAGTGGAAGCCAGATAACGCATTGATTGATTGAGTGATTGATTTGATTGATTATATGAACAAAAACCGTTAACTATAAAAAGAAAGACAGAGACATAGGCCTGTCAAACATTTAGTGTGGAAGCCAGGTAAAGCATTCCATTGATTGATTTGATTGATTGATTAATGCTTTGAAAATGTGAACAGAGAAGCAGTTATAGCTGTAAAGAAAAGAAAAACAGACATGAGCCTGGCAAACATGTAGTGTGGAAGCCAGGTAAAGCATGCCAGTGATTGGTTTCATTGATAGATTGATTATTTGATTGATTGATTGATTAATTGATTAGTTTTAATATTTAACTATACAAAAACAAATCAGAGATTTTGAAAGCATTGTCACAAAACAAGCATCCAAAATCCCAATGAGGTTGATTGATTATTTAATTGATTAGTTTTCATAATTTAACTATAAAAACAGCAAATCAGAGAAATCAACAAGAAATACAAACAAAATAAATTTGGGCGCTGATCTACCTGACAAATGACTCGCCAATCAAATTGCTGCTTCCTAAAGGGTATTGCTCCCTTTCAATTGATAAAAACTAGTTTTTATGAGACTTCATAAAAAGAAAGCGCTATTTGATTGGTAGGAATAAATGCTCAATTTATTACGATAAATTAATTAGAAATATTTAATAATTAAAAATAAAAAATATTCATATATATTTCTACAAAATACACAAATAGACAATTACTTCCAATAATTAATATAAAACAACCATCCAGTCATTATTTTTCTTGTTCACCCTTCCTGGATATAGGAGGCTTATAATAGGTATCCCATAGATGTAAAAAGCACTCAGATGTTAATATGAAGCCTTTTCTATTTTCCTCTATAATTTTTTAGTGTACAGTTTTTTAACGGATATAGGCTGATAACATCCTTTTTCCCAACCTGTTGGTTGCAGATTATATTGCTTAACAACCTCTGTATTTGTTTATACAGGTATTACGAATTTCCAATAAAATCCTTATGATAGCTGTACATAGACTCAGTCCAGTATACTATTCTACAGGCTTTTATATTCAGCCATGTAAATATTGTATATTATCTGCAAAGTTCTTTATAATGGCTGTATAAGGACACAATCCAAAGTCCCAGTAGGAGGATTAATTACTTATACCTCTCCTGCTATTGATTGGTATGGCAGGTCACACAGCAAGCCTGGAGATGGTTAACAGATGTTATTGTTTTCTCCTGGGTCTGATCGCCTGTCAAACAGTCCAACTGTACAGTTTCCACGGACAGTGGGCATAGGATAACGCGTTTCTCTGCCTATTTGGATAATCAGCTGCTTCCTCGGATATACACTTGGTCCCCTAATGAGCTGATATTTATAGCGGGATCTGCTCATCCTTAATTGCTGGATGCACATGCGCAGTCTTGCGCTATGCGTTTCAAGCCTCATTGTGACTGCCGTCTATAAATAGACTCCGGCGGCCATCTATTAAATGTATTCCAGTCTTACCTCCCACAAACGCTGACTACCTGTCACCCACATAGAGAGTGAATCCTACGTGCGTACACAGTAGGGTTTTCGCACATGCGCAATAGCTAAAAACTGCTAATTCAGCATAAATATTTGCAATGCATAAATCTCTGATGCAGGCCTATTATTCTCTCTAACCTTAGAGAGATTCTGCAAAATATGACTCTTCTTTCTGTTTCTAATAGAAGGTCACTGCCATTTGGTTCATAAGCAAAGGATTGGCAAGACAGATAAAAGGGTATTTTACTTAGCAAGTAACTATTTAAAGGTGATATTTTCAATGTGATATATTTGTAGTTTCCAATGCCCAGTTAAGCCTAGTGACAGGACCTTAAAATTAAAAAAGTTGTGACGAATAAAGTCAGGTGCAAGTGGAGAAAGTGATCTGATGTGAGTCTAATAATTGTGTCATTGCTTGCAGCGTTCCCGGTGTCATGATGTCACATTGAGTTCAACAGACTCAAACTCCATTAGGCATATGCAGCTGAATAGATCTTATTACTGCTGCATAGAATTTATTGATGGACTTCTGTGGTTTCCCTAGAAATTCAAAACAACCAAACTATGATATTATAGAACAGCGTAGTAATGCATCAGTCAGCATAAAGATACAATATAAAACCATGGATTAGTCTCAGTATTATACATTTAAAAGAACATATAAAGCCAGCCTAAGCAAATATAAAACTATTTAAATTAATAATATTATATCTCATAACAAAAACAACACTGAAAAAAAACTTTTTTTTCCTTAAAGTATTTTTCTGTGCAGTCTTATATTAGCAACGGCACCTTACCCAGTGTTAGTAGAAAATGTTATAATAATGTTGTGCCATCCCAAACACTTGGTTTCCAGTATCACCCTGTCCCCAGTACAGTATAGGAATTGGAGCAACACAGTTATACTTGTTGGCTCATTCACCCTTACTATACTTCTCCTTCAGGAACAGGCATTTTCACTGCAGTAGATAACTGGATATACTGTAGGAGAAACAAATAACAAATGCCCCGGTAACTTCATATTAAAGAATATGTTTCACTGTATAGGTAAATCAACTTTGTAAAACTACATTTTGCAATATGTAATTCTAAAAAATAAAAAAAATTAAAATTTTCTATGAAAGAACAAAAAAAAGCCCAACAACATATATTGTGTATATATACCGTGACTCAGCTTAGGTGCATATTTATTAATGAGTATTTGCGAGATATCTGAGATCTCAAAAATCTGCCGTAGTCCCGCGATTCCCAATCTCAAAGCAGCCCACATAGGTTTCTAAGGGGTTGCTGAACTGTCAGATTTGCCAAGCATTTGGCCTTTACCAAACAACTTGGCCCTGGGCCACTAACGCCATCTAATGGGCTACTATATTGAGATTTTACCGGACGGCTGTACATGCGCAGTACTCGCACCAACACTGTCAGAGTCTATCACTGCTACCAGCTCTTCATCAGGGTGAGCTCTTATCAATTCCCATAACCCATAAAGAGAAGAATACTACAAGTATATTTTCATTTTCACTTTGTGAATATAGCCAACATTATCATATCCGCATTAAAAATATGATAAATCGAAGTCTAAGGATCTGACAACATAGTGCTAAGCTCACGGGCTCCATTAACAAGCAAAGCACACACTGGGCCTGATTCTGAATTGCACGCAAAAGCAAATGTGAGCCGCACGCAAAAATGCAAGCAGCAGCATCTATTTGCTGTCGCCTGCCTGCGACTTTATGCAAACGGCCTACAAACACCTTTCCCTGTGTACATTGGTGCTGCCGAATGTGCAAGGACTGAGGCGCTGACATTTAGCACTTGTGCACGCTGTAATACAGATTGGTGCACCTTTATTCGCCACCATCGGTCTCACCGTTGAAAACTGTACCCACGCTATGGCAGGTACAGTGTCTCCGTCTATGGCAGCTGCAGTGTCTCCTTCTATGGCAGGTATAGTGTTCTGTCTATGGCAGGTGCAGTGTCTCCATCTATGGCAGGTATAGTGTCTCTGTCTATGGCAGGTGCAGTGTCTCCGTCTATGGCAGGTATAGTGTCTCTGTCTATGGCAGGTGCAGTGTCTCCGTCTATGGCAGGTATAGTGTCTCTGTCTAACCACGGCCTCCTATGCCTGTGGCTGTGCGTCTGTGAATACAGCCCCTTGCCTTGGCACTCCCGTAGCACTCCTGTAATATGGCCAATGAATGGACCATTTATACATGCACCATTAGCCAGCTCCCAGTCACCGCTAGGGAGTGCCCAATACGTTTCAACCACACTTCTGATACTGGCTGTCCTGACCGCAACAGCAGCGTTGTGAGGACACTCTGGGTAATGCCTGAGCCATAAGAGATTTCAGAATGCTTCACATATGCGCTGTATTCCTGGCAGTTATCTTTCTTTGACAACTAGCAAACTCGGTCTACATATATTATATTTTTTCCCTGTGTGTTGTCACTGTGAATGAGGGGAAACATGATTTAGAATATAAAGCCATAGATGAGTAAAATAGCTTTTTTAATTCATGAGCATTATTTAATGAAAACAATGTGATTTTTTTTTTCCATAATTATTCCCTTAGCTACAAAATTAAATTAACCCATTAAACATGCCACTAACTCTGTAACTTTCAATGATTACTGGAGCTTTGGTGTCTGTTATGTATCATAATACAGTATAAAAAGTAACAAAATATTTAGCATATGTTTCTCTTTTTGTTTTACTCTTTATAACTTCAGTAATTAATGTTCTATTATTCCTATTATGACATTTCTTTTCAGCTTTACTACTTAACTCTTAGCTGGTAGTGCACGTGTTATCGTGTTATGCCATAGGATTTTGCCCATGATGTCTATGCGAGTAGATCATGCCCTACATCAGGGGGAGCATTGTGATGATGAGATTGCTTTCACCATGTGTCTTAAGTAGTGGTCAGGTATCCAGGAGGACTCAGCTCACTGATGTCCCAAGCTGGGGCCAGTGGGCACAGTTGCCAGGAAATTAAATGTAGCAAGTGCCACGTGACAAAGTATTGAGGGTACATCTGAGCAAATACTATGTCAATGGCACTGTAACCTGCAAGACAGTGATGTAAAAGAGATTCAGATTATGGGCGGGAAGATTTAAATAGTTTGGTGGGGTTTGGAAGTCCCCTCTTTCAGTGGATTATTGGGAGACATTTGCAAAGCATCTAAGCTTTCAAACTTGTTGGGCACATTTCATGAGTTAAATATAAGGCAAGACAATAGGTAAATGGGGATGCCAGTCAAAGTAGGGGGATCTTCTGAGTATGCGTGAGTCTTTTAATATGCATGGTCTTGTGATGATACGTAGATCATAATATGATATAATATGGATAATATGGATGATACATAAGCAGTAATGCCCCACTATGGGCTTCACTGCACATCCGCTGGATCTGCACGTTTAGAAGGGACCCTCTGCTGAGATTAAAGAACCAGTAGCGTGAGCAGACATTACCAGACCCACCTCAACTATGTGCAATGCAGTGGCCAAACCCTCTGCAGTGGTGTAATTTCCACCTCTGGGTTTCAGTAGAAGCAATAGAGTAATGCTGATTTACATTACCTTCCAGGCTATGTACATTTCTTGTCTATCTGTGAGCCTATGAAGATCTGCATAGTTCTAGGACACAGTCATATGTGCATAGCATATTTCATCACAAACATGTTCTAAAGAACATTGAGAAACATGACAGAAAAACAGGTGATAGTCAGTAGATTACATTCTTTTAGGTCAGGGGCGGGGGACCTTTTTTCTGCCAAGGGCCATTTAGATATATATAACATTATTCGCGGGCCCAGTGCAGGCCAAGCCCCCTCCATGCGATGTTTCAAAGGGGTGGGACTACAATCGTTGGTGATTACAGCAATGCCCAATGCATCCTGAGGATGCTTCGGGGAGCTGTAAGGGCAGCGGTGTGACTGTCTGAAGCATGTTAAGGATGCCCCAGGTGGCACTGCTGCATAGATTCTGGCTGCAGGGTGCCATCCTAGGCACCCTGCTAGCCAGATGACGCTAGCAGAAAAAAGCTCAGAGGGCCAGACCAAATGATTCCAGGGGCCTGAGGTTCCCCATCCTTGTTTTAGGTTATAGCTATTGGGAATGAAGAACAAGGCAAGTTGTAAGAAATGCACCATGTGTAATAACACAATGTCGTGATGTCATGATGTCACTCACGCTGTTCTTCTGACCCATAACATCATGGAGACTCTGAGATGGAGCACAGAGCCAGGAGTTTGGACCAAAAGAAAGTAGGATAATAAGAGAACAGCCTTCCATGGCATAGGGGGGCCCCCGCCCACAAGGGGTTGAAATTTGTGATTGAGCCCAGAAATTACCCCCCTTGATCTACATTCCAGTGTTTATGGTTCTGCTCCTCCTGCATCTAGAGCACAGGTTACAAGTGAAATCAGAAAAAGCAAAGTACATACAGTTGTTCCCTTTGGTCTCTTCTGAAGATGTCAGTCATTCTTGTTAGTAGGTATCTAAAGATGTGCAGCTGTTTCACCCAATATACAGGAATGTGCTTTTGCCAAATAACATGACGCCTGAGGACAGCAGTTGGTGCTGTAATTATGCACAGTTATTATTTTGCTACAGGACTCTAGGCATGCAGAGATATCATTTATATATGTAAAAATCTCCAAACCTGATTGACAACGATTTATAAAAATGAAAGGAAAAAAACATGTTGACCCCTGGCAATGCATTGGAGGGATCAAACAGGCACAAATTATACCAAAATGTCCTTTGAACCACTTACCTTCATAGTGTTTATGGAAGCATGAGGCCCTGCAAGAGGAAAAGTGACTGTTAATTCATCTTACGCTACAAGCTTGTACCAGGGGTGTTAGGATTAAGGTCATAAAAGCAAAGACAAACACACAACACTACAGTTAGTGCTTTTAAAGGCTTTATTCAGAAATCCAGGCAATGATGAGAAGCTCAACATTTCTCACTGACCAGCAATATTTCACCATGGGTTAAGTTTTCCAAAGGCCATATTTAGACCTCAAATGATTGTGGTACCCACTTGCTCTTACATTGTTTGTGCCAATGTTGGTAATATACCATGGTTTGCATCCTTATTTCCTTTTTAAGCTGTGTTTTACTAGTATCAGAGCACCGTTTTCTTATCATTATTCATCTCATATTCATCCATGTTTACCTACTTATGATGTGAACAGAAACAGAACATGTAGCTAATTAGAATATTCGAAGCAGCACAGAATATTTCAGGAGACAAGTGTGCAGATTTTGTGGCAGGCAATAAATAAGGCCTGACTCGCATTTGTGTGGACAAATATTTACAGTACATGGCCTATGCTTGCTCGCCTTTTCTCATCCCCTTCCTATGTCTGAAAGCAGAAGTGGTTACAATTGTTATTCTTGCCCACTCTCCCGAAAGGTGTGGGAGGCTCCCACTTTTTCAGTCCCTAGCACCCCCTGAAAAGTCGCTGGATATCCCACATCCTGCTCACTACCTAGTGAAGTGGGTGGGATCGGGAGATAATACAAGGAATCGCTGGACTGTAGGAAGAGGGTCGGGCTAATATGACAGAATTGCATCATTTTAGCTCTGCCTCTTCCTCATGTATTTTACCGGGGTGGGGGGCAGGGCCTAATTTTGTGACAGTCCTGCCCCGCCCCTTAAAGTGGCCAGCTGCATCTCCTCTCTAAGCTTCTCTCAGAGAGGAGAGTTTTAAAGTAAGCAAGTATCTATGTGTAATATGAGTCAGATCTGCATATGGATGTAGGCGTAGGCATTTATTAGTGAGCAGTGTGCTGTACAAATTTGCATATTTTACACTTAGCAAATGGGTAATCAACCTCTTTGTTTCTACCAATTACAAACTGAGAGAAATAAATATGCAATTTAATTTAATATATTCTAGTTCGCAAAAACCATAAACTATACTACAAAAGACAAACATTTAAAAAAAATAAAATCATGTAATAAATTACAATTTTCTGCTATATGTGTGTAAATATTTGTCAGAAAATTCAAACACAATGGTAACCTAATGCACATTAAATGGAGCTTGTTTAATGGTTTTGCTTTTAAGTCATAAACTCACAAATGTTTAGTCTTATTTCTTAGTTTAGTGTTTAGTCCTTTTAATGGTCATCATTTGCAGTTTAACTATGTCGAAATTACAATGCATTTATTGCTCTGTCAAATGACCATTTTATATGGGGAGTAAGATGCACAGAGCAGGGTGCATGGTCATTGACGTGGTTCAGCGAGTTCTCCATGTGCCTCCAATCAGGAACAAATTGGAAGAGAAAATTAGCTACTTTAAAAAAGTTTAAACAACATGTCTTCATTTATGGTCTTATCACAAAAAAAAATATATAGACTATATTATTATTTTAGTTTGGATTTAAAAATATTTTTATGTTTAAAAATAAAAACCATAAAAAAACGAACCTGACACCATGAACTTTCTTTAAATTATTAATGCTGGGAAACTATCAAGAAACACAACATCGGTGATGATCGATCTTTAGTAAATATACCCCAGTCTGGGGGAGCTGCACTGACACTCATTTATCCAGTTTAAAACTGAGCGGTACATCAGCGGACCCAGCAATGGTTCATCATTGGCGAGTACAAATTTGGTTTCTATATTAACTAATTGAACTAGGTTTTTAGTTTTGGGTGACATTATCCTTTAATTTTCCAAGTGGAAAACTATATTAATCAGACCTTGCTATACAATCTTATATGGGTAACATATTTGGCAGTTGCTGGTTTCTAGTTTTATAAACTCTGTCATCAGGAACTGACTTTTTAATTCACCGCCAATATGTTTATGTTATTCTTTATATCGGTCTTTAGTTATAACCGGTCTAATACCTAATAAACAAGAAAAAATACTAGTATCCCTACTCAGTAAAGGTATATTTATCAATATGGCGACATAACCTTCAGTATGACATTGGGCCATATTTATTAAAGTGACATTGTGGGAAATCCTCCCAAATTGGAGAATGCCCACAAAATCTAAGTAACCTTACCATTAAGAAGGTGGGACCCCATCTGCCATGGTCCCTCCATTTCTGACTGTGAAAACAACTCTCATAGGTTCCTTTGGTGGCTGCTTAATGGTGGAATTTACCAAGCTCATTAATGTGAAGCATTCCAGATCTTGGCCTTGGCCGTCTGAATATCATGTTAGCACAGAGTAGCCTATGGGCTACTTTTTTTGCGATTTGTTTTTTACAGATGGTGTAAAGTCTGCTCAAACCAGTACCTTACCTAGGATGGGATGTACTAACACTAAAATGTGGTCAAAACATATGTTCGAAGCTCCAGATAGCAAAACTTTCTGAAGCTTGTACCCGATAGTGAACGCCATCTATAGATTGCGCTGCCTAACATAAGCCTATCGACTTCTCACAGCAGACTTCCCAGAGAGGGATCCAGTAGGATCCCTCCCAGTGTCCACCATGGCCCACACATGAGCTGACTGATGTCCACGTATGCGGAGAAGGACTCCCAGGTCATAAACCTGGAAGTCTTCTCACAGAGAATGGGATTTTGCCATTGAACTGATTCCAGGAAAGTCTCCACCCAGAGGTCGAACATATCCGTTATCTGTACCATAGACTTGCGCCATGACTGAATACATTCAAGAGAATTAGCAAAAAGGATTTATTAGACATTCTTCATCTCCTGCTGGAGCTGGATTTTTCTTGGTAAAGAAGAAGGACAGGGTTTTTCGCCGCTGCATAGACTACCAGGTCTCAATGGCTTAACCATCAAAAATTTTGATCCTTTGCCACTCATCACTAAGTTCTTTGACAGAGTAAAGGGAGCTGTTGTTTTCACCAAGCTTGATTTAAAAGGCGCGTATATCTTGATCAGAACAAAGGGAGGTGATGAGTGGAAGACGGCTTTTAATACCTGAGATGGCCATTACGAATATTTAGTAATGCCATTTGGTCTGTGCAATGCCCCAGCAGTGTTCCAACACTTTGTAAATTCAATTTTTCAAAACATTTTGTATATCTACGGTCCCATCGGCAGTATGTAAAGGAAGTTTTGCAACGTCTTTGTGTCAATCACTTATATGGTAAACTATCCAAATGTATTTTTGAAGTACCTGAAATACCATTTCTTGGTTACATTATCTCTGGGAAAAAATTACATATGGATCCTGAAAAATTAAGTGCTATCCGGGATTGGCCTCAATTATCCACACTGAAGGCAGTCCAGCAATTTCTGGGATTCGCAAATTATTACAGAAAATGTAAAAAAAAAATTTCCATTGTTGTTGCTCCAATCACAGCTCTAAACAAGAAGGGCGCTATTCCCTCACACTGGTCACTTGAAGCCATCTCTTTGTCACAATGCAGCTGAACCCGATGCTCACTTACCAGGTCCAGCTGCACTGGGGTCCAGGCTGGTGAAGGACAGCGGGCGGGTGATCCCAGGTGTCCACTGTCAGCTGCTCTCTCCTCTAGCGGCTGTGTGCAGGCAGCCGCGGCTTCCATAGGGACTCGCACGCCGCTCTGTTAAAGATTTAAAGCGACAGGCATGGGATTAGGAAATAGCTGATTGGGGCTGGTTTGAACCCTGACCTATATAAGGAAGTTCTTGGGGCCACTCCAGTGCCAGAGTATAGGCTCCATTACCTTTCTCCAGTGTTCCTGTGTATATCTCATTACTTGTTCCTGACATTGGCTTGTTTGTGACTACGATTTTGTCTGACGGTAGCAGACTCTCCCTGTGATGCACAGGGTATAAAGCCTCACTCTTCGCAGCATTCAGTGCCTGAATTTTGTCACTGACACATGCTCTGTTTCTAGCTCCCATTCTAGTTGTGCTAGTCTCTCTGACGACTCCGGCTCCAGTGTATTCTTCAAGTCTGGTTCCACTCCATCTTATTCTTCAAGTCTGGTTCCACTCCAACTCCAGTATATTCTCCAAGTCTGGCCTCACTACAGTATAAGTGTATTCTCAAAGTCTGGTCACACACTAACACCAGTGTATCCTCAAGTCAGGATCCAGTCTGATTGCAATCCAGTAGTTACCATAAAATCTACTCTCAGTTCATGCTCTCTGATAACACGTATATTGCCATGTTGCTTGTTCCATCTATGAGAAGTACTTATATATAATAATAATAATTTTATTTATATAGTGCTTTTCTCCTAAAGGACTCAAAGTGCTTTACATTTGCCTTTACAGTAAAAAATACAAAATATTCTTAAACAAGGGACATTAGTGAAATGCTTGGGTGAACAGGTGAATCTTGAGTCTATTTTTGAAGGATTCTAGAGTGGAGGCCTCTCAAACTGTGCGGGGAAGTGAGTTCGATAAGGTTGGAGCCCCAAAACTGAAAGCTCGACCCCCAGACGAATTCCGGGAGATTCTAGGTACTGTTAATAGTCCTTTGTCAACAGATCGCAGTAATCGAGTGGGACAGTAAGGAATCAGAAGCTGCTTTAAGTACCTTGGGCCCTGGTCATGTAGGGCTTTGTAAGTTAGTAATCCAATTTTGAAAACAATTCGCCATCTGACAGGCAGCCAGTGAAGGGAGTAGAGAGTCCTGTTATGTGGCTGGAACGGGGCTGGTTGGTTAATAGCCTGGCAGCTGCGTATTGTACCATCTGCAAGCGGTGCAATTCTTTTGCTGGGAGTCCACGGTAGAGGGTGTTGCAGTAGTCTAGGCATGATGATATAAATGCATGTATGACTTTAGGCAGATCTTCTGAGGGAATTAAGGACCTCATTCAGAGGCGGTTGGAGGATGCAATCGGTCGCTCAGAAACTGGGCGGCCGCTTGCATCCTGACCGCCCGCCTCTGTTTCGGTTGTTAGGCTGTGGGTTTACACCCACAGCTCTAACGACCGCTCGGGTGATGGTCGCGATGGTCAGAGACCATCGCGACCATCGGGGCTTACGACGAGACCCTAGGGTAGGGTCTCACTTGTCGTAAGCCCCGGAGAGCTTCTGGCTCTTTCAGAGCCGGAAGCTCTCCACTGACATCACTTGTGATGTCAGTGGGGCCTCCCCCAAATGGTAGGTGTTCCCATGGGAACGCCTCCGTTTGGGCTGCCACCCCCCCGGCCCGCCTTCCAAATGGGGCGAGCTGTCAATCAACATTGACAGCTCGCCCCCTTTGGAAAGAGACCCGCTACGACCAGCGCTGTCGGTCATAGCGGGTCTCATGCATGCACACGAGGGAGCCGGCTCCCTCGTGTGCATGCACACTGGCCAAACATCGAGGCGGCCGTGCGGTCGTAGACCATACGGCCGCCTCTGAATAAGGTCCTAAGTTATGCCAATGTTCCTCGATGAAAGAATAAGAATTTGATTGTAGCTGATACCTGATGTTTAAGTGTCAAGCCACTATCCAGGACAACACCAAGATTCTGCACATGTTCAGTGTTTTGTAATTCTGATCTCCCAAGCATAAGTCCTGTTGGTTGGCTATGCTGTAGCCCTGACTTGTGACCAATCATAATGACCTCTGTTTTATCTGGGTTCAGTCACAGCCAACTGGCACTCATCCACTCCTGAAGCTCTGCTAGGCAGCCATTTATGGTTGTTAAGGGGTCCTTTGTACCTGGAGCAAAGGACAGGTACAGTTGTGTATCATCTACATAGCAGTGGTAGACCAGGCCATGACGTCTGATTATTTCACCCAATGGTAGCATGTATACTGCAAAAAAGCAGGGGAGTTAGTATAGAACCCTGTGGGACACTGCATGAAAGTGGCACTGGTGATGAAGAGTTTACTCCAGAAGAAACTCTCTGTGACCTGCTGGTCAGAAATTATTTGAACCAGCTAAGGACTGTGCCATCCAGTCCACAGAAATTTTTCAGGCGCTCAATTAGAATCCCGTGGTCCACAGTATCAAATACTGCTGAGAGATCCAGAAGGATTAAGATTGAACAATCACCTCTGTCTCTTGCCATCAGAAGGTCATTAAGCACACATACCAGAGCTGTCTCAGTGCTATGTCTTCTCCTGAATCCTGACTTGAATGGATCATAAATATCATGGGTAGACAGACGGGTTTCCAGTTGCATTGTCACCACTTTCTCAATGACCTTTCCTAGAAAAGGAAGGTTTGATACTGGTCTATATTTGGTCATGTAGTCGCGGTCTAAATTAGGTTTTTTAAGAAGTCTAACAATTGCTTCCTTTAGTGGTTCTGGAAAAATGTCTGTTTGCAAACAGCATTGTACTATTTTTGCAATTACAGGGCCAATGACAACCTTTATTGCAAACCTCCCGTACCATCAGTGAGCAAGTACCTGAGTCTCTACTGAGCAGTCCTGAGTCCCCGGTCCTGACACTGCCTCAGGAAGCCGCCATGTGATTGACCATAATGTATCAACTAAGACACCGTGGAAATGCTACTTATTTCTATTTTCTGACAGGAAACTGAAAATTTTATTTTATATGTGTTGAAAATTGTTGCCAGTCTGCTGAAAGAATTGTAAGGAACCAATATGCCTAGTGGTCTGCAAAAATAATGGTACTACTTATTAAAGGGACCACCTCACTGAACTTCCTTCCAGCTTCAACTGTCTTTGTCCCTTCTTCCTCGTGGCTGACTGGTTAGCTGGCGCCAACATTATCGTCATTATTAAAAGATTGGATTTGCCTCACAGGGACAGAGAAGCCATTGCTTTTTAGCAGAAGAAGTACATTTTGGTGACTAAAAGTGTATAACTGGACATTCTGTGACATTGCATTCTGGCACCATGTTTTAATGAACATATAATGTGTACAACTATTAGGTTAAATTCAGCTCGTGGAAAGGCAATTGATTTGAAGGATGTTGTGTTCCTTTTATGATTGTTGTGAGGTTCATTTACTGTTGGTGTGAGGAATAGACGTCAATTTAGAGAGGTCAATAACAACTTGATTTAGCTAACAAGATGGTCATTGGCTGGAACAATTACTTCAGAGAAGTTTGTACCACAGTTATGGTGATCCTACCGCAACAGAAAATTGGTGGGGATCAACAACATTAATGAAAACCAATGATATGTTGCCAGGAAACTGGTGACATATCATTGGTGGAAGTACCAGATAGAAGTGCCAAAACTCTAGTGAATGTTATAAAGCAAAACATTGCTGAAGTATGTATTATACACTCAGATCCCTGGTGCACCTACAAAACAGATGATTTGCACGAAGCAGTTTTGCAGTATCTGAAAATGAATCATAAATCACAATTTTGTTGACTATGAAACTGGTGTCTACACACAAAATGTGGAAAGAATGTGGAGTTCTGCAAAGTGGTGTAATAAAAAAACATTGTGATATATGCACAACATTACCAGAAGTCCTACTTCACCAAATTCCTATGTCGTGAGAAAATTTAAACTGTGATTTGCTTGAAATTATTGCTATCTGCAATGCTTCAATTTTGGGAATGGGAAAAACAATATTAATGCTGGAGTCAGCTGACTAGCCATTTAGCCATGAGGAAGATGAGTCATTTTGCAGGTGGTCCCTTTAAAAACATAAGTACCCAGATAACTTCTCCCATGATATCAACTTTGGGAAAGATTTCGATTATGGCCCATATTCAGTTAGTCGCGAAAAGCCGACATCCGCAAAAAAGTGTAGATGATTGTGACTTTTTGCCTGTCAGAAAATTATCACCGTATTCAATTCCATCCACTTTTCGCATACACAGAAAGTAAATGTAATGTAATAGGCGAAAAAGATTTGCCTCTGAATAGGTGGAGAAAATAAGTGCAACATTTTTATTTTGGGGTGCAAAGGTGGGGAAACCACTCAGAACCCTTGGGACAGCCCCTCAAAGGACATCTGCGTCAAAAAATCCAGGAAAATACTTAAGTACACCCCAAAAAAGTACTTGATGGTGAAAAAATGCCAGGTTTGGGGAGAAGTTCGCAAACTAGCGAAATAAGGTTCTGGGGGTGCTCTAAGAAGGGGTCAAGTCTTTATGGGATTGCAGGTGCATTTTTGGGGGTGACATTTCACTTTTTTTAAAACTTCACTTTAGAGACATTAAAAGATGCTTGCACCCATTTTCAGATACCCTAAATTTGACAGGACTACTAATTTTCTCCAAAAAATACTGCATTATGCCATTCTTCACCACTTGTGCAAAGACGCTAATTAGAGGCAGTTGTACCAACTTAAGTACCCCAAACTGTTTTATTAGGACTAATCTGGCACTACTACATTGATCCCCAATGTTTCTGCATCTCTTTGGGGGGTCCAGGCTGATTTCCCTGATTCTGACACTACTTTCCGCCTGTTCTGACTTTGCGTTTCGCCCCTTTTCGCGTCTTTTGGAATTGAATACGGCGAATAGCGGGGGTGCACACGGTAAGTTTCCTCGGCTAAAATACGCGATGTAGGCGAAAAGTGCGGCATGCAAAACTTTATCACATGTGCAAAACTAATTGAATACCGCCCTAGACGTAAGTTGGATGCAATTGTATCCTCCTTTTGTGAACAGAATTAGATGTGGATAATCATCCGTATACAGAGCTGTACTCATCTATGCAACTACCCCTATATTTGATATTGTGGCCGTTATCACCATTGATGCAAGACATGCATCTGGAATGGATACACATGGATCGTAGCCCACAGCCCTCAACAGACCCCTCAACAGACCTTCAGCAAATTTAGCTAACATACATTTATTCCCTATTGTCACCTACTTAAATCCATACCTTGTGGGTAAGAATTTGGGTGTGGCCTGGAAATTCACTGGTGTGATATGGTATTTTCTGATTCTTCAGCCAGAAAGCCTGTGAGTTACACCATTATGGTCTCTTACAGTAGTGCCCATTATAAACAGCAGGTATTTTGTACCTGAGTTGTTCTGCCCAGACACTACTCTGCAAGGAATGATTGACTGAGGTGTCACTATTTATTTACTCCACTCAAGTAATCACACCCCAGGGAAAACAAATATGTGGAAAATAATCTTTTTTTGTGCAACAAATTCCCGCACAGTTGGCAATGCTGCCACATTACTTGGTTTCTGCTTTACAATTCCAGCTGTAAATACAACCTTGTTTCTGTTTACATATGGTCAGAGAAGTTTACTTTCTATATTACCATGGTAACCACTTAGTAAAATTTCTCATGTTATGTTATAATGCAAGCAGGTAATGTACTAATTAAAACACAAAATAGGAGCGCTATCCCTGAAGACCTTAATAATAGGGTTTGATATTATAAACTAAATCAGTGTTAATTAACACAATATAATTAAACTTCTATTGTGTTAATTAACACTGATTTCATTTATAATATCAAACCCTATTATTAAGGTCTCCAGGGATAGCGCTCCTATTTTTTATTTTTTATTTTGTTGTATAAAAGGGTGCCCTGATTATTAGTACTGTCATTAGTAACATTTATTATTATTCTTAGTTGACTTCATCCTTGTGAGTTTAGCGCCCTGATTTTGTGTTTTTCTTTAATGTACTAAGTAATTATAGCTGTGCATGTTCCAAAAATGCCCAATACAATGTTCACTTAAATTGCCAACCCCTCAGGGATTTTTTTTTTTTAAATAGCAAGTTAAGCGTTTTTAATTTGTTCTTCTATCTGTCATCTCTTTTTCAAAATCTCTCCAGTGTTTTAAACAGCAAAATATGACAGATATTGGCTCACACAGCGCTCAGCATTGTATGTGATAGCAGAGGAAGTAGTAGGAAGGGGGAGGATTTTATTCAGACAGAGCTCAGAGATATTTCAAAGCCTCTCTGCTCAATACATCATGTCCCATGGTAGTTCACACATAGTTCAAAATTAAAAATTATTAATAGCAGTCTTTGCATATGCAAAGTGGATGCCACATTAAGATGGTTCTCTTGTACCTATGGTAGCATTGGGTAGATGTAAGTGCCCATGTTAGTGATGATGGCTACTCTAATGGATGGAAGGGTGAGGCGGCATGATCGCATAGATGCAGATGTATGAATCAGTAGAATATATTTTGTTTTCTTTAAGTGCCATACCAGCAAGTCCAGTACTTTACACTCAGGTATCAGATAACAATATTTATATTTATCCTGCAGTAGACTGTATATAATTTTATTTAGTTGCAAATATACCTGTAATTATCAGAGTGAGCAAAATCTTACACACTAATGTTCTGCAATCCCACAGTAACACGTTAAGTGAATAACGCTCCTGTGTTACTTCTCTGATTGTGTTTGCTCTGTACCTTTGTATGCACTGAAGATCACAGCTGCCATTCAATTTAAAAAATGTGCGAGTATATCTCTATACCCGCACATTCTCTGACCCTATTACATTTTGTCCCATGTATACCATATCTTGCCTTACAGACACCCTTGGGTGCAAGGCTTTAGAACAGTTGTTCTCATTTCCAGTCCCCATGTTTCCGTAATAGTCCAGGTTTTAAGAATATCCATGCTTGAGCACATGTAGGTGAATCAAAACGTTGATCGTCACCTGTACTCATGAACAAAGATCCTAGGTATTGAACACCGAAATTGGCAATGAGTGGCTTTGTACAATGTCATATAATATCTGATAATCATACACACACATATATTTTATTTTACCTTTTATTCAGAAAAAACTTCAATATTAGGGCCTTTATCTGAGTAAAAGGCAGTTGCGGCTGTCATTGCTTCTTATGCCACAATCATGTCTGTGACTCTATGCAAATACTCTATGCTAATACCATTACAAGGCCCTTCCCTGGTGTACATCTGGTGTACGCACTACGTAAGTGCCTGGTTGTCTCTGTAAGCAACCGATTTCAGCGAGATGCCTTGGACACTCGCATAAGATGCAACATCTCTATGTGTCTTTTTAGCCACCCCTCTGTTACCTCCCAGCAGGGACATGTGGTCAGGTCAATGGATGGGGAGGCACTGGCTAGTATCAGAGCCAGATTTACACACACACATATATGAACCTATCAACCTGCCAGACTGACAGAGAGTAAGACAGGGGAGGCTCTACAATGACATGTCTCTGTCTCCCAGTCTCCTTCCTGGAACGAGATGTACTTTAAATTCCAGCTGTCGGAATGCCGGTGCTCACAATGCCGGCACCGAAATCCCAACACCAGTCAGAATACCGGCGCCAGCATCCTGACCGCCCATCCCGACAGTAAATAGTGGGATTAGGGAGAGGGTTAGGGTTAGGCACTAGGAGAGGGTTAGGGTTAGGCACTAGGGGATGGTTAGGGTCCGGCACTAGGGAGGGGTTAGGGTCAGGCACTAGGGGAGGGTTAGGGTCAGGCACTAGTGGAGGGTTAGGGTTAGGCACTCGGGGAGGGTTAGGGTTAGGCACTAGAGCGGGAGGTTAGGTTTAGGTTTAGGCTGCGGGGGGAGGGTTATGGTTTAGGCAGCGTAGAGGGAGGGTTAGGTTTAGGGGTAGGGGTAGACTTAGGATACTTACCAACAGGTGTCGATAACCTAACCCTGTCGGGATGCCATCATTGAGATTTTGACCGCCGGGATCCCGAGCGCTGGGATCCCATACCCAACCCCCAGGAACACCCTTTACTTATCTACTACCATGCATCTAAATTTGATCTGTGACTCTGTATGAACAAAATTGGGACCATGTGTGGTGCGACTTAGAAGCAGATGCAGACGAAAAAAATTGCACCCCTGCGTCCGGCATCGCCGCTGCTTCCGACTCAGTGTCATATATTTGCAAATACAAAGTAAATATGGATCGAAGTAAGAGCTGGACTATTTCACTGGAACTGACCATTTACAATGACTTAGGGTAATAGTCTTCAATGATTAAAAATAATAAAGAAATATATAATAATAATAACAATAATAATAATAATAATATATACAATAATCCATTCAGGGGCATGCTAAAACTAGACATATCCTAGATCAAATTTTTCTTCATCTGTGAAGCTTTTCACCTAAATGTCCGATTGCAAATAACATCTTGCATTAAGTAAAGTATCTAATTTCTGCCTAGTACAAGAACTTGACATATATTTATGAATGTTAAAAGATACTTTTTATGCAATAAAGCAACTTGTATTTAGGTTTAGGACCTTTGTAACAACTGGCAGGCAAAGCCTACCAGTACATTTTATTCCAAGAGATCTCTGTGATATTTCACTGTTGCAAAAACGCCTTAAAAATCACATGATATATTTGCAGAGGATTTCATGCTTCAAAATCAAGAACCTTCCCCAAACTGGATTTAATTTGATCTTTTACTTACATAATAACTGAAGTTCTTAAGGGAACTATACTCCTGCAAATCATTTCTACCAATTGCTCTTACATGTACCATCGGTGGGCTTTAGCTGGCAGTGAATGTTACCAGAGGAGCCACAAAGTGATCTCTGGGCTTATGTGGATCTCAGCATTTTCCCAGACTTGTGCACAACTGACTTTCTCTCACAATAAATACCATAGACGCCAATACATTCCACAATAATCTCTATATTATATGCCATTGTTCACTTAGCGTATCATATGTGTGTGACACATTTTATTTCTTAAACAGCAATGGGTCAGTGTAGCTAGACTACCTGACAGACATATCTAGACAGACAAATTCTTGGCTATTTCTATTATTAATTATTTCAATATTCAGAAATACATTTAAATTAGTTTGGTTTTTTTTGTCAGATTTTAGCACTTTGAAATCATATTGATAAGTTATCAAATGGTTGAATAAATGGACAGATTCATAGAAGTATCATTTTTTTGTGTTGCTATGAAAGTAAACCAAACAAGATTTAAGGTTAAGAGATCTCCGGGAAGATTTACCAAACGCGGATCTTCAGGCTCTTTATATGCGGTTTGTAATCCAACCGATATTCCAAAAGTCAGATGTTTTGAAACTGTAAAGTTTAAAGCCACCTCCTGATTTTCATACATTCAGGGAATACAAACCTCCCTGTATATTAAGCGACAGCTTTCCAAAATGCATGGCTAACCACTCATTTTTAGTACAAAAACATAGTTGTGGTTTAGACAGACAAAATAGCTCAAGACACCTTTTATTTGAATTACCTTGCCTGTTAAAGCTCGTAAAAATAAATACATAGGGGACAGGATGTACTAAAAAGGGAAATACGGTAAAATCCCCGAAAATGCAGTTTTTTCGGAGATTTTACAGCATACCCCATATGTACAAAGCACCTTCAGGTGGTGTTACCCAATAGGAGTCCATGGGCTCCCCCTGAGTGGGATCCAACCGGATCTCTCCCATCACCCCCTGCAGCCCACGTCCTTCTGCACATTCGCAGAAGGATGCCAGAGGGACTTCTGGGTGTTAAACGCGGAAGTCCCTCTAGCTGGGGGCATCGCAAGGGACAGCTCTTATTGGGAGAGCTGGCCTTTGCGATATTATAGGTACATACCATGGTAATTAAGATACGTGTTGGTATTTTGATGCCTACCTTAAGTCCCTTGTCGGGCTTCCCCGACAGGATTTAGGCCGCTTGTCTCATAGCTACATCTTGCACTGGGCTCTGATAGACCAAAGTGGTAACACCAGATGTTTCTTATCAAGGCTATGTATGCGGTTTGATACAACCTTTATACAGGGACACGTTATGGAAGGTACCATCTCCCTCTGGGCCCCCTGCCCTCCCACAGTGTATATGTAGTGAATACGTTTGTGCCAGAGCCTACTGTGCATGTGCATTTTTACAGTGATTTTGCTACTGTGCATGTGCCAGCACCACTTTAGTAGAGATGCAGCCACAAGGTAAGTATATTGAATAGGTACAAGGTGTGCGATGTGAGTCCTCCGATACTCAGGTGCCAGTGGCTGAATGTGGTTTGGAGGTTTGCAAACTGCAACACATTGGATTTGATTTAAGTTTTCAGCCTCCAAACTACATGAGATTTGGAACTAAAAACTGTATCTGATGTGTGATGGTCTGCAAACCATGCCACAAACTCCCCTTTGGTATTTAAAATCCCTCATCTTAATGGATAAACATTATTTATTTTAATTTTTTTTACCAATTCTAAATTTTAAAAAATAGCAGTAAGTATGTCATGTGTTAATGTTCATGATCTATGTTTGTAAAAGGTTTAACCAGTAATACAAGTAATGTCGCTGTAGAGGGTGCAATCGCTAGGGGGCTTGGTGCCTAGGTTCTGCACTTCTGAGTATGTGTGGAGATTTGCAATTGCTCAGTGAATCCATGATTTTTGGGACCTCAGCAAAGTGGAACGGCAACAAGTCCCTCATTAAAATAGGGCTTTGGGGTCCAGCTATGCAATCTCCTGTCTCTCCTGGAAGTTATCACAGTTTAAAAAGGGATGTAGTCATAGAGACGGCGTGCAGGATGCCTGGTGGTCAGAATGTCCCTGACACCTGTCCGAATCCTGGTGCTGGCATCCTGATGGTGAGTAGTGGGATTGGGGGGAGGGTTAGGGGTAGGGTTAGGCACTAAGGGGATGGTTGGTGTAAGGCACTAGGTGGGGGGTTAGATTTAGGCAGTGGGGGGGGAGATTAGGTTTAGGCACTGGAGGGAGGGTTAGATTTATGGTGCGGGAGGGAGGGTTAGGGGTTGGGGTAAGAGTAGGGTTAGGATACCTACTGACAGGTGTTGGTATCATTACCGTGTCAAGATGCCGCCGTCTGGATTCTGACGGCTGGGATCCCAAACACCAGAATCCCATACCAAACCCCTTAAAAATACAGATAAGAGACTTTTAATACATTTTTAACATGTGTTTGACTTTGGTCAGAACACCAGTTGCAATCATTTATTGCCTTCTTTGCAACTTTGTGCTAAAGATTTTGAAGCTTAGAACTACATAAATACTTTTAGATCTTTAGTGTGGAGGCAGTGGCCAGTCCACTTGTATCGCTATGAAAGACTGGACAGCGTTGCATGTTACACGGACAGTGTCATGATGAAAAAGGAGATGAATGGAAGAAAGAAAGATCCACAGACTGAAGGTTAGATAATGAAAGTAGCAGGGTACCCCAATGGTACAAAGAAGTAACATACACTAAGGGCCTAATTCAGAGATGTAGATTTCCAATGTTTTGGACAATGAGCAAATCTCCAAAATCTCCAATGATTGTGCATGTGCAGAAAGAGCCCCGCAATCTCGTTCGCAGACCTGCCCCCCACCCATGGGCATTTCTAGAGAGGAGGGGGCCGTATGCAGTCTCTGACATGGGCTCCCTCCTCTCCGCCCAGCGGCCGGCAGCGCACTGAGCTGTGCACGGCCAGTGCCGGAGTTATAGACTCTGGGCACTAGAGTGTGCCCAGAGTCTATAGTGTATGCACAAGTAACTGGGAAATGGCCTTGGCGACCATGTTCCTTGTACTGCGCATGCGCAAACGATGGGAAAATGGCCGCCGCGGACATTTTCCAGTCGTTGTACAGTGACGGACGCCCGCACCGGCGTGGGACTTCGGAGAGGTAAGTAATATTATGGGTGCAGGGTGTGCGGTGCGGGGCCCCCCTGGACCCAGGGGCCCGTGTTGCCCGCACACCCTGCACCCATTATAGATACGCCCCTGCCCCCACCCATTCCGTAGCATGACTAACATGCTGCAGCATTTGGGGGCAGAGCGGGGGCGTGGCTGGCCACATTCCTGGAAATAGGGGTCTGTCGCTGCCATTTTCTGGGAGGGACAAGGCCTGAGTCTGCGTCAGTGGACACAGATTTCCTGGCCTCGCTAGTGACCAGGACCCGGTCAGGCTGCGGTAAGCTTTAACTTCCAGCCTGGTCACAGGAGCAGCCATCGTAAACGACCTTGGTTGCAGCGCTGGGATCGCAGATGCAGTAAGCAGGTGTCTTTTTCCTACAGACATCACCTGCTGCATTTGCATTTTAGAAGGACGAAATCGCACAGCCTCTTGTGTGCGGCTCTGCAATTACACCCATCTCTGAATTAGGCCCCAAGTCCTGTTGCCAATCTGTAGTATGTTGATTTTGGTGTGAAATGCACCAAAGTTGTTGGAATTGTTTCTCATTTCTCTTTCCAGGAAATGAATGTTATAAGGTCTCCTTGCATGCACTTCATGTCTGAGAAATGTCCTGTTCTTCAATATCGAGTCTGGGGTCTGTCATAATCTGTCTAGAAACCTTCATCTTTCATGGTTAATTTTGAAGTATGTTTCAGATCACCTACTTTCAGTTCGTACACTGACTATGAAATATAAGCTTCTAGGATTTGTTGTTAATTAGTTGAATCCATACTTTCTTCCTTTTATCTTTGCAGTATTCCCTTTGCCACCGCTCTCCATATGACCCCAAAATACAGATCCACACAGAGCTTTATAGCCGGCAAGGGGTTCTTTCATTCAAACCATTTACAATTTCTAAAGTACTCAATTCCATTTCATGTGTACAAGTAAATTTACCCCCCAATATACATTATAGACTTTTTGTTTTGCACACAGATGGGCTCAACACCCCAATTGTAAGCAGGAAGAGGATCATGCATGAAAGCACATATTTACATGCAGATGTGCAGTCAGACGTACAGTTATACAGCACTAGCATATGCACCAGGTTTTCACTACGAGAAAGAAAGTGTGTATACGACATCTATGCCCCACAAAAGCATAGGGAGAGCACATATTATTATTATCCTTTATTTATATGGCGCCACAAGGGTTCCGTAGCGAATTACATAGTACATAAACAAATAAGCACACAAGAAAACAGATATTAACATTACAAACAATGCAGGACAGATACATGATTTATACATTGCTGCATAACACTTAGATAAGCAGCATGGTGTCTGTAACCTAGAGTTGGGTGCTGTTGTAAATTAGAGTATAATTAAGTGAAGGAGAAGCACAGGAGGAAAGAGGGCCCTGCTCGTGAGAGCTTACATTCTAAAGGGGAGGGGCAGACAAACATGGGTGACAGATTGGCTGAATACAAGGGTTACAGTAGTCTAACATCTATGGAAAGGTTAGTCTAAACTTAGGGGAAAAAAAATATGAGTACAGCAAAATTGCACCAAGCCTCATGATTGGGGGCCACAGCCAAGGATCATTTGAGAGGTCATCTTGCTGCGTGGTTTGATAAGGTATAGTTGGAGTGGATAAGCAGATTGCATGGGGAGATCACGAGGGATGCGGGCAGCATTGGAGATCCAGGTGCAGGCACAATCCATAGGCATGTTGGAAGTGTGGTGGTAGATAAAAACAGTCCTTAATAGCAGGATTTGCTGATCTGTTAAATGCTCCTTCTGTTCTCCTCCTGTTTAACTCCTGAATAACTCCAGCTTTAACTTAAATGTTCTATTGACACTTTAAACAAGGCACTTCAAATCTAGGCTGTGATGTTATAGCAGCCCCGGCTATGGCAGCCTAGTAGTGACAAATAAGTATGAATCAAGCCAGGTGTCCACAATGATTCCACCCCCACCCCCTAAGACCCTCCTCATACAACAAAGGGTCAGCAGTAAAATAAACAAATGGTGAGAGGACTATATACCAACATAGATGCAGAGTAATTTCCTGCCTTGATATAGATTTTAAAATAATGTAAAATGCAGTCTTATCAATATGCTGGGTGCAGTAGTAGTGAATTACCTAGCAGATTTAAATGGCTGTGCAAATAAAAACCAAAGCAGCAATATGCTGGGTGCAGTAGTAGTGAATTACCTAGCAGATTTAAATGGCTGTGCAAATAAAAACCAAAGCAGCAATATGCTGGGTGCAGTAGTAGTGAATTACCTGTGGATGATAAGAGATGAAAAATCACATCACAGTTCCTTCCAGGTTCTAGTATAGTAAGTAATAACTCCTGAATAACTCCAGCTTTAACTTAAATGTTCTATTGACACTTTAAACTAGGCACTTCAAATATAGGCTCTGATGTTGCACATAAGCAGTATAGATGAGGATTGACAGTGTTAGTAGTAACTGTTGCATTACCCTATTTGCACACAATACAATAATGTAATGACATGTCATATACACGGGAGGTAGTTAAATTGCCGATCATAGGATTACCGGCTGATGAAATCCCGGTGCCAGAATCCCAAACTGTGGACAGGACACCGGCACGAAAATCCTGACACGAGGGGGCATGCTGACGCCGATAGCCGGCATCCCGATGGTGCCCTTAGCTGTTAGCCATGGGGGGGGGGTAGGTTTAGGCACCCTGGGGGGTTTAGCTTTAGGCTGCAGGAGCGGGGAGGTTAGGGTTAGACTATGGACAGGGGGAGTTAGGGTTAGGCACCACCGGGGGGGTTTGGCACTAAGGGGGCAGGGTTATTTTTAGGCTCTAGGGGGGAGGGTTAGGCCTAAAGGGTTAGGGTGTGGGGTAGGGAGGGTTATGGTGCAGAACAGGAGGGTTAGGGGGTGAAGGAGGGAAGGTTAGGGTACTTACGTGTCCCCTGTTGGGATTCTCAGCACTTGGATGCTGCTGTCGGTCTTTTGACAGCCGGCATCCTGAGTGCAGGGTTCTCATCCCCAACTCATATACACAACAGAGACTCCTGGCAGGTATTACTAAATTTCAAAGTGATGTACTGTGTATCTGTGAACAATTACTCCAGTGGCAACAGAAAACTTTTTGACAGGTTGCTTGCTGCAGTCTGCAGGTTCTGATTATTAGATGTGACCTGTGTGACTCAGTTTCATGTGTCTTGCATTTTAACACCCTTACATGATTATATTTCTCTCAAATGAAGCATGTTACACTTTTGTTTCATAAATGTACTATTGGGTTCAGATCTGGTGACTGAAAAGACATGGTATATGGGTAATATTGATGTCATGCTCATCAAACCATTGGGCAACCACAAACCTCACATGCATTATGGAAAGGAGTATTGTTATTCTGGAAGATGCCCGTCTCCATCAGGATAGAAATTCTGCACCTTGGAGTAAAGAGGATTATTAAAGAGTTATTAGCAATGACCTTACCTTGAAATGAAATAACTGCACCCAATCTGAGTCTGGAAAATGTGCGCCACAACATTATAGAACCACCAGAACCCATCACTATATTCAAGGCTGTAGAGCATAAGTTGGCACCACACATGTATTCATCCATTGGTTGATCATGGTGAAGGATGTAATTCATCTGACCATATCACCTTCCACCACTGCCATATTGCCTTCCCTCTTTCCACCACTGTCAGGTGCTTATGCCCATCTATGATATCCTGCCCTGGGAAGTTCTCCCCAGACCACTTCTCACTAAGCTGCCTGCTTGTGCTACAGGCTGACATTTGCAGTCAATTGATCTGGAGTTCCTCACCTGTTTTTGCACATCACATTAATGCCCAGGTATCACAATCTTGGAGTAAGTACTGCCCACTGCTCCTCTTTGCTGATTATGCTTTTTCCTCAGCGATCAAGGTTCAGGGGTTCAATTCCAACCAGGGCCCTATCTGTTTGGGATATCTGTGTGGGATTTGCATGTTTTCTCTGTGTTTTGTATAGGTTGGTTCTACAGTTTCCTTCCACACTATTATATATGTGTATGTGTATTATATATGTGCATGTGATTACATTGATACTATATATAAGAAACTATAGTAGCAGTAGTAGTAGTAGTAGTAGTAGTAGTAGTAGTAGCAGCAGCAGCAGTGGTAGTAGTAGTAGTAGTAGTAGTAGTAGTAGTAGTAATAGTAGTAGTAGTAGTAAAAGTAGTACAGGTTGAGTCTCCCATATCCAAAATGCTTGGGACCAGGGGTATTTTGGATAACGGAATACTCTGTATTTTGGAATATTTGCATATCATAATGAAATATCTTGGGAATGGGACCCCAATATACACACAGAATGTATGTATGTGTTATATACACCTTATACACACAGCCTGCAGGTCATTTTATACAATATTTTTAATAATTTGTGCCTTAGACAAAGTTTGTGCACATTAAACCATCAAAAATCATAGGTTTCATTATCTCAGTCATGCCAAAATTATTCTGTATTTCGGACTATTCCATATTTTGGAATATTTGGTAATGGGAGACTCAACCTGTAGTAGTAGTAGTAAAAGTAGCTGCAGTAGTAGTAGTAGTAATAGTAACAGTAGAAATAGAAGCAGTAGTAGTGGTAGTAGTAGTAGTAGTAGTAGTAGTAACAGTAGAAATAGAAGCAATAGTAGTGGTAGTAGTAGTAGTAGAAATAGCAACAGTAGAAATAGTAGCAGTAGCAGTAGTAGTAGTAATATTAACAGTAGTAGTAACAATAGTAGTAGTAGCAATAGTAACAGTAGAAATAGTAGCAGTAGTCAGGGGCGTGAGAGGGGGGGTAGCGGGTACAGATTACCCGGGCCCAGGCTTGCTGAGGGGCCCGGCGGGGGCCCGGTCTGACGCTGCCCCCCCTCCCTCACAGCAGCCCAGCACACAGCGTGTGCTGAGATGCAGTTACAGACTGCTCGTGGCTGCTGAGCAGCAGCCACAGCAGTCTCCTATGCCTGTGCGGTTGAGCGATCACACTGATCGCACCCCCCTGGCTTTGCACTGGGCTGAGGGGGCTTAAAATCCCCCTCCTCGGCACGCAAATCTTTTTTATTTCTTTTTTTTGGCAAGGCCACGCCTCCCGAGATTAGGAGACGCCCCCTATTACCGGGGCCCGCCTTGGCTCTTGGCGGCCCTGGCAGTAGTAGCAGCAGTAGTAATAGTAACAGTAGTAGTAATAGTAGTAGTAGTAGTAGCAGCAGTAGTAATAGTAACAGTAGTAGTAATAGTTGTAGTAGAAGTAGTAGTAGTAATAGTAGCAGTATTAGTAGTAATAGTAGCAGTAGTAGCAGCAGTAGTAATAGTAGTAGTATTAATAGTAACAGTAGTAGTAATAGTTGTAGTAGTAGTTGTAGTAGTAGTAGTATTAGTAGTAGAAGAAGTAGTAGTAGTAATAGTACCAGTAGTTGCGGTAACAGTATTAGCAACATTAACAGTAGTAGTAGCAGCAGTAGTAATAGTAGTAATAATAACAGTAGTAGTAATAGTAGTAACAGTATTAGCAGCAGTAGTAACAGTAGTAGTAGAAGTAGTAGAAGCAGCAGCAGTAGTAGTAGTAGCAGTAGTAATAGTAGTAATAGTAACAGTAGTAGTAATAGTAGTAACAGTAGTAGCAGCAGTAGTAGTAACAGTAGTAGTAGAAGTAGTAGCAGCAGTAGTAGTAGTAGTAGCAGCAGTGGTAGTAGTAGCAGTAGTAGTAGTAGTAGTTGTAGCAGTAGCAGCAGTAGTAGTAGTAGTAATAGTAACAGTGGTAGTAATAGCAGTAACAGTAGTAGCAGCAGTAGTAGTAATAATAGTAGTAGCAGTAATAGTAACAGTAGTAGTAATAGTTGTAACAGTAGTAGCAGCAACAGTAGTAGTAGTAGAAGTAGTAGTAGTAATAATAATTGAAGTCAATTATGTATCAATTAATAATATTGATGTACACAAAATAATTTATTATCTGTACTAATATATGCAGAACATTGTGTCAGTGGCTTCACTGGCCATGGTGACACCTGGTGCAGCTGGCAGAAATCCTTGCAGTGTTGCTGCTCGGTGACACCATCCAAGGGAGTGGCACAAAAATAGCAGAGTAGTGCTGATATTTTGGTGTCACCACATCGTATGGTGTCTCCAGGTACAGCCCGCACCCTCCTAGTGACGCCAGAGCATTGTGTCTGTCTGTTTGTTCCAAGTTGGTGCAAAACTACTGAACCAATTTTCATGAAAACTGCATCAATTTGTAGTGAAAACACTTAGAAATAATTTGCATTTTGTTTAATTTTGATCCGTCAAATTAAAGCTGAGCAACAACAAAAGCAAAATGTATTGTCATCATCAATGAAAGTGATAGGTGTGGCACAGGGGTGTTTCTAGAGAGGAGGGGCAGTCTCCAACACGGGCCCTCTCCTCTCCGCCCTGCGGCCGGCAGCGCACTGAGCTGTGCGCTGCCAGCACTGGAGTTATAGATTCTGAGCACTAGTGTGTGCCCAGAGTCTATAGTGTATGCACAGGATACCGATTTTTGAAATCCGAACCCCCCCGAGCCCCCCGATCCGAGGCCGATCCGAGTCAGGCTCGACTTTTCCCGCCTGACTCGGATCTGAAATCGAGGCAAAACGTCATCATCCCGCCTTCCGGGTCTCGCGGGTTTTGGATCCTATATAAGGTACCCGCGTCGGCGCCATTTTCTCACTCGGCTGTGGACAGTGAAGAGGGAGGGTGGGAGTTAGGGCTGGCTGGGCTGTGTAGTGTAGTGTAGTGTAGTGCAGTGTAGTGTTGTGCTGTGCTGTGCTGTGCTGTGCTGTGCTGCGCTGTGCTGCTATTGTCCATAGGGGCTGTGTCCACTACTTCAAAGTCCATAGGGGCTGACTGGACTGTGTTGTGCAGTCAGTTGTCCATAGGGGCTGTGTCCACTCCAAAGTCCTGTGCAGTGTCCCAGTCCTAAAGGGGTGCTGTAGTGTTGTCCAGGGGGTGCTCTGTCCGTCAGGGGTGCTCCCCCCAAGTGCAAAAAAATATATATATATTTTCTGTGTTTGTGAATTGTGTGAGCAGTAGTCGCACGTGCATCAACAAAGTAGTGCCAAGCGTGCGCTTGTGTCATAAGTAAAGGGCCAGCTGGCTTGACCGTTAAAGGGTGCTGTAACCCCCAAAGTACACTCCAAACAAAATAAAAAAATATATTTTTTTGTGTTTGTGAATTGTGTGCGCAGTAGCCGCACGTGCATCAACAAAGTAGTGCCAAGCGTGCGCCTGTGTCCCATAAATAAAGGGCCGGCTGGATTGACCGCTAAAGGGTGCTGTAACCCCCAAAAGGCACTCCAAACAAAATAAAAAAATATATTTTTGTGTGTTTGTGAATTGTGTGCGCAGTAGCCGCACGTGCATCAACAAAGTAGTGCCAAGCGTGCGCCTGTGTCCCATAAATAAAGGGCCGGCTGGATTGACCGCTAAAGGGTGCTGTAACCCCCAAAGGGCACTCCAAACAAAATAAAAAAATATATTTTTTGTGTTTGTGAATTGTGTGCGCAGTAGCCGCACGTGCATCAACAAAGTAGTGCCAAGCGTGCGCCTGTGTCCCATAAATAAAGGGCCGGCTGGATTGACCACTAAAGGGTGCTGTAACCACCAAAGGGCACTCCAAACAAAATAAAAAAAAAAATTTTTTTGTGTTTGTGAATTGTGTGCGCAGTAGCCGCAAGTGCATCAACAAAGTAGTGCCAAGCATGCGCCGGTGTCCCATAAATAAAGGGCCGGCTGGATTGACCGCTAAAGGGTGCTGTAACCCCCAAAGGGCACTCCAAACAAAATAAAAAAATATTTTTTTTTGTGTTTGTGAATTGTGTACGCAGAAGCCGCTCGTGCATCAACAAAGTAGTGCCAAGTGTGTTTGTGTTTTTGTGTTTGTGAATTGTGTGCGCAGTAGCCTGCGCCTGTGTCCCATAAGTAAAGGGCCGGCTGACTCATTTCTTAAAGGGTGGTGTAACCCACAAAGTGCACTAATTTCCAACAAAAATAAAAAATTATTTACTGTGGTTGTGTGCGACTTAGCCGCACGTATATATCAATATAACATAAATGGAGGACCAAACTTTCTCCGATAAAAATAAAATAGGGAAAGATCAAGAACCACTTCCTCCTAGTGCTGAAGCTGCTGCCACTAGTCATGACATAGACGATAACATGCCATCAACATCGTATGCCAAGGCCGATGCCCAATGTCATAGTAGAGGGCACATACAATCCCAAATGACAAAGTTCAGGAAAATGACCTTGAAAAAAACATTTAAATCATCTGAAGAGAAAAGTAAACTTGCCAATATGCCATTTACGACACGGAGTGGCAAGGAATAGCTAAGGTCTTTCCCTATGTTCATGACTAGTGGTTCAGCTTCACATGACGATGGAAGCCCTCCTCCCACTAAAAAAATCAAACGAGTTAAGCTGGCAAAAGCACAGCGAAGAACTGTGCGTTATAAGAAGATATCACAAATCCCCAAGGAGAGTCCAAGTGTGGTGGCGGCTGCGATGCCTGACCTTCCCAGCACTGGACGGGAAGAGGTGGCTCTTTCCACCATTTAAACGCCCCCTGCAAGTGCTGAAAGGAGCACCCACAGTCCACTTGCTGATATGCAAATTGAAGATGTCACTGTTGAAGTACAACAGGATGAGGATACTGGTGTAGCTGGCGCTGAGGAGGAAGTTGGCGAGGAGGATTCTGATGGTGATGTGGTTTGTTTAAATCAGGCTCCGGGGGAGACAGTTGTTGTCCGTGGGATGAAAAAGCCCATCACGGTCATGCCTGGGCAGAAGACCAAACATTCCACCTCTTTGGTCTGGCAATATTTCTATCCAAATCCGGACAACAACTGTCTTGCCATATGTACCATATGTAAAGGTGAAATAAGTAGGGTAGGGACGTTAACCACCTAGGAACATCCTCCCTTATACGGCACCTGCAGCGCGTTCATAAAAAGTTACTGTCAAGTTCAGAAACTTTGGCTAAGACTGTAAGCAGTCCAGGGACACCTAAATCCCGTTGTCCTGTTGTATCCAAGCACCTGCAAACCACACCGTCAACTCCCTCCTCGTCAATTTCTTCCTTAGTCAGGATCGGAAGTAGTCCTGCAGGCCATGTCACTGGCATGACTGACTCTCCTATCCGGGATTCCTCCAGAGGATCCTGCATTGATACGCCTACTGCTGCCGCTGCTGCTGTTGCTGCTGCTGGGAGTTGTTCATCATCCCAGAGAGGAAGTAGGAACACCACTACTTTTACTAAACAATTGACCCTCCAACAGTCCTTAGCGAGGAGGAGGAAGTACGACAGCAGTCATCCTGAAGCAAAATGTATAACTGAGGCCTTGACTGCTATGTTGGTGTTAGATGTGCGTCCGGTATCCGCCATTAGTGCAGTGGGATTTAGACAATTGATGGAGGTAGTGTGTCCCCGGTTCCAAATCCCGTCTAGATTCCACTTCACTTCGCAGCAACAGCAGCAGCGTCACCAGTAGCAGCATCTCAGAAACGCCAGCTCGTTCCAAGGCAGGCTACGCTGTGTATCACCGGTTTCAGTAAGAGGCACACCACCAACAACCTCTTAGAGAAACTGAGGGAAATCATCGCCCAGTGGCTTACCCCACTTAGACTCTCCTGGGGATTTGTGATATCTGACAACGCCACCAATATTGTGCGGGCATTACATCTGGACAAATTCCAGCACGTCCCATGTTTTGCTCACACAATAAACTTGGTGGTGCAGAATTTTCTGAAAAGCGACAGGGGCGTGCAGGAGGCGCTTTGGGTGGCCCGAAAAATTTCTGGCCACTTTTGCCATTCAGCGACTGCGTGCCGAAGACTGGAGCGCCAGCAAACACTCTTGAACCTGCCCCGCCATCACCTGAAGCAAGAGGTTGTGACGGTGTTGGAACTCAACCCTCTGTATGCTTCAGAGGATGGAGGAGCAGCAAAAGGCCAATCAAGCCTATACATCCACCTATGACATAGCAAAGGAGGGGGTATGCACCTGACTCAAGCGCAGTGGAGAATGATTTCCGTGTTGTGCAAGGTTCTCCAGCCCTTTGAACTTGCCACACATGAAGTCAGTTCAGACACTGCCAGCTTGAGTCAGGTCATTCCCCTCATCAGGCTTTTGCAGAAGCAGCTGGAGAAAGTGAAGGAGGAGCTAAGACGGATCGATTCCGCTCGGCATGTGGGACTTGTGGATGAAGCCCTTCATTCGCTTTGCCAGGATTCCAGGGTGGTCAATCTGTTGAAATCAGACCACTACATTTTGGCCACCGTGCTCGATCCTAGGTTTAAAGCCTATGTGGTGTCTCTCTTTCTGGCCGACACAAGCCTGCAGAGGTGCAAAGGCCTGCTGGTGAAAACACTGTCAGCTGAAGCGGAACGTGACACGTCAACAGCTCCTTCTTCATTTTCTCCCGCAACTGGGACTGCCAGGAAAAAAGTTAGGTATCCTAAGCAACCCGCTGGCAGTGATGCAGGGCAGGCAGGACCAAGTTTGGACATCTGGTCCGGACAGAAGGACCTGGCAACAATTTCTGACATGTCTACTGTCACTGCATATGATACTGTCACCATTGACAGAATGGTGGAGGATTACATCGGTGACAGCATCCAAGTAGGCATGTCAGACAGTCCGTACCTGTACTGGCAGGAAAAAGAGGCAATTTGGAGGCCCCTGTACAAACTGGCTCTATTTTACCTGAGTTGCCCCCCTCCAGTGTGTACTCCGAAAGAGTGTTTAGTGCAGCCGGGAACCTTGTCAGCGAAAGGCGTAGGAGGTTGCTTCCACAAAATGTGGAGAAGATAATGTTCATCAAAATGAATTATCAACTCTTCAAGGGAGACCAACCTCTAGAACGTACAGAGAGACCTGTGGTGGTGGATTCCAGCGGGGACGAGTTAATTCTCTGTGAGGATGAGGATGTACAGAACACTGAAGAGGGTGAGGAATCGGTGGATGAGGAGGATGAGGATGACATCTTGCCTCCGTAGAGCCAGTTTGTGCAGGGACAGATTAATTGCCAGCTTGTTTTGTGGGGGCCCAAACGAACCAATCATTTCAGCCACAGTCGTGTGGCAGACCCTGGCGCTGAAATGTTTGGTTTGTTAAAGTGTGCATGTCCTGTTTCTACAACATAAGGGTGGGTGGGAGGGCCCAAGGACAATTCAATCTTGCACCTCTATTTTTTTCTTTGCATTTGCATTATGTACAGTTTGGGGCCTAGTTTTTCAAACTGCCATCCTGTCTGCCACTGCAGTGCCACTCCTAGATGGGCCACGTGTTTGTACCGCCCACTCGTATCGCTTAGCATAGTCATCCAGCTACCTCGGTGCAACCTTTTGGACATAAAAACACTATTGTGAGGTGTGAGGTGTTCAGAATAGACTGGAAATGAGTGGAAATTAAGGTTATTGAGGCATAGGAGCAGAAAAACCCACAAATTCTGTGATTTTAGCTGTTTTTATGGTTTTTTAAAAAAAAAAATACAGATCCAAAACACAAAACCCAGAACCCAAAACACGGAAGGGTGGTTTTGGCAAAACCAATCCAGATCCAAAACACGAAGAAAGATCCAAATCCAAAACCAAAACACAAAACACGAAAAGTGGCCGGTACACACCCCTAATAGTGGAGGCACCGGTCACAGGGCTATTATCATCTGCTGCAGCAAAGATCCAAAGCGAAATCAATATCATGTCCATTTACATAGATAGACAAAAAATAAATAAATGCATTGCAGCGTATATATATATATATATATATATATATAGCTAATGTACAAATGATGATAATAGTCTAGACAGTCATTAGATACCCATGCAGCTACATCAAAGCTACTGTGTAGCAGTAATGTCTCATAGGCTGACACACACTACTTAACACTTCCTATGAAATATTCCCAGATATTTGAATGACTGGACTTCAGGCTATCATTGCCCAAACAGAACGATGGCTGCTACTGTATTAGGACTGCGGCAAGATATGGGCTCATTAGCTGCTTGAGTGTCTGAGTTCCCAGCATGGAGTGGAATATAACTACTGTATACAGTTGTGTGGGACTCAGTCACTCAGTAGTGTGTTAGGAGCTTATGACAACACTTTAAGCTTTCACCTTTCCAGATACTCACAGTATCAGCAACAGTATATCCCTACGTCCCATCCCAAACAGCATTACATAACATTACCTAAATCATCATCTCAGTCAGTATTTTGCCTGTCACTGTGTTGTATTGCTCATTTACATATTATATTGCGTTTGATAGCTATAACGACCGTGGCCTCTACCTTTGATCCTCATAGTTTATGGGGCATCTGTATTTTGTCTTAAACGACTGGAGGCAAAAATTACATTTTATTTTATTTTTTTGTTCATGATGAGTTTCCTTATGTAATTGGAGTAGATGGAAATTAAATGCAGTATCACAGCTGGGTGAGGGAACAATTAAAGTGCACAGCCAGGGGTCCAAGCTGTGCTCAGGCACATTCACAAAACCTCACTGTGTGCTGAAATGCTAGAACCTGTTTTAAAAACACAATGGAGCCTCTTCAAACGCTGCCTTTAAGTGGATCACTAACCCCTCCTATTCCGCACAATAATTAGAAAAGTTCGTGTATTGCCTGGCTATGCCACATTGCTAAATGCTTCAGTAAATATTGATGGCATTGATAATGTTGCCTATAATTAAAAAAAATATACAGATTTTGGTCTCAGCTATGCACTCATGATGTTCTGCATAGTAGTGTGTGTCCTTTTGTAGTCATCCCCAGCTCAGGGCTGATTTAGGTAACTATTAGTTAATCTTGTTTAATAGACTGTCAAGACATATTAAAATTTCAGTGGCGTGTTTTGCCTTTTGGGGACAGGGTCCTGACCAGCAAATATGAAACTATATTGTTCTCTTTCCTCCAAAATATCAATACACCGTATCATGTTTTTAGATTGACTAAGTATTCCCACATGTTGCATCAATAATTAAAATTTTATTGACATTTTGGCTGGGCTCCTAAAGATGAATATCATTCAGCTGCTAAACAATCAATAGGTTTGAAGATTTTTTTGCATTATAATTTTTTATTATTCTCTTAGAAGATGAGAGAGAGAGAGACAGAGAGAGAGACAGAGAGAGAGAGAGAGAGAGAGAGAGAGAGAGAGAGAGAGGCAGAGAATTTACTAAGATGGGAGTTCTATTAGAAAGTGATGTGTGTTGCCCATAGCAACTTATCAGATTCTACTTCTCATTTATCGAGAGAGAGAGTATGAATCAGACTTGTGATGTGTGTAGGGGACAGACTGTTAGACAGAGGGGGATCAGTACCTGTTGTCTCGATGCTATAATAACCTACAGAGTACAGGACTGCATTGCAAAGAGGCGTGCCGAGTTTAATTCGAACTTGCTGAAAACATGGTTTTAAAATAATTGTTCATGTCCAGAAAAGATTACCAATATAAAACACACATTGGGCAAAGTTATTTACTAACTATGAAATAGTATTTGTCCCTCGCCTTACATGTTAATATTAGCAACCTTTAATTGCTTTGCATTTATATATAAACGAGGGAGTTTGGCAGATGTATTTGAGAATAAACATGACAATGATGGGTCATAGCCCCATATAGATTTTGTATTTAGGACAATCGTGGTGCTGGAGTACTGTAACCCACACTGTTTGTGTATTATCTATCTATCTATCTATCTATCTATCTATCTATCTACCATCTGATCTATCTCTCTCTCCCCTCACACATACAACTATTATTGAACCTGATTCTTTTACGTTAATTATAGTTACATTTCATAGGGACACAAGAAATAAAATGCAATGGGAATCGGCATGTGGAATTGATAAGCCCCCTCCGTGGCATGTGTTACTGCTTTGTGTTACACAAACATGAAAGTGTGGATGGACATATATTGACCTTTCAATACAGACTGGGGACGTGTCCTCGTTAGACCAAATTCCCACCATTTGTCATCAGCTTGGCACCTTTGGGTGCAATAAATGGACGATATTGTGTATTTACCGTTAGGGTGATCTGACATGATGCACTGATGAGGAATATCACCTGCAGGGCCAATGTAGGACTTATAAAAAAATAAATATTGTCTGGTACAAACTTAACAATTCACAACATGTTACAGGAGTATTAGTAATACATATATAATCCCATGTACAGTTACACTTGCTCTATATTGGTATGCATAAAAATATTCACCGATTTCATTTTAATAGAGAATTCTCTAATTATCACTGTGCAGAATGACATTTATGAGAATGGTATTATGTATAGATATTATTATACATTGAAATGAACCTATAAATTCTGCCATTGATCTCAGTCAGCTGAAGCTTTTTAGGCTGACAAAAGATGATTGTTTAGCAAGTCCGGGTTGTTCTGATACTGAAACCATTTCTATACTGATACTGTACTTCGGTCCATTTTATGTCAGTATAGAGTGATGTAATGTATCAAACTGTGCTGCTTAGAAAGAATAGACACATATTAGCCAGAATAACCCAGTAATCACTGAATATTGTTCACATGATAGTAGAAGGCAGAACTTCCCAAGGCAGCTGTACCGTTCTGCATGCTGACTGTACATTGGGTGTAGCACAGGTGCACTACTGGTGACACTAGCCTGGCCTCATTCACACCCGCTCCAGCCAAATCTGTATATCACACTCTGATGCTTTATTTCATGAGCCGTGACATTGTTTCATCATGCCTTTAATTCCCCCGGCAATAGTAACATGGAATTTAATTCACAATTCAGAGGTATCATTACATCAAATGTCTCTGAATCAGAAGAGCTATTCGTACAGATACTCTATGTATTGCATGCCATGGGTGCAAATCCTTCATTAATATGTACCATCCCTTTCTTGTCCCCTCTCCACCTATATTCTTTTTCTTTCTTTCTTTCTTTCTTTCTTTCTTTCTTTCTTTCTTTCTTTCTTTCTTTCTTTCTTTCTTTCTTTCTTTCTTTCTTTCTTTCTTTCTTTCTTTCTTATATATATATATATGTGTGTGTATGTGTATCTATATATATAAATATATATATATATATATATATATATATATTTAATGGGAGAGAGAGAAAGAGAGAGAGAGAGGCAGATAAATGTATGCGTATATATGATATCTATCTATATCTATCTGTCTGTCTGTCTGTCTGTCTGTCTGTCTGTCTATCTACTGCTCTCAGGACAAAAATCGTGTACACAAAATGACAGTGCACTCTAGTGATGCATCGGACACCTATATATGACGTGTCTCTGTTATGTACATTAGTGCAGCCTATAACCCTAATACATTGAGACGTTCTGTCACACCTACATGGAGACGGATTGTGTGATATGTTTGAACTCTAGAAAAAGAAAAACTAGTGTCAGATATTATACAGATTATCATAGTGATTTATAGGCCCTGTGATGTATCTATCTTACAGGTAGACTGTTGGAGCACAAACATGGAGTTAAAATACAGGAAACAGGTTAAAAAATAATT
Organism: Taudactylus pleione; assembly: GCA_031769625.1. Lineage (NCBI taxonomy): Eukaryota > Metazoa > Chordata > Amphibia > Anura > Myobatrachidae > Taudactylus > Taudactylus pleione. Next base: position 4,650,053 of record JAUIMM010000757.1, on the reverse strand, counting down.
ATTAAACAAAAAAAATGTATATAAGAAATTCTGAAAGTTCAGTATTGTGGTAAAAATGTATCCGCTTCTGTAACATATATGAAAACAACGGAAGTAAAATAACACTAATCTTTATTTACGCATAAACAAACTATCCAAAAAAAAAGCAACTATTTTTAGTTGCCAGTATTCCATCTATAATGTTTGAATGTATGCTATATGCTAGCATTCTTGCAATCATATTTCATTCACTGAGAAGCCAGGTGTTTATCTATAGGGACTGTGTAGCCCTATAAAATCAGACTTAAATCCCAAAGGGAGTTGGCAGTCTGTTTGAAATTAACACTAATTTAGCTGGTATATCAACAAACCCTTCAGATAACGCGTATCATTGTCAGTGGACACGCTGGATATCTCCAATGTTCCTACAAGTGGAATCATTCAGCCATCATTACAGGCTCTAAGGACCCAGTGACTGAGTTCCTCACCATAAATAAGGCACTTATTACACAGTGGACCATGTACTAATCACCTGTATTATTTATCTAAAATTCGTTTAAAAGGTAATAGCATAGGGTTAATTTAATTATTATTATTATTATTATTATTATTATTTGAAATAAATATGAGCTATACTCCTTCACAAATAAGGAGCATCACTTAGAATTATTCCTCTGAAGGCATTCATGTATTGTTAACTATTATTTACAATTAATAATAAAATGTTACATTTCATTCTATACAGATTTCCTCTGATGTATAGCTTGTTACTAGGTCCAGGTTCCTGGGGGAAGCTGTACATAGACTCTTTACTACATCTGTGTATTACATACATATTGGCGTTCTCCTTCATGCAGAGAACTGCAGCTCACAAACATTAAGCTTTTATGCTACGAAATCAACATAAATTCCCATAAACTCTATGCTGTAATACACCGTGTAGTTACCCACTTTATATTGTACTACTGGCAGCTGTGCAGTTCTAATATGTGTGAACTGCATTAACATCTATAAATCACTGTGCATAGAGATAAATAACACTGCAAGGAGCACGGTCTTTTATTGAAAAGAATACAATAATCTTCTTATAAGTCCTATGAACAAATTATATATATATAATCATAAATATTAAAATATTATACAAAATATGTATTGCCAATACATCACCGGCACAAAAAGACAAATATACGCAGACATTATATATAATGCATTATATATATATATTGCAGTAAGAGCAACAATTCAATTACATGTATGTTCTTTATAGTGAATTCCCTGAATTGAAAATTAAATTACTTTAAATAAAAGTGTAAAGATTTATTTTCTGCATATGTTGTGATCCTGCTAAGTTAATACAGAAAGGCAGAGTGACTGACAGGCAGACATACTGTAGAATAGATCTATGACTTGTGATTACATTTCCAAATGACTGCATTGGTATTTCAGCAGCCCATCAGGGGGACATCAGCCAGCGGTAGCATTTAGGAGTGGACCTGCAGGACCTATATACACCAGATATACTGTATACATATACACCATACCGCGTGTCTTTCAGCTCATGCTCCAAGCTTGCAGACCTCAGATCTGTCAGAGGGGACATTCCTCCCGGGTTCTTGTCATCCAGCACCCCTTTCAAAGGAACAATTGATTAGTCTCAGGGTGTCCCAGGCTGTGATCCGATACTCTCCCAAGGATCAAACGTTTGAGGTGCCAGGCCAGGCTGCCCCTGCAGCAGCATCAGCATTGATAAATAACAGTACATGGTAGGGCTCTGCAACCCTGTGCACGGTGCAGCACAGTGAGATTAGAGAGGGCCCATGGAAGCACTGTGAGTGCTGTGTGAGAAGGAGGGGCTCAGCCCCACTAGCAACTTACACATCTGTTCATTTCACGTGACAATTTAGGGGGGGGGGGCACTGTAACATCTGGTCAAAGTAAAAATCCCATCCAGGTACCTGTTAAACCTTTCACAGTCCAGGATCTTCTGTGCACCAAGTGAGCTGCACAGGGAGGGCATCCAACCCACTCACACTGCTGGGATGTCCTGTTACTGCCCTGTCACAGGTAACTGAGGGCTGCTTCAGCTGGTTAAAAAGTGAAATGTACAATGAAAACAGGCTGCCAAAGAGTATGAGAAGCAGATAAATACGATGTAGGAAGCATCCAAACTTCTCTCACATCTCAGCTACAATTAAATTGTAATTACAAAATTAAATTGCAACATTTATCATTCTTTACTCTATGGTGAAGGCTGATCATGGCTTTAATGTATGTGCACAAACTTTATATCAAATTTATGAATGTAATGATCTATCTATACGTAATATACATGCTCCAGATTGTTTGCAGTGACAAAGCAATATATTTTTGTAATTATATATATATATATATATATATATATATACACATATCTATATACATAAATATATTCATATTATATATATATATATATATATACACACATTTCTTCTATATACATAAATATACTCATACTATATATATAAACTATGTATATATATATATATATATATACACACATATCCATATACATGAATATATTATAATATATATATATATACATATTCATATATATAAATATATATATTTATGTATATCCATAAATATATTTATATATATATATATATATATATATATAATTTTCAGGTGCGGTTTTTCTAAATGGTTGAGTAGTAAAAAGGGGACTTTGTGCTAGTGATTGTAACCTGCTCCACCTTCATGTGACCTGCCAAATGCCCTGTCTCATTTTATAGACATCTGGAGATTCCAGGCATGCCTCAAACTCCAATTACACACCTTCTTCAAAGAATACGAGCTTTGATTTGCAGAGGACATTAAGAGGATTGAATCCGCAGAAACCGTTACTTGCCAATAGTTAATGCAATATAAATCCTATAAAAATGTTTACTACCCAGGCCATTTTGTTGTTCGTGAGATTAAAACGCAAAGCAATTAAAATAAGCCCAGACCCCACTTTTAAATAATGGCTTTCCTCATAGCTCTTATTGTTTACAGTATGTTCTGCTTAGTCTGAGCTACTTCAAAAGTTATCAGGCTCAGCACCTCCTTTAAATACAGCCTTGGAGGAGGTTATACATTGGTTTATTTCCCAAATATATTATCCTGCACTCCTGACTGGAGTATCTATAACGATAGATAGATAGATAGATAGATAGATAGATAGATAGATAGATAGATAGATAGATAGATAGATAGATAGATAGATAGATAGATAGATAGATAGATAGATAGACTATCACGTATGTACTGTAATATAGCTAAAGTATTTTTGTATTTAAAAAGTCTCTTTACATTGACTTATTGTTGTTTTAATCTATTTTTCACAGTAAACCAATCTTAGGACCATAAGGATTTCAAAGTACCATATAACTACAAGTCCCAGAAAGCCTCTGACTGGCTTTTGGATGCCTCCCTCTGACTGGCTGTTGGATGCCTGCCTCTGACTGGCTGTTGGATACCTGCCTCTGACTGGCTGTTGGATGCCTGCCTCTGACTGGCTGTTGGATGCCTGCCTTGAACTATTGAATACATTTCTGATTACTCTTTTATCGCGTCTAATTATTACATTGTGCTGGATAATGTGTGTTTTGTCACATCTGAGAACCTGCTGTACACTGCATTGCAGTGATGGCCATTCATATCTGTGGTTAATATGGTTAGAATGTCTCCTATCAGTAGTGTTTCCACCAGCAGGTCCTCTCTGTGTTGACCCACGCCACAGGTGAACCTCTGTAACTTCTGCAGACTAGCTTGGCGTTCCCCTAGCATTTGTTCTTTGCACGTTTGTTTTTCTTAAAATTACAGATGCAGGGAAACCGCCTGACATCATGGGAGTAGGACAAATGTTCACTTTCAAAGATTCCTGGGCAGGACTTCAAGTGAAATCATATGCTTAAGACGAATTTGATACTGGACTTACAGAAAATAGCTATTCCCACTTTGCCAAACCGAAGAATGTGCAAAATGCTCCACTTTTCCTACAGAATACCAAAAGGCTCCTTGAAATGCGGATTTTGCAGAGAGCTGAAGTCTTGGGTTGCAAAACATTGTGGCTTCATCAAAACAACAGAGTGACTTGGTGTAGCTGCATGCACGAATCTCTGGACCTTTATGGAGAAGCCCATAGCTTAAATGTAGGATATCAACTGCATTTCTCTATTTAGCTGTATCTTAAGCAAAGGTTCATTAATGAAGGAAGTATTGAAACTATATGGTTTCTGTAAGCATGTGCTTATATTATATTACATTATATGGTAACGAGCACTATTTTCCTGGATTTAAGCATAGATTGATTGTAGTACATATGTCAAAGCAATTCTATAACGTTTTATAGATAGGTAATAGAAAGATAGATAGATAGATAGATAGATAGATAGATAGATAGATAGATAGATAGATAGATAGATAGATAGATAGATAGATAGATATTACACAGAGTAGATGACTATGTGATTTTGAAAGCCTTGATTGCCAAGCAGCTCAGCACCTGTCCTACAGTATTTGACTGGCCTCATGCATAGTAATTTAGGAAAACACTAAGAAATAGACAGAATCGTAAAGTCACTACCTGACCTTACAGTGAATGGGGATGGGCGCTATAAACAGTGATGTACATGTGTGTACTGTACATGCATTACATTTCCAAATAATATTTGTGTCTTGGTGAAAAGATGGTTCTAACCAAAATCTCAGAAGTAACAGATCAACATGGAAGATAGACAGCAATAGTCTACATTTCTAGAAGTGTGATGAAACTGAAAAGCGAATATAAAATAAACAATGTATCATTGCTAATAAATTTACGAACATTAACGCAAATTTGCGTGCAAACTTATTTTTGATGCTGGAGTCTTCCTGCTGTGTTATATTTATCAGCCCACAATAACAGCCTATAGTGCGAGGGCTAAACCTAGTGTGTATGTTCTCCCTCTGCCCTGTTATCCCCAGCCCTTTTCCTCTTGTTTTCCGAAGCAGACCACCTAACCTTCAATCCAATTTTCAAAGTGCTCGTTAATCCCATGATAAACACAAAACTCTGCTGGCTTTCTTCTGCAAACACTACCAGCAGCTCTAAGATATGCACAATATTAAATTCATAATGATGCAGTGTCAGCAATACATAGCAATACGTGGAAACAAAAACACCGGGGGCACTAGAATCCCCCAACCTCTGGTTATGCAAACACAAAAAAGGAAAAAAAAACTCCTTTGAAAAACAGATATATAAGTATATTTGCCCAACGCATCGCCTAAACTCCAATGGCAGAATCGTCTTTCACGTTTTAACAATGTTTATCTGTGTACATCATTGTATCTTGTTTTTATTTTATTTTAAATGAATGCAATTTATTCAGGAGAATCAAATACAATGCACTCCTTCTGTTATTGTAACAACAGCGATGAAAGGCATTATAATGTGCATCGGCCTAATCCAGTGTCTCTCTCACATTTTGCACACTACATTACTATAAAAATGGTAAAACAATTATATTACTATATTGCACTTTCTCTTACTCAAGTACGTTTATATTTTGACAGCTGAATTTTGTTGAGACACAAAACTTTTGTGTTTTAACACACACACACCTGTATGTATGTATATATATATATATATATATATATATATATATATATATGTACACGCATTACTATAAAAATGATAAAATACAATTATATTGCTAATCGCACTTTCTCTTAGTCTAGCACGTTTATATTTTGACATAGCTGAATGTTGTTGAGAGACACAATACTTTTTTGTTTGAGCACACACACACACACACCTGTATGTGTGTGTATACATACATATATATATATATATATATATATATATATATATATTTACACATTATATATTTATATATATATATATATATATACACGTTTGTGTAATATATATATATATATATATATATATATATATATATATACGCTGCAATGCATTTATTTATTTTTTGTCTATCTATGTAAATGGACATGATATTGATTTCGCTTTGGATCTTTGCTGCAGCAGATGATAATAGCCCTGTGACCGGTGCCTCCACTATTAGCTTTGGAAAGAGCAGGACAAATGACCCTGCAGAATTGTACAACAAAGTGTGACATTCTACACTGCAGTCCTAACTAGGCAGAAAGGAAAAGTGGCTGTGTAAATCAGGGTCCTGGGCCTGTTAGAGTAGTGGATAAAGTGACCTGCTCGCCCATCTCCCACCTATTGACATTATTTAGTGCCCTGTTGAGGGAAGGCAGCAATCCTCGCAGTATCCCTGCTAAGGAAAGCAGAATAATAAAACTGTCTCAATAAATAAGGTCTGTGTCTGTCAGTAGCTGGTTTATTTGAGTTTGTTTACATTAACCCCCCTGTCATGGGCTACTTTACAACTAAACAAGCAGGTACTGTATTTTCGATCAACGATAGATAGATAGATAGATAGATAGATAGATAGATAGATAGATAGATAGATAGATAGATAGATAGATAGATAGATAGTATATCTAAGTAGGGTATTACTTCATACCGATCAAATTGCTTCTTCATTCATATTTATTTATTGCAGAAAAATAATATACAATGATATTTACAAAACAACCATAAAAATATGAATGCAATTAGACACCCGATCTAGCTGCATTTTTTTTTTTTAAAAACACGGATCAATAAATAAATAAAATGTTTACTTTGTATCTCAGAGAAAAGAATGATAAAAAACAATATGCAGCCGGTGGTATTATCAGAAGGACTTTCTGAACCAAGTTTTCAAATAACAAAAATAGTTTTGCTTGTTTCTTCTCTCCTATAAAAAACATATTTTGAGTTTCATTAGTAACGTTCGAGAATGGGGAACGTCTCTTTTAAGTGGCTTCAAAGGCACGACTGGTGGGAATGCATGCAATAAAAATAATAAAAAAAAATCAGATAAAAAAAGAGGAAAATCCCAACATTCTTCGTCAAAAAAATACAGATTAGAGATTGTTCAGACTCAAATCAGAATGTAAAATGTAGTGGTGACCCTGCTATCATCAGTCTGCTGTGTGGTCACTGGTCCCAGGCCTGCGTCCTTCTATAAGTGCTCCCCACGCCCTGTCTGCCGGCTCTTCCAATGGATGGAAATCCTCTCTGATTGTTTATTTGGCTTTTATAGGTATCCAGCTTCAGACTCTAGGCTGTCCATTTCCTCATCCATTGGAAACAGTCTCATCTGGGAAGAGAGAACATGCACACATGGGTTATAGCATTTATGCTGCCACAATGTTTGGGTCCTATAAACATGCTGACAGCAGAATTAGAGGCAAAGAGAACACACCGACTCCTATAGGAGCTGCCAACTCCAGGGTGCACAGAGAGTATAGGCTGTACACAATGCTTTAGTATAGAGAGTATAGGATGTGCACAATGCTTTAGTATAGAGAGTATAGGATGTGCACAATGCTTTAGTATAGAGAGTATAGGATGTACACAATGCTTTAGTATAGAGAATATAAGATGTGCACAATGCTTTAGTATAGAGAGTATAGGATGTGCACAATGCTTTAGTATAGAGAGTATAGGATGTACACAATGCTTTAGTATAGAGAGTATAGGATGTACACAATGCTTTAGTATAGAGAGTATAGGATGTACACAATGCTTTAGTATAGAGAATATAAGATGTGCACAATGCTTTAGTATAGAGAGTATAGGTTGTGCACAATGCTTTAGTATAGAGAACATAAAACATAAGGGTTTAGTATGGATAGTATACAATAAAAATAAGGGATTATATAGAAAGTATAGGATGTACATAAAGGTTTAGTATAGAGAGTTTAGGATGTACAAAACCGGTTAGTATAGAGAGTATAGTGTATACATACAGTTTAGAATAGAGAGTATAGGATGAACATAATGGTTTAGTATAGAGAGTATAGGATGAACATAATAGTTTAGTAAAAAGTATAATACAGTAAATAAATAACTGTTTGGTATAGAGAGTATAGAATGTACACACAAGTTTAACATAGAGTGTATAGGATATAAATAACTGTTTATTATTGAGTGTATAGGATGTACACAAAGTTTGGTATAGATAGTATAGGATGCAGATAACGGTTTAGTATAGAGTGTATAGGATGCAAATAATGTATAGAGAGTGCAGGATGTACATAACGGTTTACTATAGATAGTATAGGATGCACATAACGGTTTAGTACAGATAGTATAGGTCATAACGGGTGAGTATAGGATGTACATAACGGTTTAGTATAGATAGTATAGGATGCACCTAACGGTTTAATATAGATAATATAGGATGTACATAACGTGTTAGTATAGGATGCACATAACGGTTTAGTATAGATAGTATAGGCTGTACATAACGGGTTAGTATAGGATGCACATAACGGTTTAGTATAGATAGTATAGGATGCACATAACAGTTTAGTATAGATAGTATAGGATGTACATAACAGTTTGGTATAGATAGTATAGGATGCACATAACAGCGTAGTATAGATAGTATAGGATGTACATAACGGTTTAGTATAGATAGTATAGGACGCACATAACAGTTTAGTATAGATAGTATAGGATGTACATAACAGTTTAGTATAGATAGTATAGGATGCACATAACAGTTTAGTATAGATAGTATAGGATGCACATAACAGTTTAGTATAGATAGTATAGGATGTACATAACAGTTTAGTATAGATAGTATAGGACGCACATAACAGTTTAGTATAGATAGTATAGGATGCACATAACAGTTTAGTATAGATAGTATAGGATGTACATAACGGTTTAGTATAGATAGTATAGGATGTACATAACGGTTTAGTATAGATAGTATAGGATGTACATAACAGTTTAGTATAGATAGTATAGGATGTACATAACAGTTTGGTATAGATAGTATAGGATGCACATAACAGCGTAGTATAGATAGTATAGGATGTACATAACGGTTTAGTATAGATAGTATAGGACGCACATAACAGTTTAGTATAGATAGTATAGGATGTACATAACAGTTTAGTATAGATAGTATAGGATGCACATAACAGTTTAGTATAGATAGTATAGGATGCACATAACAGTTTAGTATAGATAGTATAGGATGTACATAACAGTTTAGTATAGATAGTATAGGACGCACATAACAGTTTAGTATAGATAGTATAGGATGCACATAACAGTTTAGTATAGATAGTATAGGATGTACATAACGGTTTAGTATAGATAGTATAGGATGCACATAACAGTTTAGTATAGATAGTATAGGACGCACATAACGGATTAGTATAGATAGTACAGGATGTACATAACGGGTTAGTATAGATATTATAGGATGTATATAACGGGTTAGTATAGGATGCGCATAACGGTTTGGAAAAGGAGGTATAGCAGGATTATATAATAGTTGGGTGTAGAAAGAAGATAACGGTTTATTATAGAATGTATATATTGAAAATAAAGGTTAAAGGTAAAGGATAGTGTGCAAATAATGAATGAGGACGTAAATAACGGGTCTGTATATATTTTATATGGATGTAGGTAATGGTGTTGCATATATAGGTATAGGGTGTAAATAACGGCTTGTTAACCATTATATATATAATGGATTGTTATAGAAATTATAGGAAGTAAATAAAGTATTGCACAAGTTACATGAGGCAATACAAGAAACAGGACGAACTTACTGACTACATTAACTCCTGTTACTCCGCAGTAAAGGCTCTCAAATCCCAAACTACCAGAAGTGAAAGGGTTTGTAATGAAAATAAAGGCTGTAGCCACAGGCAGTACTGCAGAAATGACAGCAATGTCTGCCTGGTGTGTTGCTGAAGCTTAGATCAGGGATACAGACGTACATTACATCCCCGTTTTATTAAGATCCCTTTCCTAGGCCCCTTCCCTATGATCTAACCTAACTATTGTGAGTCTCCGAACATTGCGCACGGAAGCTGGATAGGGGCTAGCGGTTTAGGACATGGGATAAAGCGTCCTCAGCCCCCAGACAGTGCCCTCAGGGGGGAACATGGAGGTAGGAAAGTGGGGCTTACCTGTGTGTGTATCTTTGCTGCGAGAAGTGAGAAGTTGTTAGTGAGATGCAGACATAGACCATGCTCCCTCCATCCTCCACACTGAGAACGCATAGCTTAGCCTCTCATGGGCCACATAACTGCAACTTGCCATTTTGGAGTCCAGCTCATCGCTCTGTAAGACCTGGCAGAGGAAGTCTATGTATCTGGAGGCCAGTTTCAGGGTCTGGATCTTGCTGAGTTTGTCAGAGGGCAGGGTGGGGATGATTTTGCGCAGGGCAGCAAAGGCTTCGTTGAGGGACTGGGTCCTCTGGCGCTCCCTGACGTTGGCCATGACTCTCTGGGTCTGGAGCTCCTCAAAGGACTGGGGGCTGCTGCCTGTGCTGCTGGCTTTCTTGTTCTTTTTCACAGAGGTGGGGCTGTCTGGGTCCTCGGGGTTCTTCCTAGGGGCCCTCTTCTTTCTGCATGCCCTCTTGCTCTGCTGCCTGTCAAGCTCTTCCTCGCTGTTGCTCAAGCTGTCCACGGGGGAGACCGGGGAGCTGGACTCTCCCTGCATCATTTTCCACCAGCACTATGGAGAGAAAGAGCCAGGGCAGAGGGAAGGGGACTGTCCCAACCGGTCTCCCCAGAAATCAGCCTTCTCCAAGGTGGGGGGCAGGACTGCATCCACACATAAAGCCCAGCCCTGTCACTGTGTCCCCAGGCGCCAACGTGTTTCTGAGTGGATGCAAACTTTTCTGAGCTCTTATATTTCTAGCTGGCAGAAGGATTTTGGGGGGAGCTTCCGATTGGCTGATCTGCCTCCCCCTCCACGTTACTGGGAGTGTCCTCCCTTTCTCCAACTTTTATTAGGTTTCCGCTAAGAAAAAAAAAGGAAGAAACTTTTTTTTTGCCATTAGTCCCTGGGATATTTTCTTAATAAATCCTACTAAATAATCCCTTTTTCTGCATTCACCCGGGACACATAACGTATGTGGCTGTGTGATCTGGAAGAAGTGTTTCCTTCAGATCTACAGGCTAATCTGGACATCAATAGGCTGCTACTTCGATTTTTTTTTTTGGAAGGGGGAAGCAATGTGTGTTAATTGTAAATCTGTGTTTTTGCAGCATTAACCCCTTCCTTGGTGAAGGAGCACAGAGGAAGGAACTCCTGTCAGTCAGGGGGTTAATGCATGGATGTGAATTCATCGTCCAATAAACCTGATTGCACAATTTTACATTCCTTTCTTTAGGCATCTTGTTTAACTCATATTAAAATAAACAAAGAAAAAATAATACTAATAATATGAATATTTATAATAATAATTGTTCATTTAATCTATTGTGTAACACATTTCTGTATTTTCGGCACAATAAATAATGCCCTGATTGGGGATAAACAAAGTTACAGTATTCATGGTATTTCCCATCCTTTTAATATTAATCCCTGTCCTATAGTGTCCCAGGATTGGTTACTGTAATTATTTACAGAACATATTGAATAATAATAATAATAATATGTGTCCTATAAAAGCCCTGCCTGTTGATATCCATAGATTAATATGACTATTAAAAGGTAAGGATATAAGGAGTGTTGTAAAAAAAATAATAATAATTATATATATATATATATATATATATATATATATATATTACCAATCAGGCGGCACTCTGTTCAAAAAATGAAGACTTCAATACAGGGGTATCACCCTGTGTTGAAGCCTTCATTTTTTGAACAGGTTGCCGCCTGCTTGGTATTATATTTGGGCTGACTGGCGTCAGACTCCTTTGGAAGGCACCTGGATTGTGCATTATATTTATTGGGAGTGCCACCCTCTGGATTTTATTATATATATATATATATATATATATTTATATATATATATATATATATATATATATTAAATATTACGTTGTACTATTGACATGGCTGTTTGTTTTGATTTTTTTAAAATAATGCCTAATTTCTAATCACATATTGTAACACAAATTTAATTAGAAATATATAATCTTTGGAAATCTTGGTTTTATATGACAAAGATGAGTTCCTTTACTAAGAGGTTGAAATGCTGTGATGTGGTACAGGACATTGCAGGACAATCTCATTCATTCATTAGTTTGCATTGATAAAGTATCTCTATATAATGAAACATCACAGATGCTCTGTAAAAGTGTGACGCTCGGCACAAGATCTGTGGACAAGATCAATAAAGAGGAAGAAAAAGGGGTTGGGAGAAAAGCGAAATATGAGATCCTAATTTATCAAAGTCAAAGCAGTGAGTACTGTTATTTCTGATACAGGCTATGGGGACACCACACCACCCTGCAGAAGACGATCTGTACTAGTTCTCCTTTTTGTATAAATTTCCATTGTAACCAATCTTAAATGTATTGATATTTTTTTCTATTCGTGTTCCCTTTATAAGCAGACGCTATATGATATTGGTACATGCGACAACATATGTGTGCGACCCTTAAGGCCTATAATGGTCCCTTCCCCGGTATGTGTCATAACTTTCCTCTCCACTGGAGAAAGAACATACCTGTACTGTAGTTTGTGCAGTCGTATATAAGGACCACTGATTGGTAGTGGGAGGAACCAATGTAAATGACTCCATCATGTACGCTAGACCCAGGCTTCCTGTGGCTCAACAGCTGTTGTGGAACCACAAGTTCCAGCGAGCTCTATTTGCCTTGCTAGGATTTGTTTGTCGCTGTTTTGGTTCATGGGACCCTTTTTCATTCCCTATTTATTTTCAATATAAACTATATCATTCACTAATACTACTAATACATGTCTTGGTAAACCTGCCAAAGGTATTTCAAAAAAGTAGAATTAGATAGTTATGGTAATTCTAGGAATGGATAAGTGAAGATAGTCAGGTAATAGACACAGTTTGTGTCTGATATATGCACATTGCAAAGCAGATTAGTACACTAATTATGCAGCGTGGGCTATTCATTCTTTACTTCTCATATACACCAGTGGTAGCAGAATATATGTATAATGATTCAGTCAGTAGGTGTGTGGTGTGTGTGTGTGTGTGTGTGTGTCTGTCTGTCTCTCTCTTATGGGAATTGTATGGAAATATTTTTGTCCCGAGCATTAAAGGGATCCATTTAGCATATGTCCTATCTTGTTTTAGTCTAAAGATTGGACCTTAAAGGGCGCAACAGAGCTCCTCACTCAGCAGGACTCTGACTAGAGAGCAGCCACTGGGATTAGTGTAAAATGTAACATAAACAATGCCTGGTGTGTGACAGATAAAAGACAAAGATAAAAAGTCACACATGGAAGGGAGGATTGCGCAATACTTCTGCAAGAGCAGGACAGCCCCACAGGCCATCCCAGTCCTGTAGCTCCAAGCTGTACACACTTGGGATTAGGCATCCCCTCCCTGGTGGGTAATAATTATTGAGCCTCCCTATCATGGTGTTTAGAAAAGAAACATGAATCTCCCCTTAAACACAAACATTATTTACCAAGTCTCAGTTTTGTATCCTCAAAGGTACACTTCGCACACTGGCAGTGTCTCCTTACTAACAGCAATGCCATTACAAAGCAGAGGCTTTAAGCTACAGACAGACAACTAGTGGTGGTCCAGTCACCTGGGACTTGTAGTTTTGCCACAGCTCGATAGTCATAGGATGACCAAACTAGGATCCAAATGTAATGCAAGGTCTTGTTATTAGCTGGTATTATGTAGGAGATGCACTGAGATAAACGGTATATACACCTAATGGGGTAGGGGGAAATGGGGGAGTGCTTAATCAATATTTTTCACCAAGATTACATTTTAAGTCTTTATGTTGTGAATAAGAAATAGCATTGAATGTTCTACTGTTATAAACAGCTGACTAAATATACACATGTGTTTATTTGTAAGCTTATACTGCTATTTACTTATACAGACTTTTATATTTTCTATTTATTGTATATATACATTTCTGTATAAAAATTACATAATTTGTGGCTCTATTAACGACCACAAGAGGGACACATTTTCCCACACAACATTCGCATCTGACAGCTGACTTGACAAGCAATGCAGTCCAGTGCAAGCTCTGATATTCCTTGGTCGACTACATCATCCAAGGCGTAGTAGGACACTAGACTACTGTCATAAAAAAACACACAGGTTAAGATTTGCATTTTTCACATTGCATTTTAAAATGTAGCATCAGCCAAACATTAAAAGATGATATCAGCATTGCAATTGCTTAATGTGTAGCTGCATAGGACACAGGATGTCACAGGGGAGACCTCTCCAAGCAGAACATCTGGACCATCTTCTGTTTAGTAAACTGTTTAGAGATGAGGCTGTATATCTTTTTCACGCATGCATTGGAAGTCTTCCAGCCACTCTCTCTGAAAACTTCAGTTACACAGAAAACTGTTGTTTTTGCAGTTTCCTTAAAGTCGGAAAAAAAGCTGCAACTTTAATAAAACTTTGTACCTGCAGAAATAACAGGAAAGTTTGTATACAGTACATAAATTTTTCAGCATAGATCTGATCATTAACTGAAACTGTTTTTTTAGTTACATTTAATTTATTTTTTGTAACTACTTTGAGCACTTACATTGTCCATCTGTGGCTTAGACCACCTGTGTATCATGTTGTGGAACTACAACTCCCTTCTAGCTAGGCTAGCTTCTATCTGGTGAATAACAGGTTGCTGACATCTGGTCTGCCTGTAGAATAAATAATGGTTTCAGACTAGACCGCTGTATAGGTCTGTGTGTTTTCCTTAGGTGTAACATGTTTCCAGCATGCAGATGAGGTACACAACACACTAAACACAGATAAAGATAATACATGTGATACGCATATAAAAGTCATGTAAAGTTGCAATTATACAGATTTAAAGTAGAGATTTGACATAATGAAATTACTTTGGATCAGAGTCTTCTACAGTGAGAATGTCTCTTTAAATTGAGGTCTACTTGCTCCTAATAAGAGTACCTAATTTGTAAGGTCACACTGACCTCTTGTGTTCAGTATAAACAAATCCTTTGGCCTGTGTGTTTTTGAATTATCCCACTCACATCCCCTCCAACATGTACAGTGTACAGTATGTCACAGTGGTTTTTGTGATGTGCTGAGTTCTTTATTGCTGTAATAAAACATGTATTATTATTATTATTATTATTATTATTATTATTATTATTTTTCAGAAGAAGAAGATGAAATTTATCTCTGGAAAAAAATTGTAGTTTTTGGGGTAAAAGGAAAAACTTACAAATACAACATTCAGGAAACTTGTAAATTAATTATTTTCAAACTGAGGTGTTATCAGGACAAGTCCACAGATAAATGCATAATAGCTGTATACTGTGAGTCATACCCGTATATATGGTAATACAACTATTGCTCCATATATGGCATGTTTATGAAATTTATACTAATACTGTTGGATTATTATTACATATAGTTATTCTGATGAGAATTTTTTTTAGGTAATTAATTTAATTTCATTTTATTTTGCCTATTATTATTACTTCAATTTTATATGTAGTAGAGTGGAAGTTTATACCAAGAAAAAATGCAGTTCTGATAAATGTAGAAATAATAAAGAACAATCCAAATGTAGTAGGACTTTGTGGCAAAATTGTAAAGTTTTATAACCACTTTGAAGAACAATTGAATTCAAATGAAAACATAAAATAATGCCAGATAGAAATAAATTCTAATTTAGAAAATAATACTATATTTACATAAGAATATAGTATAATTAACATGAGAGAAATTTTTGATTTGCGATTTTTAAAAATAAATTCTTTTATTAGAATACATTTGCCAAAATTGTCTTGGTTGGTAAATTTTCTAATCAATTATTTAACATAATTTGTTGTCTGATTCTCTAATGGTCTTGGACTTCAAAAACTGTTGCTGCCCCCTACTGGACAAGATGCATTGTAGTGATTTTCAAAAAGCTACTTGAGATTTATTTATTTATATTTATCTATTTATTTATTTATTCATTTAGACACCTACAATTGATATAATGAGGAATGAAGCACTTATTCCCACCTATTCTGTCTGTTGTCACATTCGATTCTTGCAAAATTCCATCACAGATTCGCTCATCTCTACTTTGGAAGTTCTATTAACTGGAATATGACGTGGAATCTGGTTTGATTTAACAGCAATATACAATGTAATAATATCATCAGGCATTGTTTAATCAGGTATAATATATTTGATACTTTCCAATAAAATAAATGTTGAATATTCACACTGCAAACAGAAACAAATTCCCAATTCAAAGTAAGGCTGGATTACTGTATTGAGATGTTACTACATAGAGATCATCAGTTCAAGATTAAAGAGTGAGGAGGATACATTGGGCACATGCCCCTGGCTCCCCTATTCCTGAGAGCTCCCCAAACCAGGACAATCTTGATCACCACCAGTTAAGCCTGCCTTCCTTGTGGGTAGTCTGCAGGACAGAATGCCACTCACGCCTCACCAGGCACTGTTTTATGGGAAAGAACGGTGGCAGTAGCTTTCTTTCTATAGGTATTGAGGTGCTCTCCCCACCAATACAGAAGTCTAGGCTGATTGTACCCTACTGGTGTCAGCAACACAACCGGTGCAGAGTGGGCCTTTCTGTGTGCCACTGGCAGGTGGATTTGGATACCCTGAGTTGCTGGTGAAGTGCTGGCAGTTGTTTCCCACCTAAGCTTTTAGTTGTTGTTGGTGGGCTGACAATTGGCCCCATCTAAGCCTGGAGTTGTTGGTGATGGGCTGGCAGTTTGCCTCCATCTATACCTTTTCTGGATTATTTGGGCAATATGACAATACTGTTCTTTCTTCATCGCCAAACCTTTTCCCTCCTTTCAATAAATATATAAAGCTGACAATTTTTCCCACCATATATCTCCATCTATACTGTAGATATGTGTTTTCCTCTATTCACCTGATGTAGAAATGTAGGCTGACATCAGTTGATAGGAAGTTTATGGGGAATTGTAAAAACAAATGGCGTTAGTCGCTTTCCTCAACACAACTTTGGGTGAGTGGAGTAAGAGTAGGAACTGTCGTTATATGTTACCAGATGAATTTTCAAACAAGCTCTGCAAAGTGGCATTATTTTTGCACTATTGTATTTGGGTACATGATAAATAATTATTCAATTTTTGATGAAATTTATCTAACTGTCTCTGTAATAGTTACCATCTACTTTAAGCACTTCCTAGTGCATTATGACCCAATACTCCTAATATTAGGGAATGGGATTGAAATACCGACTGCGGAAGCCCGACAAGAGGAAATCCCGAATGGAGCTGGTAAGTATCCTAACCCTCCCCTCCTCTAACCCTAACCCTCCCTTGGTGGTGCCTAACCCTAAAACTCCCAGGGTGGTGCCTAATCCTAAATCCCACCGGGGGTGCCTAAAACTACACCCCCATCCCCATCCCCGCACCCTAAACCTAACCCTCCTGGGGTGGTGCCTAACACTAACCTCCCCCTAGTGGTGCCTAACCCTAATCCCCCCTTCCCCTAGTCTAACCCTAACCATCTCTGGGGGGTTCCTAACCCTAAGTCCTCCCGGGGTGCCTAAATGTAATGCTCCCCACACGGCTAACTGCTAAAATGCCCCAGACTTACCTTGTTTGGGACGGCGTCCTTCTGCAGTCCGGCATAAGGATTAAGATAGGCGGCTGCATTTCAACACCTATCTTAAGTCCCTTGTTGGGCTTTAGCCGTCGGGATTTAGACCAGCGGCATCCTGGCCACCGGTCTGATAATTACATCCCAATATTAGACCTAATATTAGACCAGAGGGTGGCTCCCCATTTTAGGTGTCCACAGCCCCACAAAGTCTTAATCCAGCTCTGGTGAATCAGTCACATAAGACTCACAGCAAGTAGTCACATTGAATTCTGCTTGTGAGTAGTATGACCTCTTTCTATGTACAAATCATTGTGTGGTAAACTAGAAATGCTTACACACAATGTGTACCAGTTACACATTGGACATTGGCTATCCAGAAGAAAATTTACCATAGGAACCAGAACAACAATCTCAGTAAGAAACTGTTTATTCTTCAAAAATAACTCTCTGTCTGCAATGTCCCCAGTATACCTACATTCATGGATATGTTACAAAATACAGAGTATAGTTTTATTGCTAGTAAGTTCTTTTGGAGAAAAGCACTAAACAAAAATAAACAATATTATTATCACAGAAAATATTTTATTTATTATTTTCTGGGGGTCTGGGATAAAACCCTATTCGCTTCAAACAGAACGTTGTAGAGAAAAATGATTTAATCAACTAATTAGTTGTGAGAGGTTTCCTTCTATTAATGCCATCCTGAGATAGTGTTACCAGAAAAGGCATTGTGATGGTACCAGTACTGCTGCAATGCTTGATAAATAATCTCTTTAATGCAGATGTATGGGAATGCCCTCACTGACCTAGTGTCACTTAATGCCTGTGTGGTTATCAATGGCATTAGCCCACTTAATATAAAGGGCTGACCTGTTTTCTCTAGTAATGGGGCTTTGCAACCTTTGATAAATAGGCCCCTAAATCAAAGACTTTCGAGGTAACCTGTAGATCTGACTGTAGACACTGCCCCATTCATACCTCACAGAGCAACCAATGGGATGCCAATTCACATACAGGGCCTGATTTTGACCTGGACCCATCTGTGAAAATGAACATAACTCTGGATTTTGAGCCAGCTGCACATCAGTCTGAATTGCAAAACAAAGGGACATAAGGATAGGTTAGGAGGAGAGCTGGTAAGCTTTGACAGCAAAAGTGTTTTGAGAGCACATTTGAAGCTTTGGATTGAGGAGAAGAGTCTGGTAAGGAGAGAGAGTTCCAGTGGTGGGGATCAGCACGGATGACTCCTGGAGGCACTGTCTAGTGGTGTCCTTTACATTTACCCCCTAAGCAAATCCCCATTAGTAAAGGGAAAAAGGTTTGTGCTCCTGGCTTATTTTTATACATCCTAGAATAAGAGTCTGGATAGGAGACACTAGAGACCTTCAAAGTGGGAGTCTTTGCATTATGTGAGCAGCTTCATGAATTAATGTAAACTGCACTGAATGACGAGCTTACAAGAAAACTTACACGCACCATTATAAGAAACAAGCAAAGTCCTTTATTAAGAATATATACATTGATCACTTAATATTTACATTAGAAAAACTCAAAAGTAATGTAAAAAAGGAGATATTCTTTTAATAACTTACAATTATGGACACAATTGCAAGCTGTCCTCAGTGTTTTGCAAATGGCTAAGGAGCATATTAATATGATCTTTGCACCATGCCCATTAATCTGTCAAAGCAGACCTGATCAATGTTACCTTAGAATGATAATTTTACTGTTTGTTTATCCTTTAGTTTCATAATAATAATTATTTGAAGAAGTATAAGTAGATAGCTGGTGTGGGAATCGGTATCCTGGTGCTCGGGATCCCAGCTGTTAGAATCCTGATGCCAGCATATCGAAAGGGTTAACATACCAACACTTGTTGGTCGGTATGCTACCCCTCCCCCTCTCCCTACCCTAACCTACCCCCCCTCATTGGTGCCTAACCTTAACCCCCCTCCCCCAGTGCCTGAACCTAACCTCCCGCTCACCGGTGCCTAACCCTAACCCTCCCCCCTTAGTGCCTAACCCTAACCCTCCCCTTAGTGCTGGGCTTGACAAATTTTTCTAACATCTAGGAGCCAGGATGAAATTGTAGGAGCCAGACCACCGCCCCCCCAAACAAAATTACAGGAGTGAGTGAGGAGCACAGCTCTGTGTGTTATGCAACTGTTATACACACTATACTAGTCCACAAAATGGTCACAGTTGAATGGATACAGTAACATGGAGGCCCCTTCACTGCTCTGCACAGCTCCCCTGCTCCACCCCCACCCTCCAGTAATAACGGAACACATTTCACATAAAACAATGGTGCCAGAAAGTACAACAAAACCCCCCTCCCCTCATGGTCACGCCACTATTCCTCTGAAGCCGCTCCGCAATCCCTGGCCACGCATAGACCCTAATACCGGAGAGAGAGGCCGGGACGGACAGAGGCACAGCAGTCACCGCAGGTGACACTCAGCACATGCACTCCTGTGCATGATATGAAAAACGCAATACTATAGGCACTAATCTCTGCTGGAGCTGATGAGGATCTGCTTCCTCCCTCACTGCAAAATCTAGTAGAGAGTCAGCAAAATCTGGTAGACATGGCGACCTGGCCCCTGGGATTTGTCGAGCCCTGCCTTAGTGCCTAACCCTAAACCCAAACCCTAACACCCCGGCACTCCTTCTGGAAAGCTCCAATCACACTAAGGAACCCCAGTCTGCCATTTTGATTTTCAGTGCACTGAAATCAATCTTCCAGCATAATGTATAACAGCTGCCACCAGCTGTAGATGGAAAGTAATAATGGGATTCCACTGACTTGCTAGATCAGGATGTCATGTAAAACCAGGTTGTACCAAAGCTGACAACCAAGTTAAACATGTTCAAAGAAAATCCTTTTTGTTTTGTCCTGATTACCAACAGAGTGGTAGTGGTGTTCATCCATGAGCCTTTACACACAAGGCCCCACACATAACTACATCACCAACAATGGACTGGCCTGAGGGGGGCAGAGCAGGGTACAGGCTGCAACAAATGATGCAGCAACAGGCAACATTGTCAGCACTAACGGGAGGATATTACTTAATCTCCAGATCACCTCTGTGCCTCCGGTTTTGAAGTAGGCAGGGACAGAACAGCTTTAGATATATATCCAAAACTTTGTGCCACTTACACAAATCATTGTCACAATCAGCTATGGCGCACAATTCTTACTCACAATTTCACATTTTTTGGCTCTTGCTGGTCATTTGTCATTCGCTATTCCCATTCGGGGTTCATTGATTGCACGCAAAGTATTCATTTGCCATTTGCATTAAACTTTGTGGGTTTTTTTTTACAATTTTATTTAAACACCATCAAAATAATTTGTTTAATTAACATAAAAGTATTTAACGTTTTCTTGAACATTCAAACTGCACACATGACTGTGTTCATAGGTAATCATTCTAGGTTGCCCATTTTTCAAGTTTTGCCGTACACAATAAAAACAAAAATGCCAAAAACATTCAAATTTAACTTGATCGTGATTGAACCGATTAGAACATGTTCAAGCCTGTTTGACTTTCTACGTTTTTTTCCGATACATTTTAAAATTCTAGAACCAATTTTTATCATGGGTTGAGAATCCAGCATGGCCAGTTTGCATTTCTGATATGAGTGGTTTAGGAGGTGAATGAGCTGGTACTTTGGGAGGCAGTGACCTTCCCATTCATGTGATTAGTCAGTGGTATCAGGCAACCACAGAGTTAGGTAGAGGAAGAAAAGGCTCCTGGTGGGATTGTGGTGTCGAGTACAACTTTAGTTGAAACAAAGTTTAGATATCCAACTTGTTTTTTTCCCCTCAACAAGTTTAATTACATAGCACACACACATATGCAGACAGGGAATTTGAGCAGTGACGCACAAACACTTGGCTTGTATGGCACTTTGCTTTTATCTATCTTTTATGTCATTCATGTAATAATATCATGTGAGGCAAGTGCATCCTTTACATCCCAGTACACAAACAGCTGCTTGTCTGAGACTGAATATACAGCAGATTGTGTCCCTGTAAATATCATGTAATATATGTAAAGTCTGTCAGTAGCAAAGATATTGTTATGCAACAAAAAAAGTAATATTTGGTTATGATTGTGCTTGAGTTAAGTTGGCTGACTTTAATGTGGTGATGCAGTATTGGATTCTGGGTAAACGTTAAGGTGCATGATTAAGGACTTGAAATCACTCACTGTTCCCCACTTGCTTCTGCGTTCATTCTTCTACATGTTGCTTTTTCTATAATATTGAGGGGGAGATGTATCAAACTGTCTAAAGTAGACAAGTGAAGAAGCTGCTCTTAGAAACCAATCGGCTGCTAGCTATCTATCATTTTATAAATGGTACTAGATAAATGATAGCTAGAAGTTGATTGGTTGCTATGCACAACTTCTCCTCTTGTCTTTTTTAGAATGTTTAATACTCCCCCCCCCCCCTTTTTTTTTTACTATACTTTGTGCTCTGGTAATGCAATTACTAGTGGACACGACATACCACTGTGTATGTATTATCTAAATCTACACCTGTGCATTATAACCAGGGGTTATCACAGCTTCCTCCTATTAAGAAGAGGGATGCTGTTAGAGAAAGCACTGATCACCTCCAGGGCTGCCGAGAGCGGCTACAGGTACTGAGGGAGGCGTGTCCAAAGCCATGGAGGCGTGGCCACACCTCTCTAAAATGTTAAAATGGTTTTCCTGGGGGGGCACCTGGCACTGCAAAATGGGACAGTGTTCTCCTTACCAACTGACCTTAATTAGTACACACCCCCACCCTCTTGGCACCCTTGACATACCCATAGCCTGATATTGGGACTGTGATGTCTATCTGGCAAAGGAAAGCTTTGTTTTTTTTGTCACTTGGTCAGTTTGAGATGGCGTTACCCATATCATATTCTACAAAGGGAGACCTGGAAAGCTGGAAAAGTTTTGCAGGATCCCCTCTGTGTCAGGGGGAGAAAACCTCTGTATAGGAACAGGGTTTTTGCTGGTGCTCAAAGAAGACTGGTAAGTGGCAAAAAGAACAATCCAAATCACCATGATATGAAGTAATATAGAATGTTAACTTTATAGGCAAATTGCCAGTATTAATGAATAGACCGCTAAGCGAATTGCAGCTGACTGCATCCAAAGGCCACATTTCTCAGTCATCTTTCCACCGCATTTACCAGTGTGCCCAATAATTATCTGATAGATCTTTTTTGGGCTTTTATCAGGCATCACTTCAATTTCCAAAAGACATTTGCTGTAATATCAGATGCATTGCACAGTGTGTATGCCCAGCATAATCCTTCTACATACAGTATATTCACCCTAATTCTGTTCTGGAGACAGTTTCATAAATTAAGTTGCTCTACTGCCAGGGATCATCGTAACCTTCCTGAATTGCCTGGCAGTCATCAACTTGGTACTCCCCTAGACTCCACATGATATCAACTTCTAAGCAACTTTGTTTAATGTGGAGGTGTATTTGATACAATTTCCTGTACCAGCTCTGAGTCTAGGTATTTCTCCCCACTCATTACTACACTGTCCTTAACAAATGCAACGCTCACGTGCCCATAACCACAAATGGGCATTTGGACTCTACCATACTACTGCCGCTATAGTGCAGGCGGTGTGATGACTGTATAAGAGAGGCCTTTTGTAGTAGGTAACCATTTATTCAGTAAAGTAAAACTGGATATCAGAACTCACTGATGAGGCCTAAATAAAAAAAAGGATATAAAAAATACTGTTCCACCTGTGGATTTTAAAATCTGTTCAGTTCTAGGTGTCTTTGGGAAGTTATGTGTTGGTCCCGGAGCTCCGCTCCTTCCTATGGAAAGAGGGATCCCTTCGCCAATGCCAGTCAGCTCTGTGTGCATGCTTGAACTCAGATCAGGCATACACACTAAAGCTGGCCACACACTAGACCAACTTTCATCCAACCAGCCAACTAGTTGATTGGTTGGAATGAAAATCTGGTAATGTATGGGAGTAAATGATGATCAGCAATTTGCTCCTAAATGCCAGAAAACAGATGAAAATGGTCGTCAGACAAGTTTGTTAAATGTTTGATCAAAACAATTTGTTCAAACTACAGTTTTTAGTCCATTTTCCGGCGTTTGGGAGCAAATTGCTGATTGTCATTTGCTTTCATCCCTTACCAGGTTTTCATTCCAACCAGTCAACTAGTTGAGTGGTTGGATGTAAGTTGGTCTAGTGTGTGGCCAGCTTTACACTATCACACCGCTATTAATTTGCAGCTTAGCTGCAGGTGTTAGGGATCGCTACTAATTAGCAGCTTAGCTGCAGGTGTTAGGGATCACTACTAACCTCCCCTTCCTGCACCCTAAACCTAACCCTCACGGGGGGTGTCTAAACCTAACCCTTCCAGGGATGCCTAACCCTAAGTCCCCCTGGGAGGTGCCTAAACCTAACCGTCCCTTAGTGGTGCCTAACCCTAACCTCCCACCTAGTGCCTAACCCTAACCTCCCCCCGGTGGTGCCTTACCCTAACCCCCCTTCCTGTACCCTAAACCTAACCCTCGTGGGGGGTGCCTAACCCTAACTCCCCCCAGTGGTGCCTAACCCTAATCCCCTCTAACTGTAGTCTAACCCTAACCCTCCCAGGGGGTGCCTATCCCTAAGTCCCCCCGGGGGTGCCTAAACCTAACCCTTCCCCACAAGGCTATCACCTAATCTGTCCCCGCTTACCTTCGTTCAGGATGCCGGCTGTCGGGATTTCGGCATCGGGCTAAAGATAGGTGTCATGATTTTGATGCCTATCTTTAATTCCGAGTCAGGCTTTCGACATCGGGATTGTGATGGCCGGCATCCTGGCCATCAATAAATTGACTCCATCCCAGCTGGGGCTTATTATGAGTATACAGTGCTAACACACTGCTGAAGAGGTTAAGGCCAAAGTGTTTAAGGCTAAGCATCTACTCCAACCTCATACCCACCCACACCTTATTAGAGCACCAACCGCTTTATGTTTATTAATTTAATCAGTGAAGGAATTAAATGTGATGTTCACTACTCAGTATAAACAGTTGGACAAGTTATCACAGTCTAGTAACATAAACCACTGCTGGGTTTCTCCTTAGCAACACTTTAGTGTTGATCATCAAAGCTCATTGCATTGCACAGTATGGTTTAAGCTTGCCATATACTACATTGTTTGACATCTTCATTTCTGTTGGCCATTGCTTTTTAGTACAGTAGCTAACCTTAAGATGACGTGCACACAAATTGACACCAGTTTCCAGATAGTAATAAGTAGTATAACCAGCTATTGTAAGTGTACACCATAGATGTAAAATAGGGTACATTTCCTTTAATGGATTATATATTTTTCAAACAATAGGTATTGGAATGTTGTAATTTGAATTGTGTACAAATGTATTGCTTTATACAGTATTTAGAAACACAGTAATACATATGGAAGTTACCACTGATTTTCATTAAGATGAATATTCAGATAAATAGGTAATCTGTACAGAATAACCCATGTATATATATGTTTTACTGAGCATTTACAGAAAAATACCTCATAAATAAAACCTTATTTCTAAAAACAATCCAAAAGTACTATACTTAAAGGAGCAATATGATAGTATAAAACACCTAATAATAAGTTTATTGAAAGAAAACTACTTGATTTAGTCATTATTTAATATCACTAATTTACAATTAATCAGACATTACTAAACGCTCCTTTAAATGGCTTTAGAATTGTGATGAGGCAGCTGCTGGTGTCAGATGTTTATAAAATGCCTTTTTCTGCGGTATAAAATACAGACAAAACATCTATTATTACGTTTTGTTTTTCTATATTACGACAGATCCACTTACAAAAAATAAAATAACTTTATTATGCCTTTGCCAATGTTTTATTCTACACTGATATTAAGAGTTCATTATATCGAATGTTCTAGAGTACTTTCCAGCAGACACTAACTGTAAAATCTTTTGCTTATTTTTACTTCTGGGGAAACCCGCACATGTCATCATTCCAATGTGATTTCATTTAGACTTATTTGCTGGTTTTCGTGTCTGAATAATAATTGTAATGTGATAGTTTGCAGGAACTTCGCTTATAAGCAAAGGCTCCTTTTAGTGTGGCAAGCAGATATATACAAGACATTCTATGAGCATCATTGTATTTTCTCAAGGGCTAGAAACCGCCCTCTGATTTCCACGCTGTAGACCACCAACTATTTGCAAAAAAAGTTACAGGAGATAGAGCAGGAAATGCTTGGGTCACAGAGTTATGCTCAGATTGGAGAGAGATCAAATCATGTTTGTTGTGTCGTCTTCTCTGTATCACAGAACACAGGAACACTTATTCAGCGAATCAGAGTTTATATTAGAGATTTGTGCTAACTCCCGTGTTTTTGGTTTTGGATCTGGATGCATCTTCGTGTTTTGGTTTTGGATCTGGGCTTTTTAAAAAAGAAAATTCTATAAAAATCTTTAAAAATCAGCTAAAATCATATAATTTCTGCAATCCAAAATTCAAAATTCGGATTGAAATCCAATTCCGAACTGTGGGAAGATCAAAACTCGTACTTGGATCTGACCGACTCTCCTGCAGGAGTTCAGAACTGCGACTCAAAACTGTTCAGATTCACGAAATTCGGGTGGATTAGGATTTCAGGATAACCGAACCACACAACACACATGTATAAATGATTGTGGTAACATGGAAGCAAACCCTTTTTATTTGTTATTTTAAATGATACCTATTGATGTATCCATTCAGGAAATGTATTATATGCGCATGAAGCATGACACAATCCTCATAAGATTTAACAAAGATATTCAAAAGATATACAAAATACTCTTTCTATATAACAGTCTATTGTATATATATAACATTTGCTGGCAACACAGGGAAGGCTCAGGTTGAGCAATTTGGCTGCCCTTCATATGAGGACAAAGCAATCATTTTATCAATAAAAACAGGGATCGTGTCCAAGATCTTTGATGTTATACTGATTTTCCTGGAGGATATTTATAAATAGCACATCTATTCCACAATTTCTGCTAACACACTTATTTTAGTTGAGTTGCGATAATCGTAACCTAGACAGCACCAAAACATCTAAAGGTTTACACTGACTCACCTCCCTGACTGTGATGATCCAGACATTTATATACAGTATTCCCAAAGTAACATTTCATTTGTAATAAAGTAGAGCATTGAGCTCTGTAGCTTGCTGTGATTTATTTTTTTTTATTTGCCCTAATTGATTTTCAAGAAAGACTTTTAAGTTGTCCTCCCTCTTCATCTGGGTCATGCAGTACAAAACTAGAAATCAGCCAATAATACAAGTGCACTAAACAAATCATTTGTGTTCCTAAACATGAATAAAGTTTTTCCAATTCAAAATAAGCTTTGTTCTAATAAGTGACAGCATCAATAATACAAATGATTATTTATAATTAGCTATATTAAAAGGAACACTGTGCGTCATTCTATAACGCCCTCTACTGGCCATTTATTATAACACATCAGAGGGAACCTAATTAGGGCAAAAATGTAATTGGGATAGCCCAGGGAAGCTTTAAGTCATTAGTGGAGTGAGGCATTAGTGGAAGAGGGCGCATATTAAATTAGTGACCAGCTCAGACCAATGAGTAAACTGACTCTGTATAACAAAAGTCAAAAGCAGGACATTTACATTGTTAGAGGTTCGGTTAGCTGGATTAGTGAACTGATTGAATAGTATACAAGCATTACCTAACTTTACAGTACTTCAAATGCAGGTTATGAGTTAATGTTAGGACACTGGTAATGATAGGATTAAGAATATTAAATATACTTTGAGGGTTTTTTGTTTATTTTTCATATATTTTTAGACATAGTTCAGAGAAATTACTTGAAATACAAAAAATTCCCTCTTAAACAAGCGATCTCCACCCTTCCTAGGACAGCATATGGCTGAGACATAAGCTTTAAGTCATCTGCTAACTAGATTATATTTGTAGGAAGTCCAATAGTTGTTCCCAATCCCTATTATTATTATTATTATTATTCATTATATTACTCTTTATATCATATATACAACTTTGAAATAATGTGAACCACTGTGTAATTTGGAGACTTATTGTATATGACTAAAATACATAATTAACTATATGACAAAACAATGTTTGTCTCAATGGTACATTCACAGCTACAGAATAAGGTATGTGATAAATAATGGACTATATTATAAGGCTTCTCCTGATTTTTGAACAAAATACAAAAGTCAATGAGACATGGGGTAAATTTACTGAAGGGAGAGTTTTTAGAAGTGAATTTTAGAAGAGATGTTGTCCATAGCAACAAATCAGATTCTAGCTATTATCTTCTAGAAGGTGCTAGTTAAATGTTAAGTAGAATCTGATTGATTGCTATGGTCAACATCTCTTCTAAAATTCACTTCTAAAAACTCTTGTCACGACCCTGTCTAGTTGTCACCTTTTTGCCTTGAGACTTATCCCTGTCAGCTTCCCCATGGAGCTGTGTGTGTAATTTGCCTGGAGGATTTGCTCTGATTATTGCACCTGGTCTCTCCTCTGTCTGTGAGCACTGCTAGCCCTGATTGGAATCACAGGTGTGGTTCTGATTCTCAGAGCTGCAGAGATGAATACTCCCTCTGCATGTTGTGCCTTCCACCACTCAGAATGCTACTACCAGACCACCTGTCCGTATCCACCAATTGCTGCCAGACCCATGATATATATATCCTCTCCTGATAGCATTCTGGGCCTGAACATCTCGTCTTCCCGTGGTGTATGGTTCATGCATTCAAGTCTGTCCCTGTAACCTGCTACAGCAATCCCTGGCGCTATCCAGAAAACCTGTTTCAGCTGTACCTGGCAATCCAGTAAATCTGCTGGCAGCAACCCCCGGTGCTTCCAGAAAACCTGTTACAGCCAAGCCTGGCAATCCAGTAAGCCTGCTGACAGCAACCTCTGGTGCATCCCGAAAACCTGCTACAGTAATACCTGGCATCCAGACGTCCTGTTACAGAATACCTGGCCTGTGCTCTGCTGCTAGTCCTACTCCTGGTTGGTCCCTGGCACTCTGTAAACCTGCATCGTGTTACCCTGCCTTGCTTCCTGCTGTGGATCAACTCCTGCCCCTGTTACCTACCTATTCCCTCCCTGAGCCTGCAAATTCCCAAACCTACCCAATCCTTCCTGAAACCTGTTATTTCCAATTATCCTGTCCAGCCTGCAAATCCCCAAACCTACCCATTCCTTCCTGAAACCTGTTATTTCCAATTATCCTGTCCAGCCTGCAAATCCCCAAACCTACCCATTCCTTCCTGAAACCTGTTATTTCCAATTATCCTGTCCAGCCTGCAAATTCCCAAACCTACCCAATCCTTCCTGAAACCTGTTATTTCCAATTATCCTGTCCAGCCTGCACCTGAGTTCTAGCCTTTGTCATAGTAATTCCAGATTACCCTGTTTAGCCCTCGTCTCAGCATTACCTGACTTCCCTTCTGCCATTGTCACATTCCAGTCCTGAGTCAAGTTCCAAGCTCATCAGTTCAGTCCACGTTGTTCCAGTCCAGAGTCAAGTTCTTAGTTCATCAGTTCAATTCAACAAGTCTTCCTGCCGGTCCCAGTCCGGTCCCTCCAGTTCCTGTCATTTATCATCAAAGGCAGTTTTCACTGCTACCCAAGTCTTGTAAATAGAGCTATTTACATTATCTGTGATTCCAGTCATGCCGGCCTCCGTTGAAACCCGATCACCACCTGAGACAGGTAACTCGCAGACACCAATCATGACAACTCTCACTTTAGTAAATTTACCCCCAGGTTTTGCCTAGTTCAGAGAGACTGTCCCATGCATGGGTACGATATTCGGCTGAAGGAACAGTTATTATGTGTTAGATAAAAAAAAGATGCACACAACTTGCACTAAAAATAGTCCCAAACAAAAGGTCCTTATTGCTGGAGAACGTTCTTCCAATATTCCACTGATGGTAATTTCAGTAGATATAAAATATAAAAATACAATAGTGTGATACTGTTTGGATTTTTCACCCAGGGGCGTATCTACCCATTGGCCAGGATGGCACTCGCCAGGGGCATCGGCCAAAGGGGGGGCGCCGTCTGGCAGTGCCACCAGCAGCCAATGGGTGGACTACCCTGCTAGTCCCCCGGGCCCCAAGTGTAGGGCAGACCGCAGTGAGAGCAGTCTGCCCAACACAGTCTACAAACACACAGCTGCCAGCGGCGGCTGTCTGTTTGTTATAGCAGCCAGCCAATGAGAGTCAGACAGACTCTCATTGGTTGCTGCATCCATGGAGGGAGCCGGCAGGAGCTCACTCATGAGCTCAGTTTTCCCGCTCCCCCCACAGCGAGTGATGGGAGAGATGTCATGACATCTCTCCCATCCCATAGTGTAGAGCGAGAGTGGGCCCAGAAGAGTGCACAGCGGCGGTCGTCGGCAGAAGCAGGGATCAGGTAAATTGCTTATTTTTTCTGGCACAGCACAGTGGGGGAGTGTGGCTACTAGGGGGTACTGTATAGGGGGGGATGGATGCTACAGGGGGCACTGTATTGTGGGGGCCGCTACAGGGGGAATGTTATGGGGGATGGATTCTACTGGGGGCACTGTATTGTGGGGGCCGCTACTGGGGGCACGTTATGGGGGGGATGGCCGCTACTGGTGGCACTGTATAGGGGCAACTACTACTGGAGGCACTGTATAACTGAAGGTGCCCTTATCTCCTGTACGTATGGGAGGCTGCCTGCCTTGCCCCCTAATCATACTTACCTACTCTCCTAGAAGATGCTGGAGGTATCCACCAGCACCCCGGGAAGAGTGTCCGTATCCTCTGCATGCCCCCCACTTCCTAGTGAAGTGGGCAGGATGGGGAAATAAATGCCAGAAACCGTGGCTCCATGTGGGGTGGGGGCTAAATTATGCAAAATCGTAATTTAAACCCGACCCCGTCTTGCAGTCCCATGATTTATATCCTACACACGGGAGGTTTCTGTCCTCCCTGAGCTCGCCATAGGAAACCTGCGTTATGGTTTGATAGGTGTACCGCCCCAGTCAAACTCCCCACTACTGGGGGCACTGTATAGGGGGACTACTACTGGGGGCACTGCATAGGATAGACTACTACTGGGGGCACTGCATAGGGTGGACTACTACTGGGGGCACTGCATAGAGAGGACTACTACTGGGGGCACTGCATAGAGGGGACTACTACTTGGAGCACTGCATAGAGGGGACTACTACTTGGAGCACTGCATAGAGGGGACTACTACTGGGGCACTGCATAGGGGGACTACTACTGGGGGGCACATCCTGATATTATGTGGGGAGGGGGGCGCCAGTCCATTACCTTGCCAGGGTCGCTCGGATCCCTAGATACACCCCTGTTTTCACCATCAAATAGAAAGATAATCTGTCTCTTTAACAATAACAGAGTGCATGCACAATGTGACTCCCGTACCCCACTGGTGGGTATCTAGTCACGTGGGAGAGTGATGCAAGGCATCAGATCACATGAGCGTGAGTCTTGTACTCCCACTCACCTGACAACTATGGATAGACATCACAATTGTGTGCCGCCCCTATAGTAAAATACACCTGGGCATATGATGCTCCCAGTTTTTCGGATCTCTGATCACGTGACCAAATAAAAAGCCAATACCAATATTATAAAAGGTATTTAATTTATGTGCATTTGTCTCCATTTTAGATAATATTGATTAATTGTAGACTGTGTGAGTTTCCTTTTCTTGTTTTTAGTGTGATTACTGATATACTTAATATGTACAGGTGCATGGTATTATCCTTAATGAGAATGGGTATTTATACATGGTAATGGGGACTAGACCCTATACTGCATTTGATAAAGCTGTCTGTGACAGGGAAATGCGTCAGGCCTGCCACCAAGGATATATTTCCCTTTCCATTGCTGTTGGAGTGCCAACTATCCCATTGTCTGCTTAAGGAAGAGACATATATGAGAATAAACACCGGAGGACTACAAGGACCAGCCACTTTTGGGAAATTTTGCTAAAGGAACTTGACCACAGCCAAGGGATTGCACGGGCGGCAAGATATTATTAACCCTGCTGGACTTTCTCTGAACATACTCCCCTTCCAAACCAAGTGGCACTGGAAACTGTATAAAGTCTCTGACCTGCACAAAAAGCACTTTATTTGAGAAATTAGTTTGTTCCTTTGGCGGATAGAATACCGTTCTTTGGTTTTCAATCATATATATATTTTATGTATACTACAGGATATTATTCCAACACATGCCCAAGCTACTATGTCATGTGATTTATATATGTATGCCATACATGTACCATTCTAGTCGATGTTAATATATTGTTTTAATAAAATAGATATTTTTATTTTCTATAAGGATACGCACACAGGCCCTGATTCAGAGCCGGACGCTCTGACAGAGCACTCGCTCTGAATCAGGACCGGGCTATTTTTTTTTTTTTTAGAACGGCCTCCTGCTGTCACCCACAGCTATAGCGAGCGGCCAGAAAGATGGTCGTGATGGTCAAGACCATCGTGACCTTTGGGCTTGTGACGAGACCCTTGTGGTAGGGTCTCTTTGCCGCAAGCCCCAGAGAGATTTCGGCTCTAACAGAGCTGAAATCTCTCCCACTATCATCACTCGTGATGTCAGTGGGGCCGCCCCCAAACGGAGGCGTTCACATGGGAACGCCTCCGTCTGGCAGCCACTCCCCCGGCCCACCCACCAAAGGGGGCGTGCTGTCACTCAACATCCCCCTTTGGTACGAGACCTGGAGCGACGGAGTGCCAGTCGCTATCCGGGTCTCGCGCATCAACAGCTCCGTCGTGTGCATGCACACTGGCCCACCATCGACCCGGTTGCGAGCACACAGCGCTTGCGACCGGGTCAGAATCATGCCCACAGTCTCTCTTTTTTTAGACATTTTGTCATTTATATACAAGATACCTACGCACCGTTTCTTCTCTGTCATATAGAATATTCACTAGCTATTCTTTTGGGCTGACTACCCTATAATTAACGGCAGCTGCTGTTTTGTATATAATATATACATTTTTGTCTTTTTTCTTATATATTTTTTTCCTATGAACATATTGATGTGACAGTAATATTCATTAACGTTCATCTGGATTGACACTAATTGGCGCCTCATATTGTAATTTTAGAGTACTAGTGTTCTGGCAATGTGATTCCCCTATCATTAATACAGAAGTCCTTACAATGCGAAGGAGATCTCTTTTCATAAGAGCGGTCCTTTGCGTTTTATGATTTCAATTGTACATGCAAACAGCATTAATAAACTCTGCATGCGATAAGTGGCGGGATGTATTGCATGCAACATCTGAACCTGGGTGGTACAGGACAAACATGCATTATATACTTTACACATATATTTTCTACTATGCAGAGGGACATATTTTTGCACCAGTTTAGAAGTGGTATTTATTAACCAACTTGTTCTCAGCAGTGGCATGAAAACATCATTGATACATAATATGAACCTCCCCATTTAATGATACAGATTGGATACTTGAATTAAAGTCATCTTTGTAGTTCCTTCACTTGTCAGAGTTATGTAATGCAGTAATGAGGGTAGTACAAGCAGTTCAAGGAAAAAATCTGGAAAAGTTCAGTTTAACAAGGTTCCAGAGTACAGTTGGGACAGTAGTTTGGGTTTAAACTAGGGGTGTGCACCGGCCACATTTCGTGTTTTGTGTTTTGGTTTTGGATCTGGATCTTTCTTCGTGTTTTGGATCTGGATTGGTTTTGCCAAAACCACCCTTCCGTGTTTTGGATTCTGGGTTTTGTGTTTTGGATCTGTATTTTTTTTTTTTTTTTTTAAAAAGCATAAAAACAGCTAAAATCACAGAATTTGTGGGTTTTTCTGCTCCTATGCTATTATTAACCTCAATAATCTTAATTTCCACTCAATTCTAGTCTATTCTGAACACCTCACACCTCACAATAGTGTTTTTATGTCCAAAAGGTTGCACCGAGGTAGCTGGATGACTATGCTAAGCGATACGAGTGGGCGGCACAAACACGTGGCCCATCTAGGAGTGACACTGCAGTGGCAGACAGGATGGCAGTTTGAAAAACTAGGCCCCAAACTGTACATAATGCAAAGAAAAAAAAGAGGTGCAAGATGAACTTGTCCTTGGGCCCTCCCACCCACCCTTATGTTGTATAAACAGGACATGCACACTTTAACAAACCAATCATTTCAGCGCCAGGGTCTGCCACATGACTGTGGCTGAAATGATTGGTTCGTTTGGGCCCCCACAAAACAAGCTGGCAATTAATCTGTCCCTGCACAAACTGGCTCTACGGAGGCAAGATGTCGTCCTCATCCACCGATTCCTCACCCTCTTCAGTGTTGTGTACATCCTCATCCTCACAGAGTATTAATTCGTCCCCGCTTGAATCCACCACCACAGGTCTCTCTGTACATTTTGGAGGCTGGTCTCCCTGGAAGAGTTGATAATTCATTTTGATGAACATCATCTTCTCCACATTTTGTGGAAGCAACCTCCTACGCCTTTCGCTGACAAGGTTCCCGGCTGCACTAAACACTCTTTCGGAGTACACACTGGAGGGGGGCAACTCAGGTAAAATAGAGCCAGTTTGTACAGGGGCCTCCAAATTGCCTCTTTTTCCTGCCGGTACAGGTACGGACTGTCTGACATCTCTACTTGGATGCTGTCACCGATGTAATCCTCCACCATTCTGTCAATGGTGACAGTATCATATGCAGTGACAGTAGACATGTCAGAAATTGTTGCCAGGTCCTTCAGTCCGGACCAAATGTCCAAACTTGGTCCTGCCTGCCATGCATCACCGCCAGCGGGTTACCTAAGTTTTTTCCTGGCAGCCCCAGTTGCGGGAGAAAATGAAGAAGGAGCTGTTGACGTGTCACGTTCCGCTTCAGCTGACAGTGCTTTCACCAGCATGTCTTTGCACCTCTGCAGGCTTGTGTTGGCCGGAAAGAGAGACACCACATAGGCTTTAAACCTAGGATCGAGCACAGTGGCCAAAATGTAGTGGTCTGATTTCAACAGATTGACCACCCTGGAATCCTGGCAAAGCGAATGAAGGGCTTCATCCACAAGTCCCACATGCCGAGCGGAATTGCTCCATCTTAGCTCCTCCTTCACTTTCTCCAGCTGCTTCTGCAAAAGCCTGATGAGGGGAATGACCTGACTCAAGCTGGCAGTGTCTGAACTGACTTAACGTGTGGCAAGTTCGAAGGGCTGGAGAACCTTGCACAACACGGAAATCATTCTCCACTGCGCTTGAGTCAGGTGCATACCCCCTCCTTTGCCTATGTCATAGGTGGATGTATAGGCTTGAATGGCCTTTTGCTGCTCCTCCATCCTCTGAAGCATATAGAGGGTTGAGTTCCACCGCGTCACAACCTCTTGCTTCAGGTGATGGCGGGGCAGGTTCAAGAGTGTTTGCTGGCGCTCCAGTCTTCGCTGAATGGCGAAAGTGGCCAGAAATTTTTCGGGCCACCCAAAGCGTCTCCTGCACACCCCTGTAGCTTTTCAGAAAATTCTGCACCACCAAGTTTATTGTGTGAGCAAAACATGGGACGTGCTGGAATTTGCCCAGATGTAATGCCCGCACAACATTGGTGGCGTTGTCAGATATCACAAATCCCCAGGAGAGTCTAAGTGGGGTAAGCCACTGGGTGATGATTTCCCCCAGCTTCTCTAAGAGGTTGTCGGCGGTGTGCCTCTTACTGAAACCGGTGATTCACAGCGTAGCCTGCCTTGGAATGACCTGGTGTTTCTGAGATGCTGCTACTGGTGACGCTGCTGCTGTTGCTGCGTAAGGTGATACATCTACCCAGTGGGCTGTCACAGTCATATAGTCCTTAGTCTGCCCTGTTCCACTTGTCCACATGTCCGTGGTTAAGTGGACATTGGGTACAACGGCATTTTTCAGGACACTGAGGACACTTTTTCTGACGTTTCTGTACAGTCTCGGTATCGCCTGCCTAGTGAAGTGGAATCTAGACGGGATTTGGAACCGGGGACACACTACCTCCATCAATTGTCTAAATTCCACTGCACTAATGGCGGATACCGGACGCACGTCTAACACCAACATAGCAGTCAAGGCCTCAGTTATACGTTTTGCTTCAGGATGACTGCTGTCGTACTTCATCCTCCTCGCTAAGGACTGTTGGAGGGTCAATTGTTTAGTAAAAGTAGTGGTGTTCCTACTTCTTCTCTGGGATGCTGAACGACTCCCAGCAGCAGCAACAGCAGCAGCGGCAGCAGAAGGCGTAGCAATGCAGGATCCTCAGGAGGAATCGCGGATAGGAGAGTCAGTCATGCCAGTGACATGGCCTGCAAGACTACTTCCGATCCTGACTAAGGAGGAAATTGACGAGGAGGGAGTTGACGGTGTGGTTTGCAGGCGCTTGGATACAACAGGACAATGGGATTTAGGTGTCCCTGGACTGCTTACGGTCTTAGCCAAAGTTTCTGAACTTGACAGTAACTTTTTATGAACGCGCTGCAGGTGCCGTATAAGGGAGGATGTTCCAAGGTGGTTAACGTCCCTACCCCTACTTATTTCATCTTTACATAAGGTACATATGGCAAGACAGTTGTTGTCCGGATTTGGATAGAAATATTGCCAGACCAAAGAGGTGGAATGTTTGGTCTTCTGCCCAGGCATGACCGTGATGGGCTTTTTCATCCCACGGACAACAACTGTCTCCTCCGGAGCCTGATTTAAACAAACCACATCACCATCAGAATCCTCCTCGCCAACTTCCTCCTCAGCGCCAGCTACACCAGTATCCTCATCCTGTTGTACTTCAACAGTGACATCTTCAATTTGCATATCAGCAAGTGGACTGTGGGTGCTCCTTTCAGCACTTGCAGGGGGCATGCAAATGGTGGAAAGAGCCACCTCTTCCCGTCCAGTGCTGGGAAGGTCAGGCATCGCAACCACCACCACACTTGGACTCTCCTTGGGGATTTGTGATATCTTCTTATAACGCACAGTTCTTCGCTGTGCTTTTGCCAGCTTAACTCGTTTGATTTTTTTAGTGGGAGGAGGGCTTCCATCGTCATGTGAAGCTGAACCACTAGTCATGAACATAGGGAAAGACCTTAGCCATTCTTTGCCACTCCGTGTCGTAAATGGCATATTGGCAAGTTTACGTTTCTCTTCAGATGATTTAAATGTTTTTTTCAAGGTCATTTTCCTGAACTTTGACATTTGGGATTGTATGTGCCCTCTATTATGACATTGGGCATCGGTCTTGGCAGACGACGTTGATGGTATGTTATCGTCTATGTCATGACTAGTGGCAGCATCTTCAGCACTAGGAGGAAGTGGTTCTTGATCTTTCCCTATTTTATTTTTATCGGAGAAAGTTTGGTCCTCCATTTATGTTATATTGATATATACGTGCGGCTAAGGCGCACACAAACACAAAAAATAATTTTTTATTTTTGTTGGAGACTAGTGCACTTTGTGGGTTACACCACCCTTTAAGAAATGAGCCAGCCGGCCCTTTACTTATGGGACACAGGCGCACGCTTGGCGCTGCTCCTTTGTTGATGCACATGCAGCTACAGCCCACACAATTCACAAACACAGAAAATATTTTTTTATTTTGTTTGGAGTGCCCTTTGCGGGTTACAGCACCGTTTAGCGGTCAATCCAGCCTGCCCTTTATTTATGGGACACAGGCGCACGCTATGCACTACTTTGTTGATGCACGTGCGGCTATTGCGCACACAATTCACAAACACAAAAAAATATATTTTTTTATTTTGTTTGGAGTGCCCTTTGGGGGTTACAGCACCCTTTAGCGGTCAATCAAGACGGCCCTTTATTTATGGGACACAGGCGCACGCTTGGCACTTCTTTGTTGATGCACGTGCGGCTACTGCGCACACAATTCACAAACACAAAAAAATATATTTTTTTATTTTTGGAGTGCCCTTTGGGGGTTAGAGCACCCTTTAGTGGTCAATCCAGTTGGCCCTTTATTTATGGGACACAGGCGCACGCTTGGCACTACTTTGTTGATACACGTGCGGCTACTGCACACACAATTCGCAAACACAAAAAAATGTATTTTTTTATTTTGTTTGGAGTGCCCTTTGGGGGTTACAGCACCCTTTAATGGACAAGCCAGCCGGCCTTTTACTTATGGGACACAGGCGCACGCTTGGCGCTGCTCCTTTGTTGATGCACGTGCAGCCACAGTGCACACAATTCACAAACACAGAAATTTTTTTTTATTTTGTTTGGAGTGCCCTTTGGGGGTTACAGCACCCTTTAGTGGTCAAACCAGCCGGCCCTTTATTTATGGGACACAGGCGCACGCTTGGCACTACTTTGTTGATGCACGTGCGGCTACAGCCCACACAATTCACAAACACAAAAAATTATTTTTTATTTTTGTTGGAGACTAGTGCACTTTGTGGGTTACACCACCCTTTAAGAAATGAGGCAGCCGGCCCTTTACTTATGGGACACATGCGCACGCTTGGCGCTGCTCCTTTGTTGATGCACATGCAGCTACAGCCCACACAATTCACAAACACAGAAAATATTTTTTTATTTTGTTTGGAGTGCCCTTTGTGGGTTACAGCACCGTTTAGCGGTCAATCCAGCCTGCCCTTTATTTATGGGACACAGGCGCACGCTATGCACTACTTTGTTGATGCACGTGCGGCTACTGCGCACACAATTCACAAACACAAAAAAATATATTTTTTTATTTTTGGAGTGCCCTTTGGGGGTTAGAGCACCCTTTAGTGGTCAATCCAGTCGGCCCTTTATTTATGGGACACAGGCGCACGCTTGGCACTACTTTGTTGATACACGTGCGGCTACTGCACACACAATTCGCAAACACAAAAAAATGTATTTTTTTATTTTGTTTGGAGTGCCCTTTGGGGGTTACAGCACCCTTTAATTGACAAGCCAGCCGGCCTTTTACTTATGGGACACAGGCGCACGCTTGGCGCTGCTCCTTTGTTGATGCACGTGCAGCCACAGTGCACACAATTCACAAACACAGAAATTTTTTTTTATTTTGTTTGGAGTGCCCTTTGGGGGTTACAGCACCCTTTAGTGGTCAAACCAGCCGGCCCTTTATTTATGGGACACAGGCGCACGCTTGGCACTACTTTGTTGATGCACGTGCGGCTACTGCGCGCACAATTCACAAACACAGAAAATATTTTTTTATTTTGTTTGGAGTGTACTTTGGGGGTTACAGCACCCTTTAGCGGTCAATCGAGACGGCCCTTTATTTATGGGACACAGGCGCACGCTTGGCACTTCTTTGTTGATGCACGTGCGGCTACTGCGAACACAATTCACAAACACAAAAAAATATATTTTTTTTATTTTGTTTGGAGTGCCCTTTGGGGCTTACAGCACCCTTTAACGGACAAGCCAGCCAGCATTTTACTTATGGGACACAGGCACACGCTTGGCACTACTTTGTTGATGCACGTGCGGCTACTGCGCACACAATTCACAAACACAGAAAATATTTTTTTATTTTGTTTGGAGTGTACTTTGGGGGTTACAGCACCCTTTAGCGGTCAATCGAGACGGCCCTTTATTTATGGGACACAGGCGCACGCTTGGCACTTCTTTGTTGATGCACGTGCGGCTACTGCGAACACAATTCACAAACACAAAAAAATATATTTTTTTTATTTTGTTTGGAGTGCCCTTTGGGGGTTACAGCACCCTTTAGTGGTCAAACCAGCCGGCCCTTTATTTATGGGACACAGGCGCACGCTTGGCACTACTTTGTTGATGCACGTGCGGCTACTGCGCGCACAATTCACAAACACAGAAAATATTTTTTTATTTTGTTTGGAGTGTACTTTGGGGGTTACAGCACCCTTTAGCGGTCAATCGAGACGGCCCTTTATTTATGGGACACAGGCGCACGCTTGGCACTTCTTTGTTGATGCACGTGCGGCTACTGCGAACACAATTCACAAACACAAAAAAATATATTTTTTTTATTTTGTTTGGAGTGCCCTTTGGGGCTTACAGCACCCTTTAACGGACAAGCCAGCCAGCATTTTACTTATGGGACACAGGCACACGCTTGGCACTACTTTGTTGATGCACGTGCGGCTACTGCGCACACAATTCACAAACACAGAAAATATTTTTTTATTTTGTTTGGAGTGTACTTTGGGGGTTACAGCACCCTTTAACGGTCAAGCCAGCCGGCCCTTTACTTATGACACAGGCGCACGCTTGGCACTACTTTGTTGCTGCACGTGCGGCTACTGCGAACACAATTCACAAACACAGAAAAGATTTTTTTATTTTGTTTGGAGTGTACTTTGGGGGTTACAGCACCCTTTTTATGGTCAAGCCAGCCAGCCCT
Organism: Taudactylus pleione; assembly: GCA_031769625.1. NCBI lineage: Eukaryota > Metazoa > Chordata > Amphibia > Anura > Myobatrachidae > Taudactylus > Taudactylus pleione. Next base: position 4,609,999 of record JAUIMM010000757.1, on the reverse strand, counting down.
TTACTTATGACACAGGCGCACGCTTGGCACTTCTTTGTTGATGCACGTGCGGCTAATGCGCACACAATTCACAAACACAGAATTTTTATTTTTATTTTTTGCATATGGGGGGAGCACCCCTAATGGACAGAGCACCCCCTGGACAACACTACAGCACCCCTTTAGGACTGGGACACTGCACAGGACTTTGGAGTGGACACAGCCTCTATGGACAACTGACTGCACAACACAGTCAAGCCAGCCCCTATGGACTTTGGAGGAGTAGACACAGCCACTATGGACAACAGCAGCACAGCACAACACAGCCAGCCCCTATGGACTTTGGAGGAGTGGACACAGCCCCTATGGACAACAGCAGCAAAGCACAGCACAGCACAACACTGCACTACACTACACTACACAGCCCAGCCAGCCCTAACTCCCACCCTCCCTCTTCACTGTCCACAGCCGAGTGAGAAAATGGCGCCGACGTGGGTACCTTATATAAGATCCAAAACCCGCGAGACCCGGAAGGCGGGATGATGACGTTTTGCCTCGATTTCAGATCCGAGTCAGGCGGGAAAAGTCGAGCCTGACTCGGATCGGCCTCGGATCGGGGGGGCTCGGGGGGGTTCGGATTTCAGAAATCCGAACCCGCTCACCCCTAGTTTAAACCTGATTGGTGTATTTGTACAAGTACACAGGGTACAATGTATGTGCAGAACCAAAGTATGCAAGTTTATGCTATTGCAGCATGGACCTTAGTGTACTGCAGTGGTGCTAAATCACACAGGCAAATGTGCATAGAGACATCAATCCTATTTGGTATCTGAAACATTTCTCCAAGTAAATATATGTAGTCACATTCCAGATGGCAACCTGTTTGGCATGTTTTCATTTAAAGAAGGTGTTTACATACTTAGAATACTATAACATATAAATGATGTAAAGAAAGTCTTGTTCTTTTTCTTTTTTGACAAAACAGTTGAAACAAGTGAATACAAAAATATACATAGTGATTACAGAATTATTCCTGTGTTTTAATGAGCACATATTGCTGGATTATATAGTGTAAATCCGACCAGGTTTGGGGTTGCTGAAACCTGCAACATTTTCACGAAACTGTCGACTACCCGTATGTTGTGTCTTGTTTTCACGACATTTTGTGACCGCTGCCATCATGTCAATGACAACAGAATATGTGGACATGTGTGAACTTCTCTCGCTGTCATTTATATTTGTATGATGTTGTATTTGCTTCAATAAAATTATATATATATATATATATATGTATACTTTACCAGCACACACAAACGGCGGTACTCCAAGACTTACTCAAATAGTCAAAAGTGTATTAACAATACATATAGATGTGACACCAACATTTCGGGATCAATGCGTCCCTTTGTCATGGAGGGAAGCATTGGCCCCGAAATGTTGGTGTCACATCTATATGTATTGTTAATACACTTTTGACTATTTGAGTAAGTCTCCGAGTGCCGCCGTTTGTGTGTGCTGGTAAAGTGGATGAATTCATCTGGAGGGCATCAGAGCTATTGCAATGCCAATTTGGATAAATATATATATATTAGGGGTGAGCGGGTTCGGATTTCTGAAATCCGAACCCCCCCGAGCTCTCCCGATCCGAGTCAGACTCGACTTTTCCCGCCTGACTCGGATCTGAAATCGAGGCAAAACGACATCTTCCTGCCTTCCGGGTCTCGCGGGTTTTGGATTCTATATAAGGTACCCGCGTCGGCGCCATTTTCTCACTCGGCTGTGAACAGTGCTATTATTAACCTCAAAAACCTTAATTTCCACTCATTTCCAGTCTATTCTGAACACCTCACACCTCACAATAGTGTTTTTATGTCTAAAAGGTTGCATCGAGGTAGATGGATGACTATGTTAAGCGACACGAGTGGGCGGCACAAAACACGTGGCCCATCTAGGAGTGACACTGCAGTGGCAGAGAGGATGGCAGTTTGAAAAACTAGGCCCCAAACAGTACAGAATGCAAAGAAAAAAAAGAGGTGCAAGATGGAATTGTCCTTGGGCCCTCCCACCCACCCTTATGTTGTATAAACAGGGCATGCACACTTTAACAAACCAATCATTTCAGCGCCAGGGTCTGCCACACAACTGTGGCTGAAATGATTGGTTCGTTTGGGCCCCCACAAAACAAGCTGGCAATTAATCTGGCCCTGCACAAACTGGTTCTAAGGAGGCAAGATGTCGTCCTCATCCTCCTCATTCACCGATTCCTCACCCTCTTCAGTGGTGTGTACATCCTCATCCTCACAGAGTATTAATTCGTCCCCACTGGAATCCACCACCACAGGTCCCTCTGTACGTTCTGGAGGCTGGTCTCCCTGGAAGAGTTGATAATTAATTTTTATGAACATCATCTTCTCCACATTTTGTGGAAGCAACTTCCTACGCCTTTTGCTGACAAGGTTCCCGGCTGCACTAAACACTCTTTCGGAGTGCACACTGGAGGGGGGGCAACTCAGGTAAAATAGAGCCAGTTTGTACAGGGGCCTCCAAATTGCCTCTTTTTCCTGCCAGTACATGTACGGACTGTCTGACATGCCTACTTGGATGCTGTCACCGATGTAATCCTTTAACAGACAGACGCACGCTTGTTGCTGCTGCTTTGAGGATGCAGGTGCGGCTACAGCCCACACAATTCACAAAGACAGGAAAAAAAAGAATTTTTTATTTTTTGTGGAGCGCACTTTGAGGGTTACAACACCCTTTAACAGACAGACGCACGCTTGTCGCTGCTGCTTTGAGGATGCAGGTGTGGCTACTGCGCATACATTTCACACACAAACACAGAAAAAAAGATTATTTTATTTTTTGTGGAGCGCACTTTGGGGGGTTACTCCACCCTTTAACAGACAGACGCACGCTTTTCGCTGCTGCTTTAAGGATGCAGGTGTGGCTACAGCCCACACATTTCACAAAGACAGAAAATAAAGGAAGAATTTTTTTATTGTTTGTGGAGCGCACTTTGAGGGTTACACCACCCTTTAACAGACAGACGCACACTTGTTGCTGCTGCTTTGAGGATGCAGGTGGAATCTAGACCGGATTTGGAACCGGGGTCACACTACCTCCATCAATTGTCTAAATCCCACTGCACTAATGGCAGATACCGGATGCACGTCTAAGACCAACAAAGCAGTCAGGGCCTCAGTTATACGTTTTGCTTCAGGATGACTGCTGTCGTACTTCATCCTCCTCGCTAGGGACTGTTGGAGGGTCAATTGTTTAGTAAAAGTAGTGGTGTTCCTACTTCCTCTCTGGGATGATGAATAACTCCCAGCAGCAGCAACAGCACTTGGAGGAAGTGGTTCTTGATCTTTCCCTATTTTAATTTTATTAGAGAAAGTTTGGTCCTCCATTTATGTTATATTGATATATACGTGCGGCTAAGGCGCACACAAAAACACAGAAAATATTTTTTTTATTTTTGCTGGAGAGTAGTGCACTTTGTGGGTTACACCACCCTTTAAGAAATGAGTCAGCCGGCTCTTTACTAATGGGACACAGGCGAACGCTTGGCGCTGCTCCTTTGTTGATGCACGTGCAGCCACAGTGCACACAATTCACAAACACAGAAATTTTTTTTTAATTTTGTTTGGAGTGCCCTTTGGGGGTTACAGCACCCTTTAACGGACAAGCCAGCCGGCGTTTTACTTATGGGACACAGGCGCATGCTTGGCACTGCTCCTTTGTTGATGCACGTGCAGCCACAGTGCACACAATTCACAAACACAGAAAATATTTTTTATTTTGTTTGGAGTGTACTTTGGGGGTTACAGCACCCTTTAATGGACAAGCCTGCCGGCCCTTTACTTATGGGACACAGACGCACGCTTGGCGCTGCTCCTTTGTTGATGCACGTGCAGCCACAGTGCACACAATTCACAAACACAGAAATTTTTTTTTTATTTTGTTTGGAGTGCCCTTTGGGGGTTACAGCACCCTTTAGCGGTCAGTCCTGCCGGCCCTTTATTTATGGGACACAGGCACACGCTGGGCACTACTTTGTTGATGCACGTGCGGCTACTGCGCACACAATTCACAAACACAAACATTTTTTTTTTATTTTGTTTGGAGTGCCCTTTGGGGGTTACAGCACCCTTTAACGGACAAGCCAGCCAGCCTTTTACTTATGGGACACAGGCACACGCTTGGCGCTGCTCCTTTGTTGATGCACGTGCAGCCACAGTGCACACAATTCACATACACAGAAAAATATTTTTTTATTTTGTTTGCAGTGCCCTTTGGGGGTTACAGCACCCTTTAGCGGTCAGTCCTGCCGGCCCTTTATTTATGGGACACAGGCGCACGCTTGGCACTACTTTGTTGATGCACGTGCGGCTACTGAGCACACAATTCACAAACACAAAAAAATATATTTTTTTATTTTGTTTGGAGTGCCCTTTGGGGGTTACAGCACCCTTTAACGGACAAGCCAGCCAGCCTTTTACTTATGGGACACAGGCGCACGCCTGGCGCTGCTCCTTTGTTGATGCACGTGCAGCCACAGTGCACACAATTCACAAACACAGAAAAAATATATTTTTGTGCACTTGGGGGGAGCACCCCGGATGGACAGAGCACCCCCTGGACAACACTACAGCACCCCTTTAGGACTGGGACACTGCACAGGACTTTGGAGTGGACACAGCCCCTATGGACAACTGACTGCACAACACAGTCCAGCCAGCCCCTATGGACTTTGAAGGAGTGGACACAGCCCCTATGGACAACAGCAGCACCGAGCAGCACAGCACAGCACAGCACAGCACTACACTGCACTACACTACACTACACAGCCCAGCCAGCCCTAACTCCCACCCTCCCTCGTCACTGGCGACAGCCGAGTGAGAAAATGGCGCCGACGCGGGTACCTTATATAGGATCCAAAACCCGCGAGACCCGGAAGGCGTGATGATGACGTTTTGCCTCGATTTCAGATACGAGTCAGGCGGGAAAAGTCGAGCCTGACTTGGATCAGCCTCGGATCGGGGAGGCTCGGGGGGGGTACGGATTTCAGAAATCCGAACCCGCTCACCCCTAATATATATATATATACTGTGCTAATTAAGAATAACATGGGGGGAAAGTAAAGATGGTGCCCCTCTGCTAGAGTGAAAATCATATTAGAAACACACTGACCAGGATGGGCCCAGTTTCTTTTATTAGGGGCTGTACGCATTGGGCGTATCTATAATAAGTGCAGAGTGTGCAGTGTGCATGGGCCCCTGTGTCCAGGAAGGAGCCAACATAGCACACAATGCTCCCATTCACAATACTTCCTTATCTGTCTGCACTGCAGATATCACCAGGAGCATGGCACAAGCACCATGTATCCTGAGATCTGCACCACAGATATCACCAGGAGCATGGCACAAGCACCATGTATCCTGAGATCTGCACCACAGATATCACCGGGAGCATGGCACAAGCACCTTGTATCCTGAGATCTGCACCACAGATATCACCGGGAGCATGGCACAAGCACCATGTATCCTGAGATCTGCACCACAGATATCACCAGGAGCATGGCACAAGCACCAGGTACCTTGAGATATGCACCACAGATATCACCAAGAGCATGGCACAAGCACCATGTACCCTGAGATATGCACCACAGATATCACCAGGAACATGGCACCATGTATCCTGAGATCTGCACCATAGATATCACCGGAAATCATCAGAAAATCAGAACATGTCAGTAAACTCTTGTACAGTGTCAGAGTCTACAAAAGACATGCACTGCTGAGAGAGCAGGAATGGGGGGACCACAGGAAAGCTGCACAAGGACGCTACCCTCTCTTCATATGCAATATCTAAACAGCACAGATTTCTGTATTGTAGGAGGGTGATATATCGAACCTTAGAGAGAGATAGCCTGGAGGTGTTGGGTACGGGATGCAGGCACTCTGGATCCCTACAGGGTTAGGATACCAACACCTATCAGTCAGTATCCTAACCCTCCCCATCTCCCTACCCCTATCCCTAACTGTTCCTCTCCACTCTCCGCTTCCTAAACCTATCGCCCCCTAGTGCCTAACCCTAACCTACCCCCGCACCCTAAACCTAACCCTCTCCCTTTAGTGCCTAACCCTAACCCTCCCCCTAGTGCCTAACCTTAACCCCTAAATCCAGTATTTATTGTTGGGATGCCAGTGCCAGAATTCTGGCAGGTGTCTGGATTCTGGCACCTGCATTCTAGGAGCTGGCATCCCAACTGTCGGTATAATGACCGCATCCCACCTGGAGAAGTTGCCCATAGCAACCAAACAGCTTCTAACTGTCATTTATTTAGAACAGTCTATAAAATGAGAGTTAGAAGCTGATTGGTTACTATGAGCTATGTCTCCATTTTATCTGTCCCCAAGATTTGATAAATCTTCACCTAAGATTTGATATATCTCTCCATAGCACATTGTTTCTCAATGCTAGTCCTCAGAGCCACAAACATTTCACGTTTTCCAGAAAACCTAGCAGGTGCACAGATGTACTACCAACTGTTACAGGTGACCTGAAAACATGAACTGTTTGAGGTCCTGAGGGCCGAGTTTGAGAACCACTGCCCAAGTGTAATCCAGTCTAGCATGTCTAACCTTGGTTTGATTTCCACTCTAGGAGATGAACCTCAATCTCATTGTCCAACAGCTTTAGGGAAACCCAGCCTAGCCTGTATAGTGCTTGTAAAGGATTTTAGTGGGTCCATTCTTTTTTTTTCTTTCTTCATCTTTATAATTTTTTTAATACATTCTATTATTATTTTGTTTAAACTGAAATATACATATATATATATATATAAATCTATACACACATGTATATAATACACCATACACCACTAATTTACGCATATCTGTACAGAGAATTTGTCATTCTGTCCCTATCTCATTGGAGCTTGCAATCTAAGGGCCTGATTCAGAGCCGGACGCTATTTGCGCTTGCTCGTCCAGAAAAAGGGGCTGGCTATTTATATTAACCATTCGCTCTTTGCGGTCTGTTCACGCCTGTATGTCAGAACGAGCGAACAAAACATGCGAACGTAATTTTGAAAAAAACGCCCCCTGGCCGCTCGCATCATATGTCATGTCCGCTATTTATTAGATTAATCAAGTACATCGGACGGCATATGAACTGCTCGCTATTCTTGTGGTTGGTTTTTCCTACCACAATCATGCGAGCAGTTCTGATTATAAAACAACCAAGTGACGTGGTCGATGATGCTGCTGTAGTAATTATGCACACCATTTAAACGCCCGTTTTGACCGTTTGGCACGCCTGCGTTCTGTTCTCCACTCCCCGTTTTCAAGCACCTTCCCCTGTTACCACCCACAAACGCCTCATTCTGTCACTCAAAATAGCAGGCATTTGCTATTTAGCGAGCACACGATTTTCGGCTGCACTGACTGGTTCGCGCATGCGTATTAAAATCCGTACGCATGCGCAGTTGTGTGAACATCGGTAGGAATGAACGAGCGGCCGCTTACGAGCGGCTCTGAATCAGGCCCTAAATTCCCTTTCATACAAGCACACACTGGGGTTCATTTCTGGCAGAATCCAATTAACCTGAAAGTATGTAAGTGTGGAAGGAAAACAGAACACCCAGAGTAAACCACACAATCACGGAGAGGATTTACAAATCCCACTTGGTCATGATCAGGTATTAAACTGATGATCTCAGTGCTGTGAGGCAGTTATGCTAACCACTATGTCACTATGCTGCCCATCAGATTCCTGCCTACTTTAAACCTTCACCATAAACAGATTTTATTGGACCCCAGGGTATGCCTCAGCAAAATAAAGCTGACATTCCTATGTATGGAAATATATCACATAAGCAAAGGACAGGAATGTATTTATTAATTGTGTGACAGTGAAACTGATGTATCATTTGGGGGACAGGAAAGATAGTTAGCAATTAAATATGGTCACACTAATGGAGGGTACACACGGTCAGATTTTCTGGAAGTTTTGAACGATAACGATTGTAAAAATCATTACATCGTTCATATCGTTGACATGTTTGACATGCATCGACGAACGATGCGCATGCCCGCATGTCAGATAACATCTGAAATCGACTGTGTTTGCAGTCAGATTTGGACGATTTCATACATTTAAATACTGCCAGAATCGTTCATCATTCATGAGATCGTTGGTAAAATCGTTCAAACCGTTCATCGTTGTCGTTCAAATCGTTCATCGTTGATCTAGCAAGTCTGACAGTGTGTATGCACCATAAGTGGTTTTCTCAGAAAACATGACTGAGTCTCCCATACTGACAGAAAAAGTAACAAAAAAGTATCGATTCAAAACATGCATCAAGATAACAAGTGTATATATTATATTTATTTATTTAAAAAACAACCCTCAATTGGCTTTTGCAGTATGTTTGCAGTGGCGTATCTTCCTATTGGCCAGGATGGCACTCGCCAAGGGCGCTGGCTGTGGGGCTGGGGCGGGGCTCCGCCCAGCAGTGCTATCCATGGTCAGTTCTGTCTGTCAAAGTTCTGTGCTGCTGCTGGTCTCTCTGTCAGAAGCATCAGCGCTGGACGATGAGGGAGGGAAGGGTTGAGAGTGATCGCCGCCAATACAGCCACCACAGTGTCTGTTTAATAACTACCAACAGGGGCGCGCCAGTCCCTAACTTTGCCAGGGGTGCTCGGACCCCTAGATACACTTCTGCATGCTTGACACAAGGGCAATATGCAGGGCCGGATTAAGGTCTGTGGTGGCCCCTGGGCAACAAACATGTGGACAAACTGGGGGCATGCACAATGGGGACCTTATGCAGAGGCCACAGTAGTGGTGCCCCTTATGCAGCGCCCCCAGTAATGTCAGTGCTCACAGTAGTAGTGTCCTATATGCAGAGCCCAGAGTAGTAGTGCCCCCAGGAGTGGTGCCCTTTATGCAGTGCCTATTCAATACCCCCATTAGTAGTGCCACCTGTAGTCATGTCCCCAGTAGTTATGCCACCTATTGTAGTGCCCCGAATAGTAATGCCCCCTTTATAAATGCCCCCAGTAGTAGAGCCCCGAATAGTAATGTCCCCTTTATAAATGCCCCCAGTAGTAGAACCTCGAATAGTAATGCCCCCCCAGTAGTAATGCCCCTTGTGGTAGTGCCACCAATAGTAATGCCCCCTATAGTAGAGCCCTCTGTATAAATACCCCAGTAGTAATGGCCCTGTATTAGTGCCCCAAATAGTAATGCTCGTTCTGTAATAGTGCCCCCTGTAGTAGTGCCCAAGTAGTAATGCACCACACCCAAGTAGAGCCCCCAATAGTAATGCCCCCCTTGAGTATTTCCCCCAGTAGTAATGTCCCCCTGAGTATTGCCCCCAGTAGTAATGCCCCCCAAGCATTTACCCCAATAGTAATGCCCCCCAAGCATTGCCCCCAGTAGTAATACCCCCCAAGCATTGCCCCCAGTAGTAATGCCCCCCGAGCATTGCCCTTAGTGGTAATGGCCCCCGAGCATTGCCCCTAGTGGTAATGGCTCCCGAGCATTGCCCCCCATATTAATGTCCCACGAGTATTGCCCCCTGTATTAATGTCCCTCGAGCTTTGTCCCCAGTAATAATGCCCCCCGCATATTGTAATAAAGCTGCCTACACACACACAAAAAAAAAGCAACTAATACTTACCTTAAACCCCGCTCCCACGTCTGCTGCTGCTGTCCGGTCCACTCGGCTGCTACTCTGCACTATGGGAGAGATGTCATGATGTCTCTTCCATAGTGCACACTGCGTGAGCCGGAAGTCGGAGCTCTCTAGTGAGCTCCGACTCCGGCTGCTGCTGAGGGGAGAGAGCTGGGTGCACGCTGGTTACCAGCGGGTGCCCGGTAAATTGACCCTCTCTGCGGTGCTGGGCTGAGGTGGCCCGGAGGAGGCGGAACTGGTTCCGTCTCCTCCGGAGCATGTTAACCTCGTGTGGGGGCCCAGGGACGACCGCCCCTGTCGCCCACCCCCTCCCCCGTTAATCCGGCCCTGGCAATATGGGACAAAATTTCTTCATTAACAAGATGCATCTTTTATGTGTCTGTTTATATACAAGTTTAAAAGATAGTAATACCTACAATATAATAGAAAATATTTAAGAAATCTGGTGCAAAAAAAAAAAATCACTTGTTTGGCTTTATATTTTAGACTCAACAAAAACAAGTAAGAATTTCAGTAGCTGTTATGGACAACCCCACTGTTTTTCTTTTGTGCGTTTTTGAAGACTTATATACAGAACTTCATAATGAGGGATTATAACAAGATATTACTATGAAAAAGCAACATTAAAATGCTCATTAAAAAGACTTCTCATGGAAACTCGGTTCTAGTAAATTTAGTTTTAGCTGACATGAAGACTGATCCAGACAGAAAAAATAAGTGGAAATGAACAAACAGTAGCACGAATGAGAAGCACATATAGGGACAAAGGAAAACTCTCACTCTTCCTGAGACCGCAAACACTGTAAATGTTGTGTACGGAAAGTTAGAGCAAAGTAAAGAGACGCCACAATGAAAGGTAAAGATCCACAAGCAGGTTAGAGAAATAGCGACACAGAGCCCAGACTGTAAAAAGTCTAAAAGACAAGTCCTACCATTATCACTGGGTTTTACCAAACTATAAATGATATAACATGCAATGAAATAATATAAAAGTAATAAAATCGTACAGTACAAATAGATTCATATTGTTTTTTATTGCTAAATTTCTCATTATTTTCAAATCTTATTACTTTTACTTTGTGAAATTATTTCAAAACGTTTTCCACAAAATTAAAAGGCCTGAAGGCCAGGACTAAGACGCTATTGTTTTGGGGGTTTCACCACATTTTTCATGATCATTTTCCACATATGTGTACAAAAATGACTATGTGTACGCCGTTGTGAAGATTTATGCATATCCTTGATTTGCATCTCCTTACATCTGGGGGTATATAGAAGTGGAGTTGTTGCCCATAGCAACCAATCATATTCTCAGGGGCGTATCTATAATGGGTGCAGGGTTTGCAGGGAACACGGGCCCCTGGGTCCAGGGGGGCCCCGCACCGCACACTCTGCACCCATAATATTACTAACCTCTCCAGAGTCCAACATCGGTGTGGGGGTCCAGCACTGTAAAACGACTGGAAAATGGCCGCAGCTGCCATTTTCCCATCATTTGCGCATGCACAGTACAGGAAAAATGGCCGCCACGGCCATTTTCCCGGTGACCTGTGCATACATTATAGACTCTGGGCACACTCTAGTGCCCAGAGTCTATAACTCCGGCGCTGGCCACGCACTGCTCAGTGCGCTGCTGGCCGCCGGGCGGAGAGGAGGGGGCCCGTGTCGGAGACTGCACACGAGCCCCCTCCTCTCCAGAAACTCCCCTGAGTATTCTGCTTATCATTTATCCAGCACCTTCTAGAAGAAAATAGCTAGACAGCACAAGGGCCCCACCTAACTCATGCAGACAGTGTTTTTTGGGGTAAACTATTTTAATAGTGCAAAAATTGTTTGTGTATGTCATACTACTGGTCCCAGCAAGCCCTGGAAGCCATATACTGCCAGGGTATTCTGGCACTTGTAAAACTACAGTCACAAACATGCCCTGGCACCATAATCCTTTACAGTACTCCTTAATCCTTATAATACACAAGTCTACCTACACTGCATGCAATTTAGGGGTTTCAAAACCACAGCACATTGCTTGCGGTTTGTGTTTGGACACGCCATACTGCTGTATTATAAATCCAGTGATATAGAGAGCATAATCAATGTTTTAAAAACACCATAAAATCCTTTATTATATACAATATATTACATTTGTGTTTGAATAGTTTTATTGCTTTTTTTGTAGAAATATAAAAAATTAGAGATGTGTGGTTTGGTCTCCAGAAATCCAAATCCACCCAAATTTCATGAATCCAGACAGATCTGAGTCGTGGTTCTGATCTTTTGAGGAGATCCAGACAGATCCGAGTAACAGTTCTCATCTTCCTGCGGTTCGGAATTCGGATTTTAAATTCGAATTTCGGGTTTTGGATTGCAAAAATTACATGATTTTAGCTGTTTTAAAACATTTTATCAATTTTTAAAAAAAAAAACCCAGATCCAAAACGAAAAAACACTTGAGAGTGGTTTTGCAAAACTAAAACCAAAAAATTAAGATGAATCCAGATCCAAAACCAAAACCAAAACACGGGGGTCAGTGCACATCTCTATAACAAATGTGCTTAAGATAGGCAAGGTAATGTGGTCAAATTTCAGAGACTCTGCGAATAATTTGCATTTTGAATTCAAAGCTCCAGATAAGTGGTGTTGACTGAAGAATCTGGCCAGTCACAGTGAAAGGAAGGTAAATAAGGAAATCGGCACAATTCATCAAAGGTAGCATTGCTATAGTTATAAAAAAAAGTTATTAGAACCTCTTGGAAACTCATTAGGCCAAAATACCTGTGGATGCTATTGACTATTAGTAGAACTTTGCACCTTGAACATGAATGCAGATCCGCAAACTTCAAACTCAGACACAGAGATAATTTGAACAAAAAGAAGAAATGCTAAATAAATAGCCATTTAAGCTTTAAGAGGCTGAATTTTATAGTTTTATTTTACAATTTTGAAAGAACCCCAAACGTGAACTGTAATCACCAGTCACAAACTATGAACTGCAAAACCTAATCGGTTTAAATTCATTATCACGCATTCAAAGCGCCCAAATTAAATTGAATTTCATACCAGTTAGTATCATTTGTGCATCTCTGGGTAAATTGCTACCACTCATAAGAGTATGGGCACATTTATGGCCTACTATGAAATGGAGTCTAGGCTTGCACACTGCCAGAATATGCTTGCACAAACTCTTCCATCATTCATAAAGGAAGAATAGAGAAAAAAGGCTTTAGAATGTTTATAACAATCTTATGTCACTGGTAATGAACATAAAAATTAAATTCGGCAAACTGTTATAAAACTCCCTCCCACGGTAAGAGATAATCTAATAATATTCCCCCTACAAAATTTAATTTTATGGTATTGGCACATATGTCTTTTAGAATAGGGGACAAAAAGTCACCCAATTTTACAACTTATGGACAGAAGCATACATGAGCTGCAATACACTATTTTTACATGATTCGAATCAGCTAGAATTTAGGGGGAGATTTATCAAAGATTGGAAATAGATAAAGTGGAGAGAGATAAAGTACTAATCAATCAGCTTCTACCTGTTATTTTGCAGGCTGTATATGAAAAATGACAGGAGCTGTTTGGTTGGTTCTTTGTATCTCTCTCAACTTTATATCTCCCCAAGCCTTGATAAATCTCCTCCATAGTCTAAAGAAACTTAACCAGAATAAAAAGTTGAACGTGTTTATTTTTTAGGCTTAATTCTATTCCCCCACATAATAAAGTAAAGACAGTGAGGTGGATGGCTATGACCTCTGTCTCTGCTCACAGCCCAATGGCACAGACAGTAAGTAAAAACACAGCTGTACAGATACAGGAGTTGGTTGGTATACTTTGTCAGATACTTTGCTGATAAGTCATCTTGAAAGACATTGACGTCTCTTCCTTGTGGGTAAAGGTAGAACAGTTGTTTTTTAAATCATCCTGCGGATCTAATGTTGGATGTACAGTCGATGGGTCATCACAAGTGACAGTAGGTGGCTATTTACAGAGACTGACTGTATAATTCCTTTGAGAGATGTAAATGTTATTGTAGCTTTTATTTTAGTTTGATGAGGCTAGGATAACCTGATTTCGACTGGGCTTTTCACAACTTGTGGCTACTTCAGAAGTTAGTAATAGTTTAGGCATATGGGGAATGAGCAATTGGAAGGCATTGGGTAAAGCTGGTTCCCAGAACACTGTTCCTGTGCTATAAACGACAACATATTAATATTTTACATTTCCCGTAACAGCAAACTGTAAATGACAAGGATTTGGTGGCATTTGAGGTAACTGTTAGAAATTCTACATGCATATATATATATATATATATAAATATACATATATATATACATACATATGTGTGCGTGTGTGTAGATATATGTATGTATATACAGTATGTATGTATATATATATATATATATAAACAAATACAGTAAATTCAGTGCGCAAATCAATCAATCAATCAATGCATAAACACATATAATACTGTGAAAAGTTTTTTAGAATCCAATAAATAGATGGATTTTTGGAACAAAGTAAATCTGTGTCACAGACGCCAGATATAGCACAGGCCACAGGTACCACACAGGCCGGCGTCTTCCCCACGTTAAAACCCGGATCCAAGCGGGTATTGGTTTATCTGGAATTGAGAGCAAGAAAGAAGGGGCGCCACATAGTGCATGAAACTATAAAACAGATTTTATTGCAGACAGCGGACATAAAACTCGTTCAATGAATATGCGTACCACAATCAGCGGTCAGATACCATCGCAAGTAATAAATTCAGGCTTCTTCATTTTTATTACTTGCGATGGTATCTGACCGCTGATTGTGGTACGCATATTCATTGAACGAGTTTTATGTCCGCTGTCTGCAATAAAATCTGTTTTATAGTTTCATGCACTATGTGGCGCCCCTTCTTTCTTGCTCTCAATTCCATATATATATATATGTATATATATATTTATTTATTTATAGAGTCCTGAATAGCCAGCACTCCGTAGCCCTTAGCATAATATCTAGTGCACAGCCCTGGTAGAGATAAACAGCTCTGTGTTCAGTGTATTGCTTCATAAGTTAGGTTGAGTGCAGCTGTTTGCTGCTATATATATTTTTATATATATATATATATATATATAGTCTGTTTCAGAGGGTCAGCACTCACACATAATAAGTGCAATGGCTGGGGTGCTACTCAGTGTTCGCCCCTCGGGGGCTCCACAAATATAATTAAATTGTATTAAAAAAAGAGTGCATTCACCAGGGCTTTTAATAGAAGAAAAAAAGGTTTATTCACTTCAATTCCATACAGTAACGCAACGTTTCGGTCTGCTGTGAGACAGTTCATGTTGGCTTGTTGTATATATATATGTATGTTTATTGTTTATGTATATATGTTAGTGTGTATAGGTATGTATATATGTTTGTAAGTATGTATGTATGTATACAGGTGTGTGTGTATGTTATAGCTAAGCAATTCACTGTTTCTCAAAGTTCTTGATTCTAATGGGGATTTTAATTAAATCAATTCTGAAACACTGTGCCCAGCTTTTAATTAAAGGATCACTTGGACTAACATATAAATTATCTTGTATTAAAGAATATCTGACAACAAGGGGTACATTTACTAAAGTGAGAGTTTTTAGAAGTGAGTTTTAGAAGAGATGTTGCCCATAACAACCAATCAGATTCTAGCTATTATCTTCTAGAAGGTGCTGGTTAAATGTTAAGTAGAATCTGATTGGTTGCTATGGGCAACATCTCTTCTAAAACTCACTTCTAAAAACTCTCACTTTAGTAAATTTACCCCCAAGGGTGTGTTTGTGCTTGTACACGTCCATGCATGTAATAAAATATCTTAGTCATGATCACATCTTTGTTTAAATTAACTATCAAATTAACTATCAAGCTTTAAAAGCTCCTGAAATGTTACATATATATTAGTGAATGTCATCAGTAACTAGTTTATATAAGGCATCTTGGTAATTTATATAGGTGAATTGGTCCTTTACAGCTTTACAGTCCTAGATCTGAAAGTAAAAATGGGCCCATTCTGACAGTTTGAGGGTCTATTTACTGAACAGTTTTATGTAAAGGTAATTCACAGCAAAAATCGGCATCATTTTACAAAATAGCAGTTTAGTAAATAAAACCCTCTGAATTAATTAGAGCTGTTATCTCATCAGGCAAGAGCCCCGTCCAGGTAATTTTCTTACCTGGACCCTTACATTTCCCTCAACATAGCCACGTAAACACCACAAATAGTTTAGTCCTGCATACACTAAGGACTGACCATAAAGTGCTTTTAGCTGTGTTAGTACCATCGTTTGGACTTGTGCCGCAGGCCCTATGATAGATAATTTCTCATAACCGGGTGAAATAAACTATGGGGAGTGTATAAGCAGTGGTGATGTGGCAATGGTAGGACCACAGGAGTGGGCACCCTCCTTTCTTACAGTATATCTGGACAGAGGGACCTTGTGCGTGTAAGGGTTAAATCTGGACTCAGGATACTATGAGTTAGGGTAAGTATACAGTAAATGTAGGTAAAGATGTATAAAAAGAACTTTCCTCTTACAAAGAAAAGTTTTAGTTACTTGATCCCCTGCCCTACACTAGCAGAACCGTTCATGCCAGGTACTTCCATTGTTACACTGAGTCATCTCTCTGCGTTGACAACAGGGGAGATTAGTTTCTAAACTGAAGGTTGATTGGACAGACACCTATACAATGGACTCTCGGCCTGTGTTTGAGACTTAAGCTGAGTACACACCATACGGATCAGAACGATATATTGTACACATCTTATAGTGTGTATGCCCGATCCGTTGTTCCTGGCCATCGTTCATTGAATCGCCCCATCTGCTGTGCTGCGATCTCATACGGCGGATCATGCAGTGTGTACGGCTCGCACAATGAAGTATTACATCGCTCGCTGCATCGCTGGGTCGCACTGTCTTAAGCAGGCTTGCCTACCCTCCCGATTTGGTCGGGAGCCTCCCGAATATCGGGTGTCATTCCCGACCCTCTGGAAAGGCAGGCTGCCCCCCCGGACTACTTCTAGAAACCCCAGCAGAGGGGGTCCCGATGACGCGATTTGCGCTGAATCGTGTCATAGTGGCTCCGCCCCCTGCTTCACAATGCCTTTATTTTCGACATTGTGAAGAGGGGGCGCGGCCGCGATGACTCGGTGCGGTCACGCCCCTGGCCCCGCCCCCAAACAGGCATCATAGCCCAGCCACACACCCCGCTCTATGCTGGCATTCAGCTCCCTCCCAGAAGGCGGGAGCTGAATGTCAGCAAGTATGGTCTTAAGGTATGTACCCAGTTTAAGACAGCACTGTTTGCATCTGTTGTCAACAAAGAGAGAACTATGCCCACCAATAGCATGGCAATACTGTAGACTATAAAATCATATCCCCATAGTATTGAATTAAAAGTAGATGAGTCTTATAACCTAAAGGTCTCTAGAGGGGAAGGAAGTGTGCAAATGCCCCCAACCATATTGTATTGACTACTCCAGCCACACCCACTGAACTTTCCATCCTTATGACACCGAACTCACAAAATACACAGAACCCTGAAAGCCATATTGCACTGACCGTCCAGCCACAATAATATGACCCATTTAGTCATAATGTACTGACACCTCCTGCCATAATAAACTCCAGAGGATTAACCACATTATGATATAACAACAAGTAATGGTAAACACATGATTATAAAACAAGCAATAAAGTAAGCAAGCATCATTTTCTACCAGTCATATAAAGTTATGTTAACGAGCAGATTGCACAGTAAGTAGCAGAATGCCCGCATTACTGTATGCCATTTAATGGAGTGCCCACATGGTTAAATAACAACCAGTTGTAAGGACTATAGGTCCTAACTCTGGTATCCTGGACTTGTATCTTGCAGTATTCATTCCTACTACTACAATTACTGCAGCTTTGTTCCATGCTGTTTACACTGTGCATCTGTTAAATACACCTTTGTTTCTGGTGATTACCTTCACCTGTGCTGAAGCATCATACAGCTGGTTAACTCCTCAATCTATGCAGTTAATTGTCTTTCCTGATTTCTGACTTTTTGTGCTGCCAGCGTGTGATATCCAGTTGCTGATTCTTCTGTTGCTGACCATGGCTTGTTACCAAACTCTCTTGCATGGTACGTGCTCTGAACCTTGGATTGGTAATCAGACCTCCATTGCTCGACCTCTTGCATGCTTTTGGACTTTCCTTGTCTGTTGCCCACCTTGTCCTTGGCTTATTCTTTGGAGTGGATTTTATTCTACTATAGATGAAAATTCTGTCTATCCTGTTGCTTCTATGCTCCTTGCACCATCCAGCTCTGCAAATACCTTTATTTCAATGAAATCTGCCTTGTATTTGTTCATATATCAAAGGACTCCGCATTGCCTCCTAAAAACTCATTGTCACATTGCACATCAGTCAGCCTTTATGCAAGCATTTAAGTATACCACTGTCAAATCAAGTTATTCTACTGTCCTATGCTTATACCAGTCTGCTTGTATTCAAGGAGACCACTGTGGTCTAAAGTTACCATGTCATACTGCATTCTCAGAGACTTGTTATTCGTGTTTCTAAAATCCAGATTATGTCATTCATTAACTGTGTTTTGCTACAATTATGGGGCCCATACATCTGCCACTGACCCTTGGGTCAGGGAATTGTGGATATTACAATGTTCAACAATCGAGATTCCCTGATCCCGACCTGAAAATGGTCTGACTCAGCAAATTGGGGATTTTAACATGTTGAATTTCCCCAATCCACCAATGGATCTATTGCCCGCATAGCTATAAACATTCAGCAATTCTCTCCAAGCTTGTTGCTGAACCATTATTGTGACTATTATCTTTATTGTGACTTTATTGCATGCTCTGTCCCTGCATGTGGATGTTAGTGCATACAATACATAGGGAGTGGTCTGTGCACAAGTGTAATCAAATAAAGCAGCTGGGATAGATGTGTAACCGGTAAATACCTAGTCTGTGGTGATATTTATTTCTAAAGATGATAAATCTGAGATATAGTACATCCCAGTGATATTTCCTAAATTCACAATGCAAATTTAGTCGAAAATATCACACTACAACTGCATTTAAAATGTGGATTGTAGTGAACAGGGGCCAAAGTCTTATCCTAGGCTCTCTGTCTGTCTATTTGACTGTCTATCTATCTATCTATCTATCTATCTATCTATCTTCTATAGGTATATCGATTTGTTTCTAAATATATATTTCTATTAATTTATCTATCTCTAAATAAATCTATATTTCTAGTTATATCTAAATATATCTATCTTTAATCTGTATCTATCTATCTATCTATCTAAATTAATCAATCTATATCTAAATCTATCTATCTCTAAATAAATCTATCTATCTCTAAATCTATCTAACTTCTATAGGTATATCGATTTGTTTCTAAATATATATTTCTATTAATTTATCTATCTCTAAATAAATCTATATTTCTAGTTATATCTAAATATATCTATATTTAATCTGTATCTATCTATCTATCTATCTATCTAAATTAATCAATCAATCTATATCTAAATCTATCTATCTCTAAGTAAATCTATCAATTTATATTTCTATCTATCTATCTATCTATCTATCTATCTATCTATCTATCTATCTGTTTTTCTAAATCTATCTATCTGTCTGTCTGTCTGTCTATCTATCTATCTTTTGCATAACAATTCATCTATCTCTAAATATATCTGTCTGTCTGTCTATATATCTATTTAAATCTCTCTCTATCTATCTGTATATATATATATGTCTAAATCAAATAATCTATCATCTATCTATGTATCTAGTTTCAATCTGTATAATGATTAATTATTAATTCTATCTATCTATTTATCTATCTATCTATCTATCTATCTATCTAAATCTCTCTCTCTTTTCTGTAAAATCAAATAATCTATCATCTATCTATGTATCTCTTTTTCTATCTATCTATCTATCTATCTATCTATCTATCTATCTATCTATCTATCTATCTATCTATCTATCTATCTCTAGCTTCAATCTGAATAACGATTTATCATTAATTCTATCTATCTATCTATCTATCTATCTTTCTATCTATCTATCTGTAAATTAGCAGATAAATTGAACAATAGAACGATATATCGTTCAATTGTTCAATTTATTTGCTATGGATAGGCCCTGAACGATGACAGATACGCACTCCCGAGGCCGATAAATTGAATCTTTCATCTCTTCAACATGTTGGTCGCATATCATGTCATATTAGAAATATCTGGCAGTTTATATGCAGTAAACGACGAACGACAAAAGATATTAGCAGCAGCTACAGAGCACTGCAGAGAAAAAAATCCACTCCCTGAATGATGTCATGCGATATCGTTCATCGTTCGTCGTCTGCCAAAATCTGTCATGTACATGACAGATATCATTCAGCACAGCCACCGGAATTTTCAAGGGATATCTTTTGTCTTTCATCACTCAGAAATACATCTGCTAATGGATAGGCCCCTTAAATCTTTGTCTAAATCTATCTCTTAAGCCGCGTATCCACTTGCCAATTAAACAAAGCGATTGAACGATTACAACATCGTAATCGTTCAATCGCTCATTAATTGTGCATAAATCTGGCATGAAAATTTAAAAAACGACCAGTGATGCGCACTCCCGCGGGTCATTTTCGACATCAATCATCGCCTGAACATGCCGGTCAATCTGCCGATAACAACAGATTGACCATGTTCAGGGATGAGGGAGGGTGCCTGCACTGAACCACATATCGTTCAGTGTAGGCACTACAGGGGGCGAGGAACGACTGTACGATTACAATGTTGTAATCGTACTGTTGTTACCCCATCGCCTAATGGATACGCACCTTAAATCTATCTATCTATCTATCTATCTATCTATCTATCTAACTGTCTGTCTGTCTATCTTTCTATCTATGTCTAAATCTATCTAACTTTCTATCTAGCTTCAATCTGTAGAAAGTTTTATCATTAAATCTATCTATCTATCTATCTATCTATCTATCTACTATCTATCTATCTATCTAATATTTACAAATTACTTTATTTGTTTAAAAAAGTACCAACATTTTTTACACCCCTGAGGAAATATATGGCCCTATGCTGGACATTTTACTATAAAAAGAAAATACATCAAAGCAAGTGAAGTAATGTGGATATATTTTAAAACAACGTAATAATATAGTTACATTTAGTGCTGATAAAGCTGTTTAACGCTTTAAAATATATAGTCAGGGCAGCATTATATTTGGAACTAAAGTGTCAGATATTCTATTTGTTCATTTGACTTTAAAACAAAGGAAAGAAGCATCACAGCACAATATTCTGTATCTTATCCTTTCACATAGTAAGATAAAACTTTTGACATAGATCTGTTACTAGTGAGTTTTTTATTTATTCCTTTCCATTTAACCTGTATTCCACACTATCCACAGACATTTTGTTACAGTGACCTCTGAGGCATTATCAGATAATGCCAAAATAATTAAAGTTTTCCTTGTATTTGCCTTAGCCTGTGAAGTAAAATCCCTCCCACCTGCAGGTGTAAGTGCAGCATCAACTGCTATCAAAAGCCAATTAGTTCGCTAAAAGTGGCTGACACAAAGGAGGGAACAACAGGGTTTCTCAGGGCTTCCAGCAGCTATGCACCAACAGTGAGACGCACAAGTGGCCTCTTGGTCAAACATTCCTCTCCAGCTTTTAATTTTAGGCATGTCACAGCCAATAATGCAGAAATAGCTCACACTTTAGTTGCTTTTATAGATTTTTCTACCTTTAAAACACATGATTCAAGGCAAGTGACAAATTCTTTTTAGCCCTGTAACTCACACAGAATAGTGTCTCTGTCTTATAAAAGAAAAGTTTTTCTGTACCTTAGTGCCAACCAACGAAATAGAAAAACACACAACACCACATAATCTCATTCTATCCATCAGCAATAAATATCTCAACTTTTCAAATGTTGTTTGTGTGTGTATGTATATATATATATATATATATATATATATATATGTGTGTGTGTGCGTTTGTGTATATATATATATATATATATATATTTATATTATTTTTTTTATTCAGTATGTTCAGTACAAATGTACAAATTCCCCAATATAGGAAAAAAGTATGCAACATTCATGGTCTTAGTTATCACAAATTATATGAAAGCATGGTGTAACTAAGACCCTGGGTGTCACTTATTGTTTTCCCAAATTGGATGAAAAAATAAAATAAAAAATAAAATAAACAAAATATATATACATATGTATATATATGTATATATATATATATATAATATATATTATATATATACACGCACACACACATATATATTAAACTTACAGTTTCTATAAAAACCAGGAGCTAAAGACGTAACATACATTTCCTCATGAATTATAATCTGATATTTAGATACATGTTAGTTATATGATTATACACATAGTTACTTTATCGCTGCACCTGTATTTATATCTTGATAATAGTTATGTCCTAGACTTTGTAGTCAACATTTAAATACCTCTTGTGACAGCTCATTTTTAAATTTACTTGCAAATTAAATGTATTTCAGTAATTAAATTGTATTTTAAATTTTCACATAGGCCTATAATACAGTATATGTTTTAAACAGTATACTATAGCATAGGTATAACATATCTTTATCAAGGTAATTACATTACAATATAAACAACAACATTTCACCCACAAGGCTGAACTGGCAAAAAAATATAGTAATTTCTCTCAGACTTGTAAAACAGGTTTGCACAGTCACTTAACTTTTCCCACTATGTGCTAAATCTAATCCATATGGCTGACTTTTCATATTCTGGCCAAGCCTGTTAAAAGAAATCAAAAGAGGAACACCACGGATACTACTGTTTTTAAATCCGCAGTGTTTAACCAGGGAACAAAGGATGAAATAAGAAAAAAAAAAAAGAAAGATAATTGACTAATTTTTCTTTCCGGGGCTGTTGATCAATTCGGTCATAAAAGAGATATAAACAATGGCGAGACGTAGAGTTTCAATCCTGGAAAGTCTTTTTTCGTAGGCAAACGTTGGCACCTTCTTTCGGAGCAAATCAAATGCTTCATTAAGGTTGAACATTCTCTTTCTCTCTCTGATGTTAGCCGCTTGGCGTTGGGCATAGGAAATCACTCGCTTTCGCTTGGGCCGACCAAGAGGAGAACATAATTCAGTTTCTTCATCGTAGTCTGTCTCCTCATCCTCATATCTATTTAAAGAAGAAGTGTTCTCAGTAAATGAAATGCCATCTTCTCCTAATGATGTAAAATCGTAGAACCTGTCGCAGAGGTTCAGGCTTGGAGATGAGGTCATCATTGTGTTGTAAGAATGGTGGTTTTCCTTGTACGGAAATTCCATCCCATTTACATCAGCACTAAACACCGTGGAATCTATCATACTTCCCTGGTACTCCATTTGGTTATGTCCCTTTAGAATGATGTTCCTATTTGTTGCTGGTTTGTTGAGCTGTTCGTGTTGATATCTTACTCTTCCAGATAACCATCACAGAATGACAAGGCATGGAAGCATTAATATTTATATCCGTGTAGGTAACAGGATTAAAGAGTAAAAAGGAAAGCGAAAAAATTGTTTCATCTTAATGTTGAGAGGAATAGACACCAAATCCTCGGGACACGTGGATTGCCCAGCAAAGAAGACGTTTTGTCCTAAATCCTGTTAAACCGAGGAAGGAAAATGTCTTTTCTTAAATAATGATTCCTAGATCTCACCCGCTGAGTTCAGGATGGTTGTAGAATTCTGAGTGGATGACCAGAGAACTTATTTTAAAAATCAGGTCCTGGCTGTAGCTTCTCTGCTGTAGTGAACTTTTCAAGAGATTTTTTCCAATTGATATAAGACAAGTGTATTCTTGCTCTTTATGATCTTCTGAAGAGGGACTTGCCTGCAGAAGAGTCGCATAGAAATGTTTATCTTGTTTCCCAGTGCAAAGGCAGTTGAATGACAGGACCTCCATTAGCCTAAGCAAGCACTGTAGCGTACCCAATATTGCATTCTCAATTGTAACTGTTGGTATCAGCTTTATCCTGCAAATAAGTTCAAATATACTTCCTGCTGTGCAGTAAAACATTTCCATCAATGCTAAAGGTGCATTGTCCTTCCCAGTACTCAACCAAATAAATTTTTAGGTCTGCTGGTATAATTATTTTTATAATCTTCAGAATAAGGTGTTGTTTTTGAAAGAAAAGAAAAACAGTCATTCCTAGCAATAAAAAGTCTAGTAAACATATTTTGTAACAAATAGTTAATTCTAGTAAACATATATTGAAACTGCTTTTCACTTTATTTTTTACATAGTCGATATGTAAAATTTAATAATGCATGTATTAAATACATATGTTATGTATATTTATCAATAATGCCACAGAAGAGGAGTTTCCAGAGAATTGAATAAAAAACATTAACAAAAGGATTCATTTAAATGTGATTGTTGAGAATTACATTACAGGAAAGTTGTTTTTGTCCCAAAAACTTTACTGTTTTGTACTGACAAACAAATACAGGTTATCTACTATTTTCTTTATATTGTGGGTTATTACCTGTTTTATAGAATTGTGTTTACAGGTTCTGGAGGGGACGGGGTCCTGTATTACCCCCAAACTCTTTAGAGCAGTGTTTCCCAACCTCGGTCCTCAAGGCACACTAACAATCCAGGCTTTAGTGATATCCATGCATGAGCACAGATGGTTAAATCAAAATAACTAAGGTACTAATTATCTGTGCTTAAATATGGATATCCTTAAAAGTTGGACTGTTAGTGTGCTTTGAGGACCGTGGTTTGGAACCCCTGGTCAAGAGGCTACTGCTCTACACTCTGAAGGGGTCTTTTCAGAAAGGTGTATAAATAGTAGGGACAAACGCCAGGATGTGCATGCTCAGAAGTGGCCCTTCTCTGCTCTAAAAAGGCTAGAGTAGCATTGTTGGGCACCAACAGAAATTTTGCTATGGTGTATGCTGATACACTACTTTTGTGCAATGGGCAGCAGCAACAGTTGCACACCCCTCTTTACGGCCATGCCTCCATGATTTTTTTGCCTATTTTGTCAATGCCTTATTTACAGTGGCGTAAATAGGGCATGGCCGCCGGGGCTCGTGCCCTGGGGGTGGGTGTGTGCACCGCCGGCCATGGTACAGGCCCGCCCTAGTCAGCCAGTGTAGTGCAGACTGCAGTGAGAGCGGCCCGCACTACACTGTTAAACACACATCGCAGCCAGCACTGGGTAGTACACTTGTACTATTCAGCGGCGATGTCTGTGTTTCAGCAGCTAATGAAAGTCAGACAGACTCTCATTGGCTGCTGCACACACTGCAGGAGTCGGGCTGGAGCTCACTCATGAGCTCCGCCTTCCGGGTCCTGCAGTGGGTGATGGGAGGGACGTCATGACGTCTCTCCCATAGTACCGAGCGGGTCCCAGAGGGAGGACGGAGGAGCAGACAGTGGCAGGAATGGGGATTAAGGTAAGTCAAGTCAGTGTTATGTGTGTGTGTATGTATGTCTGTTTGTTTTATGCACTATGGAAGGCACTGTATAAGGGGCAACTCATAGGGGGATCACTACTGAGAGCCTTCATAAAGGGGACCACTACTGGGGACACTGTATAAGGGGTACAGCATAAGGGGGATCACTACTGGGGGCACTGTATAAGGGGCATTACTGGGGACCTGCATATGGGGGGCCACTACTGGGGCCACTATACAAGGGGCACTACTGGGGGCCTGCATATGTGAGACCACTACTGGGGGTACTGTATAAAGGGCACTACTGGGAGCTTGCATAAGAGGGACCACTATTGGGGGCACTGAATACTGGGGGTACTGTGTAAGGGGAATTACTGGGGGCCTGAATAAGGGGGACCACTACTGGTGGCACAGCATATGGGGGACTGTATAAGGGGCACTGCATATGGGGGCTATTGATTTCTATAAGTCACTATTTAGTGCTGCAAGTCGCTTAAGAAAGAATTGCTTTCCAGTCCAATCATGTGGTTCCAAAGCACAGAAAGTTATTTATTTATTAATGTAAAAGGGATAACACGATGTAAGATTTAACAATTAGAGTAAAAAGCAATGAAATTAGTACAGCCGATATATACGTGTGCGCACTGGTCCCAGTATACAGTCATCAATCCAGAAGTCTGCGGTCGCTAGAAGATGTGTGTGTACACTGAGGTCAGGACACAGCCTATATACCTTACAGGTTTCAGAGTTAACAAAGGGACAAATTGACAGGTTCTCATTGGTTCTTGCTTCTGGTCAATCTGGTCATTGGTCAGTTCATACGGTATCATCAGGGGTATGGCTCAGTCCTCCAACGGTCACATTGCGTATCTTCCCGCCGAACAACTGGTTAAAACTGGCTACAACACTGCATACAAGTTATAACATTCTATTCAATAACTCCCTATCATCCATAACTAGCGGACGCATGATGCGACTCCTTTGCCGATAGAAACGGATGTCTGCAAATAAACAGGGATTTAGTATGATACCAAACATGACATGTCCACTGTATTCTGAACCTTAGATCTTTTTTTAGTACACATTACATTATAATTATTAGCTATCAAATACCTTTAATAACTCTGGTTATTAACTATAATGTGTGGGAACCATTTTATATGTCTGCATTCGCAAATGTGCATCTGTGTATTGAAATAGCAAATATGTGTCTCTATGTATGTGCATACGCATATGAGCGTCTATGTGTGCGTATGTGAATATACATACGAACGTCTATGTGTATATATATATATATATATAACTCTCCAAGATCCGGCACTCACAGGTATATTGTATAACTGGACCGGGTGCCCTCCTCACTGTGACCTCCAAACGGGGATACACTGACACATACTACAACCAATGGCGGCACTCCGGATAACAAACATCGTTTGTTATCCGGAGTGCCGCCATTGGTTGTAGTATATATATATATATATATATACTGGACAAATAGCCCGGCACTCCTCCAAATAAAAAACGGGACCCGTGTGCCCTCCGTGTAGAAGTATTGTATAGTAAAGAAAACAGCGGCACTCCGGGATTTGTAGTAGTTAGAAAAGTGTATTCATATACATCCAACGTTTCGGGGCATAACGCCCCTTTGTCAAGGTATACATTACAAACAATGAAGTGTGCTTACCTTAAATAGGTGAAGAAGCCCACGAATAGTGTGGAAAAAGACATCTGACCACCGGAGCGCGCAGCGATGACGTCAAGGCGTCAGAGGCTCCCTGGTAACAGTAACCTGGGAAGCCAAACTGTGCCGACAAAGCTCGCTGGGTGGAGAAAGAGAAAAGTAAACAAACGTGCTGTATAAGTAAAGAAGAACATACGACCAGTGTAAAAGAAAAAGTGAATGGAAAACAAAAAAGAAAGTGTACTAGATAATAGTAAAGAAAACGGATCAAACTGGAGAAACTGCTACTTAATCATAAAAGATATAGGAGCTTAAAAGTGGATACCATCGAAATAAGGCTAAGATAAACAGCACAATCTATGCTGTCACAAATCTTCGATTAAACATGCATGGTGAAATTAGGTACTATTCCTACATGGAATGTACAGAATTGAATCATGTGAAATACCATAAGATAAAGGTACATATCGTTAATATATAATATAAATGCAATAGACCTACCAAGAAAGCAAAAAGAGAAATAAAAAAACAAAAAAGGGAAGAAAAATAAACATAAGCAATACATTAATGTAGTGGATTAGAGACATGAAAGAGATTCTCAGTTAACAAAAGACATTCCAGGCAAATTTCTCATTGAGACCATTGGGACTCATGGTTCCCAATGTGAAAATCCATCTCGCTTCTGCTTGCAAGAGTTTCTTGGCCCTGTCTCCTCCTCTGATGGATTTAGGTATATGATCAATGGCCATATGTCTCAAGCTGGCAAGGGGATGTTTTGCTTCAGCGAAATGACTTGGCACTGGTTGTTCAGATTCAATTCCTTATCAGAAGAGACGATGGGCCATAAGGCCCGGGATGCTCGAGGTAAAATCGCGCTGGTGGTATTGTACCTGCTAACCCAGGGAATGATAGCATTGTTGTTCCTAGTGGTAGGAGACAGTAATTGACGTCTTGGTATAGCCATCACTTCTTTCTTAGTTCTAATTAGTTGATTGGCCTCGTATCCCCGGTTAACAAACCTATGGATGACCTTGTCTAACTCGGCCCCTAAACACGCATGGTCATTGGTGATCCGGGCCACCCGTATCATCAGCGATTTGGGTAGGCCATTTTTTAAAGGGCGTGGATGGTGGCTGTTGGCACGTAATAAAGTGTTCTTGTCAGTTGGTTTCGAATAGACGTTTGTTACTATCCTATTGTCCCTGACGGTGATCTGTACATCCAAATAATTCAGTCTGGTAGTGCTGGTTTGAAAAGTCAATCTAACTGGAGAGTTCCTGGAATTGATGAATTCCATCAACTGAAAAAACTTAGATTCGCCTCCTGTCCAGCACATAACCAAGTCGTCTATGTAGCGAGCATAGACCAGGATATTGGTAGAAATGCAGGGATCCTGAAAGAAATTCGCGCTCTTCCTCGAACATGTAAATGTTCGCAAACAATGGGGCAGCATTACTCCCCATCACGCAACCATTGAGTTGCAAGTAAAACTTGCCGTCAAATAGGAAGTAATTGCGAACCAAGGTAAGTTCAAGGAGCCGGATGAAAAGATCCAGGTCTATATCGGACATGTTCTCCTTTATCAAGAATTGTCTGGTGGCGTCCAACCCGTCTTTATGGGGAATGCAGGTATAAAAGCTGCTTACGTCCATAACACATAATAATGTACCTGTGGGGATAACCTCAATGGTCTCCAAAAGATTGAGAAAGCTAGTGGTGTCTTTGATGAAATTGCGCTGGATAGTAACCAAAGGTTTAAGTATGCTGTCTAAAAATTGTGACACAGGTTGGTATAACGAATTTCTAGCCGATATGATGGGCCTACATATATATATATATATGTGTGTGCGTTATGTGCGTCAGTGTATGTGTATTGCGAAATTGCATTTGTGTGCATTGGATTTCACTGACGCAAAGTAGCGTCCTAGTAACACGTCATCTGACCATAGACGACTATATCGTCAGATAATAATTGTAAAGCGATCATATCCAATTATTTGACTTTGACAGGGCACTGTATAAATGGCACTACTGGGGGCACTGTATAAGGGTGCACTACTGGGGCACTGTATAAAGGGCACTACTACATGGGGCACTGCTACTGGGGACATTGCATTACAATGGGCATAGCAAGAGGGGCACCACTACTCCGGGCATTAAGGTGCATATGGAATGGTAAGGAATGTTCCCAGAGTGACGAAAAAGGGGTGTGTGTATTGTTGACATGCCCCATTTTTCAGTGGCCATGCCCATTTTTCAGCACGCGCACATACGGAGACGGGGAGCTCCATTTTTCAATTTGGGCTCCAAATTCCCTAGTTACACCACTGCTCATTTAGGACCTCATTCAGAGTCGGTCGAATCGGCCGCATGGTCGTACGGGAAAAGGGGCCGGATATGTAAATGATTCCCTCGCAAGTTGCGTCCATAAGTTCGGATCGGTAGCTGGCCGACCAAGGGGAGGAAGCGGCCGGAATACAAAAAAATACGCCCCCTTCTCGTACACATTACCCGTCATCTCCGGGCATATAAGGATTAATCGAGACCATCGGGAACCATCGGAACTGGTCGTAGAGCTTAAGGTCGACCATACCCTCTCTTAAGCTCTACGATCATGTCAGTGTAAAAACCTTCCATGTCACCATGACGCTACTTTGTTAATTATGCACTCCCATAAACCGTATGCACTCCCACTAAAAGCCGTTCGCATAATTAGGCACGCCTGCGTTTGGATCTCCACTCCCCCGTTTTCAAGCACCTTCCCCTGTTACCACCCACAAACGCCTCAATCTGTCACTCAAACTACCGACCTGGCTGTGTTCAAGGAGAGAGAAATTTCTGATCGTAGCGGCTAGTTTGCGCACGCGCATTGCGAACTTTACGCATGCGCAGAATAGCGAACATCGGTGGCGTACGACCGTGCGGCTGCTTCGACCGACTCTGAATGAGGTCCTTAGTCTCTGCTTATTGATTAACCTAATATCTTCCGTATTACAGATTCTCTCCTGAATCAACTTAATTATGGTTTGGGTGCAAAATAAGGGACAACATGAGGAGCATTAATAAGAGACGCTCTGGGGCTTATTTAATAGGGTGTGAGCTTGTGCCACTGCGGGATTTAATGCGAGTGTTCCCATTTTTTTTAAAAGCGGCAATCATTTTAAAAGCAAAACCAGCTTGGTTTTGCCTTTAAAATGATTGGCCCTTTAAAAATACAGGAACACTCACATAAATGGCCCAGAGAGAATAGAATGTTTTTCTATAGGACACCTTATTTCTTATCTTCATTTGGAGTTTCTGATCACCAAAAACTGTGGATAATTACCTGCTGCCGCTGCTACTCGGATTATGTGGGAAGCTTAAGAGCGGTTTTAAATCGATCAATCATTACCACGGCTATCTCCATGGTGCCCAGAGACCGGAGGCTCCACTCCATAACCGGAGGTGAAGTTTTCCTCCACACGGCTAATACTTACCATTGGAGCGGCATTCCGGACACTGCCCTCCTCCTTTTCACCTGGATGCAAGCTGGGAGCCACGCTAAGCAGGTCAGCTTACACCAGTGTTGGCTAACCTTGACATGCCAGCTGTTATGGAACTACATAACCCAGCATGCACTGCTACAGTTTTGCTATTAGGGCATGCTAAAACTGTGGCAGGGCATGCTGGGATATATAGTTCCACAACAGCTGGAGTGTCAAGGTTAGCCAACACTGGCTTACACTGTGCACTTATATCACAGGTAGTACAGCCCATATCAGAGGCTGTTGTAAGTGACTGTCATTATTTACATTGTGGATAGGATTATCACTGTAATTAACCTTGAACTGCAGTATCTATATAAGTTTGTGCACATCGGTGCATGGATTTAACCAATTGAACATTTGAGAACATTATAGATATTTTTTGGACTCATCAATTTTGGGGGGTTTCTTTCCTCCTCAGAGTCTCATCCAATAAGACATTTGTCTAGAAGGATTTTGGAAAAATCCATTGAGTTATATAAGATCACTAGACACCAGCAACAGTTTGATACATATTGATATCTATACTCACTATTTAGCTTTATAATATCATACCAGTGTCTTTGATGTGTTTTTTTTTCTATAATATTTTGATTTGTTTTAACTGTGATTCATTCTGGATATGTTCTTATCCTTAGAATTTATTCAATTTTAGCATTTATTAAATAGCTTGTTGAATCCTATTGCGCTCCCTCCTGTTGTCATTTTGTTTTTTTTCACACTCACATAAATTCCTGCAGCTGCACAAGCTCGCACCTTATTACATAAGCATCTATGGCCCGTATTCAATTTGAGCCAAGCCGCGGTAACTTAACGCGGCCCGGACTTAACGCCGACTTCGCCTGTTTTGTAGGCGTTAAAGTATCGCGCGCGTGCACGCTTTATCCCATATTCAATTTGAAAGTACGCGTAAATGGCACCCAGCGATACTGTAACAAGCGGAAAGTACTGTCATTTTGGGGGAAATCAGCCTGTCACCCCCCAAATGATGCTCTGACATGGGGGTTCACTATGGTACCCCCCGATTTGGCTTGCTGAAGATATTTGGTGTTTTTAAATGGGCTCAATAGCTGCTAAATAGCGTTTTTCTATATCTGATGCAGAATAGTGTTTAGGAGTATTTTTTCCAGAAAATAACTTATCCCTGCAAATTTGGGGTACTTGAAAATGGGGGTTAGCATATTTAAAAGTTGCTAACACCTGCAATCGAAAAAACACCTGGGGCATACTTGAGGACCCCCCCAGTTCGCTAGTTTTTAACTGTGTACCCCCGATTTTTTTTTTGCGCTCCCTTTTTCAAAGTAAATTTTTGGGGTGTCCTTAAGTTTTGTTTTTTTTTTTTTTGACACAGATTACCTTTGGGGCTGTCTGAAGGCTGCACGGGGGTTCAAGAAACTTTGTACCCCAAAACTCCAATTCTGCACTTTTTTCCGCCTGCCATTCATAGGCGATACTTTACCGCCTATTACATTGCATTGACTTTCCACCTAGGCGGAAAGTCTTTCAAATTGAATATGGAGGAAAACCAAAACAGGCGATAATGACGTCATCGGCGGTAACTTAACGCAGATCAGGACTTAACGCTTCAAATTGAAAACGGGTCTTTGGTTATCAGTTTCTCCCTATTGGAGTAGACTACTCTGCACTGCAAAATGTAATAAAGAGCTAATTATTGCAAAGCATCACAGTATGTAAGGCCAACAATGCGATCTGGGCATGATATTAGCGCCCAAAATCGCATTGCAGGATGCAATTATACCGCCCAGATGAATTAAATAGCACATGCAGGGACAGGGGCTCCGATAACCCGTCCTTGCGATTTGCTCAGTGTAGAGACCGCATCTCTTCACTCCTGTGCTGGGACTTCTGCGCATGTGCGGTCTACTGACCAATCATGATGCGCGTTGGCCATTGCTCTCCTGGTAACTTTTACAAAGTTTAGCCTATAGGCTACAGCAGCATAACACCATCTATGGGACCAAACTACAGAATGCTTCACTGTCTGGAGCTTGGCAAATCCGACAGCATCGCATCCCCCATAGAAAGAAACCTATGGAGTTTGTGGCTGCTCTCAAAATGGAGGCAGCACAGCAGATATCTCCTTTATACATTTGGGTGATACTAATTACTTGCGGGTGTTTTTGGGGAATGTGCAGCAAATAGTTAATAATAAATAGGCCCCTTAGACAGAATGGTTAAGCAGCAGCAGCAGCCTGTGTATGAGCATTAAAAAGGGAAGGTTACACACAGCAAAGCAGTGCCAGTGTCATTAATACGACCAGTAGACTAATGTGGTTGGATGTGCTAGTCAGTGGGTGTCCTAAAGAACAGATAGATAGGAACCTACTGCTAAATTGTTACAGATATTGGGCCCATTTATCAAGAATCACTTTTGCAATGCGATCAGGGCATGCCAGTGACGCCCCTGATTGCATTACAAAAAGCGATCTTTTCAGCCGGATGTATCATCCGAGACATACAGGGACTTGGGCTCCAAAAGGCTAATAGTGCGCGGTGTAGCCCATAGGTTACAGGGGCTAATGCCCTCTTCAGATGACGTTAGCTGCAGGGACCAATATCTGGAATGCGTCGCATTCCAGATATTGGTGAATTTGGCAGCATCGCTTCCCCCATAGAAACCTATGGGGGAGGAGGCTGCCAGAGGTAATGGAGGGATCACAGAACGTATCGGAGATACCTGCTGCGGTCCCTCCTTAATACATCCGGGGGATACTTAGTATTTGAGGTAAACTCCCGAAAACGGGTGTTTTTGGGGATTTTACCTCAAATACATTTTGATAAATGGGCCCCTAGGAAACAGTGGATGAAAGAAGGAAAACTAAAGTCAGTCACAGTACTTCAGCGAAAGAGATGGCTGAGTGATATAGAAGACAGCCTTATCAGGCAACCAGCCCCTCCCCCACCCTATGCAGTGTCTACACAATCAATTCCACAACATCAGATAGGCAGGGAGGGAGAAAGTGCAAAGTGGAAGCTTCCACAGTCTTTATGATGAGAAGAAGGAGGATGATCACCCTTTGTAAGGTCACTGCAAGTTATGATATGTAAAGCAGATGACCAATGCTGGTCAGTGCATTGGAAAACACAGCCATAGTGAGCATTGGGGGTACGATGTATTAAACAAACTTTGTGTAAACAGCACAGAAAATGGCAGCTTTCTGAGGTTTTACTGCATCACTATAGGATCTACATATTTATTATCAGAGATATCTGCTGTGGTCCCTCGGCAAAGCAGTCCCCATAGATTTCTCTGGGGCTTCCATATGGCTGCATGTATCCAGCCCGAGAAAGCATAGCTTTCTGGAACTTGGGGCCTGATTCAGAGCCGCTCGTAAGCGGCTGCTCGTTCGCTCCGAGCGATGTTCGCACATCTGCGCATGCGTATGGGTTGTAATGCGCATGCGCCAACCAGTCAGTGCGGTCGGAAATCGTGTGCTCGCAAAATAGCGAGTGCCTGCTAATTTGAGTGACAGGATGAGGCGTTTGTGGGTGGTAACAGGGGAAGGTGCTTGAAAACAGGGAGTGGAGATCCGAACGCAGGCTTGCCAAACGGTCAAAACGGGCGTTTTAAGGGTGTGCATAATTAACAAAGCAGCGTCATCGACCACATCACTTGGTTGTCTTTTAGCCTGAACTGCTCGCATGATTGCGGTAGGAAAATGCTACCACAAGAATAGCGAGCAGTTCAGACGCCTTTCGATGTACTCGATTAATCAAATAAATAGCGGAGATGACGTATGATGCAAGCGGCCATGGGGAGTCTTTACAAAATAGCGAGCGCATTTTTCGGACGCTCGCTCAGACATAGAGGCGTCAACAGACCGCAAAGAGCGAGCGCTCAATTTAAATAGCCAGCCCCTTTTTCTGAACGAGCGAGCGCAAATAGCGTCCGGCTCTGAATCAGGCTCTTGGTCCGGGTAGATAACACAATTATTAAATAGCGTTAGCCATTGTAACCTATTGGCTACAGTACCACAAAGTGGTGCAGAGATGGATGTGAAAGATCCCTCTCCAATTGTTGCCACTAAAGCATATGCAGCATGTTGGTGGCACATGAGTGTTACCTGAGTCATAAACCCAGCAGTGATGACAGCTGGATATTGTGGAGCTGTCCTGGCAGGAACTGGATGAAGAATACTAGCTGACCTTGGCCCTCATTCAGACCCGGATGCAAGTGACCGTTCGTACGTTCGGCGAACGTAAAAAAATATTTAAATTCAGGCACACGCTCGTATTTTCGCTCGCATCAAAACATCCTCCCCAAACTCAGGCGACCCCTCCTCTAACTAACGAGCGTGCCAAATAGCGAGCGTACATCCCCGAAGTGGCTTGAAGGGAACGCACGCACTAGTACTACCCGGAAGCTGGACTGTCAGATTTCGATTAACTGCTCGTTTATTCTGCCTACCTCCCTCAATCGTAACATGCCAATCAATATATCAATTAGCTTAATTTTTTTTTTTTTTTTTTTACACAATGCAATAAACTTTATTTATGTCCGTGTTTGTGTTTACCCGCAGAATACGTACGGCTTAAACATTCGCTTTTAATTGTCAAAATACATGTTAGCCCCTATTAAATAATTGTTCTATTTGTTTTTCTACCCGCATATTTCCTGGAGTTCAATGCTTTATGTAAATTTGCTTACCAATGTCACTGCATCAAGCCTATCATAAGTCTCAACAGATTTCTGGCCCTGTCGAACACATGACTCATACACTAACCAATAGAATTGCTCCTGTTAATTTCCTAAATACATTAGCCAATCATAAAATTTGGGTGCACTTTATCAAAAATGATTTTTAGGAATAACTCCATTGCCATCATGAGAGCCTCCGCATTCACCAGGCGCGAGCTGCTGGTGCTTACGGAGGTGATGGATAGGCGGATCACCAGCCAGCCTCCACCCATCACCAACCGCGAGAAGCGTTCCGCATATGCGGAGGTTCGGGCCCGCCTGCGCTCCTTCGGCTCACGCCGCCATATCGGGCAGCTGGAGCGCAGGTGGTCGGACCTGCAACGGCGGACGCCCCGCTTGCTGGCATGCTTTCGCATGCAGATCGCGGAAAGTAAGTTTAATGCATTGTGGTTTTCATGTTTGTCTTTGTGGCCCTAACTGCATGGCCCTGTTTTCCCTGTATTTCATATTTATTCATTCTCCTCATATCTGCATGGCCCTGTTTTCCCTGTATTTCATATTTATTCATTCTCCTCATATCTGCATGGCCCTGTTTTCCCTGTATTTCATATTTATTCATTCTCCTCATATCTGCATGGCCATGTTTTCACTGTATTTCATATTTATTCATTCTCCTCATATCTGTTTTTTCTTATTTTTTGGGGTGCATTTGAAATTGTTTTTAGGCGCGGATTTGTGTTGAAACTAACCACAATTTGTTTCCCATCTTTTAGGGGCCCAGCGAAGACTACGACGTCAGCGTCCGGCCAGACGCCGATCAAGGCCACTCTCCCCAACCCCCAGCCAACATTCCAACTCCAGTCCTTCCCCTATTCCCCACTCCTCCCCAGCTTTCCTACACCCTCAGCCAGATTTTTCTGGCCTCCTTCCCCTCCGTCCCAATTCCCCCTCTCCTACAACCACCCCTCTTAGAATGACCCCCTCCCCGGAGTCGGTCATTACTCCGCCCCGATCTTTGGGGAATGGACCCACCTCCGAGGAGGACGATGGAGGGCCTTCCGTAGCTGGCGTTGGGTCTTCCGGTATGTTTTTCTTTGCGTTTTTTTATCGTCACAAAATGTTTGTATGTAATCATGGGTGTTTCCTTTTTTTGGGTTTTTTTGCTAAACCTTTGGGTTTTTTGGCGATTGCCTTTACCTGTTACTGCTGTTTTCGACATACACATAGCACACCTGTCGGAATTTGTACATAAGCCTTGTATTTTTGCCCTACAACATTTTAGTTTGATGAGTTTTAATGCTGTTTTTTTTTAATGTTTTTTGTGGAGTTTGGTTTTGTTTTTTTTTTTAATGTGGTTTCACTATTGTTGTATTAATCCCCACACTTTTCTCACCCACAGAGGAACAGAGGCGTCGGGCCGAATTATCCGCCTGTGTGGCCCAGATGCACACCAATATCATCGGGGTGCTGGTGGTCCTTGACCGTATGTCGGTCCTCCTTAGGGAGTAGTTTTTTATTTTTGGCCCATTCTGTTAATAAATTGTTATTTTTGAAGTTACGTTCTACCTCATTCGTTTTTTCGAAAGCACATATTGTTTACCCTGACATAAGTAGACTGTTCCTGCAAGGATTTCAAATTTTTTACACTAAGAGTGTGTGTTGGATTTTTATGTCAAACAGCCACAAGAAACACCTAACAGTAACAATCTGATTTCCCTTTTTTGGTGTAGTCACAATTAGATATTTCTACATTTTACAGGTTCCTAGTTGGTGTGCAAGCTGCTTAGGCCAATCTTACGAAGCAAAATTATTGTACAGGCTTCCTTTTGGTGTTGGTTTGGACCCTGAAATAAAAAAATATATTTTTTTTTATCTCAACTGGCATCAGTACTGGATTACCCCTTAGTCAAAAGTAACGTGTGTGAACCTGGTTACACTTGCTGGTAACGTTACAAAAAATGTACAACATTTCACTCTCAAAACATTTATTATCAACATAACTGAAAAATCAAAGTGGTCACTCACAAACAAAACACACAGTGATAATCTCAAACACAACACATACCAAAAAAACCACATCACAAAAAAAAAATTCAAGAACTGGTTGACGAAGGACCATGCCAACATGATTCCACAAATATGGCGTTGCAATAAGGGTTCCAGAATATATCCCCAAAATGTCCACATGCAGGTTTTGTAAGGGTAGCAGGAAGTAGTCATTGTTGGAGTGCCAAAGATTATGTGAAAAAACAGAAGATGGAGAAAATAATTATCCACAAATTAGATGTTCTCAAAAAAAACCAAACACATTAGGTATCAACACTGTTTTTTTTTAAATAATAACCTAAAAAATCTGGCCACCACATCATCGCGTATGGCCCCCCCACATACTGACCTCCGACCAACCTCGGGGGGCCATCCTCAGGTAAGGCATCCTCTGGCTGCATTGGGACACCACTCCTTATGGCGATGTTGTGAAATATCCCACACAGGACCACAATTTTCGAAACCATATCCGGCAAATACATGAGTTCGCCACCAGAGCGGTGGAGGCATCTGAATCGGCCTTTTAAAAGGCCGATACAGTGCTCCACCACTTGCCTGGTGGCTGTAAGTGCGGAATTATACTCACTTTGTGGCCCTGGTGTGGGAGCCAAATAAGGAGTGAGCAGCCAGGGCGTGCAAGGGTAGCCACTGTCTCCTGTGAAAAAGAATAGTCAACATCAGGCTCACTCTGTATGAAGCTTAACATTGTTATGTACTAAAGGTCTCCACTTACCCAGAAGCCACGCATCACCAGCTTGTAGGTTGGTTAATTTGTGCCATATCCCTGATTGCCGGATGACGAAGGAGTCATGTGCACTTCCTGGTAATTTTGCATTCAGGGACTGGATCTGGAGGGAGGCATCACATACCACCATTACATTGAGGGAGTGATAGTGTTTCCGGTTTCTAAATATTGCCTCCAGCCGTGCTGGAGGCTGAAGTGGTATGTGAGTACCATCCACAACCCCTATGATGTGTGGGAAGCCAGCTATTTGGTAAAAATTGGCTTTGGCCACACTAAGGGCACCCATATCCAAAGGCATTTGTATAAAATGATGGAGGTGCTTGAAAAGTGCCTCCATCACTGCCCTCAGGATCCGGGAAAAGGAGGATTGTGAGATGCCCGCCACTATTCCGACCGTTGTTTGGAACGATCCTGAGGCACAGAAATGTAACACCGCCATAAATTGCGTAAGTGGTGGAATTGCTGTAGGACTGTCAATTTGCCGCTCCAGATCACTCTCTATTAATGAGAGAGTGTCTATGATGATTTTTGGAGGAAGACGGTATCGTCTTAAAACCTCATCATCTGGCATTCCAAAATGGGTGACACGTGTTCGAAATACCTGGGGCCTTGCATGCCTACGATGCCTACGCCTGGGACGAGATTGAGGTTGGTCGGCTTCCGGGAGCAGGGCCAGAACAATCCGACCCATATCAACCTGAAATGACAACATTGGAATGTCAGGCTTTTTACCACACCCATTAAAAATAAATTTAACTTAGCTTGAAAAAACCATCCATTGATGCTTACATGCCGGGGTATTGTCATGATATGTTGTAACTGCAAATAATCACATCAAAAATATACATCATTTTATGCTGGCCATGTCATTATCAAAAATTTAAGCCAGAAAAAACATAAAAGGGGACACATACACATTTGGGCAAAGAGCAAAACGACATTGCGCACACTACGTCAAATTGAGGCCAAATGTAAGCAACCAATGCTCCCGAAAAAAAAAAAAACAATTTTAAGGGATGAATAAACATTTCACAAAGCGCAAATTAGTTCTCAAATACAAGTCACAATAGTAAGTAGTAAAAATGCGCTAATTAGTTCGCAAATACAAGTCACAATAGTAAGTAGTAAAAATGCGCTAATTAGTTCGCAAATACAAGTTACAACAACGCCGCATAAATAAATAAAAAAAAAACACAGAGTTCGATTTTGCAAAAACAAACGTTACATGTGTAAGGCCAACCAAAGTTGCATACAGACAAACAAGAACATTTCCAAAACAGTTTAACAAATGAACTTACCAAGAGATAATATATAAGAATCCGGACCAAAATGTCTTTGGGGCAGAGCCAAAATAAAACCTAAGAGAGATGAAATGACGGGAAAAACTTATTAGAAAAATCGACACCAGAATGAGAGACAAATTGACCCAAAGTTAGACTTCCACAAACTTACCAAAACTAGAAACGACCAAAAAAATTAAAATGGAAAAAAAACGAACGGAAAACAAAAATAGAAAAAATTAAAAAAAAAAACTTCAACAAACGCAATCTCCTACACCAGCCAACAATCAACTCCAACCAACGTAACCTCTAACATTCAATAAACGCCACCTCGATTCGAGACGCCCCAAGCCATAAATAGTGTTTCGTTTCCCGCACAAATTAAGGAAGGATCATAGGAACGCACAATCAATGATGCGGCCGCAAAATAAGGACGCATGTATAAATACGTCACAAGTCAAAAACACAATTCTGGTGTATTTCTAGTTTGAAGCTCACACATGGCTACAGACCAGGGAAACAATGGACAACAGTCAGGCGGTAAGTATTTCATGCATTTTGACTCAATGATTAATTTGAAACATAATATTGTGCAAGTTGTGAAGTTGACAATTCTCCAAAATTACACACATAGGTGAGGAGGATGACATGGAAGAGGCTGCTGGGCCCAATATTCCGGGCAAAGCTGCCAAAAAGAAAAGGCAGCCACAATTCACAAGAAAGGAGATGGAGGTTTTGATTCAGAAATGTGTGGACATCCTGCCACAGGCAGACAGGAATATGAGTGCTAGCCAGAAGTGGAGAATGTGGGAAGAGGTAGCCGTGGGTGTCAATAGGGTGGGTGATTATGTCCGTCTAGCCCGGGATGTCAAACGGCGGTAAGTAAACACTTGACCACAATAAAAACCAAAAACAAAAGCAAATAAAAAGTAATGGCTCCAATTTAACCCACAGATGGCAAGACTTCAAATATCGCCTGAAACAAAAAATGGCGGACAGGGCTAGGCATGCAAGGGGGACAGGTGGAGGTCCCACCCCTGTGTCATTGGAGTTTACTGATTTAGAAGAGCTGGCACAGGGGTGTGTGCAGCCTGTGGAGGTGTTTGGCGTGTCCAACATGGATACGGACATGCCAGACTTTGCGGCTCCTCATGTTGTCCCTGGTAAATGTTGTGATGTCACCAACTGTGAAATGTTATTGTGCCAATATGTAGATTCTAATGTGAGTCTTTTCTCATTTTTCCAACAGAGACACAGGCGGATGAGTCTGCTCCAGAGGGGAGCCTTGGCCGCAGAATTTCTGCTGGCTCTGCAGGGGAGGAACCAGTACATCCGGCTGAGGACCCTGCAGAAGCCAGTCCAGGGCAATCCCCCTCGCAGGCAGTGTCCCTCCTCACAGAACTCAATTTTAAATCGGATTTCCATATGGAGATTCTGCAGAGGATGGACGCCAGTCTGGTACGGGTGGCTGAGGCCCTGGAGCAAAATGCTGCGGCCAACGTGACCATTGGTCAGGCCCTGGCGGAAAATACCAGGGCCAACATCCGCATCGCCACTGCCCTGGAGCAGCTCGTTCGCCAGCACATGGTGGAGCCGACCTCCCTTCCTGCCGGAACATCAGGATCCTCCACCTCTGGCACAACATCAGCCAATCCTCCAAATGTGCCTAGCCCTGTGCCTAGTCCAGAGGCCACAACATCTGCCTCTGGACAGGCCAGCCCGATGACATCCCAGACCCGGTCTGGTGCCCTCCCTCCCCCAGCCAAACGGCCGAAAAAACGGTGACACCATTGGCTACTTTTCCCACACTCCTTCTGTGCTTGCCTCATTTTCCTTTCTGGCCAAAACTTCCCTCTCCTTTCTTGTGAATTGTTTTTAATTTTTGCATTTACGTTTACCCAAAAATTATTGTTTGCACAATTAATAAATATTGTGGAACACTGCCAAAAATGTTTGAGTTCAATATGTGTATTTTTTTTTCGGTGGATACCAATAAATTTACCACAAATGTACGACTTTGTATTCTGACATTATTGTAAAAATGGGTTACATTTAATCCGGGCACAACAACAACGTTCAAACTAAAAAATTACACATTGAAAAAAAAGGGCTTGTTAAGGAACGTTTAAAACATTACCTAAGGAGGAAAAATCACCTTGCAAACACAAAATGAGGGACCAAACCTAAACATGATGACATTATTGTAACAATAGTCCAAAAACGAACACATCGCGGCCAAAATACACCCCCACAAATGTACGCTAATTGATTGTGTAATCCAGACATTAGCAGCTATGATTTCCACCTGCGTTCGGTTTTGTGCTATCCAAAAAAACTGCTTTCCAAACACATACCAAGCCGTTTTTCAATCCAACACTAATTGAGTTTCTGACAAGCCGTGATTAATCGATGCAACATCGTGGAGTGCCGGGACGGAGGAGAAGGCCATCGCCACTGTGGTCGAGTTATCCAGCCCCTAAGCTGTGCGAGCATTTTGAAGGGAAAGAGGATCATCCAGTGACGTATGAGTTGGTACGAACACATTTGACGTTCGCATTTGTTAATGTATGTACGCCCAAAAAACGCCTCGCCACGACTGCGTTTTTCCATCTCCACCCGCGTCAACGCCCAAAAACGGCCTGTTCTGTCAATCACATTTGACATGTCACTTCCTGTACGCTATTTGACGTACGAGACAAAAAAAACCTCGCAATCTGCCGTACGCACATGCGCAGTGTAACACCGACGCATGCGCGGTTAGTCAACATCGGAACGCAACGAGCGTACTGCTGTTAACGAACGGGTCTGAATCAGGGCCCTTGTCGCAGGTAAGTAGGCAATGATGGACGTTATTGATCGCATTATAAATAAGATCATTATTACAGCTCACCCTGGGGCTGAATTTAGTTTCACAGCCCTTCATTACATGCCCACCACTGGGAAGTGTTACAAGTTGTGGTGGTGGAGTGGCTGGGAGGGAAACGTACCAATCCTTGCATTGTGCAGCGTCTAAGGACCTTTGTTTTTGGAACAGATATTTCTGTAATCACAACCTGATAACATTCTGGGAGTGGACATTTTGCAAGGACAAGTCATACATACAGTACATCCCTAGTGCAATTTGCATTTGGGATCCAGCATAAGGGGCGATTGGAGCTTCCTTTCTGCTGTGATGTGAGCCGTTTCTCAGCAACCCTCTTGTTTTAGCTTAGCCCCAACCAACAAGAGATAAGTGCACCTTGTCAATCATAACTCTCAGTTACATCCCACTGTATTTAAAAAAAACATTGGGTTCAGAGGTGCACTGTATGTCGATGTCACACAAACAGCTGATGTTTTCAGTCTGCACATGCGTGTGTTTCCCTATGATGACCGCTGAGAGCCACAGAACTAATTTGGACGCAGAGAGAGGCAATTTCAGTGGGCGTTTCTGGGTGATATCAGGTGGTGGCTATCCAGACATGGGTGCATCGTGGTCAGTGACTATAGTGTTGGTGCAGTATTTGATGGTGCGGCCGAAGGTGCAGCTTAATGCGCACAGAGGCACATTAGTGCTGCACCCGGTAGGCATCTCTGTATGAATCCTATCTGCTATTGCATTAGCATAAAGATGCAATCGCGCTGCAGCAAAATATGTGGTCACGGCTGCAATAGTGTGCACCTCTGAATCAGGCTCATAATGCACAGCATGTCCTGCAGGGTACTCGATCTCCTAACCTCATGTACCACAATCAAACACTTAGCACATGAGCTATTTGCTCTTGTGTAGCAGGTTTTAGAATTCTAACGACAGTATATGTAAGATTGTTATTATCTTTAGCTCAGACCTTTGGATTTAAGCAGATCTATGTAGTATGTGGCTGCAGGCTAGTAGGGGGGCAGCAGTAACTGACTCAGTACTCAGTAACTCCTACTAGCCTGCAGTGGCTCACTACATAGATATACTTAGCTACAATAATTTAAACTAACAATTACAACTAGCTTACATATAGTTAGAACAATGAGGCTTGCTAGATAGGAGCAAACAGCTCATGTGTATTTCACTGCAGTACATGAAGTTGTGAGTTTGAGCCAACTTCATTGCATGGTGAGTGTTGTGCATTAAATACAGGGGATATTAAGTGAAAGTTATTATCGATAATGTGGACATATATATGACACTATTACTGATAGCTCTGAATTAAAGTGTCTGAAAATAGTATAGGAGGGTTGGTGTTTGAATCCCTTGCTTAGAGTGTTGTGTATTTTAGTACATAGGGCCTGATTCAGAGCCGCTCGTAAGCGGCCGCTTGTTCGCTATGAGTGATGTTCGCACAACTGCGCATGCGCAAACCAGTCATTGCATTCAGAAATCGCGCACTCGTGAAACAGCGAGGGGCTGCTAATTTGAGTGATAGAATGTACCGTTTGTGGGTGGTAACACACAGGTGCTTGAAAACGGGGGAGAGGAGATCCGAACGCAGGCGTGCCTAACGGTAAAAAGGGCGTTTAATGGGAATGCATAATTAGTAAAGGAGTGTCATTGACCACGTCACTTGGTTGTCTTTTAGCCTGAACTGCTCGCAGTGATTGCGGTAGGATAAACCTACCACAAGCACTGAGAGCAGTTCAGATGCCTTTCGATGTACCCGATTAATCTAATACATACCGGAGATGACGTGTGATGCGAACGGCAAAGGGGCGTCTTTCCAAAATAGCGAGTGCATTTTTCGTTCGCTCGCTCAGACATAGAGGCTTCAACAAACTGCAGTGAGCGAGCGCACAATTTAAATAGCCGGCCCCTTTTTTTGAACGACCATCCGCATATAGCGTCTGGGTCTGAATCAGGCCCTTAGTACAGTCAGTGAAGGATATCAATACCGTGGCGCAAGTGCATATTACATAATTACAGATAGCTATGGCACATGTGGTCTAGAGTTTGAATCCATGCTGTGATGTGTGTATTTTAATACAGGAAATTATATACACTTATTTGTTGTTTTAATTTTAATTATATTCATATTTTAAGAGTTTTGACTGAGAAGTCGGAGGAGTTGGGAATAGAAATGGGAGGAGTCTATACTAATTAATAAAATGCCCCCCTAAAAAAAAAGTTAGGTCCGCCTCTGATTGTTAGCAGTTAATTAAATAGACAGAGTTAATGCAAAATGGGCACAAGTATACATAACACCACCTTCAAGTCCAGTTATTCTTAAGCAATATGAAATACCTGTGTACACAAATAAATAACAGAGACTGCACAAGCACTGTTAAAAGCTGGTGTGTTTTGACATGTGGTAAGTCCCTACAATTTCCCCATCTGGCAAGTTCGCAAACAGGATGGGTCACTCCGGATGACTGTGGACTATAGGGGATTTAAAAAGTGGTACTTTCAC
Source organism: Taudactylus pleione (assembly GCA_031769625.1). Lineage (NCBI taxonomy): Eukaryota > Metazoa > Chordata > Amphibia > Anura > Myobatrachidae > Taudactylus > Taudactylus pleione. The sequence goes on along the minus strand of JAUIMM010000757.1, from coordinate 4,565,468 downwards.
TGGTGGCAGCACTACCAGACACGGTTATGATTGTGAAATCAATTTCACAAACTGCATGGCAATAACATGCTGTTCAAATGCTATTGCTACAGTATCCTAATATATATAAACTTATTCCTTGGAAAGACAATAATACACTCTGATAGTGGTCCTACTAAATGCACCCAAGTTAACATGCACTATGTATAACTAAATAAATGTAAATATGCTTCCAATGCCTGATAAGGATACTGTACAAAAGGATATATGGACACATTGACAAGTATCTGAAACACTGAGGACGTTGGTTTACGTCCAAGAAGGTGCAGGGATCTCCACCTACTGGGAAATGGTTGGGGTTGCTGTGATAAGGCCCCACAAAGGTGATACCTCCACTGGCGAGAGACTCTTTTGCTACTTTGTAAATTGTGACAGATGTAAAAGGGGTCAGCAGATAATGGGACTGCTTGGATTTTGAAGACCCTTCATATCACATTTAAGTTTGATCTTGAGGCCAACAAACAATGTTGCTCAAAAAAAGAGTGAGTCCCATTGGGCTGATAAACAATAACAAATAGCCTCTTGCAAAAACAATTGCTGATGGTATATACTGCTCTTAGATATCTGGAAGCTATGAATGGCACAGCTCCAGTTGCCCTACTTACCAATTTGCCTACTACAGGATGGCAATGGCAAGAAGGCCTGGAAGGTCAAAAATGTGGTGCAGTTACATATACCGATGAAGTGGAAATGGTACCTCTTAGGGGCATATTCAATTTGGGAGCGAAAAGTCTGTGCTGGACATTTTGCTCCACATCGCCGATTTTCCGGGGATAAAGTATCGGGCGTGTGCCCCCTTTGTGCCCGTATTCAATTAGGAAGCAGCGAAAACGGGAGCCGGAGGAAAGGTAAGTATAGCTAAAAATTCAGGAATTTTCGGGTTTTGTTCCTAGGACCCCCCTAAAGATGTCCACACATGGGGGTTCACTCTGGGTACCCCTGTTTAGACCTGCAGAATTTAAATAGCTGTGGCAGGTGTTTTTTCCCGACATTAGAACAAGTGATGCAGAAGAGCACTTAGGTTTATTTTTTCGTGATTTTAAGTGGTCCCATCAAATTTGGGGTACTTAAAAATGGGTACTAGCAAATTTTTAAGTCCCTAAACTTATTTTTTTAAATTTCTGCAAAAATGCACCTGCCGCTAATAGCCTATTGTAGAAAAGACCTGCCACATACTTGTAGAACACCCCCAAACCTATTTGGCTACTCTTTTCCCCATTTATTTATTTTTTTATTCCCCCAACATTTAAAGTTAATTCTTTGGGGTGTCCCGATTTTTATAAAAAACTTTTTTCGACACAGTTTATTTTTTAATGATATTCCCAGAGGTGCAGGCTATTTTTTTTAAGCATGTACCCCTAAACCACAATACTGCACTTTTTTTTGCCATGGAAAAAAACTTATCACCGTTTTTTTTCAAAGACTTTTCGCATCGGTGAAAACTCTTTGAAATTGAATACTGGGATAATTGAAACATACAAAAATGACATCATCGGCGATAATTTATTGCCGATTCCGACTTTTCGCAGCCTAATTACAGCCTATTATGTATGTCAGTGAAATGGTAACTCTTGAGATTTGTCAGTAAAGGAAAGCAGTAATATGGTGCACAATTTAGTGGATTTTTTTGTGGATTTCCAGAGTGAAGTACCTGAAACTCTGGCTTTACAGATTCAGCGGCCTCTCATGACTGAAGCCCCTACCTGTGACCAGCTGTCAAATGAGGAGCGAGCTACTGCCTGCTTCACAGATGGATCCACTACTTTTGGCGCAGATGACTGACTATGACTTCGTTCTGCATATCATACTGTAGTAAGGCTGCTTTGACAGGCAATTCAGTCAATATGCTGAATTGCATGCTTCATAGATGAGTTTGAAGATGACTACTGGCTCTATCATCATCTATACTAACAAATGGGCCTTATGCAAAGTATTGCTGACATAGATGACTTCATGGAAGCAAGATAATATGACTGTTAACAAATTACCTGGAGGTGCACTACACTATGGAAATGCAGAAGTACAGTACATCTTTTCATTGGACACACTGTGACTTGAGTGGAGTCATAATGAAAACATTGGGTAGTACACAAATTGTATTGTTCTTAGGAAGCTGGTTTGATTGAAAGAATAAATGGGTTGTTAAAACAACAATTAGGACTTTCACCAGCTCACACACTGAGAGGATAGTATACAGCATTGGATAAGGCAGTAACAAAAGGGTGGTAGGGGCAGATCAGATCCCATTGCCCAGATTGGTATCTCAGGGCTTTGAGGCATCCTAAATCATCACTATTATTGTGAAATATAGGTTAAGTACAGCAATACAGGTAATACTTTTAAGAAATGTTTTTTCAATGTACCTACAGGTATTATTCACATTGATTCTAAACATACCTTAAAGTTTGTGTGGGATGATAATTTGGAAGCATGGACAGCTCAGAATAAATATCTGCAGGATGAATGTCATGGTTATGTAATTGTCTTACATCTGCGATTACATGCTTACATGAGTCTTTGAAAAACTATAGTTTATTTGGATATTTATTCTTGAGTTTTAAACAGATCACTATTAGGTATGTTTACGTAAAGCCATAGGATTTTGCTTCTAAGGGGTAACACGCTGAATGGGGTATAGCTGTGATACTCAGAGAATTTGTAGTTGGATAGCAATAAATAAGTTACATGAATACATTGGCACTGTTTGTACAGTGCATAGCATGCAATAAGTTACATGGAGGTATTTGCACTATTTGTAAAGTTGTGGGAACAGCACATAGCATGTAGTGATAGGCAGAGATGTGTTGGCACTGGGACCACCGCGTAGTGTGCACTGAGATACATGGAGTAGATGTGATAACACTGTTTCTCAAAACCAGGCAGCGAGTCTATCAGAGTACACACATTTATATAGATCATAAATGCAAACAGGTAAAATTGGCACAACCAAATACACTGGCACCGAGCCTAAGACCCTCCATCGGAATTTACCAGTGATCCCTGCAAGAGAATATGGACTAACTTAGTGAGAACCCAGGTTGTGGCCCAGTGTAGTTGGTTCCCAACATGAAAGCAACAGAGTACTTAGCTAGTATGAGGACTCACTGCCGTTAGAAATGTGGGTTTGAAGGTGTTTCTGTCGAGGAGACTGAACAACAGAGTTGAAACAACACTGGAAGCAAACTATAATGGAAAGAATAATTCGGGAGCAGGCACATCTATGTTGACACAATTGATACTCAGGCACTGGAAAAATGCACTGAGCAGGCTTTTATAGTGGCAGGCTTTTATAGTTGGTGGCTGATAAATGATTCCCTGCTTGAGTCATCAGTGCTGGAGGTTAGTGGTAAAATCTGAGAGAGATGTTATGTTATCTCTATCTTGAGGCTGGGCCCAGCTGGGTTCTGTTGAGGATTACATGAGTCATCAGTGCTGGAGGTTAGTTGTAACACCTGAGAGAGGTGTTATATCATCTCTAGCCTGAGGCTTTATCCCAGCCAGATTCTATTGAGGATTCTGATTGGGAAGGCCAGCAATCAGTTATGTTCTGAGTGTTTGGAGGCAGGCAAGTTATGTCCATGACTGCTGGAACTGAGAGTACACCCCCTCTAACTTCACTCCACTGCATGACGGAGTGAAGTTAGAGTGAAGCAAGGTTCCATACAGCTCACTAGTCGGTGAGTGTATACTGCTTGTAGATAGTAGTGCAGAATGCTGGAACAGCTTTATATACAGATATTAATCAGGTCTCTTATAGGAGCTAAGTAGTAGATTTCTGTCTCCCAAAATGTCACTCTACACAGTAAAGATTGCTGCAGTGACACGTGCAGTAGCACATCAGGTTGAAGGCCGGACCTCCCTGTGGACTCTGGATCCTAGTGCCCAGCATGTATGCACAGTGAGGAGACAGTGCGATAGCGCACTGCTTTCTAACATTTTCATTTAGTTTCTCTATATGTAGAAAATATGCTGGAAACCCCATTACAATTGTAATTGTTTTAGACAATTCTCTATACATAGGCATATTTTCTACAAGCTAGAAACTATGCTGCTTGCAGCTTCATCCCTAAATGCTTCAGTCTTATGGCTACTATAGTTTACAAATGCTGCTAATTGCTGGAGACCTAGAAGGGCACCCCGCAGCCAGAATCTATGCATCAGGGCCATCTGGAGTGTACTTAGGACGCTTCAAACGGTCACACCGCTGCCGTTACAGCTCCCTGGAGCATCCTGAGGATGATTCGGGCATTGCTGTAATCACCGGCAATTGTGACCCGTTCCTCTCCACGTGATGTCACGTGGACGGGTTGTGGCCTGCAACAGGCACTGGGAGAGCTAGTTACAGCACTGCCCGGAGACTTCTGTACTGTGCTTTGCCATTTTTCCGGTGATTTCTGTCTGCACTGCTGGCAGCGGGACTCCAGAGACGTAAGTATAATTTTAGGTGCATGGTGGGCAGTGTGTGCCCCTTAGGACCCATGTACACCACATACCCTGCACATATTATAGATAAGCCAATGGATGGCAGCTGCTCTCACCAACAGATGGATGGGGGCAGTGTGGGCGCATTGATGCATCCATCTCTGAATACAGATGGAGAGCAACATTTATTTCCGAGTACGCAATGTGGCCGCAGATTAATCAGGTCCAGAGTGTTAGGTGTTGTAGTGATTCACTGTATGTTTGAACCTTTTATTAATTAATGTATTTAATGCTTAGAAACTGTGCACATTTAATTATTATTTTCTTTTATTTCAAACAAGTTGACAACTATGGGATATATTTTACTAAAAAGCAGGGAAGTGGAGATATTGCCCATAGCAACCAATCAGATTCTAGCTATTATCCTCTAGAAGGTGCTAGCTAAATGTTAATTAGAATCTGATTGGTTGCTATGGGCAACCTCTCTTCTAATAACCTGCACTTATGTGTTCATGGTCTGGGTCCTATCAATGTGAGACATATGTGTGGAAAGATACATACATTTGATTGAATATGCCCCATACATTATGCCCGCTGCAAGAACATTGTCAAACATCTCTGTCATCCCCATTTATTATAATTGGAAGAATTCTGTGTATTCATATTTGGGGTTTTGACATACCCCCTTCGAACGAGCTGCTTTTGACAGCACCTTCCCAGTCAAATTTTACTTTCCATTTATTATAATTGTCTGACAATTAAAGTGAACAAAAAATAACAACACGTTCTGCTTGTTTTACATTAAATTGAGTACATATTATCAAATCTACAATTACTCTCCTTACTACCCACACTCGGCGACATAAATAATAATTTGTACAAACATTTAGTGCAACATTATAAATACAATAATGTTCCTCACTTTGAGGATTGATAATTAAACTTCTACAACCCATTGCTATTAAAATAAGAAGCAAATTTCATAAGTGGGAAACCTAATTTTAGTTAAAAAAGGAATAATCTGGAAAAAATAATTCAATATCTAGTCATGCTCAGAGTTGATGATTTCCAGTGAAGCCTTTTAAGAACCTGACCTGCAACTTCCTTTGATGTCCACCTTTGTGTTCTTTGTAATGGTGTGTACACCTGGCAGATGCGAGGGAACTGAAACGCATCTGCCACAGCGAATTGAAATAACACATTAAGACAGGCTAGGCCGCAATAAATAGCCAATATAGAATATAGAATTTACAGATCGGCGTAGGATGGAAAGTCACTAATGTGGAAGTATAGGTATTTTATGCCTTCCTTCCCTTTCACTTACTTCAAACGAAACCTCAATTTCAACTAGGACTTTCTTTTCATCTTGTGCAGACGACAAACCAAAAACATATGCAGGCTTCAGCTTCAATTGTAAATTGGTCTTCCAGGTAAATGACTGCATGTGGTGATAACTGTCCCGTCTCTCTTTGTTCTTATCGTTTTCAAAGTACAACATAAAACACTGTATATAAAGAGAGAGAAGAAAAGGTGAGGGTGGAGAATCAGATGGGGGATGAGTTATGTTCGGAATATTTATGTGTGTGATGGATAATTCTGGAGAGATGGTTCATACTGAACATTATCTGGACATTCTTATGGCAAAAAATGTCCATTTGGAGCAGTTAAAATCATTTTCCGTATACATCTATAATCGCAATTTTTCTTTTTGTGACTTTGCAGAGCCTCAGGAGCTAATCGGGTTGAATTTATTAGCCTACATACTTCACCAATCCTAAGTATGATGTGGTTGCAGTTTCCCAAAGATAGCATAGAATGCTGAGTTCAGGGTAATTTTTGAAAGGTATTAGAGTACGGCCAGTACAGACTTAGGGCCTGCTTCTGAGTCTGTGCAAAGTGGAAGTCAGTGGCAGCCAGATTTACTACTTTATGCTAGTGCAAGCATTTGTCCATCTATATGAGTATCGGTGCGCCATCTGCATCCACGTGCCTCAGAGTGTGTAGCCCAGAAGTTGGGCTACACACCAACAATACTCCCTTGAGATCTATCTGTTCCATGCATCCGCATGGTAAATGCCCATTTGCCTCCCAGAAATGCACATTTCCTGGATGGCTAAGTACGCTTGATCTCCAACTTGTACAGATCTCCTTGCCAATGCGGAAGCTTTGTGCAATGCATGTGCAGACCACTCTGGCCATTGTAGATGCATGCGCAGTCTTCTGCAAAACATGAGATGTATTTCACTATTGCACTTTTGTCTGTCTCAGAATCAGGCCCTTAACCCATCCAGTCTGGTAACTCTAAGATCTGGCCTGATTGGGCCACTTTCTAAACTATGGGGTGAAACTGATTCTGAGAGTACTCTGTGTGGGAGGTGATTACCAACCTTTCTCAAATTATGTTGCCCTAGAGTCTCTGCATTTTCCATGGCAGCCCTAGGCCAAACATATCCTAAAATAACTAAATGAAGACAATTCTGCTTACCTGTCATCGTTGGGTGCAGCTGTGTGATGGTGGACACATTTGCACTTCTGTTTGTCCAAGCAGCCTCTGTTTATTAACCCGCTGCACATTTACCAGAAGAGCAGGAGATAACACTGGGAGGAGCGGAAAATTGTAGGATGAATAGCAGAAGGTGCCGTGCAAGTGAATAGTGGGTTTTTGGGAACAAAACTGAGAAAAAAGGGGGTAGGAAATATAATGAGGAGACAAAGGGAAACATGCACACAAAGGAGGGGGGAGCAGAGAGACCCACATGGGGAGGCAGAGAGACAGTTACACATTCAAAGAGACAGGCCCACATACAGGTTGGAAACACAGGGAGTGATTCAATTGTTTTGCGCACCCCCTGCCCCGACGGAGCAATTAAAATGTTTCTCTATTTGGGTGCCCATTTGTATTTAGTGCACCTAAAAGCACCAGGTTTAGTGCAATGCAGCTAAACCCTTTTAAAAAAGTGGTATGGGCACCCAAAAAACCATTAGGGCACCCAAACAACAGACTTTGTACACATTTCCTATTGTACCTCAGGAGGCTGCGGGAAGAAATGTCCCCCCCCGTGTCTTTAGGCATCCGAATGGAGCTACAATTGAATTGCTCGGTCGGGCACCCAGTCATATAGACGGCCAGAAGGGGGTGCCCAAAACAATGGAATCACCCCCTAAAGAGTCTAGTACAAAAATGGTGAGGTTGCAGAGTCACAGACAGAGGTTGGGACAAACATTGGGGCAATGGAGTCGGGGATGAGTAGGGGTAGAGATGGGATCCTACAAACATTAGATTTACTAAAGCTTCTAATACAGACAAGTGATGGTGTTACACATATTAACCAATCAGATTCTAGCTAACGTATCTCTATTGCATATGATAGACAGAATCTTATTGGTTTCTATGAGCAACATTCTAACAAATATTATCGTTGTTTCTAACATATCTACTATTGAGCATGAAATTGATGCTAACATTTAGCAAGGAAAAAAGGGAACTCTGAGCTCCAACATTTCCTTCCATTCCAAGACAGCGACAACTACTGTGCACATTTCTGTAAAAATAGTTACTCCTCACCTCAGTGCTGTATAAAAGCAGATTACATATATATAATTTGGTAATGGTTTGGTTGGACTGCGCTCTACTGTATGGGCAGTTGGGGTGTGGTGTTGGGGTGTGGGACGTAACTAGTGTGTGCAGTGGCGTAACTTCATCCCGGGTGCCCGGAGGCAAGATAATTGTTGGTGCCCCCCCAAATTAAAATGTACCACCCCCCCAGCACCTACGCCAGCCCCAGCTGCTGCCCCCCTATGCAGTTCCCCAGTAGTGTTCCTCCTGTGCAGTGCCACCTATCTAGTGCCCCCCAGTAATGGTCCCCCTATGCAGTACCTCCAGTAGTGGTCCCCCTTTGCAGTGCCCCAGTAGTAAGGGCCCCTGTAGTGCCCCCAGTAGTAAGCCCCCTGTAGTGCTCCCAGTAGTAAGTTCCCTGTAGTAAGCTCCCTGTAGTGCCCCCAGTAGTAAGCCCCCAGTAATGCCCCCTGTAGAAAGCCCCCAGTAATGCCCCCTGTAGCAAGCCCCCATAATGCCCCCTGTAGTAAGCCCCCAGTAATGCCCCCTGTAGTAAAGCCCCCAGTAATGCCCCTGTAGTAAGCCCCCATAATGCCCCCTGTAGTAAGCCCCTGTAATGCCCTCTGTAGTAAGCCCCCAGTAATGCCCCCTGTAGTGAGCCCCCAGTAATGCCCCCTGTAGTGAGCCCCCAATAATGTCCCCTGTAGTGAGCCATCAATAATGCCCCCTGTAGTGAGCCACCAATAATGCCGCCAGTAGTGAGCCCCCCCCCGCCAGCGCACACACACACACAAAAAAAAGAAACAATACTTACCTGAAACCCCGCTAAAGTGCTGCTGCCTTCCGTCCCCGGCGCCCGCTCCTCGGAACTATGGGAGTGACATCATGATGTCACTCCCATAGTGCATTGCGGGACCCGGAAGTGGACCTCAGGAGTGAGCTCCGTTCCTCCGGCTACTGCCGGGGGGAAAGAAGTGGGTGGGCGCCCACTGGTAGCACACTCAGTGGGTGCCCCGCAAATAGGGGGTGCGACCACACCCCCTATACTGACGCTGCTGGAAGTGGAGCACCGGTCAGTGGCGCTCCATCTCCATAGCAGTGCCCGATATGGCCCGGGGGACAATGGAGCCAGGTGCCCCCTTAAGGGCTGAAGCCTGGCGGCAAATGACTCCATTGTCTCCGGGAGTTCCGCCACTGAGTGTGTGTTAGGGGTACTGCGCTTTCCTTCTGGCAGGAGTACCGGGTCCTGCATGGTAACTTGATAGAGAGGTAGGGGCTGGAAAGTGCACTGTCCCTGTGAGTGCAGTGGTGGTGTGGGTGTCACAATGCTTCTCCAATGTGGTCCCAGGCAGAGGAAGGTGTGGTGCTGGGTGGGGGAGAGAGACTGGGGAGATGGGGGCTCCTTGCCATGCAGTTCAATAGACCGGCTCGTTACCCCTGCTGGACCTTTGGTCAACAGTCTCAGGTGGTGGGGGGTGGAGAAAGGGAGGTGGCAGCAGGTGTGTGGGGGTTTGAGCACCCTTGCGGCATCCCACGGGTTGGTCAGAGTCTCGAAGTCTGATACCTACCGGTAGGATTTGGCCTGAGGTGGATGCGGCCGTGGAGGTTATCTTTGCTCCTCCTCCTTGAAGAAGGCAGAACCCCTGCCAAAACACATTGGAGACCCCTACACCCCCACACTCCAGAACCACGGCCTACCCCCACCGATGCTCCTCATCCCCACGGGGACCTCCGGTGGTCCAGGCCGTTCCATCTTCCCTACCCCTGCACTCGCTGGTGCGAGTGCCGCCTCAACTTTCTGACTAGCTCCTTATCTCAGCACACCCAAGGGCTACCTCATCCAGCCCATCCTGGGCAGACCACCCCCCACCACAGGGGTGGTCATCACCCAGCCACTCTCCTCACCCATCTCCGGCTCAAACAGCTGCACCCAAACCCTGCTTTAGTGGCCCGGCAGCAGCAGCAGCAGAATCTACAGCCGCATTAACCACCCACCAACATCACCCGGGCACTGACCTCCACAGACAAGATTTCCTCCCCTGAACAGCAGCAACCCAACTCTGCAACCACAGCAGTCCATCCATACAGCACAGATCTGCAGCAACGATAACCTCCACGGCCGCATCCACCTCAGGCCAAATCCTACTGGTAGGTATCAGACTTCGAGGCTCTGACCAACCCGTGGGATGCCGCAAGGGTGCTCACACCCCCACACACCTGCTGCCGCCTCCCCCTTTCTCCAACCCACCACCACCTGAGACTCCACAAAACTGTTGACCAAAGGTCCAGCAGAGGTAACATGCCGGTCTATTGAACTGCACGGCAAGGAGCCCCTTGAAAGGGTCGACCGATCTCCCCAGTCTTTCTCCCCTACCCACTACCACACCTTCCTCTGCCCGGGACCACATAGGAGAAGCATTGTGACTACTCCATTAAAACAGTTGGCCTCCTCATCTGTGTCTGCCTTTCATTTATTCCATGTCCCACACCCCACCCCCACTCAACCACACCCAACACACTAGCTACTACACAATAGTCCCAGACACCCACACCACCACTGCACTCACAGGGAGAGCGTACTTTCCAACCCCTACCCATATATATAATTTGGAATATTAGACTACTTGTGTTCATTGCAAACCCCTTAATGGACTCTAATGCCTACCCTCCCTCTCTATAGCCTAATCAAGTTTGCATTTTATATATTGTCTTAAGCCGCATATACACTTATGAACGACATGGACGATAACGATATCGTTCAACAATATATCGTTCATATTGTGCAGTGTGTATGCAGTAAACGACCAATGATGCGTGCTCCCATGGGTCGCTAACGATGTCTTTTGTCATCCGTACATGCAGGCCAGTCTGATGATATCATCAAGAATTGTCTGCAGGGCCGGGGCAAATAAGTTGTGTGGGCCCCATAAAACAAAATGGCCACTGCCAGGGTAAACACAGAATTTAGAGTGGGGGGATATATATATATAGATAGATAAGATAGATATATAAATTGAGATAGACATATAGAGATATATTTATAGATAAGGATAGAGATATAGATAGATATAGATATGTATACAGTATAGATAGAGAGAGGGGAGGAGGAGGGGAGGGAGGAAGGAACAGTGAGAGAAAGGGGGAAGAGAGAGGGAAGGGGAGAAAGAAGGAAGAGAGAGAGGGAGAGAGAGTGAGTGAGATAGAGAGAGAGAGGGAGGGAGGAGGTGAAAGGGAGGAAGGAACAGGGAAGGAGAAGAGAGACAGAGAGGGAGTAAGGGCAGAGAGGTAGTAAGGGGAGAGAGAGAATTAGGGGAGAGAGAAAGGGAGGGAGAGAGAGAGAGGGAGGAAGTGGCAGGGAGGGAAGGAGAAAGGGAGAGAGAGAGGGGGAGGGAGACAAAGAGGGAAAGAGAGGAAGAGGAGACAGAGGGGGAGAGAGAGGGTGAGAAAGGGAGTGCACACACAAACCTCTTGCATCTGCAGCAGGCAACCCATCAGCCTTCTGATGGGGGCGGGCACTTCACTGCATTAGGCTTCCATAGATAGCCACTGTCGGATCTGTGAATCAGTGGCAGTGAAACTGTGCTGTGATCAGGGCCGGTGCAAGGTTTCCTGGCACCCTAGGCATTTCTTCAGCCTTACGCCCCCCCCGTCCCCACCCTTGATAGCTACACAAGCCCTTATACAGTGCTCCCAGTAGTGGCCCCCCTATGCAGTGCCCCCAGTAGCGCTGGCAGAAGTGGTCCCCCCTATGCAGTGCCCCCAGTAGTGGTCCCCCATGCAGTACCCCCAATATTGTGCCCCTTATACAGTGCCCTCAGTAGTGTCCTTTATACAGTGCCCCCAGTAGTAGTCCCCCACCTATGCAGTGCCCCTTATATAATGACCCCAGTAGTAACCCTACCTATGTTGTGCCCCCAGTAGTGGTCCCCCCGATGCAGTGCTCCCAGTAGTAGTCTCCCCCCCAGCAGTGCCCCCAGTAGTAATCCCCCCAGTAGCAGCCCTCTCCCAGCAGTTGCCCTAGTAATAGTCCCCCCAGGCAGTAATCCCTCCCTATGCAGTGCCCCCAGTAGTGGTCCCACCAGTGCAGTGTCTCCAGTATCAGTGCCCCTAGTAGTAGCCTCCCCAGCAGTGCCCCCAGCAGTAATCCCCCCTATGTAGTGCCCCCAACAGTGGTCCCCCCAGCAGTACCCCCAGTAGTAATCCCCCTCTATGCAGTGTCCCCCAGTAGTGGTCCCACCAGTGTGCAGTGCCCTTAGTAGTCCCCCCAGCAGTGCTCCTAGTAGTCCCCCCAGCAGTGCCTCTAGTAGTACCCCCAGCAGTGCCCCTAGTAGTAGTCCGTCCCCCCGCCCCGCCAGACACACATACGAGAAAAAAAAAAACTCCACTTACCTTAATCCCCGCTTCGGCATGCTCCTCTATCCGGCGTCCTATCGGGCCGGCCCGCTCTGCATGATGGGAGAGACGTCTGTCTGACTCTCATCGGCTGCTAAAACAAACACACAGCTGCCGGCGGCTGTGTGTTTGTTCCTAGTAGTGTAGTGCGGACGGCACTTATATCCACACTACCGCCCTGCAGTGGCCGGCGCTCTTAGGCAAATGCCTAAGTTTGTCTAGTGGTAGCGCCGGCCCTGGCTGTGATGCTGCTGGGTCCGGAAGCTGGCCAAGGTGAGTGGCCAGGTTCCAGTCAATATTTTCAGTCAGTTTGGGGGCCCCCAAGGTGTGTGGGCCCCTGGACGACCGCCCCTTTGGCCCCTCCTATAATCCTGGCCTGATTGCCCTTAAAGATATCTCTCAGTGTGTACACCCAATAGCGTTTGTCCTGCACTACAGAAAGTTCAAGGGAAATCTTTCACCAATATCGTTCATACAGCACATCGTCTAGTGTGTATGAGCCTTTACACCGTTTTCATAAGCTTCTTTCTTGCTCTAACCATACATATTACTGTAATGTAATTGTTTGATTACTGTATTAATAATATTTTCATAATTTAATATAAGTTAAAGGATATATGTTAAACATAAAGATTGGTCACATTTCGTCATCTGTTTTAGTATGTATAGGGGCTTTCGATGAAAGTTACTCATTATAACAGTGATTCCTATACTGGGGCACCACAGCACATTTGAAGGGGCGCATCTTTCAAGTTCGATAAATGATTAATGTTTTAATAAACGATTGTTGATGGGCCTGGTTCAGAGTTGTACACTAACGCAGTCTGCGTATGCAGCTGCTATGTGAAAAATGCAAATGTCGCAGTCGCTGGGAGATGTATTGAGCCGCCCACTGGCGTCTTTGCAAAACCAAACATCTGCCTACAAAAATGTAGCATCGGTGGCAGATCATTTCATTATTGCAGCTCTGATCGAGCCTATGGTCTCGCCAAATGGCATCAGAAACTGAGACACTTGAGCCATATTTCCTGTGTACGGGATCACAGACACACGGCGTGACACTCCCATGAAACGGTCACGTCACGCCTGCGTTCTTTGGCACCTCTCCCCATTACCTCCCCCAAATGCTCCCTGTCTGTCAATCAAACTGCGAGTAAAAAGTGGCTGCGAGTGACTATGGTAATGTATCTTGACACATGCGCATTGCGATTCAGGTGCATGCGCAGATTGCCGATAATTGCTCAACTGCAATAAATCAACATAGCATACATCTCGGAATCAGGCCCTATTGTCCCATTTATTTTTTTAACAGTGACATCCATGATCATTTTGTTTTTATTGTACTGCCACAGTGTCTTCGTCTTATTTTTATTCATTCTGAAACAATGCAAAGACATCAAAGAGTTCCAACTGTAAACATGAAAGACGTGTAAAATCAGAGACTTCTAGCTAAGACAGTTAGGTTCATTTAATATCCTCTACTTTCCAGAGGATTAAATTACAACATATACATTCTAGGAATCTGGAGCACTGTATATGTAGTTTTTATTGCCTGTTTTTGTAAAGCAAAAATAACTGTGGCAGCTTTGCATTTTATCAGTGGTACAGTAGGTGCACAGGAGACACTAATAGAAACTGGAATTTAATGAAACTTTAGTGGCAGATGGCTGCTGAAATTATGTTTCCAGTACTTTCAAGGTAATTAGCTACTAAACACATTTGCTAAAATGGAATTATATGGAACTAAAAATGTAAACAACACATTAAAAAATATATATTTGAAAAGCAGTCTTTACAGTTGGAGAGATGTTACTAAATGTGCTATGTAGTAAGAGAAGTCTAATACAGTTTTTATTTTAAATACCTTTTTCAACTTCCTCTTACAACAGCCACGTTAGTGTCCTCATTGGAGATTTTTCTCAGGAACCATGAGGAAAATCTCCAATACAGGAGTTTGATAAGTTGGAAATAACGATAAACTGTTGGTAACTTATGAGAGTCTGGAAGTCCTGTGAGTGCCATTCATACACCTTTATATATATATAGAATACTGTTGGACCAGCACTCAATGTAGATGTCCCGTTGCCAGAGCCGTAGAGAGCCCGGCCGGGCCCAGGTAAAGGAGGGGGCGTGACCTAATCGAGGGAGGCGTGGCCATGCCCCTTGACAAGAAAAATAAAATATAACGGGGGGGGGCACGATCAGTGTGATTGCTCCCCCCCCACAGCCATAGGAGACTGCTCCGGCTGCTGCAGCAGCCGCGAGCAGTCTCACACTGCAGCCCAGCACAAGCTGTGTGCTGAGCTGCTGTGAGGGTGGGGGGGAGCGATGCCGGACCCGGGCCCCTCTAGCAAGCCTGTGCCCGGGTAAACTGTACCCGCTCCCCCCTCTCTCGGCCCCCATGCCCAGTGCCTGTGTTGCTAAAAATGTATACACTTGCTTGATGTGTATGCCCACCAGGGGTTAGAGCACTGCACGGCACTACAGGTCTTTTGAAGCATACACATTTTATTGTCACAACATTTCGAGGTGCGTAACCTCTTCCTCAGGTGAAATATATTTCACCTGAGGACGAGTTTACGATCCTCGAAACGTTGTGACAACAAAATTTATATGCTTCAAAAGACCTGTAGTGCCGTGTAGTGCACTAACCCCCAATGGGCAAACACATCAAACAAGTGCACACCCTGCACCCATTTTAGTTACGCCCCTGACCACCATTCAAAGGTGGCTCTTGATCTAGGGCCTGATTCAGAGATAGATGCTAATGCGATTGCAGCTGTTATAATATGCTAATAGTTACAAAGCTTACCAGAGCATAAAAACGCCCACCGCTGCCTTCTCATGTGTGTAAAATGTTGCTTACCTGCATAAATATCGGTAATATCGATGCACATCGAGCAGGCATCTTTCCCTTGCGGCAGGTCTGACCAGCCGCAAACACTGCAGCTCTCCTGACATGCAGAGGGCTTTCATGCTGCATATGTAATTGCAGTGGCTAATTTATGCACACCTATGTAAACACACCTGCGTATTTCTGACCAGCCCATCCCCCATTACCTCCCTAAATGCTGAGTACCTGTCACTCACTTTGCGAATGGAATGGGTTCTCTGTGCGTGCAGAATTGCAAGACAATCGAGCGTGTGCACAGTGTGGCTTATACACATCAGCAGTGCGGCTTATACACAATGGCAAACAATCGTTCGATCTGCATAAACATCACCATTGCGTTCATCTCTGGATCATGCCCCTAGTGGCATACATTTACGTGACATTTAACATATGCCTTTTTTCCAAAAAACGGTGAGGTACTAGAGCAGTGAGGCCTATTATTGTATTAGTTTTCTTAATTGATGACCTGGGCACAGCAATTCATTCTTTTAACAGCCTTACTGTCATATTGATGTATAGGAATTAATATGGACATATTATGACATCACAAATTTGGCTTCAGAAATCATCTGATATTTGATATTGTAGATATTGCCTTATCTTGGATGCATGAATTTATTACCTGTAATCGGATGTTAACAATTGACACAACCCATACACTTAAAGATGCCATTTTATAATCCAAGTCAACCAGAACTTCTGCTGGGCCTTATATCCGAATAGGTCACAATAATCTTGATAGTGGCTCTCCTTTTGTATGAAAAAAGTGGAGTATTTTCGGCATACCTTCTCTAATGTAAGGTCTGTTTGTATAATATGCCAATAGTGTAGTATATATTTTTAATTAAACTAGATGATGTTTTGTAGATCATCCTGTTTTCCAAATCCTCACACAGTTTTGGTTATAATAGACTTTCTTTGCCAATGTCTAGGCATGTAGGGATAGCCTCATTTACAGTACTTCTTTACTATTGTACCCTCTTTCTTTGAACTTATTGCGCATGGAGGTAAGTGCTACTTGTAACTGGGCCACATCTTAGATATATTAGTCACCCTTATTAACTATGAAAAAGGGAATCCCTTCTTTTATGGTGTTGGATCAAATTTTTATTAGGTGCTTTGTTATAGATGCTTATCACAAATTTTTATCAACCAATGCTATTTTGACATCCAAAAAAATGAACTTTACGGGGACTGGATATATACGTGAATCTGGTCTTACTCTTAATTTGGTTTAATCCATCAATGAAAGCCCTCACACATTCCTCACCACCAGTCCACACAAAAAAATCATATATCAATAGAAACAGGTTGGCATTTTATAGAGCCATGTTTGACCCCATCACAGTCCCTTGAAGTTGTACAAAGAAAACATTTTTAAAAGAAAATATTTTTTTTATGCAAAATCACATCAATAAGCAACATAAAAAAATCAACAGGAGGACCTTTATAGTGTGAACTGGTGGTGATCATCTGGCTGAGGGCATCCATACTCTTTTGATGTGGTACATTTGTATAAGGGCTAGATAAATCCATTATAACTAGCAAAAAATCCTTACCAGGCACATTCAGTTTAGTCAAAAATCAGCTGTTTCTGTAATATAGTAGGATGTATTTTGCACCATTTTCTGAAGAAACAAGTCAACATGCTGTGACAAACTTTGGCACAGTGATCCTCTTGAAGAAATATTGTGGCATCTTGGAGGCCGCAGCAAGGTTTTGTGGACCTGGGGAATTACATAAAATAAAGGCACAATGGAGTACTCTTTTACCAAAAAAATAACTCTATCTTCATCTATCCAGCCATTTCTAACAACCAAATCAATAACAGAATCAATCTCTTTTTTTAAACTGTCTCTAGGGTTAAAGGTAAGCATTTTATCATTGGGCAGTCAGACTATGTGAAGACTACTGCTGCTACACTAGAAGCAGGACTGAGCATACTGAAAGTGATTACCTCAATTTTAAGTGCACCTTTTTACTTGTATGTTTCAATAAACAATAAACAGTATGTCTTAATAACATTTTCTACTGTTTTTTTAACTTTAAAATAACCTTGATTGCTGGTGAAGTTGGTTCATACAATTTAGATCATATAGCTGAATAATATAACATACAATTTCTATAATGGACACAGAGATTGACAAAAAAGAACTCAATACCAATGATAATAAAACAGTTATTGATTTCCATATCTCGCTATTTGGAACTAAGAATCCTTTTGTAAATGGCATGCAAGTTATTTCTGAACAGCTTACAGTATTTGATAAGTTGTTACTTACAGCACATGTTTTCATATTCCTCTGGAGAATGAATAGTAGTTGACCTCTAATACTGGTGGTCAGTGTTAGCATATCAGTTCATTTATAATCCCATTTCCAATTACATAGTCAGCTTCCAGGGAAAAGCTTATGTCCAGAAATATTTTGAAACACCTGATATGGCTTGTGAGGATCTTTATGCACTTCACTTAGGGAGTATGAAACTCTTACCCCTGTCCGTTCTCGTTTATGGGCATCAATGCATTTCATCTTTAACTGAGACCCTTTCCAAGATCTATAATATTTGTTTTAATAAATAAAACCTGAAATATTCCATCTTTAGTTATAGTTATACGTATAATATAATAACAAAAAGTTTACACCAAATCACATATTTACTCACTACATATGGTCTAATGAATCACTGAAAGCTTGGTTTCTCTCAGTAGCTCCACCAGCTAGCCACATGTGAACCTGCATTCATGTCTTTATCTTCATCAATATAGTCTTGATACCATACAACATGGTTTTCAATAAGATATGCATATGTGTGCGCGTACATGCGTGCGTGCATGAGTGCATGTGTGTATTTCAAATTAACAGACAAATAATCACTTACATAAAAAGAGTTTGTATTAATTAACTGAGGATTCCACTCTAGTGAATAGAAATAAAGAACAGCACTCAAAACAACAGATCTTAATTAGGGGTGTGCACCGGCCACTTTTCGTGTTTTGTGTTTTGGTTTTGGATCTGGATCTTTCTTCGTGTTTTGGATCTGGATTGGTTTTGCCAAAACCACCCTTCCGTGTTTTGGGTTCTGGGTTTTGTGTTTTGGATCTGTATTTTTTTTTTAAAAAGCATAAAAACAGCTAAAATCACAGAATTTGTTGGTTTCTCTGCTCCTATGCTATTATTAACCTCAATAACCTTAATTTCCACTCATTTCCAGTCTATTCTGAACACCTCACAATAGTGTTTTCATGTCCAAAAGGTTGCACCGAGGTAGCTGGATGACTATGCTAAGCGACACGAGTGGGCGGCACAAACACGTGACCCATCTAGGAGTGACACTGCAGTGGCAGACAGGATGGCAGTTAGAAAAACTAGCCCCAAACTGTACATAATGCAAAGAAAAAAAAGAAGTGCAAGATGGAATTGTCCTTGGGCCCTCCCACCCACCCTTATGTTGTATAAACAGGACATGCACACTTTAACAAATCAATCATTTCAGCGCCAGGGTCTGCCACACAACTGTGGCTGAAATGATTGGTTCGTTTGGGCCCCCACAAAACAAGCTGGCAATTAATGTGTCCCTGCACAAACTGGCTCTACGGAGGCAAGATGTCATCCTCATCCTCCTCATCCACCGATTCCTCACCCTCTTCAGTGTGTACATCCTCATCCTCACAAAGTATTAACTCGTCCCCACTTGAATCCACCACCACAGGTCCCTCTGTACCTTCTGGAGGCTGGTCTCCCTGGAAGAGCTGATAATTCATTTTGATGAACATCATCTTCTCCACATTCTGTGGAAGCAACCTCCTACGCCTTTCGCTGACAAGGTTCCCGGCTGCACTAAACACTCTTTCGGAGTACACACTGGAGGGGGGGCAACTCAGGTAAAATAGAGCCAGCTTGTACAGGGGCCTCCAAATTGCCTCTTTTTCCTGCCAGTACAGGTATGGACTGTCTGACATGCCTACTTGGATGCTGTCACCGATGTAATCCTCCACCATTCTGTCAATGGTGACAGTATCATATGCAGTGACAGTAGACATGTCAGAAATTGTTGCCAGGTCCTTCAGTCCGGACCAGATGTCCAAACTTGGTCCTGCCTGCCCTGCATCACCGCCAGCGGGTTGCTTAGGATACCTAAGTTTTTTCCTGGCAGCCCCAGTTGCGGGAGAAAATGAAGAAGGAGCCGTTGACGTGTCACGTTCCGCTTCAGCTGACAGTGTGTTCACCAGCAGGTCTTTGCACCTCTGCAGGCTTGTGTCGGCCGGAAAGAGAGACACCACATAGGCTTTAAACCTAGGATCAAGCACGGTGGCCAAAATGTAGTGGTCTGATTTCAACAGATTGACCACCCTGGAATCCTGGCAAAGCGAATGAAGGGCTTCATCCACAAGTCCCACATGCCGAGCGGAATCGCTCCGTCTTAGCTCCTCCTTCACTTTCTCCAGCTGCTTCTGCAAAAGCCTGATGAGGGGAATGACCTGACTCAAGCTGGCTGTGTCTGAACTGACTTCACGTGTGGCAAGTTCGAAGGGCTGGAGAACCTTGCACAACACGGAAATCATTCTCCACTGCGCTTGAGTCAGGTGCATACCCCCTCCTTTGCCTATGTCATAGGTGGATGTATAGGCTTGTATGGCCTTTTGCTGCTCCTCCATCCTCTGAAGCATATAGAGGGTTGAGTTCCACCGCGTCACAACCTCTTGCTTCAGGTGATGGCGGGGCAGGTTCAAGAGTGTTTGCTGGCGCTCCAGTCTTCGGCACGCAGTCGCTGAATGGCGAAAGTGGCCAGAAATTTTTCGGGCCACCCAAAGCGTCTCCTGCACGCCCCTGTCGCTTTTCAGAAAATTCTGCACCACCAAGTTTATTGTGTGAGCAAAACATGGGACGTGCTGGAATTTGCCCAGATGTAATGCCCGCACAATATTGGTGGCGTTGTCAGATATCACAAATCCCCAGGAGAGTCTAAGTGGGGTAAGCCACTGGGCGATGATTTCCCTCAGTTTCTCTAAGAGGTTGTCGGCGGTGTGCCTCTTACTGAAACCGGTGATACACAGCGTAGCCTGCCTTGTAACGAGCTGGCGTTTCTGAGATGCTGCTACTGGTGACGCTGCTGCTGTTGCTGCGTAAGGTGATACATCTACCCAGTGGGCTGTCACAGTCATATAGTCCTTAGTCTGCCCTGTTCCACTTGTCCACATGTCCGTGGTTAAGTGGACATTGTGTACAACGGCATTTTTCAGGACACTGAGGACACTTTTTCTGACGTTTCTGTACAGTCTCGGTATCGCCTGCCTAGTGAAGTGGAATCTAGATGGGATTTGGAACCGGGGACACACTACCTCCATCAATTGTCTAAATCCCACTGCACTAATGGCGGATACCGGACGCACGTCTAACACCAACATAGCAGTCAAGGCCTCAGTTATACGTTTTGCTTCAGGATGACTGCTGTCGTACTTCATCCTCCTCGCTAAGGACTGTTGGAGGGTCAATTGTTTAGTAAAAGTAGTGGTGTTCCTACTTCCTCTCTGGGATGATGAACGACTCCCAGCAGCAGCAACAGCAGCAGCGGCAGCAGTAGGCGTAGCAATGCAGGATCCTCCAGAGGAATCCCGGATAGGAGAGTCAGTCATGCCAGTGACATGGCCTGCAGGACTACTTCCGATCCTGACTAAGGAGGAAATTGACGAGGAGGGAGTTGACGGTGTGGTTTGCAGGCGCTTGGATACAACAGGACAACGGGATTTAGGTGTCCCTGGACTGCTTACGGTCTTAGCCAAAGTTTCTGAACTTGACAGTAACTTTTTATGAACGCGCTGCAGGTGCCGTATAAGGGAGGATGTTCCTAGGTGGTTGACGTCCCTACCCCTACTTATTTCACCTTTACATATGGTACATATGGCAAGACAGTTGTTGTCCGGATTTGGATAGAAATATTGCCAGACCAAAGAGGTGGAATGTTTGGTCTTCTGCCCAGGCATGACCGTGATGGGCTTTTTCATCCCACGGACAACAACTGTCTCCCCCGGAGCCTGATTTAAACAAACCACATCACCATCAGAATCCTCCTCGCCAACTTCCTCCTCAGCGCCAGCTACACCAGTATCCTCATCCTGTTGTACTTCAACAGTGACATCTTCAATTTGCATATCAGCAAGTGGACTGTGGGTGCTCCTTTCAGCACTTGCAGGGGGCGTGCAAATGGTGGAAAGAGCCACCTCTTCCCGTCCAGTGCTGGGAAGGTCAGGCATCGCAACCACCACCACACTTGGACTCTCCTTGGGGATTTGTGATATCTTCTTAGAAAGCACAGTTCTTCGCTGTGCTTTTGCCAGCTTAACTCTTTTGATTTTTTTAGTGGGAGGAGGGCTTCCATCGTCATGTGAAGCTGAACCACTAGTCATGAACATACTAGGGATCGACCTTAGCCGTTCCTTGCCACTCCGTGTCGTAAATGGCATATTGGCAAGTTTACGTTTCTCTTCAGCTGATTTAAATGTCTTTTTCAAGGTCATTTTCCTGAACTTTGCCATTTGGGATTGTATGTGCCCTCTACTATGACATTGGGCATCGGCCTTGGCAGACGACGTTGATGGCATGTTATCGTCTATGTCATGACTAGTGGCAGCAGCTTCAGCACTAGGAGGAAGTGGTTCTTGATCTTTCTCTATTTTATTTTTATCGGAGAAAGTTTGGTCCTCCATTTATGTTATATCGATTTGATATATACGTGCGGCTAAACACAGAAAATAATTTTTTTTTTGGTTTGGACTGGAGTGTACTTTGTGGGTTACAGCACCCTTTAACGGTCAAGCCAGCCGGCCCTTATGACACAGGCGCACTCTTGGCACTACTTTGTTGATGCACGTGCGGCTACTGCGCACACAATTCACAAACACAGAAAATAATTTTTTTTTTGGTTTGGACTGGAGTGTACTTTCGGGGGTTACAGCACCCTTTAACGGTCAAGCCAGCCGGCCCTTTACTTATGACACAGGCGCACGCTTGGCACTACTTTGTTGATGCACGTGCGGCTACTGCGCACACAATTCACAAACACAGAAAATAATTTTTTTTTGGTTTGGACTGGAGTGTACTTTCGGGGGTTACAGCACCCTTTAACGGTCAAGCCAGCCGGCCCTTTACTTATGACACAGGCGCACGCTTGGCACTACTTTGTTGATGCACGTGCGGCTACTGCGCACACAATTCACAAACACAGAAAATAATTTTTTTTTGGTTTGGACTGGAGTGTACTTTCGGGGGTTACAGCACCCTTTAACGGTCAAGCCAGCCGGCCCTTTACTTATGACACAGGCGCACGCTTGGCACTACTTTGTTGATGCACGTGCGGCTACTGCGCACACAATTCACAAACACAGAAAATAATTTTTTTTTGGTTTGGACTGGAGTGTACTTTCGGGGGTTACAGCACCCTTTAACGGTCAAGCCAGCCGGCCCTTTACTTATGACACAGGCGCACGCTTGGCACTACTTTGTTGATGCACGTGCGGCTACTGCGCACACAATTCACAAACACAGAAAATAATTTTTTTTTGGTTTGGACTGGAGTGTACTTTCGGGGGTTACAGCACCCTTTAACGGTCAAGCCAGCCGGCCCTTTACTTATGACACAGGCGCACGCTTGGCACTACTTTGTTGATGCACGTGCGGCTACTGCGCACACAATTCACAAACACAGAAAATAATTTTTTTTTGGTTTGGACTGGAGTGTACTTTCGGGGGTTACAGCACCCTTTAACGGTCAAGCCAGCCGGCCCTTTACTTATGACACAGGCGCACGCTTGGCACTACTTTGTTGATGCACATGCGGCTACTGCGCACACAATTCACAAACACAGAAAATAATTTTTTTTTAGGTTTGGACTGGAGTGTACTTTCGGGGGTTACAGCACCCTTAACGGTCAAGCCAGCCGGCCCTTTACTTATGACACAGGCGCACGCTTGGCACTACTTTGTTGATGCACGTGCGGCTACTGCGCACACAATTCACAAACACAGAAAATAATTTTTTTTTTGGTTTGGACTGGAGTGTACTTTCGGGGGTTACAGCACCCTTAACGGTCAAGCCAGCCGGCCCTTTACTTATGACACAGGCGCACGCTTGGCACTACTTTGTTGATGCACGTGCGGCTACTGCGCACACAATTCACAAACACAGAAAATAATTTTTTTTTGGGTTTGGACTGGAGTGTACTTTCGGGGGTTACAGCCCCCTTAACGGTCAAGCCAGCCGGCCCTTTACTTATGACACAGGCGCACGTTTGGCACTACTTTGTTGATGCACGTGCAGCTACTGCGCACACAATTCACAAACACAGAAAATAATTTTTTTTTTGGTTTGGACTGGAGTGTACTTTCGGGGGTTACAGCACCCTTAACGGTCAAGCCAGCCGGCCCTTTACTTATGACACAGGCGCACGTTTGGCACTACTTTGTTGATGCACGTGCGGCTACTGCGCACACAATTCACAAACACAGAAAATAATTTTTTTTTTGGTTTGGACTGGAGTGTACTTTCGGGGGTTACAGCACCCTTAACGATCAAGCCAGCTGGCCCTTTACTTATGACACAGGCGCACGCTTGGCACTACTTTGTTGATGCACGTGCGGCTACTGCGCACACAATTCACAAACACAGAAAATAATTTTTTTTTTGGTTTGGACTGGAGTGTACTTTCGGGGGTTACAGCACCCTTTAACGGTCAAGCCAGCCGGCCCTTTACTTATGACACAGGCGCACGCTTGGCACTACTTTGTTGATGCACGTGCGGCTACTGCGCACACAATTCACAAACACAGAAAATAATTTTTTTTTGGTTTGGACTGGAGTGTACTTTCGGGGGTTACAGCACCCTTTAACGGTCAAGCCAGCCGGCCCTTTACTTATGACACAGGCGCACGCTTGGCACTACTTTGTTGATGCACGTGCGGCTACTGCGCACACAATTCACAAACACAGAAAATAATTTTTTTTTTGGTTTGGACTGGAGTGTACTTTCGGGGGTTACAGCACCCTTAACGGTCAAGCCAGCCGGCCCTTTACTTATGACACAGGCGCACGCTTGGCACTACTTTGTTGATGCACGTGCGGCTACTGCGCACACAATTCACAAACACAGAAAATAATTTTTTTTTGGGTTTGGACTGGAGTGTACTTTCGGGGGTTACAGCACCCTTAACGGTCAAGCCAGCCGGCCCTTTACTTATGACACAGGCGCACGTTTGGCACTACTTTGTTGATGCACGTGCGGCTACTGCGCACACAATTCACAAACACAGAAAATAATTTTTTTTTTGGTTTGGACTGGAGTGTACTTTCGGGGGTTACAGCACCCTTAACGGTCAAGCCAGCCGGCCCTTTACTTATGACACAGGCGCACGTTTGGCACTACTTTGTTGATGCATGTGCGGCTACTGCGCACACAATTCACAAACACAGAAAATAATTTTTTTTTTGGTTTGGACTGGAGTGTACTTTCGGGGGTTACAGCACCCTTAACGATCAAGCCAGCCGGCCCTTTACTTATGACACAGGCGCACGCTTGGCACTACTTTGTTGATGCACGTGCGGCTACTGCGCACACAATTCACAAACACAGAAAATAATTTTTTTTTGGTTTGGACTGGAGTGTACTTTCGGGGGTTACAGCACCCTTTAACGGTCAAGCCAGCCGGCCCTTTACTTATGACACAGGCGCACGCTTGGCACTACTTTGTTGATGCACGTGCGGCTACTGCGCACACAATTCACAAACACAGAAAATATATTATTTTTTTAGCACTTGGGGGGAGCACCCCTGATGGACAGAGCACCCCCTGGACAACACTACAGCACCCCTTTAGGACTGGGACACTGCACAGGACTTTGGAGTGGACACAGCCCCTATGGAGAACTGACTGCACAACACAGTCCAGCCAGCCCCTATGGACTTTGAAGTAGTGGACACAGCCCCTATTAACAACAGCAGCACAGCACAACACAGCCAGCCCCTATGGACTTTGAAGTAGTGGACAACAGCAGCACTACACTACACTACACTACACAGCACTAACTCCCACCCTCCCTCTTCACTGTCCACAGCCGAGTGAGAAAATGGCGCCGACGCGGGTACCTTATATAGGATCCAAAACCCGCGAGACTCGGAAGGCGGGATGATGACGTTTTGCCTCGATGTCAGATCCGAGTCAGGCGGGAAAAGTCGAGCCTGACTCGGATCGGACTCGGATCGGGGGGGCTCGGGGGGGTTCGGATTTCAGAAATCCGAACCCGCTCACCCCTAATCTTAATACCAATTAAATTAGCTAAAAAGTTGATTCCATACCAATTAATGCTATGTATAATAGTAATATCTGCATTCACTAATAAAAGAAGAAATTTAAATATGGCTTTAGTTGAAACCTAAAAAAAAATATGTAAAAAAAAGAAATTTATTAAGCTGCATCGATAAAAATATTAAATATACTGCATAGATACAAATGCATGGAAACCTCATGGATATAGGACCACAATAGAGTCTGTATTAGTCCATGTCACAATTAGTGACCAGAAAGTCAATTATCCGGAATATTAGCCAGCACAGCAATAGTATTACCAGTCTTATTTCTAGTCAGGACAGTTCCTTGTTAACTCTACACTGGTAAAAATAAGCCTATATATGTGCAGGCTAGCATACTGCCCAGTTGGTTGAAGGTACCTTCATATGGAAATTTGTAAAATGAAATACTGACAGAAAAAAACAATAGAATGTACGCAATATTGTGCAGAAATACCTTGGACTTCATTGTGACTAAGCTCACTGAAGTAAAGCATGTTTTTTTATGATTACACTAGTTAATATACTATAAAATAAATCTAGAGAAAAAATAAATGACATATACTATTATTACTATTAATAATAATAATAATAATAATAATAAATTAATTAGTTTAATTGCTAAATACTATTAAATAAATACTCAAAATAGATTTTTACAAAGAAAATGTTAGTACCATTATGAAAAAAAACTTCAATACACAATTTTAAAGTAAAATTCCATATGATTTATTTTTAGTTAGATTAAATACAAGCAGATGTAAATTTCACTCCATTCTTGTTACATTTACCTTTAATTTTACATTTTTCTAATATATTTTATACTTATTCATTTTCTTACTATTTTATTCTACATTTATCTGTAAAGTTGATGTTCACATCACAATCTTTCTTGAGAACAATGGAAATCAGGCTCTTCTGGCTTTTATGTCATTTTTATATTGATAATCAAACTTTATAAAGTGAAAGTTTGCTTCTTTTTTTAAGCTGTACCATTGAAGTGAATGAGTTAGAGCAAGCACAGCTTTTGACTAAACCCATATGTCTACAACACGGCCTAATCTTACTTTTGTCTGCAGGCCGATAGTGCAGCTGCATGCAGATTTCCCATGACTTTCCTTTTCGAGATTTACATTCTTCTCACCTTTGGCATTTAAGTAACAAAACTTGTTTCTTAGCATCAGACCCCTGGAACTGAGAACTATTGGCAGGATATCATACGCATAAACAAACAGTTTATAAATAACTCAGAAAGTTTATATCTGAGATATATACAGAAATAGTCAGCCTGAAACACAATTCTTGGTTATTGTAAATATCACAAATAGACGTCTCATATAACATTAAATTTAAGACCTTCTTGTTTCAATGGGAAATCAGAGTATTTGTTTAAAAATAGACTATTGGATTATATGACTCACAAAAGAGTCACAAAAATTCCTCTTGTGTTTTTTAAGGCATTGTTTGTTTGGTATACTACCTATTCCCCTTGGATTTTATATGTGGGATTAGATCATGCTGAATTACATATGCTTAGCTGGGCTTCATGGCCTGTGGTATTTAAAAGCCTTCTGTTTTTGACATGACATCTCCAAATCCCAAATGTGGGAGGACTGCTGCAAAAAAAAAAAAAACATGAATAACTTTGCTATTAATCATTTGAAAATGACAATTGTAGTACATGTAACATTGTATTGTGCATTTTAATATATTTATCTGAGATGCTCTGGAGACAGTTTGCGATTTCATGTTTCTCATAGCACATAACATTGGAATTAATTCCTTTTCATATACAGTCATCCATTACTGTATAAACTTGTTCAAAGGTTAAGGAGCAAAAGTGGTCTTGAAGAGCCGTAGATCCATCACAGCACATAATCAAGCAACAAGAGATTTCCTAGCAACACACAGCCTCCTAGAAACCTCCGGGATTTCTTCTTCAAAGCCCAGATGGAGGAGAAACTCATGAAGCTTCATAACCTTGTACAAAGCCTCTTTTTGCTGATGAGGAATTGCCTATTTGGTTCACTAAAAGGTGTTGCAACCTAGCATAAAACGTCATGAAGCCTCTGAGGAAATAGCAACCATAAAAATGATTACAAATAATAATGCTAATAAAAAAATAAAATAAATAAAAAAAAATTAAAATCAATATAAATAATTCAGAGTAATTTTAATTACTGTTTACTTGTCGTACAGCCAGTATGTTTAAAAAATTTATAGTTAAAGTGTAGTGGTAGCTGCCCGAATTGAAGAAACACTTGACAATTTTTTTTTTGGACAATCACGAGCCAACAGATTTTCAATGTGCTTTGGCATAGGTTCTACAAGTGCATTGATCTCTATGAAGGGATACTGTACTTCACTATTTCCCAGTGAAAAATGATATCAGTTGGTGCTGTCTTAAATTTGTGCTTCAGGCACAACTCCAAAATCTTTTTTCTCAAAACAATCCTGAGTTTTAAGGGATAGTATAAATTTTCACTTGCCAAAAACATCGTTATCAAACAGAGAGGTGTTCATTTTGGACAGTTCAGGCGTGGTTTGCATTGATCAGAGGCATATACCATTGGTTTAACTTTTCAAATGGGAACTTCTGGAGGTGACTTCAGCTGATTTTGATGTTACCCCAGATTTCTGTACTGACCTTGCCATAATAAATAAGAGCCAAAGAAACACTTAAGTTAATTTACAGTTTTATTGTAAATATATTTTAATATGGACATGAGACAGAGGAACACATGTTAGCGGTAATGAAACTTTGCATCTAGTGACCATTTGTTGATCATCACAGACCTGCTGGAAGCACTGGCCAAATGTATGTACATTGCTGGGGTCTACAGAATCCTATTATTATCACAAGCAGTTCACTAGTGCAAAGCACCAACCAATAAATAATTACCGCTCTGCAGTGTGTGCACTGTTTGAAACTCATGATCTTCCTTGCAACATACAATATTTTTTTTATTTAATAAGCAGAGTGGTCCGTGCTCCAGGCTCTGGTGGGTGGATCTAATGGATGTGTGGGGGAGGAGGGGGCGACTGGGGGGAAAGGTGGGGTGGGGGATAAAGTGGTGCTGCACGTGGAACAGGAGTACCGGATCCTGTTTGTATATGCTGAAAGAAAAAAGGGTACACGTGCGCTCCTTGGTATGTATGTATGGAGGGGGGTGGAGTGGGGAGAAGGGCGACTGGGGAAGGGGGGTGGGGAGTGGCGTGTATCAGTGTATGAGTACAGTGTGGGTGGGTATGAGGTGTGTAAAGGATGAGCCAGACACTGTGAATTGAATCCAACCTGTTTATTGGGTGAGGCACAATGCTTCCCATGTGGTTCCGTTTATGGGGTTATGGATGGACAGATGGTTCCATGTGATCCTGGTCAGGGAGTGGGTGGACCCTTTGAGGGGGCTCCTTGTCGTGCGGCCCTTACTTCTGCACGTCCCCTTTGCTGGACCTATGGTCTACAGTCTTATTGGACCAGGATGTGTGTGTTGTCAAGGAAGTCCCGTACAGTAGCAAATGGCGGCGTCCCGCACTGGTTGTAATAGTAACCTACCGGTAGGTCTGCTGTCCCTGGTTCGGTGCAAAGTTGGTATGTTCTCCGGTGTAGATCCGGTGGTTAATGACACCCTGCGAGCCCGCAGGGTGTCTGCTGGACGGGCACCCTTCACTGCTCTGTGGGTTAGGGTGATGCGGAGGTCCGCGCTGCAGTTCTGCCCCACGTTCCCGTGGGGTGAGTGATGAGCACCAATGGTGTGTTGATGCAGCAGTGATGTGCGGGGGATGTAGGTTCTCCAACGTGTTTCGGCCTGAAGCCTTCATCAAGGACCAGTAGTTTGTGTGTTGTACATTTTTGAATGTATTGAAAAAATTTATCAAAAACTTCTATTAATGATCTCACTCCATGGAATCATCTCTAAGACTACTACATCCTTTACTTTCCCTGCAGCTCATCCTTCTGTACATATTGCTGCCTCATTACTTTCCTCTTCTCTTACAAACACATATGAGATTTTAACTTATCCATACACATTGACAATAACATCCACAACCTTTCATCATAAAAAACATTCAGACAAAACCCACAAATATATTTATATCTCGCTCCTGTTACTTCTATTAGCTGGTGACATATCTCCAAATCCAGGCCCAACCAACATGCCACACCCACAATGAACTATAAATCCAGCTAACCTCATAAACATTGCATGCCTCCCTTCACCCTCCAAGTCACTAAAATGTGCCTTATTGAATGCACGCTCTGTCTGCAACAAACTAACATCCATCCATGACCTCTTTATTTCAACTAACCTCAACCTTCTGGCAATAACAGAAACATGGCTCACACAATCAGACACTGTCTCCCCTGCTGCACTTTCACATGGTAACCTACACTTCTCACACACCTCCAGGCCTGGCAATTGTAAAGGAGGTGGGGTAGGAATATTATTCTCCCAATCTTTCACATTCACAGTTCTTCCACAGGTACCTTCACTCACATTTACATCATTTGAAGTACATTCTATTAGGACTTTCACCCCTTTCTCTCTGCGAGTTGCTGCTATCTATCGCCCGCCTGGGCCACCGCAACAATTTCTGGAACATTTTTCAGCCTGGCTCCCTCACTTCCTATCCTCAGACATCTCCACCATCATTATGGGTAATTTCAATATCCCCATTGACAGTCCACAATCTCCTCATGCCTCCAAACTACTCTCTTTAACCTCCTCTCTTGGCCTCTCCCAATGGACTGACTCCTCTACTCATGAGGAGGGCCACTGTCTTGATCTTGTATTTACCAGACTATGCTCAGTTTCTGATTTCACTAATGCTCCTTTCCCTCTCTCAGATCACAATCTTATCACCTGCACACTTTCCTCCATTACATCAACCTCAATGTCAGTGAAATCAACCAAACCTCCTAAAACCCGCAGAAATATTAATGTGATTAACTTTCAACAACTATCTACCTCTCTACAACAACGACTCTCACCAATTTCTGCACTCACCTCTCCTGAGACTGCTGCATCACACCTAAACCAGAATTCTAGTAAAAGCCCTCGATTGAAGTAGCTCCAGCTACCCATCACACTCCGCGTAGACTTAGACGTCAACCGTGGCATTCTAACTTAACAAGGCATCTACAAAAACTCTCACGTAAAGTCGAACGTCAGTGGCGAAAGTCTCGCACTCCACGTGACTTCCTCACATATAAGTCTATCTACAACTCTTATCGTACTGCTCTGGACACTGCCAAGCAAACGTATTTCCAATCTCTAATCTCTGCTCAAGCCTCTAACCCCAAGTGACTTTTTAATACATTTAAACTGCTTCTTACCCCTCCCTCACCAAAGCCACCTGCTACTATCTGTGCACAAGATCTTGCTTCCTATTTCAAGGACAAGATTGATAATATCCGAAATGAAATGTTATTCTCTTCCTCAGCTAGTGACCTACTCAATTCCCTACCTGAACCCTCTGGCACATTCTCTTCATTTGACCCCACAAATGAAGATGAAGTATCTACACTCTTCTCATCCTCCTACTCTATTACCTCTCCTCTAGATCCTATACCCTCACAAATTAGTAAAGCTCTGTCTCCTGTGCTCATTCCAACCCTAACTAAAATCTGTAATCTCTCTCTTTCTACTGGCTTCTTTCCATCACTGTTCAAGCATGCAGTGATTACTCCCATTCTGAAAAAACAAAATTCTGACCCTAACACTCTCTCTAATTACCGTCCTATCTCCCAGCTCCCATGCCCCTCTACACCCGCCTCCAACACTTTCTTAACACCAACAACTTATTGGACCCACTTCAGTCTGGCTTCCGTTTCCAGCACTCTACAGAGAAAGCACTGACTAAGGTAGTAAATGATTTGGTCACTGCCAAGGCTAAAGGCCATTACTCACTCCTAATTCTTCTAGATCTCTCTGCTGCTTTTGACACTGTTGACCACTCTCTTCTCATACAAACATTACAATCCCTAGGTCTTAAGGACACAGCTCTTTCTTGGTTCTCTTCCTACCTATCTGATCGCTCTTTTTCTGTTCGTTTTTCTGATTCTACCTCCTCTTCGCTACCTCTATCAGTTGGAATACCGCAAGGCTCTGTCTTAGGTCCTTTGCTATTCTCAATCTATACCACCTCTCTTGGCAAACTAATCCGCTCTTTTGGATTTCAGTACCATCTGTTTGCAGATGATACTCAAATCTACCTATCCTCTCCAGATTTATCACCATCTGTATTGGTCCGTGTCACTGAATGTATTTCTGCCATTTCATCTTGGATGTCATCTCACTACCTGAAACTTAATATTTCTAAAACAGAATTAATTATATTTCCACCGGCCAATAACAGTTACCAATCTGATCTCTTTATCACTGTTGATAAATCAACAATCCACCCCGCCCCACAAGCTCGCTGCCTTGGTGTCATCCTTGATTCTGAACTGTCCTTTGTTCTGTCTCAAAATCATGTTACATACATCTAAAAAACATATACAAACTTCGACCATATCTCACACAAGACACTGCAAAAACTCTAATCCATGCACTCATTATTTCCCGCATTGACTATTGCAATAGTCTCCTTACTGGTCTTCCCAAAAACAGGCTATCGCCATTACAATCCATTATGAATGCAACTGCGAGGCTTATCTTCCTTGGCAAACGTTCATCGTCTGCTGCCCCGCTCTGTCATGCCCTCCATTGGTTGCCGGTTTTCTACCGTATTCAATACAAAATACTGTTACTTACACATAAGGCCATTAACCAAATTACACCAACATACATCTCTTCACTCATCTCAAAATATTTCCCAACCCGACCTCTCCGCTCAGCACAAGATCTGCGTCTCTCATCCCCGCGCATTACTTGCTCCCATTTGCGGTTACAGGACTTTCTTCGGGCTGCACCCACTCTATGGAATGCCTTACCACACACAATAAGACTTACCTCTAGTCTTCAATCCTTCAAGTGTTCCCTGAAAACTCACCTCTTCAGACAAGCTTATCAGATTCCAGAACTGACCACATAACCTTCATAGCTTCCATGTCTTATTCCATCCCCTCTCACAGTCCACACATAACCTCACATATTGTCTTTCTTTCACATACTCCTGACATTTTGCCGACATTCCTGTGTGACTGGATCATGCAGCCCACCAAGAAACTCTGCATTCTGGCCAGACCAAATTGCAATATATAGCACCTATCCTTGTGTATCAATGCCTATTTCCTTTTAGATTGTAAGCTTGCAAGCAGGGCCCTCTTACCTCTATGTCTGTCTGTTATTACCCTGTTTTGTTCTATCAATGTTTCCAATTGTAAAGCGCAACGGAATATGCTGCGCTATATAAGAAACTGTTAATAAATAAATAATAAATAAATATATTAAATACAGTCCATAAATACCACTTGTTACTGTTAGTGGCAGTTATTCTTTTCATCTTGGAATATTTTGAGATGAGTCATGTGACCCATCTGACTGGGTCCTCTTTATTAACTACACACAAAAGATGGATGAGTGTAGGGTTGTTGTATTTTGGGAAATCCCACTTATGGTGCATACACATGGTCATATTTTGTAGGGCGATATAAACGATAACAATATCGTTTATCATTACATCATTCATAGAGTCCATTTTTTTTCCTCTTCCAACCCCCAAACGATGGACGATGCGCGGGCACGGATGGTTGATAACAATAATGACCATTGCCCGTGCATGCAATCCAACCTGGTTGATATCGACCAGGTTACTATAGGGACCCGCGATCGTTGTCGTTTGGGGGTTGGTGGTGTGCTGGATGATCGATATCGATCATGGAGCACATGAAGGACGATCAGACAACGATATCATTGTCTGATCTGACCGTGTGTATGCACCATTAGAGAGGTGGTTCGTAATTAGCCCTGGGGTTTACGCAGGGGTTTAACTCACAGGGAAAATCCATTGATTCTGCACTTTACGCAGATTAAATAGGTTAGCACTTGCTAACCCCTGGTTTACCGTGCATGGAAAATGCTATTTATATGAATAGCATTTTCTTGCACTGCACCATCAGTTAGCTGGATGGCATATCCTGTGATTAATTGAACTCCCCCCATATGTACTTTTTCAAGGATGATCCCGGGAGCATGGAGAAAGAACATCTGATGCTGCAACAAGACCGGAAGGAAGTATCAGGGTCAGAATAGTGTAAGCGGGATCATGAGTTAGAACCAACTCTTCCTGCATCCACCTGGCAATCATATTTACAGGCGCAATCTATACTTACTAAGTCAAGAAAAGAGTTATTATAACATTATTACACTATTACATTAATAACTGTATATTATACAATGTATATTATAGATACAAAGGTTTTGCTGCAGCACACACACATCAGCACTTCTATGTATTACAATGTAATTGTAACAGATGGAAAATTAATAAAAGAAACTTGAACAATGTTAAAAGCAGATTAACGTAGTCAGCAATGTTTTATATATAAATAATAATATTATTATGACCAATGTCTTGCAGAAATAATACATCAATATACAATGATTAATAGTAGTTTGGAAATAAATATGTGATATGTCTGACCGACATGCCACCAACCCATGCATCCATTTATTCTGGATGAAATTCCTTTGTGCATCCAAAAGGTCCCAAGACGAAGCAGTAATATGTTAGAGAGAAAGACAATGATGAAATAGCCTTTTTTGTGGTCACAGAACAGCTGGTAATTGAATCCAGAATCTTTTGCAGCTGGTTATTTTTAAGTTTTGCAGAAATTCTTCCAATATTGTTTTGTTGTTTTTTACTTTACTGTGCTTATTAATGATCTATAATTAGACATTGGAAGTGGTTTCTTCCTTGATGCCTTGAATTACCTAATACTTAGCTGCTGAAATAAGGGGACACACACAGAAAATGACCTTACTTTTCAGGGACTTGCGTATTGGGCAGGTGCATATATACATGTCATATATAAATATCACACATGAGACAACTTATGTCGCCATAATGTACTGCACTCCTGATTGTAACCTGATCAGATATGTCAGAAAGCACTGCGCTCCTCATTGTGCTTACAGGCTGGGTACTAGGACCCAGAGTATGAAGGTAGGTCTGACCTCCAACCTGATGTGCTACTGCAGGTCTCCTGGGGTTAGTACCATCTCCACACTTTACTGTACCATTAATGCATAAGAACCCCCATTTTTCTACATGTTAGTATAAAATTATCCACGGGGGTTAGAGATTATTTTTTGGTAGTTTTTCTTGTCCCTTGAACACTGTAGTTTTGACTTTCAGGAGGTCAACTGCGTCTCTTGGCATCATCACTCAGACAGTGGTGGATTCAGGGTTGAGGGGAGGGGGTCGATCAGGACGATCACTCTCTATACTCACTCTGGACGGCTGCGACCTCCCTGTTCTTCCCTGTGCCTCATCTCTGCCCCGGGGCCAAGCTCTCAGTCAGCCCCGCTTCCTCTCTCACTGATAGAAGGTCGCGGTAGGTTGTGGCCAACCTAAGTGAATATGGAAAAGGTGTGAATGTTTTGGAGGGCATTTATTTTCTGGAGGGAAAAAAGGTTGATTTCCTTTTACAGAGGGTCTTTTGTGGATGTTTAAGGGGTTCAGCTTCTATAAAGTCCTGCCGTAGATCTTTAGAAATAGCAATACTGTAATATAAAATAGTGGCTGCTCAGATCAATTTAACGGTCTTTCACAGATGCTTGAAAAGGGAGGGGCAAATTCTAGACTAGAAAAAAAGAAAAAATGTTCCCCCCAGCACACTGCAAAAGACCAGCAATATGATTTGAATACTACATGATAATAGAAACAGACCAATTTTTGTTTATTTATTTTCTTCTGGTTTTTTTTTTTTTTTACTAAACTAAAATAATATAAAGTAGCCTACATAGATAGGCATTTTGGTGGCAGCTTTGCAACACATTCAAAGTCCATTGCCTAGTAAATCTGGTGGTTTGTATCCTTTTAATGAGGGGAAATCTGGACGTCGATTTCTGTTCTAAAATGTGGTCTCTCTGCAGTTTTACCATTGTTATGAGTTTAGTAAATCTTTGGGAAATAATCCTGCTGGGAAAAATGCTGCAATCACTGGTATTACAAATCTGGTGTTTAGTAGAGTAGCACTGCCTGGAAGCTCCAGATGGTCCAGCACACTGCAGTTTGCACTGAAGCAATGCTACTGGCAACAGGGTACCGCTCCAGGCACCCTGCTAGCCGGATGCAGAGAGCTGAATGAAGCACAGGTACTGGGTGGCATGGCAAAATCCGGGAGGTGTGGCCACATCACCTCTGAAAAATACTAAGTGCTGTTCCCCTCATCAGCTGACCTAGGCCCCCGCTGGGCCCCTCCAACAAACCTAGGCCAAGGTAATCAGTACCCGCACACCCCCTCTCATTACACCTAGCCGTGGGCAGTGACAGTGCCGCCCCCAGTGGCTTGCACCCTGTGCGATGGCACCACGCACACCCCTCCCGATGGCCCTGTGTAATCTGCTTGGAAGCAGAAATTTTTCTCTAAAATGTAACTAATTATATCAACATCCATGCCAGCATTCAAATACTTCCAGTCTTCTGAAGAGTGTCCGTTAACAAAAATATATTTTTTTCAAAACAGGTCACTATTTTTGTTTCAATCCCCAAGTTATATTATAAAGAGCTTTAAGGGTCTTTTACAAATCTCAAAATATACTCCATCTGCCTAAATCCCAGTCTTCTCCTGGAAAACCTGTGCTTAGTTTTATGACTTTGCACATACCCATAAACATGCACCATGCACATCCATTTAAATGTTTCTCCCAACAATTTTTTATTTCAACTTTTCTACTCTCTATAAGTGACTTTCATATTTTTCCCTAACAAAGGACCTATATCAGGTAATGATATAAAAGATATGTCAGTTACCTATAGGATATCAGAAAATGTGAAACAAAAATTTGCACCGAGCATGTATAAAAAGGAAAAAGCTCATACTGTTGAAAAACGTAAAGCATATCTAAATTGGTTGTCAGAGAATCCAAATGGCTTTTTAAGTACTGTAGAGATATAAACATGTAAACATATTAAACATATTAAACACACAAGTAAAAAAATTTTCGTCTACAGTTTCTAAAGAAATTTTTTACATTGAAAGCTTCCTAATGTGCACCTTTTACATACAGTATATAATATATCTAGTAGAGTGCAGTTGTGGGAATCAATATGTTAGATGTTCTACACATAAACTTAGTAAAATATTTCTCAAACATCAAAGAAATATCTTCAATGAGAATGTGACACATAACCTTCCAAGTCATGTTACCGGGGCTAACATTAGTAACATAACAGTAAAGCCTATTGGACAAGTAATGCTGGGACCACACTGGCCGACATATCAGCCGTTCAATTGAATGGCTGATATATTGTGTGCGCGTCAGCCAGTGTGTACCAGCGATATTTCTGTGAATTATGTTGTTCACACACATATCTCATCGGCTGTGCTGCACAGCCCGATGCCCAATATATTTGCGCATGTAAATGCCTGCCCAGTTGTGACGTCAGTCACAATGAATCGAATTGTCTGTATGTAAAACATATGTTCTGCACAGTCTGATCTGCAGATATCTCGGACAGGTGTGTACCTACCTGTAGAGTCACAGAGAGGGGCGGGGTTTGTTTCAATGTATTTTTTAAAAGGGAAGCCTATTGGATTTTTAGGATGAAGAGTTTACGCCCATTTGGTCTAAATTCAGCCATTGAATTAAAGAACATTTAAGTATTTGTTCTTGTTCTTCTCTTCAAAATTGTAAGATTTCACTTGTACTCATTATTATTTTAATAAATCTATACACGTTTTTTTTCTTTATATTTATATATATATATTTTTATTTTCTATTTTGTTACATGTACTTGAACTTTGAGTTTTAGATGACTATATACATTGATATTGTCACGTATGGCTGTGCGGAATACCCTGCTGAGGGGATGAAAGCTGAGGTCCCGGGCTGAGTAAGGAATCGGAGGCGTGGGGCCTGTATGTAAGATCTCCTCATCCACGAATACTGGTCGTTGACGAGACCTGACCAATGGTGCGGAGTCTTACCAGCTAGGAGGTGTTCACCAGTGACCCCTCCAAGCAGGATATGGGTTTAGCTGCACCCAGCTGGCAGGTCGCGTGTCCGGGACCCACGGGAATAAAGAAATTACTACAGTGGCCCTAGAGAACTACTTCTGTAAGAAGTAAAATGGCACCAATGAGGAGATTGTAACTTGAACACTGGAAAAGGTCTTTTGACGCACAAATGCACTGAGAGGTGGCACTCGAAATAGTACACAAATGAAGGTGGTTTGATGCAGAGTTGTCCAAGGGGTGGTGCCGGTGATTCGCACCAGTGTCGTGTCCTGAAACACAATTGCGCATCAAGAGGGCACTTGATGGATATTCAGGTAATGATGTAAATACGCTCTGTTGCACAGCACTTGCTAGGACACAGGCGAGATATATAGGATGCCTTGTTGCACAAGGAGTTGGCACTTGTTCAGCACACAGGCGAGATGTTTTGGACACACTGTTGCACAAGGAGTTGGCACTTGTTCAGCACACAGGCGAGATGTTTTAGGATGCACTGTTGCACTAAGAGTTGGTATTTATCAGCACACAGGCAAGATGTTAGAATGCTCTGTTG
Organism: Taudactylus pleione; assembly: GCA_031769625.1. Lineage (NCBI taxonomy): Eukaryota > Metazoa > Chordata > Amphibia > Anura > Myobatrachidae > Taudactylus > Taudactylus pleione. The sequence continues at coordinate 4,527,144 of JAUIMM010000757.1, read as the reverse complement.
CACGAAGAGTTGGTATTATCAGCAGACAGGCAAGGTGTTAGGATACTCTGTTGCACAAGGAGTTGGTATCTGTAGACACAAGGATATCACGAAGGGGGAACCTGGAACAAAGTAGCAGCAGTAAACACTGGGTAGCGACAACATTGCACAGGCAACTTCCATCTGTCCGGAAACAGGCTCTATACCCTAAGTTATCAGATCATAGGTGGACAGCGTCAGCTGACCACTACCATGCTACCATTCGGTATAGGGTAGTCAGGTGATGTGAACTGTCATGGCCGCATCCATGACAGCGACCACAGTAACTAAGGCATGGCGCGGCACACGGATATCCACATAGCTCTGAGAATAAGGCTCAGCATGTCACCTGCCGCTGCACGTGGCATCTGACCACCCGAGAGAACAGGGGAAGCCGGCACCGCAGTGAGTAATGGCTGATCCTAGGCCACAACCTGACAGTACCCCCTCATTTTTGGGTGGACTCCGGACACCCACGAGGCTTCTCAGGAAATCTTCTGTGGAAAGCTCAAATCAATAGAGGAGCATGAACATCAGATGCCTTAACCCAAGTCCGTTCTTAAGATCCATACCCTTTCCAATCGATTAGATACTGGAGGCAATTAAAGCGATGCCAAGAATCAAGAAACTATTGAACCTCAAATTCCACCCCCTGGAGAGTTTGTACTTGAGGAGTCTTGGGTGGAGATTGTAGAAACCAATTAAGAATCAGTGGTCGAAGTAAAGAAACATGGAAGGTATTAGAGATTCTTAGCTGAGGAGGGAGTTCTAGTTTATAGACCACCGGATTTGTTACTCTTAAAATGCGATATGGTCCAATAAAGCGAGGGGCAAATTTCATACTAGGAACCTTCAGCCGAATATTCCTAGAGGAAAGCTACACTCTGTCACCAACTTTGAGTAGAGGAACAGCAAGACATCTATGATCAGCAATTTTTTTGTAATAGAATACGTCTGCTTCAAAGAACACTGAACATCCTTCCATAAGGTCAAGAATGAATTGACCACACTTGTATCTGCAGGAACTTCTATTGATGGTAATGCTTGGAACTTTGATACCCGTGGATGTTTACTGTATACTGTAAGAAATGGAGTGGAATCAGAAGAGGAATGATATCTAAAATTGTGAGCAAATTCTACCCCGGGGCAATAAATTGATCCAATCATCTTGAGAAGAGGACACAAAGGGCCAAATGTAATAGGTAGTCTGTTTTAGTAACAGTACAAACTCGCACTTTCTCGCACTTTTAAAAAGTGCGAGTTTGTACTGAAACTCGCAAATTCAATAGCCTGCAAACTTTTCAGCTCGAGGCTACTACATTTGCGAGTTTAGGCTAGTTTAGGACTATGCAAACTGACACCTTGTAATGCGAGTAGCATTAAAAGGTGTGAGTTTTAGAGAAGCCATCACAGATCAGTGAGATCCGTGATGGCTTCTGTGTGTGTGTAAAAAAAAAAACGTGCACCCCCTCCCCAAAAGCATAACCAGCCCCGGGCTTTATAAAGCCTGTTCTGGTTCTAAAAATACAGGGGCCAAGATGCATAGGGGGCCCCTGTATATTAAGAACCAGCACAGGGCTTTGTTGAGCTGGTCCTGGTTCTGGAAAATCAGGGGACAAAACGAGTAGGGGTCCCCTGAAAATTCCAAAACCAGCACCGAACTCTGTCTAGCGGGGAGAAAATGCAACAGCCAGGGAAAACCTTTCACCGGTTTCCCCGGCCAAAGCATTACCCCTGACCGCTAGTCAGTCCAGGCCGGGGATCCCTCGGGAGTTGGTTACCCCCCCAATAAAGGGGTACCCCTCTCCAGGGCACCCCAGGCCTAGACTGATAGCCCGGGGCTATCCCCGGCACCCTAGTGCGGTGGGTGCCGGGCTGATAGTGTAAAGTGTAAAAATAAATTTTCCATATTGTCTTTATTTGTAGAACCACAAGTACCAGCAAGCCTCCCCTGCATGCTGGTATTTGGAGAACCACAAATACCAGCAATGCAGGGCATTACGGGCACGCTGGCACTTGTAGTTTCACAACTAAAGAAATACGTAAATAAACAAACATACACCGTGAAAGTATCATTTTAATAAAACATACATGCACACACATACTCACCTAGTATCCAAAGTAATCCATAGGGGTGTACCTGAAAAAAAAAATCCATACTCACCTCTCCTATGCGTCGATCACGTCCTCTTCTGCAAGTAGGCAATCCAGGGGTTAAAATAAAAAAACGCAAAAAAACCGAACCATGCCGGACTGAGCAACGGTATGTGTGTACACATACCTTTGCTCCCCATAAATGACCGGGGCACACGTGTGCCCCGTCAGTGAAGGGGCCGCCAGCCAATCAGGGAGCATTTCCATCGGAGCAGCTCCCTGATTAGCTGAATGCGGCCAGCCTGTGTGTCCCATAGACGTCTATGGTGAGAAATCCCCATAGACGTCTATGGTGGGAACCGCTACATCGTAGCCGCAAGATTAATTGAGGTTAATCTTGTGGTTACATCACTGATACAATGTCTGCTCCGACGGAGATGCTCCCTGATTGGCTGGCGGCCCCTTCACTGACGGGGCACACGTGTGCCCCGGTCATTTACGTGGAGCAAAGGTATGTGTACACACATACCTTTGCTCAGTCCGTATGGATCGGGATTTTTGCGTTTTTTTTATTTTAACCCCTGGATTGCCTACTTGCAGAAGATGATCGACGCATAGGAGAGGTGAGTATGGATTTTTTTCTCAGGTACACCCCTATGGATTACTTCGGATACTAGGTGAGTATGTGTGAGTGTGAGTGTGAGTGTGCATGTATGTTTTATTAAAATTATACTTTCACGGTGTATGTTTGTTTTTTTACGTATTTCTTTAGTTGTGGAACTACAAGTGCCAGCGGGCCCGTAATGCCCCGCATGCTGGTATTTGTGGTTCTCCAAATACCAGCATGCAGGGGAGGCTTGCTGGTACTTGTGGTTCTACAAATAAAGACAATATGGAAAATTTATTTTTACACTTTACACTATCAACCCGGCACCCACCGCACTAGGGTGCTGGGGATAGCCCCGGGCTATCAGTCTAGGCCTGGGGTGCCCTGGAGAGGGGTACCCCTTTATTGGGGGGGTAACCAACTCCCCAGGGATCCCTGGCCTGGACTGACTAGCGGTCAGGGGTAATGCTTTGGCCGGGGAAACCGGTGAAAGGTTTTCCCTGGCTGTGGCATTATCCCCCCGCTAGAAAGAGTTCGGTACTGGTTCTGGAACTTTCAGGGGACCCCTACTCGTTTTGTCCCCTGATTTTCCAGAACCAGGACCAGCTCAGCAAATCCCTGTGCTGGTTCTTAATATACAGGGGCCCCCTACGCATTTTGGCCTGTGTATTTTTAGAACCAGAACAGGCTTTATAAAGCCCGGGGCTGGTTATGCTTTTGGGGAGGGGGTGCACGTTTTTTTTTTTATTTCAAAACATTTAACATAAGTACACACAGAAACATGTACATATCTCATGGATATGTGCATGTTTCTGTGTTAATCTGACCTGCTCAGGATGTACTCGCTAGCCTGAAGCAGGTCTATTATTTGGGGACTTTTGGTAAACTTTTTTTTGCGAGTCTGAAACAGACACTCTATTACATTGGGCGAGTTGATTGTTTTCAATGTGAAAACATCTGGATGCCAGTTTGAGAATGGAGAGTTTTAGTAACTCGGAAAAATGCGAGTTTTAGTGAACAGACACCCTATTACATTGGAGAGTTGTAAAAAATTGCGAGTTTAGCACCAAACTCGCAATTTACCAAAACAGACTACCTATTACATTTGGCCCAAAGAGTCTGATGAAAGTTTCCAACTACTGGTTCACCCTCTCAGTCTGGCCATTGGTCTGAGGGTGATATACAGATGAAAACTTTAATTTAATCCCACAGGATGCACATAGAGCCCTCCAAAACTTTGACACAAATTGTACTCCATGATTGAAAACAATTTCCTTCATCAAGCCATGGATTCGAAAGATTTCTTTTATGAACACCTTAGTCAATTGAGGGGCAGATGGAAGGCCAGTTAAAGGGATGAAGTGGGCCATTTTCGAAAATCGATCCACTACCACCCAAATAGTATTGTGCCCCTTTGATGGTGGTAAATCTGAAATGAAATCCATAGAAATATGGGTCCAAGTGGCTTCTGGCACAGGTAGTGGTCGCAGATGACCAATGACTTTATTACGACTTGATTTATGTTGGGCACATTTGGCGCAAGATATGATGAAGCTCTGAACATCCTCTTCCATGGTAGGCCACCAGTAGGATCGGTGTAAGAATTTTAATGTCTTCAGGATACACGAGTGACCAGCAAAGAGTGAGGCATGGACCCAAGTCAATAATCTCTCTCGAAGATGAGGAACAACAGAAATTTTCCCAGGAGGAGGAGATCAAATTTGAGTTGGAGCAAGCACAAGAGGATCCAATATAGTTTGAACTAAAGATTGATCCTCCTCTTCAAGAGGTGACAAAAAGGACCTTGACAGCACATAAGCCTTTTTGTTTAAAATTCCCAGGTGGAACTGGAGCTTGAAATTAAATCGAGAGAAAAAGAGGGACCAGCTAGCTTGTCTGGCATTCAGGTGATGGGCAGTCTGGAGGTATACCAGATTTTTGTGATCCGTAATAACGGTAAATGGAAACTTCACCCCTTCCAATAGGTGTCTCCATTCATCCAAAGGCTAAGTGCATGGCCAACAGCTCCTGATCACCAATGGGATAGTTCCTTTCTGCTGGGAAAATCTTACGCAAAAAGAATCCACAAGGGTGGCTTTTCCTGTCTTCCGCAACCTGTGACAAGATTGCTCCAACTCCTACCAAAGAGGCGTCCACTTCCAGAGTAAAAGGCTTATCCAATTGTGGCTGAGACAAAATCGGAGCTGTAGAAAAAGCTGTCTTAAGAGTTAGAAAAGCAGCTATGGCTTCAGATGGCCATCGAGATGGATTCGAACCTTTCTTAGTGAGGGCTGTGATCAGTGAAACCATTGTAGAAATATTTTAATGAATCTCCTGTAATAATTGGAGAAGCCCAAAAAGAGCTGGATGGCCTTCAATGATGTTGGCTGGGGCCAATCTTGGATAGCTGTTAATTTTTTTGGATCCATTTGTAGAGAACTTCCAGAAATGATGTGCCCCAGAAATGGAATGGAGGACTTTTCAAATACACACTTGGAATCTTCCCGCAAAGACTGTGGGCATGAAGATGAGATAAAACTTCCTTGACTAGGCGTCAATGCCTTAGTAGGTCTTTGGAGTAGATTAATATGTTGTCCAGATAGACAACCACGAGTTTGTACAACATGTCCCAAAAAATTTCATTGACATAACTCTGGAAGACTGCAGGGGCATTACAAAGACCAAACGTCATCACCAGATATTCAAAGTGACTGTCTCGTGTATTAAACGCTGTTTTCTACTCATCTCCAACTTGATGTGGATCAAATTATAATCCCCACGGAGATCAAATTTAGTAAAGATGCAGGCTCTCCGGACTTTATCAAACAAATCAGAGATGAGTGGTAGAGGATACCGATTCTTAATGGTGATATTGTTGAGTCCCCTGTAGACAATACAAGGCCGGAGTCCTCTGTATTTTTCTTTTTTGACAAAGAAAAAACCTTCTCCTGTTGGTGAAGAGGATGGTCTCATGAACCCTTTCGCAAGGTTTTCTTTAAGGTAAACAGACATGGCTGCCGTCTCCTGCACAGAAGGAGGGTAAATACGACCTCAAGGAGGCATTTTTCCAGGTACAAGATCAATGGCACAGTCAGAAGAGCAATGGAGAGGCAGTTGGTCCGCAGCTTGTTCATTAAAAACATCAGCAAACTCTTGGTATGCTTCCGGCAAGCGAGGAATAGAGAGGTTTTTCATTTGATTAAGAACTTGAGGAACTTGCTTGGTTCATACAGACAGTACACGGGAGAGACACCGATGGAAGCAACTCTCACCCCAAGCGAGGACTTGCATAGTTGACCAGTTTAATGTAGGATTATGCCTTTTAAGCCAAGGAAGGCCAAGGACTAAATCATAAGACGTTTTAGGAAGCACTAGGAATTAAATTTTCTCCTGATGAAGGCAGCCAACTTGAAGAGACACTGTATGAGAAATAAATGAGACAGAGCTACCCAAAATAATACTGCCATCAACTCCAGAGAGGGCTAGCTTGCTGGGCAGTGGATTCACTGGAATACCAAAAGAATGAATCAGGACTTCAGTAATAAAATTTCCTGCAGCTCCGGAGTCAATTAATGCTTCCGAGTCCTTTGTCCGGTTCTTATAGGAAAGTGATACAGATAATAGACTATCCATTACCAGGGATGGCTTGATCAAAACCCCTAACTGGAATCCCCCTGAACCAGTTAAGGTCTGGCATTACCTGTATGAAGAGGACAATCTTTAAGGACATGACCAGAGCGGCACAATAAGACATAGCTTGTTTTGGAACCAACGGGTTCATTCAGCTGTAGACAGGCAAGAACTATTGACCTGCATAGGTTCTTCTTTACTGGAGGTAGGTAAAGAAGGATGGCCTGGTTCATCGAAAATTATTTTGAAAGTTGCAATAAATGTATCGTAATTAGAGGCCAGAGGATCAGCACGTTCCAATAGCGGAGAAACCCAGTCCAATGCCGTTCCAGTCAGTAGAGAAATGATGTATGCCACTTTTGACCTAGGAGTCAGGAAATTCTGTGGCAGGCATTTGAGTTGGATTTCACACTGGTTGATGAACCCCTGGCATCGGCGGGGATTCTCGTCAAAGCGTTCAGGGGACGCCAACTGCAGATGAGACTTTGAGGGGCTGAATTCCGGAGGTTGAACTGGAGGATTAGTCGGTGCTGTCACAGCAGGTGGAGGGTAAAGCGTAGCTACGGTCACCTGTATAGCTAATAGCTGACCGGAGACCTCTTGCAGGTATTGTCCCACCTGCCGCTGAGCCGCCTCTTGAGAGTCCATGTGTGAGGCAAGGTCTTGTAATACCCCCGCTGCCTGGGAACCGTTAGCTTCCATTTTGCCTGTGCCAACTGTCATGACTGGCTGTGCGGAATCCCCTGCTGAGGGGATGAAAGCTGAGGACCCGGGCTGAGGAAGGAATCGGAGGCGTGGGGCTGTATGTAAGATCTCCCCATCCATGAATACCAGCCGTTGAAGAGACCTGACCAATGGTGCGGAGTCTAACCAGCTGGGAGGTGTTCACCAGTGACCCCTCCAAGCGGGATATGGGTTTAGCTGCACCCAGCTGGCAGGTCACAGTCCTTTGGTCAGGTGTCCGGTACCCACGGGAATAAAGAAATTGCTACAGTGGCCCTAGAGAACTACTTCTGTAAGAAGTAAAATGGCACCAATGAGGAGATTGTAACTTGTACACTGGAAAAGGTCTTTTGATGCACAATTGCACCGAGAGGTGGTACTCGAAATAGTACACAAATTAAGGTGGTTTGACGCAGAGTTGCACCAAGGGGTGGCGCTGGTGATTCGCACCGGTGTGGTGTCCTGACACAAAATTGCGCATCAAGAGAGCACTTGATGGGTACGCAGGTAATGATGTAAATACGCTCTGTTGCACAAAGAATAAGCACTTGCTAGAACACAGGCGAGATGAATAGGACGCACTGCTGCATAAGGAGTTGGCACTTGTTCAGCACACAGGCGAGATGTTTTAGGACACACTGTTGCACTAAGAGTTGGTAGTTATCAGCACACAGGCAAGATGGTAGGATGCTCTGTTGCATCAAGAGTTGGTATTATCAACAGACAGGCAAGGTGTTAGGATGCTCTGTTGCACAAGAAGTTGGTATTTGTAGACACAAGGATATCACGAAGAGGGAACCTGGAACAAAGTAGCAGCAGTAAACACTGGGTAGCGACAACATTGCACAGGCAACTTCCTTCTGTCTGGAAACAGGCTTGATACCCTAAGGTAGCAGATCATAGGTGGACAGCGTCAGCTGACCACTATCATGCTACCATTCGGTAAAGGTTAGTCAGGTGATGTGAACTGTCATGGCCGCGTCCATGACGGCGACCACAGTAACCAAGGCATGGCGCGGCACACGGATATCCACATGGCTCTGAGAATAATGCTCAGCGCGTCACCCACCACTGCACCTGGCGTCTGACCACCCGAGGGATCAGAGGTGAGTAACGGCCGATCCTAGGCCACAACCTGACAGATATTAACCATGAGAGTTAAAAAATCCACTTTTAGGGAAAAAACTTATATGTACACTTGTTGAATAATTGACCAGAATAGTCCCAATTGGAGCATATTGAAATAAAAAAACCATGGACAGTAGAGCTTGACAATTCCCTGTTGAAACCGCTGTGTCATCGGGAGGTGAAACGGGTAAGTTGAATTCCTGTAACCAGTTGACATCTGGAATGCAGGCCGGAAGCTAGTGAGCGGAGCAGTTTTTCTGAACATTGGGTCAGACATCACGCCCCACACGCCTGGGACTGTTCAGCAGTGGGAGACTCTGCTGTTCTGCAGTATATTGTGGTCTGAGCCCAAGGAGCTGTGGTGAAAGGGACCAAAGTGTGGCATTGAGCTTATGAGTAGGTTAATTGTGGTACTACATTAACAGCTATACCGTACGGGAGGGCGGTGTGCATTCCATACTAGAATACTGTGAATATATACTGTCTTACCATGAATTTAGTTACCATTCCGGCAGTCAGGATGCCAGCCCTCAGAATACCAGTGCCGGAATCTCGACAGCAGCCCGAAGACCAGCACCAGAATCTGTGTTATTTTTTCATAATAAATATCACATTAATTTAATTGAAAACAACATACATTAGACTCAGGAGCTCATTCAGACCCACTCGCTAGATGCGGCCGCTTTTATCCCTGCGTATGTAAATTTTGCAAAGTGACATCAAGTCAGCCGCTCGCTCGGCAAGGCATAAGCACTCCCACTATGTCTTGGCGAGCGATCACTTTGTGTTTATAGACGCCCACCAGCCTGTCTTTAGCTGCCCACTTGCGTACATCATCTCCTGGAAGTATATACAACCATCTGTACATTGGGTTCCATTGGATCTGACCGCATCGCTTGCGGTTGACTGTATCCTACCGCAAGCACTGCGAGCACTTCAGTGTATTATTCAACCAGGTGACGTGTACTATGACACTGCCTGTTAATTATGTACGCCCCAGAAATGGCGTGAAAACCCTCTGGCACGCCTGCGTTCGCAACTCCACTCCCCCGTTACTACTACCCTGCCCCTGTTACCACCCACTGGGCTGTCTTTGTAGGGCGAGTGAGCAAAATCCGATCGCTCGTACTAGTTTGCGCACATGCACTGCGAACTACACGCATGCGCACATTAGCGAACATCGTCTGCAACGAGCATTTTGATTGACACCCCACCCTCCAATGGCTCTATCTCCTCTTCTTCTAGGTCTGTCCCATCTTCCACTGTGTGCATTGAGGAGATGGGACAGACCTTACACAATTATCATGTAGATACAGGGCCATAGGAAGGCAAAGAGGGGTCACACCAAATATTGATTTGATTTACATTTCTCTTCTGTTCATTCATTTTGCATTTTGTTAATTGATAAAAAAAAACTATCAATACCGCTGTTTTTGAAAGCATTCTTACTTTGCAGCATTTTTCCACACCCACCTTAAACCATTGCACAGTATTGTATTGTATGTGTATATATATATATATATATATATATATATATATATATATATTGGGAAAGAATAATCTTTAAATGTCTCCATAGGACCACAGAATGTAGTTAGAAGGCTGGAGAAGTAAACGTTCAATGGACTACTGAGTGTATAAAAATAGTCAAGGTCAATGCAAAATACATCTGTTAGGAAGACAGACTTAATTATTAGGGTGAATCGACCATGAGTTGGTGACTGAGAATTCACTAACAGCCTTTAATAACACTTTCACAATAGTGGCTGTATCTTTACTTACAAAAAAACATTATGTGACTGATTAAACTAGAAAATATTTGTGGTTTGGAAAGATGTTTTCCCCTATGAGGCTATATTGGCACCTGTCACACTGGGATTTTGTTTAGCCTCACTCTTGATAAACATAATTAGATCTTATTAAAAGTTGAACTTGATGAACTTGTGTCTCATTTCAGTCTTACTAACTAGGTAACAATTTGCATTAAACATATTTTATCAAGAAACACAAAAAACAGAATTACAACTCTGCCCTATTTAATATGCTGTCAGCGATAGGTTCATTACCGGAGAACCATCCAACCCATCACTGATGTGTAATCATTACCGGAGAACCATCCAACCCATCACTGATGTGTAATCATTACTGGAGAACCATCCAACCCATCACTTTTCAGAAGCTAAAAATTTGCAGCTGGGACAAATATAATCTTTATTTCAACATTGTGCATTAATGCAATTACTCTCCAACAGGGGCTTATCTTGAAGTTTGCGGACCCCATTGCAATATTTTGAAGGGGTCTCCAATGCTTTTTGAGACTCCTCTCTCTCAAGCTGGTGCATGCCCCAAGTAGAGTTTGGCAGAGGTGTAGCGTGAAATCATGGTGCCCGGAGAAAGTGCCATGGTTCCCCTCCCTGTACTGAACTGTGCCAGTGGGGTATGGCCAGCCTGTGGGGGAATACTGAAGCGAAGAGAAAGACAGCAAACAGTGGCAGTATTATGCTGGGCATTGAGGTACCATTGGGGGAATAGAATGTTTCGGTGATGCACTATCTGACATTAAGTGGTAGCTGCTTTGGCACTGCTTTATTTATGTATAGCACCTAGGATCTGACTTTTATCTCATTTGAATCATTGTTATTAGTCATTAGAGGAGATTGTATTATACTGTATATTCTGATCATTTTACTTAAATTGACAGAGTACATGTTCTAGAGTGAGATTCCACATGGTGCACAGCTTATTACTGCAATTACTGCCCCAAGCAGCTATCACTGGAGTGGGAACACCTATGGGAAGCTCCCTTCTCAGCTATGCTCCTACTTAGCAAATATACACTGCACCGATTTTAATATGAGTACTACTAATCATGTCATGTTCTGTCTACCACCATTATTATTATTTCAGGTCTCCTAATATTTTTTAAAAGACCTTTCAAATAACATTTTGTGGTCATGCATGGGAACACCTCATTACGTTACATAGCAAAGCTGTGACTTTTTTAAACTCATTCCTTACAATTGAAGTTAAGGATGTGTCACTTTCAAACCCTTTGAAGCACAATAAATAAATGAGAAGAGAAGGAGGGAGGGGATCAAAGAGGAGAGGGGAGAGGAAAGTGCTGATCAGAGAGGGGAGGTGACAGAGGCTAATAAGAAAGGAGAGGAGAGGGGAGGTGACAGAGGCTAATAAGAAAGGAGAGGAGAGGGGAGGTGACAGAAGCTAATAAGAAAGGAGAGGGGAGGGGAGGTGACAGAGGCTAATAAGAAAGGAGAGGAGAGGGGAGGTGACAGAGGCGAATAAGAAAGGAGAGGAGAGGGGAGGTGACAGAGGCTAATAAGAAAGGAGAGGAGAGGGGAGGTGACAGAGGCTAATAAGAAAGGAGTGGGGAGGGGAGGTGACAGAGGCTAATAAGAAAGGAAAGGAGAGGGGAGGTGACAGAGGCTAATAAGAAAGGAGAGGGGAGGGGAGGTGACAGGCTAATAAGAAAGGAGAGGAGAGGGGAGGTGACAGAGGCTAATAAGAAAGGAGAGGAGAGGGGAGGTGACAGAGGCTAATAAGAAAGAAGTGGGGAGGGGAGGTGACAGAGGCTAATAAGAAAGGAAAGGAGAGGGGAGGTGACAGAGGCTAATAAGAAAGGAGAGGAGAGGGGAGGTGACAGAGGTGAATAAGAAAGGAGTGGGGAGGGGAGGTGACAGAGGCTAATAAGAAAGGAAAGGAGAGGGGAGGTGACAGAGGCTAATAAGAAAGGAGAGGAGAGGGGAGGTGACAGAGGCTAATAAGAAAGGAGAGGGGAGGGGAGGTGACAGAGGCTAATAAGAAAGGAAAGGAGAGGGGAGGTGACAGAGGCTAATAAGAAAGGAAAGGAGAGGGGAGGTGACAGAGGCTAATAAGAAAGGAGAGGGGAGGGAAGGTGACAGAGGCTAATAAGAAAGGAGAGGAGAGGGGAGGTGACAGAGGCTAATAAGAAAGGAGAGGAGAGGGGAGGTGACAGAGGCTAATAAGAAAGGAGAGGGGAGGGGAGGTGACAGAGGCTAATAAGAAAGGAGAGGAGAGGGGAGGTGACCGAGGCTAATAAGAAAGGAGAGGAGAGGGGAGGTGACAGAGGCTAATAAGAAAGGAGAGGAGAGGGGAGGTGACAGAGGCTAATAAGAAAGGAGAGGGGAGGGGAGGTGACAGAGGTTAATAAGAAAGGAGAGGAGAGGGGAGGTGACAGAGGCTAATAAGAAAGGAGAGGGGAGGGGAGGTGACAGAGGTTAATAAGAAAGGAGAGGAGAGGGGAGGTGACAGAGGCTAATAAGAAAGGAGAGGAGAGGGGAGGTGACAGAGGCTAATAAGAAAGGAGAGGGGAGGGGAGGTGACAGAGGCTAATAAGAAAGGAGATGAGAGGGGAGGTGACAGAGGCTAATAAGAAAGGAGAGGGGAGGGGAGGTGACAGAGGCTAATAAGAAAGGAGAGGAGAGGGGAGGTGACAGAGGCTAATAAGAAAGGAGAGGGGAGGGGAGGTGACAGAGGCTAATAAGAAAGGAGAGGAGAGGGGAGGTGACAGAGGCTAATAAGAAAGGAGAGGAGTGGGGAGGTGACAGAGGCTAATAAGAAAGGAGAGGAGAGGGGAGGTGACAGAGGCTAATAAGAAAGGAGAGGGGAGGGGAGGTGACAGAGGCTAATAAGAAAGGAAAGGAGAGGGGAGGTGACAGAGGCTAATAAGAAAGGAGAGGGGAGGGGAGGTGACAGAGGCTAATAAGAAAGGAGAGGAGAGGGGAGGTGACAGAGGCTAATAAGAAAGGAGTGGGGAGGGGAGGTGACAGAGGCTAATAAGAAAGGAAAGGAGAGGGGAGGTGACAGAGGCTAATAAGAAAGGAGAGGAGAGGGGAGGTGACAGAGGCTAATAAGAAAAGAGAGGGGAGGGGAGGTGACAGAGGCTAATAAGAAAGGAAAGGAGAGGGGAGGTGACAGAGGCTAATAAGAAAGGAAAGGAGAGGGGAGGTGACAGAGGCTAATAAGAAAGGAGAGGGGAGGGGAGGTGACAGAGGCTAATAAGAAAGGAGAGGAGAGGGGAGGTGACAGAGGCTAATAAGAAAGGAGAGGAGAGGGGAGGTGACAGAGGCTAATAAGAATGGAGAGGGGAGGGGAGGTGACAGAGGCTAATAAGAAAGGAGAGGAGAGGGGAGGTGACAGAGGCTAATAAGAAAGGAGAGGAGAGGGGAGGTGACAGAGGCTTATAAGAAAGGAGAGGGGAGGGGAGGTGACAGAGGCTAATAAGAAAGGAGAGGAGAGGGGAGGTGACAGAGGCTAATAAGAAAGGAGAGGAGAGGGGAGGTGACAGAGGCTAATAAGAAAGGAGAGGGGAGGGGAGGTGACAGAGGCTAATAAGAAAGGAGAGGAGAGGGGAGGTGACAGAGGCTAATAAGAAAGGAGAGGGGAGGGGAGGTGACAGAGGCTAATAAGAAAGGAGAGGGGAGGGGAGGTGACAGAGGCTAATAAGAAAGGAGAGAGGAGGGGAGGTGACAGAGGCTAATAAGAAAGGAGAGGGGAGGGGAGGTGACAGAGGCTAATAAGAAAGGAGAGAGGAGGGGAGGTGACAGAGGCTAATAAGAAAGGAGAGGGGAGGGGAGGTGACAGAGGCTAATAAGAAAGGAGAGAGGAGGGGAGGTGACAGAGGCTAATAAGAAAGGAGAGGAGAGGGGAGGTGACAGAGGTTAATAAGAATGGAGAGGAGAGGGGAGGTGACAGAGGCTAATAAGAAAGGAGAGGAGAGGGGAGGTGACAGAGGCTAATAAGAAAGGAGAGAGGAGGGGAGGTGACAGAGGCTAATAAGAAAGGAGAGGGGAGGGGAGGTGACAGAGGTTAATAAGAAAGGAGAGGAGAGGGGAGGTGACAGAGGCTAATAAGAAAGGAGAGGAGAGGGGAGGTGACAGAGGCTAATAAGAAAGGAGAGGGGAGGGGAGGTGACAGAGGCTAATAAGAAAGGAGAGAGGAGGGGAGGGGACAGAGGCTAATAAGAAAGGAGAGGGGAGGGGAGGTGACAGAGGTTATTAAGAAAGGAGAGTAGAGGGGAGGTGACAGAGGCTAATAAGAAAGGAGAGAGGAGGGGAGGTGACAGAGAGGCTAATAATAAAGGAGAGGGGAGGGGAGGTGACAGAGGTTAATAAGAAAGGAGAGGAGAGGGGAGGTGACAGATGCTAATAAGAAAGGAGAGGAGAGGGGAGGTGAGAGAGGCTAATAAGAAAGGAGAGGAGAGGGGAGGTGACAGAAGCCAATAGGAAAGGAGTGGACAGGGGCAAAGAGCCAGTAGGTAGAAAGGGGAGGGACTTAAAGAGGTGAGAAGTGAATATAATCAATCTGACAGGAAAGGGGAGGTGACAGAAGATGATCACAGAGGAGGGAGGGCCGGAGGGGAGGTAATATGGGCAACTGAAATGTAGAAATGGATCTCAGATCCATAACTTATTTAGGATATAGAGCAAACAAACCGAGATAAAACTAGCAGGCGGCCATCATACTGTGCAGCACCCCATGAATTCCTGGACCCTGGATGGCGCACTCTGTCCATTTTGGTGCCCGGATCTCGTGCTCCACTGGAACCGCCCTTGCTACACCCCTGGACTTTGGCAGTTTAGATATGTGTAAATCGTATATCACTGGGAAAATGGCCAAGCACCTTTTTCCCAGTGATTTCTCTACTGGGCATGACTACAGGAAAATGGAGCTTGCATCTTTTTCTGGTGATTTCTGCAGCAATGATGTAAAAGTAAATACATTGAATGGGTTCACAGTGTGTGGTTTGGCACTCCAAAACCCAGGTGCCCATATGCACCACGCAGCCTGCACCCATTGTGTAATTATTGGATAATACCCATTGTGTATTGTTTTATCACCTTTCCATCTACTACTTAACCTTGATTTCATGTCCCTCTCATCATGTTACTAACATCTTGTTTTAGTGTCTGTTTAACTTGTTCTTTGGTAAACATACTGTTTAACATCTCACGTACCTGTTTGTGGTACTCACTTGTTATACAGATTCAGCAATGGATATTTAACATTTTGTTTGGTTAACTCGCCTTCTACTGTAGCTAAATGTAATTACGCAGTGAGCGAAAGATGAAAAAATATCAAACATCCATCATTCAAAAGTTTTCTAAAAATTTCAACTTTTTATCTAGAAGGCAAAAAAAAAAAAACCGCTGTGAGTGTATTTTCTTATTGCTGCAGCATTTGCCCTATTAAAAGTTTCCACATAGGTTCTGCCAAAAAGAAATCACACCAATCAGAGAATCTATTTTTAGATCTGTGCTCCAGCCATTAAGGAAGGTATTAAATTCAACTTTCATCTGCCCAACTTCACTTAAAACTTGGAAGAAAAAAAATCATATAGAACCTGCTAAATGTTTGAGGAGTGAAAATGTTTTATTACTATCTCATGCTGTATTACACTATCTCATTCATTGATCTGGAACTTCCCTTTACTCTCTCTTTGTTATCAGTCTTCTGTGAGAAGTATATCTGCTGAGCTGTGAGTTTTTACTTGTGTGGCAAATCATCAACATTATAAATACCTTTCTAGGTTATTTTTTTTATTGTTCTGGAAGTTAAAGTTAGTATTTTGATATGCTATCATTCAAATTGTTTGGATATTTCTGTTTGATTCATGCCTTTTCTTTACTTTTTACATCCTTCTGGCCACTATCCGCAGCTGTAACAACACTTGTGGCATTACCAGTAATTTGCAACTTATCAAACATGATTGAGCCTTGTTCTTTTGTATAAACGAAAGAACTCTGGTTAGCATTCACAAGATTTTGGAAATACAGTAAAGGAAACCAAGAGTCTATTTGCATGCCAGACAATGAAACATAACACACAGTGTATACATGTCTTTGACATTGTAATTACTCGCTGTTGTTTAGATTCCATTTATGGTCACTGGCTTTGGCTGTGTTGAAATCAGCTGTATCAACATTTAATCAAAGCCTTATAGATTTTCACTGTATATTTTTATAATGTCAAAATGGAAATGTCTCTGCTAAGAAATACGTTATTGTGATGAAAAGGTTTTGCCTGATATGTTGCAAAAATAATTAACATTTGTGAGGCATTACTGGTATAGGCTGTGAATGTAATTTAAAATTATTTTTATGTTCTAAGCATCTACCAAATACACATATTCTACTCATGCATATTAAGGTTTTTCAGTTTGAGGAAATACAGTATGTCAATTTAAAGCTTTTTTTAATGTCAAGTTTAAATTTTGTCACAAAAAATAAATACACCAACAAATGAAAAACAAAATATCAATATAATTAATTGTAGAAAAAAATCATATAAAATAAATAACTCAATATTAGTAATATATTTTTTACATTATTTTCCATAAAGGTTAGATATTATATAAAAAGTGTTTAATAATGGAACTAGTTTTTACATATTCAGATCAAATATGTGCAACTTGGGGCAGACTAGATGGGCCAAGTGGTTCTTATCTGCCGTCAAATTCTATGTTTCTATGTTAAGAACTGTAGTCTATTGCATTTATGTTTGTATATATTTTCTGTTGTAAATTCTTCATCAAAATTAAATTTGATTAAAAAAAAGTAATGGTAAAATGTAAATAAGAATAAACAGAGCAGGCATCTTTAAGATTTGCCTGAATGTGGCAAAATTATAATTATAGTAAATTGCACAACATTGAAAATGCTGGCACACTACAAACAAATATAAGAAAAAGTAAATAGGAAACATTAATATGGAAAAAATAACAGGTAGTAAACATTTATATGTTTATATATTTAGTGGACTTAAAGACATTTTAATGGCAGTAAGCTACAGTATTTGTAGAGCCTTTTTCACCATTATCTTACCCGTACTCCTTTTAATCTCTTAATTACTGCAGCATTTATTTACGCCTGTCGGTAAAGCTATGTTTTTGATTGGATTGCTGGTTGACAAGATCTGTTTAGCAGAATGGGGAATCGGGGGCTGTAGATGTATGACCCACATAACTTCAATGACTATAATTTTTTAGCATCCACCCAAATCATGTTTTGTTTTTTTAAAATAAAGTTTTATGTTTTAAGTTCAGAAAATGTCATTATTTTTTTTAATAACCCAAGATGAAACATACAGAGTAGTTTCCAAAAAGTAGTGAAACAGAGGCAAATAATTTATTTTTTCATCTGTTTACAATTTTGTTTGCCAAAATAGCCTAAGAATTGTTGTACCCTGCTTTGCCTCTGCATGCTGTCCCGTTATGTGCGGTGAAGCGTGACATCATACAGCACAGAAGAGGTGCTGAAGTGCTCTATGCAGTGCAGGGAGGGCTTGTGAAGCCTTCCATTTTGCCCGCCAAGACTCCATATAGCACTCCAAGCTTTAGTACCCTCTGTGATCATATATATATATAAATATATATATATATATATATATATATATATATACACATATACAGGGCCGTAACTAGGGTAGTGCGACCAGGGCAGGGGCGCTGTTTGAGCCTGTCAATTTGCTGTTTATTATCATTCTCAGCTACAGCTTCCTCTTCTTTTATCGCCAGTATCTCCTGGCTTCCCCTATCTCTTCTCTGGCCCTTCCCCCTGAGGCCATGGCCCTTTTTCTGGTGCGCATTCTATGTCCCTATTTGAAAATATGGGGGGACGGAACCAATGCTCTTTCTGGCACAGGGCACCAAAAATTCCAGTTACGGCTCTGTATATATATATATATATATATATATATATTTATATACAGTCAGGTGCATAAATATTGGGACATTGACAGAATTTTCATATTTTGGCCTCTATTCACCACCACAATAGCTTTGAAATGAAACAAACAAGATGTGCTTTAACTGCAGACTTTCAGATTTAATTTGAGGGTAATTACATCCAAATCAGGTGAACGGTGTAGGAATTACAACGGTTTCTATATGTGCCTCCCACTTTTTAAGGGGCCAAAAGTAGTGGGACTTTCAGCTCAAAAGCTATTTCATGGACAGGTGTGGGCTATTCCCTCGTTATTTCATTATCAAGTAAGCAGGTAAAAGGTCTGGAGTTGATTCTAGGTGTGACATTTACATTTGGAATCAGTTGCTGTCGACTGTCAATATTAGATCCAAAGAGCTGTCACTATCAGTAAAGCAAGCCATCATTAGGCTGAAAAATCAAAACAAACCCATCAGAGAGATATCAAAAACATTAGATCAAACAAATCAACTGTTTGGAACATTCTTAAAAAGAAAGAACGCACCGGAGAGCTCAGCAACACCAAAAGACCCGGAAGACCACGGAAAACAACTGTGGTGGATGACAGAAGAATTATTTCCCTGGTGAAGAAAAACCCCTTCACAACAGTTGGCCAAATCAAGAACACTCTCCAGGAGGTAGATGTATATGTGTCAAAGTCAACAATCAAGAGAAGACTTCACAAGAGTGAATATAGAGGGTTCACCACAAGATGTAAACCATTGGTGAGCCACAAAAACAGGAAGACCAGATTAGAGTTTGCCAAACAACATCTAAAAAAGCCATTACAGTTCTGGAACAACATCCTATGGACAGATGAGACAAAGATCAACTTGTACCAGAGTGATGGGAAGAGAAGAGCATGGAGAAGGAAAGGAACTGCTCATGATCCAAAACATACCACCTCATCAGTGAAGCATGGTGGTGGTAGTGTCATGGCGTGGGCATGTATGGCTGCCAATGGAACTAGTTCCCTTGTATTTATTGATGATGTGACTGCTGATAAAAGCAGCAGAATGAATTCTGAAGTGTTTTGGGCGATATTATATGCTCATATTCAGTCAAATGCTTCAGAACTCATTGACGGTGCTTCACAGTGCAGATGGACAATGACCCGAAGCATACTGCAAAAGCAACCAAAGAGTTTTTTAAGGTTAAAAAGTGGAATGTTATGCAATGGCCAAGTCAATCACCTGGCCTGAATCCGATTGAGCATGCATTTCACTTGATGAAGACAAAACTGAAGGGAAAATGCCCCAAGAACAAGCAGGAACTGAAGACATTTGCAATAGAGGCCTGGCAGAGCATCACCAGGGATGAAACCCAGCGTCTGGTGATGTCTATGCATTCCAGACTTCAGGCTGTAATTGCCTGCAAAGGATTTGCAACAAAGTATTAAAAAGTGAAAGCTAGATTTAGGATTGTTTAGTTTGTCCCATTACTTTTGGCCCCTTAAAAAGTGGGAAGCACATAGAAACTGTTGTAATTCCTACACCGTTCACCTGATTTGGATGTAATTACCCTCAAATTAAATCCGAAAGTCTGCAGTTAAAGCACATCTTGTTTGTTTCATTTCAAAGCCATTGTGGTGGTGAATAGAGGCCAAAATATGAAAATTCTGTCAATGTCCCAATATTTATGCACCTGACTGTATATATATCTGTGTGTTTGTTAATACCATAAGGTGAGTCTCCAGCTACTCTACTTGTATAGGGATGTAACCTGAAACCATTAATATCTCCAAACACACTTTTCTGTCAACTTACAAGGAAAAAGACAGTCTGAGATATGCATACAGGTATATACATACAGGTATGACAGGTATGACAGGTATGTCCAACAAATGTTAGATTGTCTGTGCATCCACTTTACAAGTAAACAATCTGTAGCACTAATGTGGGGTTCATTCATCTGCAAGTGGAACCCCATACTGCCCACTGATTTTATGCCAACAGCTACAACTGTCATCATTAGTATTGGTACTTGCACCAGACCCATATATATATATATATATATATATATATATATACAGTATATCTAACAGCAATATGCCCGTCACTCCTGTGTATGCCAACACCTGTGCCCGGTGCATCCTATGGTAATATACAAAGCAGATAGAATGGATGGCGCTCCTTGCTCCTGAATAGAATAAGCCACGCTAGGACAAGCGTTTCACGTGTCAACGTTTCAGAGTTTCAGTTCTTTTATCAAGACATAAGCAAGAATAACAAAGAAAAGTGACGCGCTATCAGGAGAGCTGCTGGTGTAGGGGTTGTCACTCCCTAAAGGTAGATATAAAAACAGAGAAAATAGCCAGCACTAAAGTTATATAAAAATGAATATAATATTACTAGATGGATGGTTATGGATAAAAAATAGGTCATAATTTATAACTTTAGCGCTGATTATTTTTATAAGCAAGAATAAAACATTACATACTGTACCTTTATAGATGAAAAAAAAACCCTGTGTGTGCATCCGAATCAGTCAAACCCCATTGAGTCCCGATGACATCAGGCAGCGCTACGGCGCCAGCATCCCAGCAACCCCCACTGGTCCAGACTGTACATGTGAACAATCACCGTGTCAACACATAAACACTGTATTAAAAATAAGGTATAATGGTAAGTAACACGATCTGTAACTTACTGATCTGCGCTATAATACTCATATTATATCTAATCTAGCATTCATAGCACATCAAATATAATTAATACCCTGTGTGACTATAATACAGTCTTTAAGGAATTCATCACTGAAAAGAAGCATCACTAGTACTGCTAATCAAGCACTAAGTCAATAGACAAAGACTAAGCAATCACATGAAGAAAACATTTCATTTAAACTATTCGGTTGCACAGTGTTTAATACATGGATCCACTTTGCTTCTCATCGTAGCAACGCTCTGCTGCGGTCACCTACTCTGTGTTGTAGAGGCTCCAGGTCAATCAACTTATACTTAATCGTTGATTATCCATGTCTCATATCCTTCAATATGTAAGCTCTTACGAGCAGGGCCTCTATCCTCTTGTGCTTCTCCTTACTTTACTTTCATCTACTTCTTACACCCCACTAGGGCACCTAACACTTGGTTGCTTTGCTCTGTTGCATATCTAGGTGTTATGGTCACTAATGTAGCAATGTATATTATCCATGTCCTATATTGTACCGTAAGTCACTTGTCAAATTATTTGTTTATGTACTTTGTAAGGCGCTGGTGAACACTTGTGGCACCGTATAAATAAAGGATAGTAATAATAATAATATCCCGAAAATGTTTGGCGACTGTCTGTTCAGATTCTTTTCTTTTCCCTCTATTGCTGCACATATGGCAGACCTATGGAGTGCCATGCGTTCCTTAAATTGTCGGGTGGTTTTGCCTAAATAAAGCAAACCACACGGACACCTGATGAAATATAGAACTAATTTGCTGGTGCAGGTAAGAGTATATTTAATCTGATATCTTTTCCCTGAATGAGGGTGAACAAAAGTGTCTCCTGTTTCTAATGAGCCACATGTGATGCAACCAAAACATTTGAAATTGCCCAGTTTTATGGGACAAAAAGTGCAAAGGGTTACTTTGTTTGAGATCCGAGATGTCATTGTGTACTACATGATCCTTAATATTCATTCTTCGTCTATATGCTGGCATGTTCATAGTGTCCTTTAGGGCAGGTAATTGAGTGTTGCCTGTCACGATCGGCCACAATTTTTTGGCCTCTGCTATCAGTTTCCTATTAGTTGGAGAATAATCCTGTACCCATAATATTTTATTATCCTGTGTCTTCCTTGTGGTGGGTTGTAGACAATTCATTCTTGACAAAGCCAGAACTCTTTGCTGGGCTGCTTTTAAAGTCCGCGGATGGTACCCTTTTGCGAGGAACTTAAGGAGCATAAGATCAATATGTTTGATTGCATCCAAGGGGTCACTACAAATCCTAAATACTCAAAGGAACCGTAATAATGGGAGACCCGTTTCAGAGCAGTAGGATGATAACTTTACGCTTGTAATAGGGTATTTCTATCAGTTCCTTTAGTGTATGCCAACGTTTGGAATTCGTTGGACTCTGTTATAGTAACTGCAACATCCAAGAAATGTACTGATTTTTGACTACATTGAAATGTAAATTTAATTACAGCATCCTCCTCATTTATGGATTCCATCATTTCAATAAATGCCGCCTCAGTGCCAGTCCACAGGAAGAAGATGTTGTCTATGTAGCGACCGAATCCCTTTATATGCTGTGCTTGTTCACTGTCAGAAAAAAACAGATCCTTCTCTACTTCCACCATTCCACCATAAATAAGTTGGCGATGCTACACACGAGCCCATAGCACACCCTGCACGTTGTATATATAAACCTAAGGACTGTGGTCTGTCCCTGAACCACCGGTTGGAGCAGGTAGTCCCAATATCGCGATATTGAATAATACAGGGAATCCCTCGCTGCGATAATAGGACGCCCTGACGGAGTTATTTTATTTTTGTACAATTTGGAAATAGTGTAGATAACTGAGATTTTAGGAAAGTCACATGTGAGCACATCTGCCGTTCTATTAGGAATGATAAGATCCTTCACAGCATTTTGTAGAATAGAATCCAATTTATTTTTGAAAATTGAAGTAGGGTCCCTCTGTAAAGGTTCATAAACAGTTCAATCTGACAGTTGTTGGTAAATTTCATTTCTTGTAGGCACATAAATCTTGGACCACAATTCCCCCACCTTTATCGGCGGGGTGAATTATTATGTCCGTATTTTGGCTCAGGTTCCGGAGGGCCTCACTTTATTCTCTAGAGAGATTAGAAATATTCTTACTCCCAAGGTCTTTAGATTGATCAATATATTCATTCATGCGTGAGGTAAAACATTTAATAGATAAATTGTTCGAGTGGGGCTCAAAGGAGGATGGTTTCTAAAAGGACGGGACTGGTTCAGTTAGACTTGATTGTGGTCCGAAGAATTCTTTATATTTCAACCGTTTGTTGAATCTAAATAAATCTATATTGTTGTTAAAATTGTTGGAACGAGTCGTTGGCACAAAGGACAGTCCTTTATTTAAGACACTTATTTCTGCCGGTGTCAGAATTCTTTATGACAAGTTAAAGACTTCCACTTCCACGTCCTCATCCACTGGCCCCATCTCTGGATGTATCCTCTATGGTAGGATCTACCCGGTTTCTGGTGATTACGCCTAAAGAGGGTTTTTTGTGAATTTGACCCTTGATGGTTCCCCTGCACCTGCACATTCTGACTCACTCGAAGTCGGTGCCCCACTTTATGTATCTGTCTCTAGCAGAAATATTTTATTGGCCTTAGTCATGGCCTACGGTTTATATTGGGGCCTCTGTTATTCACCCAGCTGTATATCTTAAATTCAGAATAATCTCTGTTAACTGTTACTAATTTTGCTTTTTTGAATTTGATCAGATCAGCTCTGTATTTTTCCACCTGAGTGGTAAGTTTATTCACCCAATCCACTGAGGTATCCGTTTGGAATTTAGACGAATTGCGCGCTGCTAATCTTCCCCTTCACAATCTCCAATTCTCTTGCAGATTCTGCCACAACTAGCAGCGTCAAATCAAAAGAGCATTTATTTAATGCCACTGCCCACTTACGGCAGAATTCATGGTTATTATAACGCCCTGTGGGCACATTTTTAATGCAAAACCCTTGTGGGAGTTTTTTTGTCCCTAAAATAATCTGAGAGGGTAACTCCATGCAAATAAAAATCAATTTCTTGTATCTTTAACTTTACTAGTTGTGAAAAGAGCTGCTCCAAGGTTTTTTCTCCTGCAGTTTCCTGTAAATGTTATTTAAAAAGGATTGATTCCGCATCTGTGTCTGAGAAAGTCAATATGTCTCCTAATGGAAGAACTATGGCCCTCATTCAGAGCCGTTCGCTATTTGCGGTCGTTCGTTTAAAAACAAGGGGTGGCTATTCAAATGATCCGTACGCACATTGCAGTCTGTTCACACCTCTAAGTCTGAACGAACGAGCAAAACATACGCTCGTTTATTTGATAAAAACGCCCCCTGGCCGCTCACACCATACGTCATGTCCGCTATTTATTTGATTAATCGAGTACATCGACCAGCGTATGAACTGCTCGCTATTCTTGTGGTTGGTGTTTGCTACCACAAATTTGCGAGCAGTTCTGGATTTAAAATAACCCAGTGACGTGGACAATGACGCTGCTGTTTTAAATATACACACCCATAAAACGCCCGTTTTGACCTTTAAGCACGCCTGCGTTCGGATCTCCACTCCCCATTTTCAAGCACCTTCCCCTGTTACCACCCACATACGCCTCATTCTGTCACTCAAAATAGCAGGCACTCGCTATATAGCGTACAAACGATTTTCGGCCGCACTGACTGGTTCGCGCATGCGTACTAAAAACCGTACGCATGCGCAGATGTGCAAACATCGCTCGGAACGAGCGTACTGCCGCTAACGAGCGGCTCTGAATGAGGGCCTATGTTCTGAAAGCCTCCTGTTTCAGTGATTTCTGTGGTGTTAGACATCCCCGATGTAACCTACCACCAAAGTGTTTATTAAACTTAAGCCTTTTTTTATTTCTGGCACCCTACCTACATTGGATTATCGGAGCGGCCATCTTTTTTAATATATATATATTTATATATATATATTCCGCTATATATAGCTGAATGTGAGTGCATTGTTGTACAGCAGTGGTGTCAAACTCAGACTGTAGTGGAACTCCACATCCCAGCATGCAGTGCCACCGTTTTGCTATTAGGGCATGCTAAAACTGTGGCAGGGCATGTTGAAATATGCAGTCCCACAAAAGCTGAAGGGCCCGAGTTTGACACCACTGGTGTACAGTGACATGAGATAAATATTTTTATCTATAATAATTGAACTGCCGCCTATAATTTCAACTTGAATCTAGTATTGACAACAGATGTATGCACCTGGACACTATCACATTTGATATAATCTGAGTAACTACCATTGTTTCTATCTATCTATCTATCTATCTATCTATCTATCTATCTATCCGTCTGTCTGTCTGTCTATAGATACAGATAGAGATAGATAGATGATAGATAGATATAGATACAAACATACATACAGCCCCAGGGTAAGATCAAAGGGTCATAGGGAGGGTGGTGTGGCCGGTGCCTCCACACAGGGCGGAATCCTGCAAGGTCACCGGCTGCTACCTGCCGGGCTCCGGAGGTCTGCAGGAAGTGACCTCCTGGAGTGCTACGTGGCTGAGCAGAGCAACTCTAAAGAAATCCCCTCCCTCCACCCAACAGCCGGGTGAAAAGGTATGCGCTTACGGGAAGGAGGGGGCAGGGAGAAGCGAGAGGGGCGGCAGTGCAGCACAGAGCGTACTGCTATCCTGCTACGGTGCTGCATACACACACAGTAACACCAGACATTACACCAAACTGTAGAAGCACGTGACAGCTGTCCTGTGTCCATATATTTCAATCAGCAGCTCAGCCTCTGCGGCTCCACTTTCATCATAATTTCAGTGCCCAGCTGCCAAATTTCACCTCAGTAGTTGCCTAGAGGGAGGTAGATGGGGAATGGGCAGAGCCTTGGATGCCTTGGGGACGGGGCTTCAGTAAACATTGGTAAATGGGAGGATGCTACAGTAAATATGAGTAAATAATGACTTTGGACAGCTGGGGTGAATAGGTGGGGCTTTGGATGTCGGAGGTGATATGGGGAGGGCTAAGGATGGCCGGGAGTGAATGGGCTGGGCTGTGCAATGCCGTTTGTGCTGACAGGAAAAAAAATCCTGTCAACATCAACACAGTCTTGAGTACACTGGCTCATGTGGGCTTATTTGCATTGGACAAGAGCTGCAGCTTCACCCGCCCAATTGTTAATCCAGCCAATAGTGTCACCCTTGCTTGAAACCTTTGATTTTTCACTTCCAAATGAGGGTGCCCTTATGTTTATATGAATCAACTATTTGAAGAAAGATACTATGAGACAACTTCTTCCTACTTCTGGTATTTTTACTACCAGTTGCCTAGGCTGAGCTTGCACACACATTGTCAGAATGCTATGTACACGCACACCTAAAACAATGACAATATAATAACATATTAAAATTAGAGATGTGCGGTTCTGTTTTCCTGAAAACCGAACACACCTGAACTTTGGGCTTCCGAGTCGAATCGAGTCCTGACTTAGATCACTTTTGGGTTCTGAGTAGAACTGAGGGCCTGATTCAGACCCTCTCGCAAGTGCTATGTTAGGCCACTGCGCATGCACATGCCGGGGCCGGCTCTGACATGCGCATGCGTGAGACCCGGCTAGCGACGGGCACTCCGTCGCTCCCGGTCTCACACCAAAAGGGGGCGGCTGTCGATTTTGATCGACAGCTCGCACCGTTTTGGAGGTCGTGGCATGGGGGTGGCTTCACAAACAGAGGCGTTCCCATGTGAACACCTGCCGTTTGTAGGCGGCCCCACTGACATCACCAGTGATGTCAGCGGGAGAGCTTCCGGCTCTATTAGAGCCAGGAGCTCTCTGGAGCTTGCGGCCACGAGACCCTACCATAAGGGTCTCTTCGTAAGCCAGATGGTCGCGATGGTCTTGACCATCGCGACCATCATCCTGGCTGCTCGCTATAGCTGTGAATGAATCAGGGTCTGAGTCCCGGCTCGGGTCTGCTGTAAGTTCGGAACTCAGATTTAAAAACCAAATCTCTGATTTGGGATTGCAAGTTAACAGGTACAAATTATATAATTTTAGCTATTTTTATCAATGTTAAAGAAATCCAAAATGATAACATTTGGGGGTGGTTCTGACAAAACCAAAATCTTAACATGGGGATCCGAATACATCGCTAATTAAAATAAAATAATAATGCAAGTCTAGCTCTATTCCATATCATTTAAGCTCTATATAATATCTGGTAATGAAATTAAAAGCACAGGTGTTATAATCCTTGACATATTTAGGACACCATTTCTACATTTTAACAATCTCAGGTAAAGAGCCATGGGAAATATTTTATGAGGATAGATTTACCAAAGCTGTTAGAGGCTTTTGCACTATATTTGCAATACAATATAAAGACCCTAGCATGCCATCTGGTTTGTTTCCCAATGTACATGAATTGCCTGCACATAACAACTTTGTTCTGGATGATACTGTATCCAGTCATTGACACAATTACCTACCTAGGTAAACAATTACCCAGAAAATACGTTGTAATATCAATGGATGTATGGATGCACTAACCTGCACCAAATTATTTAATATTTTTATCGCATCATTATCTACAGTATCTTGAAATAAAATACATTGCAATCTTGGTGTATTTTATTTTTCTACAACACCATGGTGCAATACTCAACTATGTAGGTGCACAAATGCCTAGGTAATTGTTTGAAATATAATCTGTATTTATTTAACAACACTGACTGGTACAAAACTAGTTTTAGTTTAGTAACTTTTTTACCATTACCTGACTAAGGGGCCTATTCATTATGTTAATTACAATTAACATGCACTGTAACTCGCCGAGAGCACCAGAGCAATTCAGCATTGCTCAGGCACTGAGATAGCTGATCCGGCAGAAGGTGCTGAGTAGTGGCGGAGGGATCTAAATGGATGCCTCTTCACGACTGGAACCCTTCCCATAGGGAAGGAGCAGGGATGTGCTGTAACAAACGCCATCTGAAGATGGCGAATGTTCCCAGAGTCAAGCTCCGAAAATGTTGTATTTTTGGAGCTTGATGAATTTAGGTCCTCATACTAGATTTTTTTCTGTGATCCCTCAAGGGTCCTGATCATACTGTGGTATATAGTAATAATTAAATAACAAGTGGAGCAATGCTGCTATAGTAAGTGTGGATAGTATGGTGTCATCAGAACATCCTTAACACAATGGGGAACTAGCTGTTATTGTAGCACTGTATGACAGCTGGAAAGGACAGGAAAATAACTGAACACAGGTCAGCGTCTGAAATAAGTGGGTGAATGGAAAACAGTAAAAGGAAGTGTGAAATGAGAGAAAAGTGTAATAATGATCCAAATTCGAAGAAAACCATAATCAAAGGTAACTCACTGGTGACCACATTGATTTTTTCAGACTACGGGGCTCTAGAGCTTTGTCAATTTTTTAACGGCAGCCCTAGGCCAAATGTTTGCTATTGAGATAATCGGCAAAAATGATCAAAGTAAGAAGGTTGTGCTTACCTGCCGGCCTTAGGGGACACAGTTGCATTTTTGATTGCCCACGTCACTCCTGTTAATCAGCCACCAGCACTGGTTTCCATATCGTGGCAGAAGTGGCAGAGCAGACAAAATAGGAGACGTTTTGGAGCAAGTGGACAATGGATTGTTGGGGCAGATGAGCGAAAAGAAGGAGAAACATATGGATGGGGGGACAGTGGGAGATATGTGTATGTAGGGGACAGCTTGCCAGATTTGGGCTACAATTCCACTAGGTTTAAACATAGGTACTGTTTATTTAAAATAAAAAATATCAGGGGGAGCAAAATTATGGTACTCCTTCAGAGGTTCATACAGGGTTGGAAGTAAATGCATTTTGCAGCCCCACCCTGCAAAATGCGCCTTTGCCTATTACGCATGTGCACCAAAATGCTGTCTGCATGCCGACTGAGGCGCATTTAGCATGGGGTGGAAGGGGGCATGTAGATGCGGACAAGCTAGAGTATGAGTATTTGCTGAGAACCAAACAGACGCATAGGCTGAACGCATCTAAATCACCCCGATAATGCTAATATACTCGCAATATTGCTGCTGAGATCTGTTTCGCAGGACTACGGTACAGCGAGCTATCGGTCGGCAGTAATAAACTGTTTCTTACTCAATTTGTAAAGGGTTTGTAAACGATTGTAAAAAAATTTTTTTTTAAATTGTAAAAACAAGTTTGTAAACGATTGAAATGTTTATTATCGTGCAGTTTACAAAACAATACTTAATTTGTGTTTTGTTAATTCGTATTTTACATGTTCACTGCAACTTATGAGTATTGATTTTTAAGCAGTTTTTACAACCACTGTTAAGTTGCACGCCTTTACCTATTTCGGGCAAATCATTTGTTATCTGCTACATTAAGGAGGCGCATTTTGCTAAGCATGACCATCAAATTTTACGTTTATGATTAGATGCAACTTGCACCCATCTCAGCATAGAACCCTCAATTTTTTAGGCACCCCATAAACTCTCTATCTATCTATCTATCTATCTATCTATCTATCTATCTATCTATCTCATATCTATCTATCAATCTATCTATATACAGTATCTATCTCATATCTATCTATCTATCTCTCTATATATCTATCTATCTATCTCATATCTATCTATCTATCTATCTATCTATCTATCTCATATCTATCCATCTATCTATCTCTCTATATATCTATCTCATATCTATCTATCTATCTATCTATCTATCTATCTCTCTATCTCATATCTATCTATCTATCTATCTATCTATCTCTCTATCTCATAGCTATCTATCTATCTATCTATCTATCTATCTCATATCTATCATCTATCTATCTATCTATCTATCTATCTATCTCATAGCTATCTATCTATCTATCTATCTATCTCATATCTATCTCATATCTATCATCTATCTGTCTATCTATCTATCTATCTTTCGAAAATGTACTTGTGGTATAATAAGAATATTTTATTCTGATGTCATATCTGGCAGACATGCAGTGGATGCTTATAACATTCTTGTAAAAACAATAGGACTTGTTCATAAAGCTTTTAAGTCAATTTGAGATTTAGGACTATTTTGCCAATTCGTAACCTAATTTAAACCAAACTATTATATATTTTTTACTGATTTAAGGCAACCTTAAATTACATTGGTTAGTTTGGCTTTAAGCCTTAAACCAGATTATATAAACTTTAATTTAATATATACATCAGGCTGCTAAGCAATATAAGTGTTGACAGTACTTTTATTATTGTTGCATGAGCGATAAAAGGTAAAACTTGTAAGAAAAGTTATATGTAAAAGTAGTGAAACGCACCTGAAGGCACTAATTCACAAGGACACAGCAAACCTCCAAGAAAAGCAGAACTGATTTTTCTATACATAAAATAAAAGTATAAACACTAATAAAACTGTATGTGTCAAGGGGTAGAAACAAAGAAAATAAAATGTATGATTAGAAGGAACTGTAATGTCCTATTAGATGCTTTGTCATTGTCATAGAGTTATGAAATCATTTTTATGCCGGATATATATTATACTAGTAAATAAATGGACCCAGCATCTGCTGGGTCACCTCAGCCGCTCAGCTCTCTCTGCAACTCCCCCTGTCCCCGCCCCCTCTCTTCTTCACCCACACTAATCCCTCTTGTCTCCGCCCCCTCCTGTCCCATTATACTTACCACCCCTGTTCTCGATCCTCTACTCTCCCGTCGGTGAGGCATGCACATGCACGTCACACCTAACACACAGCTGTAATTAGGTCATCACGCAAATGTGCGTGATGATCTAATTAAATCAGCAACCAATTATTAATTATTAATATTAGATATATTATATATATATATTGGGCCTAATTCTGAGTCGGACAAATGCAAACAGATTTTGTAAATATCTGCAAA
The DNA here is from genome assembly GCA_031769625.1 of Taudactylus pleione. NCBI lineage: Eukaryota > Metazoa > Chordata > Amphibia > Anura > Myobatrachidae > Taudactylus > Taudactylus pleione. The sequence continues at coordinate 4,496,603 of JAUIMM010000757.1, read as the reverse complement.
CTGCGCGTGTGCCATAGGAAGCAATCGCATACTGTGAAAGTGCGGATGGGATGATCAGTCTGTTTCTTTCTTTCACACATTTCACTTTGTATGAAATTTCTGTGCTGTGCGTATTGTTTCTGAATGATCTTTTGTAGCCAGCGTGGAATGGTGCAAGTGCTGATACTAATGATAACGGATGTGAATGGAAAAACAGTGGATGGGCTGGAAATCTGCATGAAGACCGATAATCAGCATAGACAGGCGATTATTCACATTTGCATAAGGTAGTAAGCAGAGTGCTGTGGCTGATGGAATATGCAGCGCCAAATGCGTTCCAACGCATCATGTATATTCAATGAATATACAGGATACTAGACAATAATAGGTGGAATAATGCACTATGGGCCTGATTCAGACCCGCTCGCGAGCGCTGAGTGCTCGCAAGCGGGTCGATGGTGCCCTAGTGCGCATGCACGAGACCTGAATAACGACGGGGTAGCCGTCGTTATGGGTCTCGCACCAAAGGGGGCGTGCTGTCGATGTTGATTGACAGCACGCCCCCTTTGGTGGGCGTGCCGGGGGCGTGGCTGCCAGACGGAGGCGTTCCCATGTTAACACCTACCGTCTGGGTCCGGCCCCACTGACATCACTAGTGATGTCAGTGGGAGTGATTTTGGCTCTGATAGAGCCAAAATCACTCCAGGGCTTGCGGTCACCGCGACCCTACCGCAGGGTCTCGTCGCAAGCCCGATGGTCGCGATGGTCTTGACCATCGCGACCATCTTTTTGGCCGCTCGCATAAGCTGTGGGTGGTCACCCACAGCTATGCGAGTGGCCAGGAGGCAGCTCCAAGTTTAGGTAGGAGGGCCCTGATTCAGAGCGAGCGCTCTGGTCAGAGTGTCCGGCTCTGAATCAGGCCCAATGTACTATGAAATATCAGGATATGAAAAGTCACAAATGGCAGGAGCTGATTGATTGGTACTTTACCTCTCTCCACGTTATCTCTCTCCATGTTATCTCTCTCAAAGCTTTGATCAATCTTCCCCTTAGACATAGGGATTAGGGGCAGCCTAGCCCTTATCAGAGCTGTAGTACGCCTCCTATGTGATGCAAACATGCTCTCTCTGTGATGTGGCCACACCCCTGGTAGTGAACAGCTGGACAGCAATGTTGGGAAGTATGCTTAAAGACACGACCTGTAGTCTTGTAGACTAGAGCAGAGGTTCCCAAATGCAGCCCCTAAGGCTCCCCAAGAGGTCAGGTTTTAGCGATATCAAATTGACTGAGGTACTAATTAAGTCACCTGTGCTCAACCATGGATATCTCTAAAACCTGAACTGTTGGGGAGCCTTGAGGACCATGTTTGGGAATCTCTGGACTAGACTGACATTACATTGCAGTGCATTTTCATATACTGTCACATTGTTACTTACATGATGAATTATTGTTTCAGTACGTGGAGTATTGTATGTGGTGATACTTTCACCTCCCAACAGATGATTAAACGATGGCATGTTTTTTTTAAAGCAAAAGAATACTATGTTACATTTGTAATTCATGTCTAAATGTGTATTACTCTATATTATTGGTTATTACAGAGCTTAATAATAATAATAATAATAATAACAATAATAAATCCCTTTACGTTGCACCAGTGACTTCCCTGAATGTGCACTGGATAGATATATAGGAGTCATATAGTGTATAAATACAGAGTACTCCTACTGTATATGACAACACGCCTTTGGGCTGCAGTTGGAGCATGTGAAGCATGCCATATACTGTACCCTGCAAACAAGCGAGAGAGAGAGCTTCCAGCACTGCAGATGTCAGGATTAGCAAAATAGCCGCTTTGATAGCTCAACAGAATATTGGGTAATGTACATTGGGAGAGATGTACTTAGCCTTGGAGAGTGATAAAGTGGAGAGAGATAAAATACCCACCAATCATCTCCTAACTGCCATGTTACAGGCATTGTTTGAAAAATAAAATTTAGAAGCTGATTGGTTGGTATTTTATCTCTCTCCACTCTATCACTCTCCAAGGCGGCCCCATTGAGAGAATGGAGCAGGAAAATCTCAGTCCTGCTAAAGGTGCGTATCCACTTGCCGACTGAGGAACATTTGAACGATTACGACATCGTAATCGTTCAGTCGCTCCTCATCCTGTAGGTGCCCACACTGAACGATATGTCTTTCAGTGCAGACACCCTCCCTCATCCCCGAACATGCCCAATCTGTCATTATCGGCAGATTGACCGGCATGTTCGGGCAATGATTGATGTCGAAAATGATCAGCAGGAGCGCGCCTCGCTGGTCATTTTCGACATGTTCATGCCGGATTGATGCACGATCAATGAGAGATTGAACGATAACGATGTTTAATCGGCAAGTGGATACGCGGCTTTAGTGTCATGAGAGTAAAGAGGTACAGATTAATACACAGCTTGGGATCACCTGTAAAGCAAGCCAGCAAATGGTTCAAAGGCATTGTCTCAATTTTGCCTTATTGCATTTTATGCTGACTCCTAAAAGCTATATTAGGACAGAAGTAAGAATATTCCCTATGGATTTAGGAGACTAATAAAAAGATAAAAGAGGGCTCTGGGGGCATGTTTATTTTATTTTAATTAAAATACTTTAATTATCAGTGTGTGTGTTTTCACTATTAGATACTTTTGTAAAACAAAGAGGCCTGTTTATCATAGGGAGAAAAGCCCCAAATCCTAACAAAATTGTTTTTGTTGCTTGTTATTGTTTTTCTTACTTAAGAAGATCCCCAACTGAAAATCGCGTCCCCATCCTTTGCATGTGCTTAATCCTATTTAACAAGCACTGCCAGCTGTCTTCTTACTGTAAGGATGGCGATAGCAGTGGCGCCAGAGAGCAAAAAAATTGTATTAGTTATTTTTGTACTTATTTTTAACAATTTTAGTTTGTTTTTTTTCTTTTTCTATTTTTTGAGCAATTTGCTACTGCAGGGGTAGGCAACATGTTTCTCTTTGTGGGGGAGATGCACTAAGCATTGGAGAGATAGAGATATATAAAGAACCAAAACATTAACTCCTAACTGTAATTTTTTCAAACACAGGGGTCTATTTACTAAGCCTTGGATGGAGATAAAGTGAACAGAGATACAGTACCAGCCAGTAAGCTCCTAACTGCCGTGTCACAAGCCGTGTTTGAAATTTGACAGTTAGGAGCTGGTTGGCTGGCACTTTATCTCCATCCAATTTATCTCCATCAGAGGCTTAGTAGATCCCACAGCCTGTAAAGTGACAGGAGCTGATTGGTTGGTGCTTTATCTCTCTCTCCAAATGTTCATCTTCATAAGCAAAAAAAAAAATTTAAATTCTGGAGTGCCATAACCATTACAACATATACAACATATTTTATATTGACTTTCTTATTTGCCATCTCCTCTCATCCAAAAACTATAATTTTTACTGGTTTGGTGTAATCTACTCCCTAAGGAAAAATTGTTTTGCGCTAATCAGTGAAAATAAAAATAAATAGGTATATTGGATATGGTAGAAAAAAGGATCAAGACGCCAATTTATGTTAACATATTATATATATATATATATATATATATATATTTATATTGAATAAAAATATCAGAACCACAGTACCAAAAACAGCACTTCATAAAACTCAATTATTAATTATACCATAATAGTAGCATAATAATAGCAGCAAAAAAACACTTACAGTACATAAAAATCTATTCAACTGTGATGAGTGACCTAAAAGTCAGCATCTGAAGCATCGATGGTAAGTTCTGATAAATCAATATATATATGTACAGTCTGTCCAGTATTATGCTCTTTGATAAAGCCTCCAACAGGGAAGTGAAATGCATCAGTGGACAATTATTACCACTTGAGTGACCACTAAGCTGTTATTATTTCCCGTTGTGAAATTCACCTACTGACAAACCGGAGGTCTGCCAAGTAAGGGGACTACCCACCTACACATCATTACGTTGGGCCGCCACAAGCTGACCTTACTTCTGCCTGTGGAGCCGCTCATAATACCGGACACACAGCTGTCATTCTACACGCAGTGTTACTGCAGCCCAGGGCGGTGCGCACTGCTGCAGGTCTGAAGGCCTGCGAATGTAGAAGTGGACCTTACTTTTCGCTTTGCTTGTATGTGGTGAGGTTCCTATCTGGGCAGACAGTACACATATATATTGATTTATCAAAACTAAAGGTGCCTACACACTTGGCGATCTGCACAGGATCCCACGATGTGTGCGATTTCCCGTTAAACTCCTCCCTGGCAGCTCTGCACCCGATTTGGGCCCGTATTCAATTTCAGCCAAGCCGCATTAACTTAACGCGGCCCGAACTTAACGCTGCCTTCGCCTGTTTCCCAGGCGTTAAGGTATGACGCTCGTGCCCACGTATCACCGTATTCAATTTGAAAGTAGGCGAAAACGGGACCCGGCGATACTTGGATCGGTGGTAAAAATGGGAATTTTCGGGAAATAATCCTAGGAGCCACCTAAAGATGTCCAGACCTCGGGGATCACTGTGGGTACCCCCGTTTTTGCCTGCAGAAGAAAGTTGGGGTTTTTAAATAGCCGCGGGTGGTGTTTTTTTACCGACTTTGAAGAAGTGATGCAGAAGAGCATTTCGCTTTTTTTTTTCGTTTTTAAAAGTGATCCCATCAAATTTGGGGTACATATTTTTAAGTCCCTAAAGGTAGTTTTATAAATTCTGCAAAAATACACTTGCCGCTACTCTGCGCAATAAAAAAAAAACTGCCACATACTTGGGGACCCCACCAGTATTAATTTCGTTAGTTTGGCTTTTTGTTTGACCAAAATTTTTTTGCCACCCCAAATTTTTTTTATTTTTTGGGGTGTCCCGATTTTTTTTTGGAACATTTCGTTTTAAGGGGGCATTCTAAAAAGTACAGGCTATTTTTGATAAGCCTGCACCCCTAAACCCCAAATCGAAACTTTATTTCACTTGCTATAGTTAATTAAAAGATTATCCCTGCTTTTTAAAAATGACCCTTGACCCCATTTACGAAAAAAAACGGGAATTTTCAGGAAATATGCGGGGGACCCCCCCATAAGATGTCCAGACATGGGGGATCACTATGGGTACCCCTGTTTTTGCCTGCAAAAGAAAGTCAGGTTTTTAAATAGCTTTTTTCCTGCCGCGGCTATTACAAATCCGACTTCCTTCAGGAGATAAAAATGGGGGTATCCATAGTGATCCCCCATGTCTACACATCTTTAGGGGGGTCCCTAGAATATTTTCAGAAAATTCACGTTTTTTTAACCTGTAAAAAAAAGGACTAAAAATTTACCAAAAAAATGACATAAGGTACCCCCCCAGAAGCCAAACCAGCCCCAGGCTTGCCAGCCAGTGGTGGTTTCTAAAAATACGGGGTGCAAAATGTGTAGGGTTCCACCATATTTTAGAAACCAACACCAGGCTGCAGGAACTTGTGCTGGTTTTAAATATAGGGGGCAAAAAAGACGTGCGGTACCCCCTATATTTAAGACCAGCACCAGACCCAACCGACTGAGTCTGGTGTCACAGCCCGGAGACCCAATCGCCGGGGCTCCAGGTCCAAAGCATTACGCCCCGTGGGTCAGCACAAGCTGGTGATCTCGGGGGAGTCGGTAACCCCCCAATGGGTCCCCCCTCTCCCGAGCACCACAGACTTACGCTGAAGCCTGGGGCTCATCCCCATACCCCTGGAGCGGTGGGTATGGGGGTAATAGGGAGGCCAAATAATGTAACACTATTGTACTTTACAGTGGAGCTACAAGTGCCAGCATGCCTGCCATTTTGCACTTGTGGAACTACAAGTGCCAGCAGACATGCGGTACCTGTAATTTCACTGTAAAATAAATAGTTAAAAGAAGATGAAACACACACACCGTGACAGTTTAACTTTATTACACACACCTACCCATTCACACATACTTACCTATACCAGATGAATCTGTCCCCTTCTCCAGTAGAATATCAGAAAAACATGGCTCTGCAAATAAAAAATCATTCTCACCTATACGCTGGCGCTGGTCTCCGCAGTAATCCACGTACTTGGCAAAAAAAAAAGGACTACACGACCCACGAACTAGCTATGAGTATGTGTGTTGCCACACATACTCATAGCTCCCGAATGCCAGCTGACGGCACATCCACGGAGCTGGCAGTCCCGAGAGCCAATCAGCGGCCGCGCTGATTGGCTCCGGCTACTGACAGTTCCCACATGGGCGAGTCACAGCAGTGGAAACTGTCAGTAGCCGGAGCCAATCAGCGGCCGCTCTACAGTCAGTGCGGCCGCTGATTGGCTCTCGTGACTGCCAGCTCCGTGGATGTGCCATCAGCTGGCATTTGGGAGCTACTGTATGAGTATGTGTGGCAACACACATACTCATAGCTAGTACGTGGATCAGGTAAATGCGTTTTTTTGTGTTGCCAAGTCCCGGGGATGCTGCGGAGACCAGCGCAAGGCTATAGGTGAGTATGAAATCTTCCCTGCAGGGCTATGTTTTTCGGATGTTCTACTGGAGAAGGGGACAGATTCATCTGGTATAGGTAAGTACTGTGAATGGGTAGGTGTGTGTAATAAAGTTATACTGTCACGGTGTGTGTGTTTTGTCTTTTTTTAACTATTTATTTTACAGTGAAATTACAGGTGCCGCATGTCTGCTGGCACTTGTAGTTCCACAAGTGCAAAATGGCAGGCATGCTGGCACTTGTAGTTCTACTGTAAAGTACAATAGTGTTACATTATTTGGCCCCCCTATTACCCCCATACCCACAGTTCCAGGGGTATGGGGATGAGCCCCAGGCTTCAGCGTAAGCCTGTAGTGCTCGGGAGAGGGGGGGACCCTTTTTTGGGGGGTCCCCGACTCTCCCGAGATCACCGGCTTGCGCTGACCGACTTGGGGTGTAATGCTTTGGACCTGGCGCCCCGGTGATTGGGTCTCCGGGCTGTGGCATTACATCCCAGTCGGTTGGGTCTGGTGCTGGTCTTAAATATAGGGGGTACCCCACATCTTTTTGGCCCCCTTTATTTAAAACCAGCACTAGTCCTTGCAGCCTGGTGTTGGTTTCTAAAATACGGTGGAACCCAACACATTTTGATCCCCGTATTTTTAGAAACCACCACAGGCTGGCAAGCCTGGGGCTGGTTTGGCTTTTGGGGGGGGACCTTATGTAATTTTTTTGGTAAATTTTTAGAATTTTTTTTTACAGGTTAAAAAAAACGGGAATTTTCGGAAAATATTCTACGGACCCCCCTAAAGATGTGTAGACATGGGGGATCACTATGGGTACCCCCATTTTTAACTACTGAAGGAAGTCAGGGTTTCTAATAGCCATGGCAGGTGCATAAATGTGGCTTTGAATAAGGTGATGCAGAAGAGCATTTAGAAGTTTTTGTAGGGCAAAACAACTATGGCCATCAAATTTGGGGAACTTGAACATGGGGTTCAGCATATTTAAAAGTTGCTAAAGTGACTTTAAAAAATCGTGAAAAACCCACCTGCCGCAAACACCTGCAATCATTAAAACACTTGGGGCATACTTGGGGACCCCCCAGAGTTAAGTTCGCTACTTTTTAAGTTTGTACCCCAACTTTTTTTTTTTCATCCCTTTTTTCAAAGTACATTTTTGGGTTGAACTTAATTTTTTTTAATAATTTTTTTGACACAGATTACCTTTGGGGGACTGTCTGAAGGCTGCACGGGGGTTCCCGAAATGTTGCACCCCAAAACCCCAATTCTGCACATTTTAATGCCTGCCATTCATAGGGGATACTTTACCGCATTTTACATTGCATTGACTTAATGCCTAGGCGTTCAAACCAAGTCTTTCAAATTGAATACGGAGGAAAACTAAAACAGGCGTTAATGACATCATCGGCGGTAAATTACCGCGAATCCGGACTTAACGCCTCAAATTGATTACGGCCCTTGGTGTTTAAAGTGTCCAATTTACAAACGATCTATCGTGCATCCAGACTTTTTCCAGTGCATTGTGTCCCAGATTGGCAGATCTGCCCTACAGCACGGCAGATCTGAAGATGTGATGTGCAACAAGCGAGGACGCGCATCGCAATGTGATTATGAGTGGGGACTCATGATTTGAGCATATTTTACACGATCTGTCATTCCGTTGCGTCAGAATCAGCCAGATCGGGTAAAATATCGCCAAGTGTGTAGGCACCTTTACGATCGATGGTTCAGATGCAGACTTTTAGGTCACTCGTCACAGTGGATTAGATTCTTATCTAAGTGGTTTGTTGCTGCTAATTAAGTTTTATGAAGTGCTGTTTTTGATACTGTGGTACTGATATTTGTATTCAATATATATATAAAATAATATATGCTAATATAAATTGGTATTTTGATCCTTTTTCTACCATATCCAATATACCTATTTATTTTTAGTTTCACTGATTAGCGCAAAACTATTTTTCCTTTGTGTTTCCAGGCTCACACAAGCAGTACATGTTTTGCAGCTTTTTATATATATTCTGTCACATTGTAACACCTGTATATTAGTGCCTGCTCAGTGTTTTTTTGTTTGCGTAGTAATCTTCTCCCTGAAGAAAACAACCACCTACCTTTTTATTGTATTTATTGAATGCCATCTTCTTTCTGTTTGTGCCCACCATAATATATTTTAATGATTTAACACAGAGAAATAATAATAATAATAATACTAATAATGAGATTATAGATGATTTGTGTCCCCTCTGTACTTCATCTACCACCCTTAATACTACCATTACTGCCAGTATTAGGACAGCTAGGGATGGTAGAAGTACAGTATGGACACAAATTACAGGTGGTTGGGCATCGTAGTAGGGACATATAATAGCTGGGTGTGGTAGCACTATTTGAGACATGTGATGATGATCACTGGGGTGTAGTAATAGTAGTAGGGCACATGACCTCTTAGGGTAGTAAGTGGACACATGACGTCTGGGGTGTAGTAATAGCCATTGGGGCACATGATAGTTTGGGGTGATAGTAGCAGGGACACATAACAGCTGACAGCTGGTGGGGGCATAGATAGAAGTAGTGGCACAGATAACATCTATGTAAGACCACAATTTTTAGACCAAATGTAGACCATATTATATGCTGGTAATATTCCATAGCTGCCTACTCTCCAAGAATGTCTGGGACAGTTGTGGAATTTTAAGAGAACTGCTGGACTCCCGGGACAGCAGTCTAATTTTTTTGCTTTCCACTTAGGTCCGGAGTGTGCTACAAGTAAATGGCCGCTGCTCCACAACACACATATGTAGTTAGTCCATATTCTTCTTCCCAGGGTTTCCTCAGGATAATTGACAACTGAAATTGTCCTGCACACCAACTATACAGTGATATGCAGCTCTAAGGAGCTCATTCAGACCCGTTTGCAAGTTGCGGCCGCTCGCTGGCAAAAAGGGTCCGGATATTTAAATGAAGTACTCGCACTGCGTCCCGTAAGGATGCTCACTATGTTTTAGCGAGCTACGGAAAAGTGCGCTCACAAGTGTCTAAAGACGCCCCCTTGCCACTCGCAACACACGTCATCTCCGGGAAATGTAGGATTAATCGGGACCATCGTGAGCCATCAGAGCTGCTCGCAGCCCTTGAGGTTGCCTTAACCCGCCGCAAACACAGCGATCAGCGCTGGCTGAAATATAGGCAGGTGACGTGTACAATGATGCAACTTTGCTAATTATGCACGCCCTTTAAGCAGCGTTTTGGCGGCCTGACACGCCTGCGTTCGCACATCCACTCCCCCGTTCACAAGCATCTTCCCCTGTTGCCACCCACAAATGGCGCTATCTGTCACTCGAAGCAGCGACCTGATAGTGGCTTACAAGCTACCAAGATCAGATCGCAACGAATGACTTGCACACGCGCACTGTGAATTATACGCATGCGCAGATGGTTGAAAATCGCTCAGAGCGAGCGATCGGGCCTTAGCAAGCGAGTCTGAATCAGGTCCTAAGTGTATGCTGTATCCTGGACATTTCTTTTATTTGACAGGAGGATGCGTGCTACCAGAAAATGGATGCCGATTTACAGCACACAGATGTAGTCATTACTTACTTCTCTTAACAGTAATTCCTCAGGATACCTGCACATAGAGATTGTCTTCCACACAAAATGTGTCTGTGCTGTGTCTGTCTTTCTGTTTGTCTGTTTTTCGCTGTCTATCTGTTCTGCATGCCAAAATGTACGAAAGACTCCTGGATTTTGGGAAATGTCTAAGAAGGAATGCCTTCACAGACCCTATTATGCCTCTTGAATTGCCGGCTTGCACAAGTATGCATTAGATGGCGCTAGACATTATGTGCATATATCAAGGAGCATCAAGAAGAACGAAAATCCTCATAACTCAAACATTAGGCTTGTATTACAAGACAGTCATTTTTCATTGTCCTTTTATCTATAGTTTGTATTTTTTCAAATTATTTACAAGAAGTCAAAAGTGTATTTGTTGAAAGTTGAGAGATTTTTGAGACTTCTGACAACAGTGGATGGTGGACAGGTAGGACATGTGTAGACATCCCTTGTAAGCTGTTCTACTTAGTAAATATTAGAGATGTGAGCAGACCGCCATGTTTAGGTTTTGGTTCTAAATCAGTGGGGAACCTTTTTTCTGCCGAGGGCCATTTTGATATATATAACATTATTTGCAGGGTCAGTACAGGCCACGCCCCTCCATGTGACATCACGTTGGGCGGGGCCACAATATCATCCTGATGATGCTTCGTGGAGCTGTAAGGCAGCGGTGTGACCATCTGGAGCATCGCTCCAGGTGGCACTGCTGCATAGATTCTGGCTGCAGTGTGCCATTCTAGGCACCTTGCTAGCCAGATGAGGCTAGCAGAAAAAAGCTCCAAGGGCCAGACCAAATGATTCCGCTGGCCTTATACGCTCCCGTTCCTGAGGTTCCCCATCCCTGTTCTAAATCATCGTCATGTTTCGGTTTTGGCAAAAAGACCCTCAAGTGCTTTGGCTCAGTTTCGGTTTTGGATTTTGTTTAAAAATTTATAAAAACAGCTAAAATCATGTAACCTGGACCTGTTTTTGTTCCTATAGTATTATTAACTACAATATCATTAATTTACAGTCATTTCTAGTCAATTTTGACCACCTCACAGCTCCTGCAAACACGATGGAGGGACTGACATGCAATCCAAAATACGCATGTGTTAATTTCTTCACATCAGTTCCCAACTTGGCGTGAAAACCCGAATCGTGAGTCGGTTCTACTCGGAACCACAAAGTTCCGGTGTGTTCGGTTTTCAGCAAAACCGAACTCATCTCTAATAAATAGGTATTTATAATTAAAAATAAAATGACATGTCATAGATTATGTTTTATTATTATATTATAGTAAACTATCAATCTCCAAAGAGGATTATAAACAAATAAGTAAAATAATAAAAATGGGAGATGGGGATGGCCTCTGGCCTTGAGGTGCCTATGGGTGCCCTGACCTCTTAATTCGTCCCTATTCTTTATTATTATTATTACCAGTTATTCATAGAGTGCACACATATTCTGCAGCACTTTACAGAGAATATCTGGCCATTTATATAAGTCCCTGCCCCAGTGGATCTTACAATCTATATTCCCTATCACATGTACACACACTAGGGTTAGTTTTTTTTTGGGAGCCAATTAACCTACCAGTTTTTTGGGGAAATTGGGAGGTTACCGGAAATTGGGAGGAAACCGGAGTACCCGAAGGAAACCCATGCAAGCACATGGTGAATATAAAAACTCCACACAGGTAGGGCCATAGTGGGAATCGAACCCACAACCTCAGTGATGTGAGGTTGTAATGTTTACCATTACACTGTCTGTGCTGCTCAAGATGACCATCAATCTGCAGCATAATCCAACAATACAAGGATACATGCAAACTCAGATTGGTGCAAGTACTGTGTGCTTCTTTACTGGATGACAGCATGTAACTATTGGCAGATCCTATAGGTGGCAGAGGTGAGGGTGACACAGGGTTAATGCAGCAAGTATATAAGAGGATCTATAATGCAGTATATGATGTTTGCATCAGATCCAGCTAGGATCTTATATGGGAGCGCAGGTGGTGTGCAACAGATGGGGACACAAACCTGTGTCTGAACATATAGTGGTGGCAGGGGAGTATGCATGCTTGTTCTTTAAGTGCAGCAGTATAGTGATGATGGTGCAGTGAAACCAACAGTGGTCTGCATACTAGGTTTAGTCAGGAGACTCTCAGGGGCATGTCCTTCCAGCATGGAGGATAGGGCTGAAATGCACGGACATGCCACACATGTGCAGTAGCATAGAAGGGCTGGAGGTCGGGCCTCTGGTCATCCAGGGGTCCTAGTTCACTGATGGAGAGACAGCTCAGGTCACTTTTGAACAGAACAAATGCATTACACTAGCCATGGAGTAACAATAACACGTTCCAGAATACTTCTGCAAGACAGTCCATAACAAATAGTTCTGCCAACACCACATGCACACTCTCCCTGAGTAGACAAACATGCAATATTCTATTGTGATTTCTGCTCAAAAATATATTAAATTAGAAGAAAATAATTAAGGACCATTTTGTTCATGTATATAATATTCGGACATTGTGTGTCCTGAGATTGACATGAGCTAACAGTTCTCACTGCAAGAGACAGAGAGATCAGACATGGGCATGTGGGACAGTGTAGGTTCTGTTAGCGGGGGAGGGTAGACGAGAAACCCCCTTGATTCGCCATATCATAGTGTAACCCTGGTTCTCAATGGGACTCAATGGATTAGTCTAAAAAACAAATGGCTGCTGTTGTTAAAAGTTGTTATAATAGTGCCTCCACCCAAGCTTTCCTTAAGTTGAGGATTCACCCAGGATTGGCTTGGGGGTAACCCTGGTAAGTTGATTACAAAATCTTATAAAAACAAACAGTGTTAACCATTATTTTAAAGGATCTCTTGCCTTCCACAGGATTGAACTAAAAGGAAAATTCAACAATATAACATTACCATATTTAAGAAATCAACTTACAGTTAAATATTATTCATATGTCCTTCCTTTACACAGGATAGTTTGTAGAATAAAAGCTAAATGGTATCTTGCTCTATACTTAGACAGCTAATACTAACACAACAGAGTATATTCAAACATTTACTACGCCATCCCCCCTATGCATCCAAATGACACTCTTACTTGTGTTCAATAATACAATAATAATACTTGTGTGCCCTAATACATTTATTCTTCTAATATATGGTAATGGTCCTATAGTATATGCCCATCACAAGTTTACCCTGTGCTAAAATAATGGTTATCTCTAAAATCTATCACTGACAACGTAACATTCAACATATGCAATAATGCAAACATTTATATATAACCAATATCAACCCCATATTAAAGTTCTGAATTGTACTTGTTGAAGGTCATTATCGGTGGTGCACTTACAGATAACACAATTTCATATTTATAAGTTGTATGGGGGACAGATGTAGCTGCTTCAATTTACTTGATGTTACTTTCACTTACAGTATGTCTAGTGAACATAAGGTTTCAATATTATGAGTTACAATGTTTCAATCTCATAGATTGTTACTGGAGGAGTTACATCTATTTCCTAAGAACCTCTTCTTGACATGCTGTGTTATATTCCTTTATCAATAGTTCAGCAACTGGTAGGAAATATGACTTACTACAGGGTCAAATTGTAAAGCTCGGTCATGCATGCAAATGTAAATTGTGTTTGCTTTCAACTCTACATGAGCCCTTATGTCATTCCATTCTGGTATATTTCTGGTGGGACACATGGAGGAAGATTTTGGTTAAGCCACACATAGCAGACATGCTATCCTCACAAAAGGCATACTGGTGTGCATTGAAAGAATAGTCCCACACAGAAGAAAGCTTTTTTTTTAAATATTCAGTTTTCAAGCTTGCACAGATTTACGAATATAAATTATGTGGATATTACCAGTAATTTGATCTTATAAAGTAAAACAATCAGTATGTTATATTTTTTTTCCAATAAGGAATTACTGAAGATGTAGAGTTTTTGGAGAGAATGTTTCCTTACCCTGCTCCACAAATAATCCTTTCATTAGCAAACATCAAAAAAGCGAATAATTTCAAATAAACACATGAACTTTAGAACAGACAGTACTTGCTGTCTTTAGTCCTAATCTTATTACAATTACAATCCTTAACCCAAGTATAACTTTTTATCTGACCTTACATTGTTGTTCCTGTTGGACCATTAAAGACGGAAGAAAATGAAAAGTTTAGGAAGTTAGTGGACAAAAATCTTGATACTGAAGATGAACTTTCACAATGCTGTAAGAAAATAAACAGCATTGTCCTTTGACAGAGGTTTGTAATGCCAAACTATTAAAGGTTATTGCATGGATAAGATATATTCTCAAAAGTATGCTTATTTTCATGGCTCTAATATAGTTAGAACCATTTTAACTTAGTTTTTAGTATTATGCTTTCTAATAGTTAAAATATGATTGTTATTTTTTTGGGGGGTTACCAAAGGTCAAATTAAACATTCTCATACAGGCACACACAAACCAATGAGAGAACAAATATAACATTCTACTGCCTTCTTGTTAATAATCAGAACTGCTGCTTTAGGATTATGGGGGATTGGCCACTCAGAAAGTTATGGGGGGCAATAGCTCTAGAGCAGGAATGGGGAACCTCAGGCCCGGGGGCCGTATAAGTCCCACGGAATCATTTGGTCTGGCACTCTGAGCTGTTTTCTGCTAGTCTCATCTGGCTAGCAGGGTGCCTAGAATGGCATACTGCAGCCAGAATCTATGCAGCAGTGCCACATTGAGCGATGCTCCAGACGGTCACACCGCTGCCTTACAGCTCCACGAAGCATCCTCAGGATGTGATTGTGGCCACGCCCCACGTGATGTCACATGGAGGGGGCATGGCCTGCACCGGGCCTGCAAATAATGTTATATATATCAAAATGGCCCTCGGCAGAAAAAAGGTTCCCCACTGATTTAGAACCAAGTAGAACTGCTTACAAGGGGAGTCTACACATGTTCTACCTGTCCACCATCCACTGCTGTCATAAGTCTCAAAAATCTCTCAACTTTCAACAAATACACATTTGACTTAAAAAATACAAACTATAGATAAAAGGACAATGAAAAATGACTGTCTTGTAATACAAGCCTAATGTTTGAGTTATGAGCATTTTCGTTCTTCTTGATGTTCCTTGGTATATGCACATAATGTCTAGCACCATCTCATGCATACTTGTGCAAGTCGGCCCATTCAAGAGGCATAATAGGGTCTGTGAAGGCATTCCTTCTTAGACATTTCCCAAACTCCAGGAGTCTTTCGTACAATTTTGGCATGCAGAACAGATAGACAGCAAAAAACAGACAAACAGAAAGACAGACACAGCACAGACACATTTTGTGTGGAAGACAATCTCTATATGCAGGTATCCTGAGGAATTACTGTTAAGAGAAGTAAGTAATGACACCGCTGCCTTAGAGCTCCCCGAAGCATCCTCAGGATGCTCCAGGCACTGCTGTAATCCCCACCCCTGCTCTAGAGAAACTATTTTTTTCAAACTGTCTCCAGTATTCTAATACTGTGGCCATTTTGTTTGGGAGTAAAGTACATTAAAAATAATTTTGTTGCCAGCTTCTGCAGGGGTGTATTATTTACACATTACATTGTGCAGACTGTCAACTATTATTGTGTAAAAATAAAACATTGTTTTCTAATGTTTCATTGTTTGCCTTGGAGGATATTTGTAGAACAGCTTGACTTGCGAGGCAAGGAATGTATTGCACTGTGCCCTCTACCTGAACAGCTTCCATACAAACTCAATATGTGTATGGAGTTAAGAAATCTGGTAGCGAACATGGGGGGATATGTCTCAAACCTTGGTGAGAGATAAAGTGGAGAGTGATAAAGTACCAACCAATCAGCTTCTTACTGTTATTTTATAGGCTGTGTTTGGAAAATGACAGCTAAGCTGGGCATCCACTATACAATTTTCTGTCAGATATCTGTCCAATCTGGCTGGTTGGAATGAAAACCTGGTAATGTATGGGAGCAAATGACAGTCGATCATATGGTTTTAACACTGAAAAAAGGACAAAAAAAATTGTTCAAATTGGTTAAATTTGTTTTCACATTGGTTAAAATTGTTCACATTGGTTAATTGTGACCAATTATAAAAACGTGGACAGTTTACCATATATAAATACACATATATTAAAAGTCCAAATAAAATTCAACAAGTAAATAACTTTATCAGGCACAGCCGCTAATGGGGCCACTGGCAAGTTTAAAATCTAAATAAAATAAATATAAAAACTGACTTCTGTATTGAACAAAATTTATATTAGGGCTCTCTCCTCCGTGTCATATAGGATCCCATTAAGCATCAGGATATTACCAATAGGTGAAGCTTTGTGTCCAAGCAGTCCTTAGCAGCCGGTAGTGGGTTGAATGGGTACACCAGGTTTCCAAATGCAGCAGATTAGTCCAGGGAAAATCAAAAAGTCCAATCAAGTTTAGTAAAATGTTAGAAGTCCAGACTCAACGCGTTTCACTAGGCTAAATCACCCAGCTTCCTCAGGAATATGACTGCAAATGACCAAAATGGGCGATTTAGATTAGGGAAACGCATTGAGCCCTTTGTTTGGCCTCCTGACATTTTACTAGACCTGATTGGACTTTATGATTCTCCCTGGACTAATCTGCAGCATTTGGAAACCTATATGGACACATAGAAGAGAGTCCTAATATAAGCTTTGGTCAATACAGGAGCCAGTTTTTATATTCAGTTTTTATATTTTAAACTTACCAATGGCCCCATTACTGGTTGTGCCTTACAATGTTATTTACTTGTTGAATTTTATTTTGAATTATTATAAATGTGCTTTTAGGTATGGTAAATCGTCCACCGTTTTATAATTGATCTTAATAGCGCTGGTTTCCTATTTATTTTTGGTCATTAAATCTTGTGGGGGCTGACATCCCCTGTACCAGCTGCTCTCAGACAGCTCCTACATTTTGGGTCTGATGCAGATTTGAACACAAGCCATCTGCAAGTGTTGCCACATTGCATGCATGGAATAAATCAATATTCTCGCACATATGCATCTATGCAGTTATACCGCCTCCTATCTGAAATCATGGGCCCTCATTCAGAGCCGTACGCTCTGAGCAGAGCGCACGCTCTGAATGAGGGCCGGCCTCCATAACTATGGAGCGTCCTCCTGGACGCTCGTATAGCTGTGGGTCACCACCTACAGCCTAAACGAGCGTGCAGTTTGATGGCCGTGATGGTCTTGACCATCGCGACCATCGAAACTGTGAGCCGGAGCCTGCGGTTGAGGTTTTCAACCGCAAGGCCCGGAGTGATTTTGGCTCTATCAGAGCCAAAATCACTCCCACTGACATCACTAGTGATGTCAGTGGGCCGGCTTCTGACGGGAGGCGTTCCCTTAGGAATGCCCCCGACAGGAAGGCACGCCCCCGGCACGCCCACCAAAGGGGACGTGCTGTCAATCAACATCGACAGCACGCCCCCTTTGATCAGACACAACGAGCGAAGGAAAGTCCTTCGCTCGTCGCGTCTGGCGCATGCGCATGACGGAGCTCCCTCCGTCGTGCGCATGCTCAGTGCAGAACATCGACCCACTTGCGAGCGGACAGCCGCTCGCGAGTGGGTCTGAATCAGGGCCATAGTTTGGTTGATTTTGCCCTTAAAGTTCTGCTTTAATCAGTACTTTTTTCAAATCGGAAGAGATTTTATTTGACTTACTGGGATTTATTTACCTAGGCCTATATCTCTTTCCTCATTGCTAGTTTCCTCTAGGTCATTATGCACCACCATCCGCCAGGGAAAGTGGAGGACCTATGTTTGTTATTAATCCTTACCACGTGGTGTGTACTATTCCAATCTTGGCACAACTGTTTGTGAGCGAGAATTTTCATTTACATGACTGTCAAAGTTCTGGAGGTCCTTGTCAGGCTTTTCAGATCAAGTTAAATTTCTTATCTGCATACCATACCCAGTCCAATGGACAGAGGGAAAGAGTCAACCAAGATCTGGAAACATACAACTGTCTGTGTAATCATCCCAGAATGACTGGATACACCTTCTGCCATGGACTACATTCTCCCATAATAACCACTGGACTTTATAACTCATTTACTTGAACCTGGCGATCATACTATCTGGGTGGTGGTAGAGAGCTTCAACAAGATGGCCCATCATGTTCCTCTCATGGATCTTCTTTGCCAGTGCTGTGTTGTACTGTAAGTACATAGAATTCCTGTGTATGTTGCTGCTGTGCTTCAGGAATGGCTCTCTGCGGAGATTCTGCATTGCTAACTGTCTGTATCTGTAATCAAAGTAGCAAGATTCTGTAATTCTCTAACCAATTTTCACTTGAATACTTGTATGATCATTGAAAGAACAAAGTGTATGTAAATATATAGCCTTTTTCAGTGTTAGGTAAATATTTACCTTTCTGTGACAAATATTTTGTGTAGAGATGTGCGGTTCGGTTCTCCAGAAATCCCAATCCACCCAAATTTCGTGAGTCACGGTTCTAATCTTTTCACAGTTCGGAATTTGGATTTTAAATCTGAATTTCGGATTTTAGCATAAATGACACGATTTTAGCTGTTTTAAAAACTTTTATTATTTAAAAAAAAAAAAAAAACAGATCCAAAACCAAAACACATGAGGGTGGTTTTGCAAAACCAAAACACGAAGATGAAAACAGATCCAAAATCAAAACATAAACAAAAAAGCGCGCATCTCTATTTTTGTGGAGTCTCAATGTTCAGGACCATCAATAGTTAAATAATGTTTTGATGAGACTAGCAATTCAAGCCATGTCTGCATTTGTAATTCACATGGACAAGACTGCCACCCCACCTCTCACCTTGAGAAATCCTTTGCAAAATTATGCAATAAGTGAGACCACCACATATTTTGGGTTTAAACTGAGGGCAAAACATTATTGTTTCATTTTCTCTGCATTATTGCAAAACCTTTCTGGAATTTTCGATGCCTGGATATGTGATTTACATTGAACAAGAGATTAGCACACAGCTGTGAAGGAACACGTGGTATCAGTCAGAACCGTACCTCGTTCACTAGCTACTCTGTGTGATGGGAGATTTGATGTACTGTGAAAGTACTCCTAAGTCGTGTGGTTTATGTGGCATTTTATTATATTATTATTACAGGCCAGGTGACATCTGAATGTCAGATGTTCACTTTTGTGTTTAAAGAATCAGTACCAGGAATAAATGTGCGTCGGTATATATTTTTAGATCTTTCTAGTTAGGCACTTCAATTTTATTTTCCAAATTTGAAACATTTTTAAAATAGAGATGCAGAACTATCAAAATCTGCAGCTACTAGAGTTGTGTTTTATCAGCGTGTTTTTATGGACAATAGTGAATATTGTTCACATTATAAAAGGTAGAGATGTGTGTTGACCCCCTGTTTTGGATCCAGATTCATCTTCATATTTTTGTTTTGGATCGTGATTTTTTTTTTAAAATGATAAAAAGTTTTTAAAAACAGATAAAATCATGTAATTTTTGCAGTACAAAATCTGAAATTCAGATTTGTAATCCGAATTCTGAACTGCTGGAAGATCAGATCCACGTCTCGGATTTATCTGGATTTCATTAGGAGATTAGAACCGCAACTCTGATATGTCCAGATTCACGAAATTCGTGTGGATTCGGATTTATGGAGAACTGAATCGCACATCTCTAATAAAAGACTAAGACCATTTCAACAGCTTCATAATTCCATCATGCATCCAGTCACTACAATATCTCACTGAGGATCGGATGTTTCCTTAGTGCTAGTATTCTTCTCAGTTAATCCTCATATATTGATGCCTCTCTTTCCCACAGAATTACCATGTCGCAAATACAGAAGAAAAGAAAATATGAACATCCGCCGCAACGTACTTGAGAATGTCCAGATTTTGACTGAAGTAGTCAAACAGCCAACCTTAGCTAATATCTGAAAAAGCTAATAATAATGATAATAATACTACTACTACTAAAAATAATAATTTTAACCACACAGTGGGTGGCACTAACATGTGACAGTTCAGCTTCTAAGTTCCAACACGGATACAGTGTGTTATACAGTGTTGGTTGGATACACCAATAGTGCACTTACTGTGATAGCAGTGTCGGCAGTGTGGGGTGCTAGCAGTGTCCTCAATGCGAGAGTGCCAGTGGAGTCCTCAATGCGGAAGTGCCATCAGTGTTGGCAGTGTTGCGGTGTTGGCAGAGTGGGGGCCCCGGCAGTGTCCTGAGAGCATAGTGCTGGCAGTGTCGGCAGAGCGGGGGTGCCAGCGGCATCCTCAGTGCAGGAGTGCTGACAGTGTCAGCTGTGCAGGGATGCATAGAAGAGGTGACACTAAATGGGGAAGTTGCAGCATACTAAAGGCAGAAGAGCTCTTACATAACCATCAGTTCCAAGTATTTTTCATCCCACCCACAGGCATACCAGTCGAGGCAGCCATATTGGTTGCTCTACTAATTACAATGTGTGAGATTAGCCATACAAGAAACTAAGGGCCTGATTCAGAGCCGCTCGTAAGCGGCCGCTCGTTCGCACTGAGCGATGTTCGCACAACTGCGCATGCGTACGGATTGTAATACGCATGCGCGAACCAGTCAGTGTGGCCAAAAATCGTTTGTTCGCAAAATAGCGAATGTCTGCTATTTTGAGTGACAGGAGGAGGCGTATGTGGGTGGTAACAGGGGAAGGTGCTTGAAAACAGGGAGTGGAATTCAGAACGCAGGCGTGCTTAAAGGTCAAAACGGGCGTTTTATGGGTGTGCATAATTAATACAGAAGCGTCAGCGACCACGTCACTTGGTTTTTTTTTAGTCAGAACTACTCGCAAAATAGCAGTTGAAAAAACCAACCACAAGAATAGCGAGCAGTTCATACGCTGTTCGATGTACTCGATTAATCTAATAAATAGCGGACATGACGTATGATGCTCGTTCAGACTTAGAGGCGTGAACAGACCGCAAAGTGCGAACGGTTCATTTGAATAGCCACCCCTTTTTTTTAAACGAACGACCGCAAATAGCGAGCGGCTCTGAATCAGGCCCTAAGAGGTCTATTTACTAAGCAGTGTTAGGAGACAGAGTGAAAAGTGATAAGGTGCCAGCCAATCAGCTCCCAACTGTCATTTTTCAAACACAGCCTGTGAGATGACAGTTGGGAGCTGATTGGCTGGCACCTTATCACTTTTCACTCTGTCTCTAACACTGCTTAATAAATAGACCCCTAAGGGCCTGATTCATTAGTGCACATTAGTGCACAGCTGAACGTAGATTCCCGATGTTCTGCGAGTGTGCAGAAAGGGTCCTGCTAACTCGCTCACAGACTGGCAGCAGACTGTCAGTGATTGACAGTTTGCTGCCGTTTGTGGGCAGGGAGGGGGCAGCGATGCCTTCCGTTTCCCTAAACGGAGCCGTGTCGCCGCCGTTGCAGGGGAGAGAAGAAGTCAGGATCTCCATCGGCTGACGGAGATTTCCTGGCCTCTTCCTCTAAACTGCAGATGGTACGCAGATTATCCGATGCTGCATTGAACAGTGCAGCTCGGATAAGTAATGCACAGCAGGCGTGATGTCTCCTGCTGCATTACCATATCTGCAAGGGTCGCAATTGCAAAGCTGCCCCATGCTGAGTCAGGCCCTAAGACAAATACGAGTGACTGAAATGGAATACATTGAAAATGCCGGCACCAGGATCCCGGGCGATATACATCCCGACGTCTGGCATAATGCCGATGCCGCTATCCTGAAGACATCCCAAATGAAGACACTACGTAAGTATTAGCTTATGCTGGGGATGGGTATGGGTTAGGAGCCTCCTCGGGTGGTTTAAGGTGCGGGAAGGGGGATTTAGGGTTAGGCACCCCCCGGGAGGGTTAGGTTTAGAGTGCGGTAAGGGGGGATTAGGGTTAGGCACCACTGGTGAGGAAGTTAGAGTTAGGCACCCCCGAGGAGGTTAGGGTTAGGGGCGAGAGGGGGAGGGTCTTGTTGCATCCAATAGTATGTTAAGTGCTATTGGGCTGCAGCATGAAACTGCCCCCCAGTCTCAGGGGATAGAATGGAGGTGGAGTAGTAGCATTCCTGAGCTGCAGTGTTTGAGAAATTGTTTAATTTAGGGTTGAAAAGTAGTCCAAAGTCCATATCCAAGTAAAATTATGGTTCTATCTCCATGCTTCAGATGATATGCTTACGATGCAGGCTAAGATGGGAGGCCAAGTCCCTATGTTCAGATGTTCAAATAGTTCCCTTTTGTAGGAGATGCTGGGTCAGCTGATATATGGAGAGGGAGTGTTTGAGCAGTTTGTTCAACAAGCTAATTAATGGTAGGGGAAGTTGCAGCCTCACATTTGCAAAACAAATTTTCAATGCAATTTCGTACGCATCGCAGCTGGAAACATATGCTAATGGTTGCAAAGCTTACCCAAGTATAAGGATGCCCACTGCTGCCTTCTCATATTTGTACGACATCGCTTACCTGCGTAAATATCAGTAACATCGATGCACATCGAGCAGCCATCTCGCCCTTGTGGCAGGCCTGACATGCCACATTCTAGGGAGCTCTTCCGACACGCAGAGCTACAAATGCAATCGCAGTGGCTAATTTATGCACGCCCATGAAACAGCGTTGGATCGGACATACACAGCTGAGATTTTCAGACCACCCTCGTCACCACCCCCAAACGCTGACAGTCTGTCATCACTCACTCTGCGATGGACTCCTCTGTGCGTCAGTAGTCACAATGCGATCGCATGTGCAGAGGGGCTTATACGCATGCACGATGGTAAACAATTGCTCAATCTGCGTGCGTAATCGCCTTTGCATCTAGCACTGAATCAGGCCCTTAGCCATGTAGGAAAGATGACCAGCTTCAGGTCCAGGTGTGGTTAGTTCCATTATATGGTTCCAGAGTGTCACCATACAAATAGAATAAGTGCCATTAATGGCAATATCTCTTGTCCCACTATCAATCTGGTGGAATGGGAATAAAGGGGCCTCTGGTGATCCTCTCCCTAAGTGGTCATTACATCACAAACACTTCTAAGGCTGCACTAGGAAGGTCTCATGCACAGCCCAAAACACTAAAAAAGTTACAGATGCTATATTTTCTTGAAATAGTGATATAATGCATCCTGTAAATGAGCTTTAGTTATAAGACAAGAGTAATTTGGCCTGAATCAGAGATGGTTGTAATTTGTAAAATAGTAAAAAAATAGCGTAGTTGTGATCATATGCTGGGGTACATGCATTGTAAGGTACATGCAGGTCAGCACCAGTACATATGTGGTATCCGGTTTGCACCAGGGGTGCACATATCCAAATTATTTTTATTTTGCTTGCAAAATATGCACTTGAACATAAGGTATCAATCTTTAATACAGCAGTAAAAATTCTCAGTCCTTTGTATTAAAACAACGTATCAATAAGACTCTCAATACCTTATGTGCACACAAAAGCATAAAATATGTGAACGTTAGAATGTCCGTTGAATTTATGAAATCACATGTGCAGGGGGCGAGCAGGACAAGGGTACACATTGCCCTGCTATGCTATGGCACTGTGCTTGAATCACACAATTACCCACAGTCTGCATCAGCCCTATTCAATTTCTACTAATTCAGAACTTCACTTTCAGTATGTTGTTGGGGCCTGATCCAGACCCGCTCGCAAGAGGGTCGATGGTGGCCCAGTGCGCGAGCCCCGAAGCGAGCGCAAAAAGCACTCGCTTCGGCGCTCGCATTAAAAAGGGGCAGCTGTAGATGTTGATTGATAGCTGCCCCGTTTGGAAGGCGGGGAAGTGGGGTGGCTGAGCAAACTGAGGCGTTCCTGCAGGAATGCCTGCCGTTTGTGGGCGGTACACCTGACATCACTAGTGATGTCAGTAGGTGGACTTCCTGCTCTAATAGTGCAGGAAGTCCACTGGGGCTTGAGGCAACGAGACCCTACCGCAAGGGTCTCGTCGCAAGCCCGATGGTCGCGATGGTCTTGACCATCGCGACCATCATCATGGCCGCTCGCATAAGCTGTGGGTGCTAACACACAGCTATGCAAGTGGCCAAGAGGCCACAACAAAAAAAAAAACCACACGCCCTGATTCAGAGCGAGCGCACGCTTTTTGCGAGCGGCTCTGAATCAGGCCCTTAGTGCGAGATGAGTTGAAAGTATTGTGTGGTCTTATTAGGAGCAGGGAACAATGTCAGTCTTCAACACTTCAGAAATAAGAATAATAAAATATATACCAGATCTATGAATGAAAATTATTATAGATGTGCGCTGACCTCCGTGTTTTGGTTTTGGATCTGGATTCATCTTCGTGTTTTGGTTTTGGTTCTGCAAAACCACCCTCAGGGTAAATACCCTGCCTCTGAAAAATAAGCTGCACCATGCATTCTCTACTGTCGATGGTGAGTGACAGCATGCCCCCTTTGGTGGGCGTTCCGGGGGCGTGGCTGCCAGACGGAGGCGTTCCCATGGGAACGCCTACCGTCTGGATCCGGCCCCACTGACATCACTAGTGATGTCAGTGGGAGTGATTTTGGCTCTGATAGAGCCAAAATCACTCCAGGGCTTGCGGTCACCGAAACCCTACTGCAGGGTCTCGTCGCAAGCCAGATGGTCGCGATGGTCTTGACCATCGCGACCATCATCATGGACGCTCGCATTAGCTGTGGGTGGCAGTCTCCTGGCCGCTCGCATAGCTGTGGGTAACCACCCACAGCTATAGCGAGAGGCCAAAATGATGGTCGCGATGGTCAAGACCATTGCGACCATCGGGCTTGCGACAAGACCCTTCCAGTAGGGTCTCGTTGCCGCAAGCCCTGGAGTGCTTTTGGCTCTATCAGAGCCAAAAACACTCCCACTGACATCACTTGTGATGTCAGTGGGGTCGGCCCCAGACGGTAGGCATTCCCATGGGAACGCTTCCGTCTGGGCAGCCACGCCCCCGGCACGCCCACCAAAGGGGGCGTGCTGTCACTCACCATCGACAGCATGCCCCCTTTGGTGCGAGACCCATAACGACGGCTTGGCGCTCGTTATTCGGGTCTCGCGCATGCGCACGACGGAGCCGCCTCCGTCGTGCGCATGCGCACTTGGCCAACATCGACCTACTTGCGAGCGCTCGCGAGCGGGTCTGAATTAGGCCCTCTGTCTCCTAACACTGCTTAGTAAATAGACCCCACAGTATGCTAAAACAATTCTGTCGAACATCCCAATATAGATGTGAACACGTTAAACAACACATCAAAGGCAAATGAGATAGTAATACCCAAATAATATACAGTGGGACTTTATGGATTTAAAGCACAGTCTTTATTTGTATTTAATATATGTCTCTTTATGTACGTTTTTTCGCTGTAAGTACCTACATTTTTATTGAGGAGAAATAAAAGTTTTAATTTCTATCAGTGCGAAACCACAGGACAACTTCTGTATCTCTTGATTTAGAATCTTTAAAATTGTCTCCTGCAGGATGATACCTGTCCTTTAGTCAAATAGATTAAAAATGCTATTTCCTCTTTAACGGGCTATTTCAACCTTCCATTTAGATTCTTTGGACAGACAAAAGAATGATCAGAATATAGCACTGGAACACAGAGTCAGAGATGTATGCAATGCCTGTTGCTGCTGCGATCCCATATGCAGTGGATTTGCGAAAATATGCCAGTGACTCAGCCGCCATCTTGCGCACAGAGACACCCACTGCCGACATTTCACATCCGCCGCTTATGTACAGAAGCGGAAACATCTGAAAAGTCGATCCCACATCGGTCGCACACTGAACCTCCGAGCAAGCCTATGCTGTCTAAGAATGAGCGTTTCGCCTAAGATGCCAAAGTGTCTAGGGAGCAGATGCTAATATTTTACAAGCACAGGAAATAACTTCATTAGATTCACCCTGTCATCAAAGTCCCTAAGTAGAGAAAACAAACTAGGTCACAGATTAGCCAATCAGGAAACTGAAACAGTTTCTTGTTTTAAACCAGCTGTAAAGGGAAAGAGATTTAAATTGGCAAGCAGCCACACAGACAAAGGGCACAAAGGTTATAAAGCTTAATAATTAAGATATATTGAATGTATAGGAATGCATTGGACCTCTATGGAGAATGTAATATCATGTAGGTGTCATTCTCTGGAGAATCACCTACACATTTTGGTTGGGAGACTAAACTCCCTAATGTTTGAAGCATCTCATTACCTCTTTAAGAAATTCCTCGACACAATAAGCCAACACATACTTGCCAACCTTTTGGCTGCCCCCTTCGGGACGGGGCAACCGGGTCGGCACTGTGGAAGACAGGCGCGGCAGAGGTGGGCAATCGTGTCATTGTACCGTAGCCCCGAATCCCCAATACAATGCTGCATTTGCTGGTATTGTGAAGCAGGTTGCAGAGTCACAATGATGCAATTCAACACAAATTGCGTTACCGGCCACCTGTACCACCCACTTCACTCGGGAGGTGGGCTACCACAGCCTCCTGGAGACTTGCCCACCTTTCTGGTCAGCTGGGAGAAACGCACAATTTTCAGGAGCCTCCCGGCCGTTCATGGGAGGGTAGGCAAGTATGCCTTATACAAATAAATAATGTACAACTGGTGCTGGCATAATATAAAATTTGCAAAATGTAATTTTATATATGATGTTAGTTTGGTGGCGGCCAAAAAAATGTAGGCAAACAAAAATGACAACACATATACAATACACAATCATTAGTGTTCAATTCTCCTCAATACACATTCTCTGGACTCTCCAGATCTTCTAAAATTCAGAGTTATTTGTGTGGAGAGCACACCCCACTAATTTAATATAACATATTAACCAAAACATCCATTCTTTCCACCACCAGACAAATGTGACTAGACAAACAAAAATGAACAATGCTGGGGAGGATGGAATTTCAAGAACACAAGAGGCTAATTTATGCCCGCCCATGTAACGGCATTTAAAAGGTCAGACATGCCTTCATTAGCCTAGCCACCCCCGTTGAGCCCCCAAATACTGACCTCATGTTACTGATTTTGC
Organism: Taudactylus pleione; assembly: GCA_031769625.1. Classification (NCBI taxonomy): domain Eukaryota; kingdom Metazoa; phylum Chordata; class Amphibia; order Anura; family Myobatrachidae; genus Taudactylus; species Taudactylus pleione. The sequence continues at coordinate 4,469,498 of JAUIMM010000757.1, read as the reverse complement.
GAATGGGTCCTCTGTGCTGGCGCAATCGCAAAACAATCGCTGCGCATGCACAGTGTGGCTTACACACATTGCGCCATGGCATACAATCGCTCGATCTGTATAAAAATCGCCATTGTGTATATCTCTGAATCAGGCCCTTGGTCAGGTAGTCTCCTTTGTCAGAAAGTTATGGCACCTAAGTTATAATCACATCTATGCTTTAATTTTCCTTCTACCTAATGTACAGTAGCTAAAACATCTGATCAATAAGTCAACTATATTGGGATGTAGTCAGCATCCCGCCGTGCGGGATGCCAATGGGCGGAATCCCAGCGTAGAAATCCCGACAGCATCAGGATCCTGTCACCTGAATCTTGACCGCCGGCTTTCCAAAGGTAAGTATCATGTGTTAGGGGGGGGGGGTTAGGGTGCAGGGTTAGGGTTAGGCATTAGGGGAGGGATATGGTTAGGTACTAGAGGGGGGGTTAGGTTTAGGGTGCGGGGAGGGGGAGGTTAGGTTTAGGCACTAGGGGGGAGGTTAGGTGGAAACTCGTTGAAAAGTTTTTCTTCTGCTCTGTAACAACAAAACTGCAATGTGTATGATCAAAGCATCATTATCTTATTGTACTATGTGTGCCTGCATTCTATTTTAATGTGACTGCAGAGAAATGCAAATATATGGGACTTCTTACCAGATTGAGACAGTTGGTAGGATTTGCTGCTCCGCAAGCTCAAATTCCTCCGCAAAAAGGTTCCGGTACTCAACTAAAGTTACAAGGTGATAGAAGATTTATATTAGCTGAATAAGTGTGCAGATGCTTATTTCATTCATTTCTAAAATGAGTTCACTGATTTCTTCCTTTTTCTTGTACTAGTTATAGAAATTAAAAATGATACCCCAAAAAAAGGGACTGCAAACCCCTGAGATCTGCTCCTTCACATTGCAGCTTTGACAGCCCGTGGCCTTGACTTCATGTCTGTTGCTGCTTGCACCAGTGGTAACACCGCTGAATTTCTAGATGTCCTGGTCTCTAACAGCTTTTCCTGGTCAAAATTCCCTGCCAAAATTTACATTTAAAATGCCGTGGTCCCTGTATATCATGACTGCTAAAAGAACAAAAGTACAAAAGGCACGAAAAAAAGATGAAAATGTCATTTCAGTGATTTCAAGGGATTTGAATCAACTTTTCCTGTAACCAGGTAAAAAAAATATGGTGGAAACACTATTCCTGATTATGGTCAAATTTCAGTATAAGCGGAAACACTGTTTGACCAGATACTGTTTAGTAGGATCCCTGTTTAGAAAAGAGACAGGTACTCCCTGGAAAACTGTACAACTAGTGAACACTCTAGGCCTTCTCCCAACCAGCATCAACCTTACATTTATAACACCCACTAAAGCTAGTACTGAAAAGTAGACGTTTATGGTCTAATTTAGATTTGCGCGATAATGTTCACGTAGTTCAGCAATTGTTTTCTACTGCGCATGAGCAATATATTCTGGAACCCCCTAGAGCGCAGGCGTTACCCTGAGTGTATGCACTAATGTGCTGTTGCATATGGAATCACTGGTATCAGAACTGGCGAGGGAAAACCATGGGCATTCCTTGGTGATGACTGGAAGGTGGCCTGAAGGCTGAAACTAGCATTTGCATATTATCGCCATCTCCGCTCAGCTCTACAGTGGCAACTGCATGCACCTCTGAATCAGGTTCTTAACCTGGTAGCTAGTAGGCAAAACAGTTTCCCAGTCTTGTACTCACTGCAAGCCTGTCCCCTGCTGTACATTTACACAGGTGAGCCATCATTAATAGCAGCAAGTGTCCGTTAGTGACGTGTTGAGTACGGGGTGCCAGTGCTCGGGATCCAGGCAGTGAGAATCCCGATGCCAGCATCCCGACAGGGTAAGGATACTGGTACCTGTCGATAGGTATCCTAACCCTCCCCCTCACCCTACCCCTAACTCTAAACCTTCCTCTCCACTGCCTAAACCTATCCCTGCCCCCATAGTGCCTAAACCTAACCTCCCCCCACACCCTAAGCCAAACCCTCCTCCCCTAGTGCCTAACCTTAATCCACCCACTAGTGCCTAATTCTAACCCTCCTCCTAACCCCACAATGTACCATCGGAATGCTGGGAATTCGGATGCTGGAACTGGTATTTTGACTGGTGTTGGGTTTCCGGTGCCGGCATTCTGAGTGTCTGCATCCAGCACGAGGGTATTTCAACTACCTTCCATTAGTGACGGCTTTTGTTAGCACTACTTAGTAGAGTGAGGCGAATGTAAATTATGTAAAGCTAACACTGGGTCCCAACCTTATGAGTCATTCCCTCAAGTTCCAAATAGAACTCTTCCCTTGAAGTTCCCTGATGGTGGCCCTATTTAGGTCCAGAACATAATTTAGGAAAGCAGCAGAACTAAGGGATCAAATCCTTGCATACTGCATGAAAGCTCTGAGGCTCATTTAGGAAGTGTGTAACTTAAAAATATATATATTATACTCAACTGGTTTTATATAGATTGTGCCATATGGTTTCCTTCTTCCCCCTATGACAGAAGACTCAGGAATGAATAGATAGAGTACAGTAAAGGCGTGTTCACATAACTGTAACATAATTATAGCATCACTGCTATATCATATGAAGTCACACCCCTGTATTCGCATTATTTAATTAAAATTTCCATTTGGACTTTTGCAAGGAATTCCCGTTTGATTATGTATTGTGTCCATGAATATTGTGGTTAGTAAATTGCCTATTCAGTGTGTCAAGGAGAGTCTCACTCTCAACGTAAGTTGCTGATTAATCATTGGTTTATATGGGCAGCCAATAATAGGAAGAAGACAATTGAAAAAATAAATAAACATGGTAATATTGATGTATGACCATTTACATTTTATTTATTTAGGAGTTTAGATGTTTTGTATTTTAATTAAAATAATATTTTTATGATAGTCTCTAAATGACATAAATTTCCCTGCAAACGGCAGACCTGCAGGAGTGAAGTTAATATGTTAGTTGAAGCATTTCCTCTGTTTAGGAAAAATAGTACAGCTTTCCTAATTTTCTTCTTATGACATAGAAAAACATTAACATCTAAAAAGAGAGTTCATTAATATTCTAAAGTTTACAGTCCTTTTAGAGTAGCCTTGGCAGATCTCTCACCACTGAGGCCAGGTGCAGTGGCCGTAAGCCAGGGCCACCCCTCAAGCAATTTTACTCAACATCTACACTAATGCATACTTTTCTGCTTCATCATACTATTTGTAAGTCCGGCGTAGCCTTATCATGTGAAACCCTTATTTATCAAAGCAAGTGTACTTTATAGATTTTTTTAAATAGCGGTTTCCTATGATGCAACAAACCATATTTACTTGCCTATAAACTTTATTTTAAGAAACAGGATCAGAAATCCTCAGTCATCGATGACTACTTTAGGATAGATAGACAGACAGACAGACAGACAGACAGACAGACAGATAGATAGATAGATAGATAGATAGATAGATAGATAGATAGATAGATAGATAGATAGACAGACAGATGATAGATAGACAGATAATAGATAGATAGGCAGACAGACAGACAGACAGACAGACAGACAGACAGACAGACAGACAGACAGACAGATAGATAGATAGATAGATAGATAGATAGATAGATAGATAGATAGATAGATAGATAGTACATTGGACCTCATTTAGATTTGGATCATTAGTACATTGAACATACATTTAAAAAGACATGTTGATGTAAAAATTGATGTTTGGATATTAGAGCAAATGTAAAAAAATCTGATTCATACATTACAGCAACAAACGTCACAGCCAGACATCCAATAATCTTTATTGTAGCCAGAATCGTAATAAGAGAGGAGAGGGCCCATGTACAGTCTCTGTCAGGGGCCCCCTCCTCTCTCTCCAGCGGCCGGCAGTGCACTGAACGCAGCGCCACAGCTGTAGACTCTGGACACTAGTCAGTGCCCAGAGTCTACTGCGCCGGTCAGTGGGAAAGTAAAGTGGCAGCCATTTTCCTGGTGATTTCCCAACTGTGCATGCGCAAAAACCGGGAAAATGGCTGTGGCGTACATTTTCCAGGCAATTTTTACAGTGCTGATAGCGCTGACGTCGGCCTCTGGAGAGGTAAGTATTAAAAATATAGGTGCAGGGTTTTGAGTTCTCTAAGATTATTTTGATAATTTATTGCCTGTTTCTCAGATTCACATTTTGAGTTTGATTCTTCTATTCCCCACATTGCGAGGTATTATGTCAGACACTATGCTTCACGCTACAGCACATGTGGATGCCACTACACAGGCAGACAATTTGCAGCAGCCTCTGCAACTGCTGAAGAGGTCAGGAGCAGGTCACATGTTCAATTCCCACCACGGCCCTAACTGTATGGAGTTTGTATATTCTCCCTGTGCTTGAGTGGGTTTCCTCCGGGTGTTCCGGTTTCCTCCCATACTCCAAAAATATACAGCTAGACTAATTGGCTCTCAACAAAAAATTAACCCTCCTGTGTATGTGTGTGTGAGCATGTGATAGGGAATATAGATTGTAAGCTCAACTGGGGCAGGGATGGATGTGAATGGACAAATATTCTCTGTAAAGCGCTGCGGAATATGTGTGCGCTATATAAATAACTGGTAATAAATAAATAACTGGCTGGGAGGTTGGAGCTGCGCTGGCTGAGCACTGTCAGCTGTGGCTAATGGAGGCAGCTGCTTCTGGACACTGTCAGTGAGAGAGTCAGCATCGGGCTTTGTCTGCTGCAGGAGACCGGGACTTCCTCTATTGTACTGCAGGAGAGCTTTGTCATTGAGCTCCATTGGAAGAGAGCTCTGGTGCCGCCCCTTTCCTGTTGATTGACATGCAACCACCCACTTTGATTGGCAGGAGGGCTAATCTTGGTGTAGTTTCCTTAGAAACAAATCAAGTACCCAAGTTCATCCATGATCTTGCTCACCCCTAGAGGAGGGGATGGGGCCCCTTTAGGCAGTGGAGCCTACCGGGGATTTCCCCTGTATCCCTTTGGGCCAGTCAGACCCTGCCTTTGTGTGCACAGCAGCTCAACCTCATCTCCACAGCTGCCTGCTAGCAGCCAAAGGGGAGGAGGGGGCTATTCCTCTGTAGGCAGCATGGGGGAGAAGTTTTATGTTAGGGCAGGGGTCTTCAACCTTGGCCCTCCAGCTGCTGTGGAACTACACATCCAAGCATGCACTGCCACCTTTTTGATATAACAGCATGCTAAAACTATGGCAGTTCATGCTGGGATGTGTAGTTCCACAGCAGCTGGAGGGCCAAGGTTGAAGACCCCTGCCCTAACATAAAACTTCTATGTAACTGATCCCTTTAGGGAGGGGGTGGGTAAAAAGCGTCCCTCTAGTTCAGTGATTCCCAACCTCGGTCCTCAAGGCACACTAACAGTCCTGGTTTTGGTGATATCCATGCTAAAGCACAGATGGTTTAATCAAAATAACTGAGGTACTAATTAAGTTGCCTGTGCTTAAGTATGGCTATCCTTAAAACCTGGACTGTTAGTGTGCCTTGAGGACCGTGGTTGGGAACCCCTGCTCTAGTTGTTGAACTACACATTCCAGCCTGCCTTGCATCAGTTTTTCCCATGGTCAAATAGCAAAACTGTGGCAGGGCATGCTGGGATGTTTAGTTCTATAACAGCATATTGCCCATCCCTACTTTAGGGAGTTATATTTATGACAAGTTATACAAATTGTGTTTCAGTAACCAAGTATTGACATGCATTTTTTTTTACTCCACATACATACTGACACATACTGAATCAACTAACCAGTAACTGGTACTCTTCTCTATGCTGCCTATAAATAAGCAATTACATCTATGATATGGGGTGAGCAATTCTAACTAATCAAACAGGAAACACATGAGATGTCTCATGCAATTGAGAGAGATTCTAAACGACTGGAGGCAGTGAACAAATATACTAAAATGTATCAATGTTGGTAAAACAACCTGCTACATAGTAACAATCAATGGATACATTGTCCTTACAATATTCTCCATAATAAAGTGATTCTACCTGTATATAAAAATAAAGATGAAGGTACAGTATAAAGTGAATAAAGACACCGGTTTTGTTTCAAGCAACAAGGGATATGCTGTATCACAAGTTTTTCCTCTCTGTGATATATTTAGGAATTATGTCATATTGGGTACAGTATCTACTCTAAGGCCCGTATTCAATAAGTTTTGCACCCGTGGACTTTTCACCTATATCACGTGTTTTGGGTGCGGAAACTTTTCACGCGCGTCCCCGCGATTTCCCATATTCAATATGAAAGTACACGAAAACGGTACCCGGCGATACTTAAACAGTTGGAAAGTCCTCTCAAAAATGGGGTAATTAGCCTGGCACCCCCCAAAAGATGCAATTACATGGGGGATCACTATGGATACCCCCAAATTGGCCTGCTGAAGGTATTTGGTGTATTTAAATGGTCTCAATAGGTGCTGTTTTGTGCATTTGCATAAATGGTGAAGAATAGCATTTTGTTGTATTTTTTGGAGAAAATAACTACTCCCTTGCTGGAGTAGTTATTTTGGGTACCTGAAAATGGGGGGTAGCGTATTTTAAAGTTGCTAAAGTAAAGTTTAAAAATTAGTGAAGAATCCACTTACTGCAAGCACCTGCAATCAAAAATACACCTGGGGCATACTTGGGGACCCCCCTGGAGTCTATCTCGCTAGTTTTTAACTTTGTTCCCCAACTTTCTTTTTTTTCGCCCCCAAAATGAAAGTAATTTTTTTTTGGTGTTCTTAAGTCGTTTTTTTTTTTTTATTTGACGCAGTTTACCTTTGGGGTACTGTTTTAAGGCTGCACAGGGGTTCCCACAACATTGCACCCCCAAACCCCAATTCTGCACTTTTTTCCACCTGCTATTCATAGGCGAAACTTTTCCGACGGGTACATTGCATTGACTGTCCGCCTAGGCAAAAAGTCTCTGAAATTGAATATGGTGAAAAGTTTCCGCCTGGTGAAATTACGTCACCCGTGATACTTTTCACCTCAAATTGAATATGGCCCTATATGTAAGAAGGATTTACCACTTACATCACTGTTCTAACTAACTTGGTATCACATCTGAATAGGGAAATTGTAAAATTGTCATAAGGAGTAATAATCCAATAACATTACTGGTTTACTAATCAATACATTTTATTAAGTATAACACAGGAAAGTTACATACAAGCACAGGGTAACGCCAATTAAAGTTAGCTCCTCTGATATACAGTATCTTAAGCAGCTTATAAGTAGATGGCTTTAAATGATAGATGAGTGGTAGGGTTTTATTTTAGTTATGCTTGTATCTCAAAAACAGCATCTTATTGGCTATTCCGCTCTCACATGTTTGGTCAGCCAGTAAGATAAATATGAACTTGCGCTAATTTGGTGAAAAGAACCAAGTCAAAACTGAACCAGTCGTCTCTACTAAGCTTGAAACTTGACAAATTATCTTAATAATAACCCAAAAATAAAGAGACAACACAATTTTTTCATTAAAATTGAGGTCACAGTTTTTTAAATGAAATAAATTAGCTATATAATTTGTCATGACGGTGAGAAGGCACAGCACATCTAACAGCCAATCTAATTGCAAAAGAAACATTTGAGGGAATGTTTAACCATGTCCTTAATGCAATCTGGGCTAACAATACTGAACCTGTGTCTAAGACAAGGGCCAGATGGACCCCTAAGGTAACGGCAGTCTCTCCTGAAGGGGGAATGCCCTGCAACAAACCTTATGCCCTATCTGACAGCCGATGGGCAGTGCTTTAATTGTATATGTACAGAGCCGCCAACAGCTGTGCCGGGCCCAGGTGACGGGGGGCATGGTCTAATCGCGAGAAGCGTGGCCACGCCCCTTTGAATTTTTTTAAAATAATTTTTGTAGTGCCATGGGGAGGGGTGCGCTGTGTGCCCCTCAGCCCGCTGTACAGCCAATGGGGACGCGAACAGCGTGATTGCTCCCCACATAGGCATAGGAGACTGCTCCAGCTGCTGCTTTAGCAGCCACGAGCAGTCTCCCAGTGCAGCCCAGCACATGGCAGCATGTGCTGGGCTGCTGTGACGTAAGAGGGAGGGTGAGTGGAGCCGGACCCGGGCCCCAACCAGGCCCCTCCAGCAAGCCCAGGCCTGGGTAATTAGTACCCTTCTCGGCACCCCTGTATATGTATGAGCCATATACCAAAGGACTTCTACCTGCCCAAGGCAAGAATGGAATCCACTGAACAGCCTGCCTGAGCAGCGCATGTCACCACCCCTATCTTAATTGAATGGACCCAATATTCTCAACTAGCCAAACCCAAATCACCCATACATCACCTAAAGACTGTGGATAATTTATACTTACTCTATGAATGAGCATCAACATGGACCAATAACTCAGCCTCCATCATGAGAACGATCCTGCATAAATGGTGTGAAGAAGGGCCGCTCATTTGACACAAATCCACTTCAGCTTGAACCTTAAGCCACACAACCTGATGCTGTTTCCTCCTAAGAGGATAACAGCCTAATTAACGCTGTAACTCAGGATAATGACCAGGTGACCATAATTTCCTTAGCACCTTAGCACCTGCTCTCATGGCAATCACCATGCTCAGTGGTGGAACCTTTGGAGCAATCTTTAGCCTCCCAGAAGACATGAAATGAGATCACACTGTAGGACCCTGGTCAGAGCCTAACTCTGTACCAGGATAACCAAGATATGCTTACTCATTCTTTTCTTTATGCGTGTCACAAATCTTCTTTTCCCTATAAAATACACAAAGATAGCATAGGGCCTGATTCAGACCGGCTCGCGAGCGCATAGCGCTCGCAAGCGGGTTGATGGTGAGCCAGTGCGCACACGTGAGCGGCCATCTCCTGCCCGCTCACGCTAGCTGTGGGTGGGCACCCACAGCTTTGCGAGTGGACAGGAAAAAAAAAATCCTCCCCGCTCTGATTCAGAGCGTGTGCTCGCAAATAGCGAGCGCCTCTGAATCAGGCCCATAGTCTGTTATATTATAAAACACCCTAATGTGCCAATAAACTCGCTGATTCCCTTAGGAAATCAGCTGACATTCTTTTCTTTGTTTTATGTGTGTCACAAATCCACTTTTTCCTCCACCAATGATGATGTTTTTCAAATGAAAGTTCCCCGTTGGAATATGCAAAGAATAGATGATATAGACAAGTGCAACACTGTGTGATTACTCAAATAATTTATTGCTCATAAATTACACTCACATAATAAAAATAAATAAATAGTCTATATTAGAAATGCTCGGTTCGATTCTCCAGAAAATCGAAGCCACCCGAATTTCGTGAATCCAGGTAAATCCGAGTCGCGGTTCTAATCTCCTGAGGAGATCCCGGTTTGCATAAATTACATGATTTTAGCTGTTTTTAAAACTTTTTATCAATTTTTTATTTAAAAAAATCCAGATCCAAAACCAAAATCAAAACACTTGAGGGTGGTTTACAATCCCAAATCCAGATCCAAAACCTTGAAGGAGATACAGATACAAAACCAAAACACGGCGGTTGGCGCACATCCCTAGTCTATATCATCTTTTCTCTGTATATGCCAACAAGGAAATTTAATCTGAAATTTTTTTTATATATGCCTTCTGAGATGAATTGATGAAAATATACTATCAGGAAACACTGAATTCTTCATATTGTAGCCCTTCTGGTCCTTCCAAATGTGTTCTGCTAAATGTAGGATTTCGGCCCTTGAAGATCTGGAATTAAATAAAGTGTATTAAATACAGTGGGGGAGATGTATCATAGCTTGGAGAGATAAAGAAGAAAGAGATAAAGTACCAACCAATCAGCTTCTGTCATTTTACAGGCTGCGTTTGAAAAATGACAGGAGCTGATTGGTTGGTACTTTGTGGGGTATCCAATTAGTAGCGCTAAAGTAGCGCTGCTAATTAATCGGTCGAGGCCCTGAAGTGCCGCCCGATGCTGACACTTATTGTGGATATTTTTTAAGACTTGATGTGTCCCGCAAAATAATCTACGATAAGTGATGTTTTTTTACCACCTAAATGGCGAAAACACATAGGTCCGCGAGCTTATCACAGATCCTATGTGTTTTCGGGAGAAAAATCTTATTATTTCGACTTATCAGCCCCGGTCGGGATTGTAGATCATCAAGCATCCAGCATCGGTATGAGAACCGGCGGCTATTCAGCTGTCGGTATTTCACACCGATTCCCTTTTCAGAGCTTCCCCAGATGCTTACACCAACTTCCGATGGTCTTAGCTACCATTTCCCATTGGCCCACAATGCGCTTTTGCCATTTGCGAATGTGCAGCACATGCGCAGTAGTGTCCATTAGAGGGAAAGTTCTGTCCTGGGGCGGTCTCTTTCTCAGAAGCATAGTCCTAGCAAGCAAACATTGTTAAATAGCTCTGAAAAATCACTGCTAGACAATGAAATTAATTGTTATTTTCTGGGAAAAACCCTGATTATAAAATGAATAGTCCCCTACAGTATACAGTATTCTGCAGAAAAATCATTTAAATATCAAAAAATTAATTTAGTCCATTGTTTTTATTATAATTAATTTGCAAGGATTGGAAATGCACCTTATATACTGTGAACTATAACTAATCTATATTCATCTATATACCTATTTACTGTTTACCGGTTTAAATAATTGAATTGGTTGTTTTATGCTGTAGCAAAACATTTAGAACATTATATATATAGAAAAAAAATCTCATATAAATATAAAAAACTTTACGCTTCCTCACTTACTGAGATTAGTGTGACTGATGGAGGAATATATATATACAGTATATATATATATATATATATATATATGTATAATTTCAGCTCAGTTAGTGGATTTAGAAACACAGTATTTCGCTCTAAGTTTTAGGTATATTGCAGGAAAGAGGAATTGTGTTACTCCTAGTACCCCCCTTCCCCTCCCAGGTCTCCAGTCCTTAGGAATGCATTATTCATCAGGTGTCAAAGTGACAGACTATACAAACAGTGCTTTGATTGGTACTCACCCATATTACTCAACAACGTATTGCAGGATACATACGATCACTCCACAGGGATTAAATAAGTCATGAAAAACGTGTCTCTCTCTAGTCTTTATTTCATCAAATCAAGTCAACGTGATTTTACAAATCAAATAAAATTGGTTTCCAATTGGTGGCTTTTTACATGTTCTTTTCAAAGTAAATAATATAGTTTCATTAAAATATCCTTAAAGTAATGATACTATAAACAATATGGGAATTTCTTAGCAACAACTAGCAATTATGGAGATGACTAAACTCTGAGGGGCTGCTGTAGAGTTAGACGTAAGCAAATAGTACTTTATCTGTATCTAGTTCATGTGCAGTTGCGCCCCTCCCAGTGGTGATACCTGCAGTGGGGAGGGCAAAAAGGGGGTGTGGTCTCACCTGTAGGGGGCGTGGCCTCGCAGGCCGAATCCCCATTTTAGTCGCTCTGGGGGTACCGGAGATGTGGACTGCCCTTGGGGACCAGCTTGTGTGCAGTGTCCGCAGGACCGGCTCCTGGTGTTGCCACGCCCTGTGCAGAGGGAGTCCGACGCCCTCCCACCCTGTGCACCAAAAAGGGGTGGGACCTAATTGCCATGGGCCACGCCCCCTAAGTGACGCTAATTTAACGTCAGGCTAGGAGCGAGCCCAGCACTTCTTCAGTAGCTGGGCTGCCCCCAGCCCTCTCCCTGCATTAATGTTGCCTCGCTCAAGTGCGAAAAACTGGACTGTCACGTTGAAAATCAGGATGGTTGGGAGGGGTGCACCCTCTATTGGCTGGTGCCACTGTTCGACCGCACTGGTCGATCATGCCTCGAGCCAGCTCCGAGTGCCCACTCCCTCACTGTGTCAGGAGCTGAGTGCTCACGTAATGCTACAATGCAGCACCCGGCTCCTGTCACTGAGGAGTCTGCACTTTGGTGTCACCCCTCGGGTGGGTGACACCAGAAGCAGCCCCCAACCCCCTTATGATTCCAATGTGCATGTGCACAAAATGTTCTTATTGAACCATCCGTGCCCAATTGAATATGCCCCATAAACTCTGTCTTTATACTGTAGTGTGAACGGATTGTGTTCTGGAACTTTACCATTTACTAACACTACTGTCCTTGAATACCTGGATGCATCTTGAGATTCGTCCAGTTCTGCAATCTCTGTTTGCAGAAAATTACTAACCTGCATCCTTGGTGATATCTTTGCAGTAATAATGTTAAATTGCTTAACTGCAGTGGTCCCTACCTAATAATATTATATTAAACTTTCTAATATTGAACTCTGCACCTATAAATTCCCCACCGCCATACCATCAGATGTTGGTTTGTGGGTATCTCAGTCCTTGCACATTGGGCACATGGATGTACACAAGGGGAGGAGTTAGTAGTCCATTGGCATAAACTCAGTCTCCAATAGACGCTGCTGCGTACACTTTTGCATTCAACTCAGAGTCGAGCCCTAATTCTCATGATCAAGATTGGGACCAATAGTCATTTCGGACCTGTACAGTCATTTCGGGCCTTTACTAACAGCTATTTGTTGCCAGTTCTATATAAAACAACCCAGTTGGCCATACAAATTGATGCATGTACAGCATGCTTGCCGACTATCTGGCTGCCCCTTCCGGGAGGGAGCAGCCAGATCGGCTTTCTGGGGGGGCATGGCCACCAAACGGGGCGGGGCCGGCCAGACTAAAAGAGTATGCCGGCGGAGCGGGGGGCGGAGCCACGTGATCGCGTCACTTTGGCCTGCCCCCGCTACACACTGCCGATATTACAGGCAGCATTAGGGGCAGGGGGCGGGGCCAAAATGACGCAATTCAACGTGAATCGCGTCACAGGCCCCCCGCTGCCGAGGATTTTACTGTAATTGCAGTGGGGGGCAGGAGGGGCTTGCAGCCGCCTGGAGACTTGCCTGCCTTCCCGGGAGGTCGGGAGCGGCACCCGATTTTTGGGAGGCTCCCGACCAAATCGGGAGGGCAGGCAAGTATGATGTACAGGCAGGTTTACAGTAAACTTGTTTTATGTATGAATTGCAAAATCAATTGACCAATACAGAGTGTTGTGGTGCCTTACAAATATGATGTCAGAGGCTGTCTTGTCCCTCCGGGTTTAGCTAGTATCTTTATTGGCCATACTGGCTTACTGTCCTGGAATTTCTGGGAGACTCTCTAATTTCAGGTAGCTCATGAGGACTCCCAAGAGAATACACCAGCGTCCCAGTGAAGCGGGCGCTCAGGTTGCATAGTGGCGTGACTTGCTTTGTTTTGTGTCACAGTGGCACCACTCTCCTGCCAAGATTAGCTTTGTACAGGAGGTGGTGGGGTCATGCAATGCACTGCGCCGCTCCCCTTGCTCCTCTGAGCCTCCACCTCGAGGGTCTCCTGTAGGCCACCAGTAAAAAGTGGGGAAGTATTTTATAGGTACCAGGCTGGAGTGACAGCCATCATCACTATAAACTGCTACTGGTTGTACTCCAGAAATGCATTTGGGGAACACAGAATATCTATGAGCCAAGCAAAATAAAATAAAAAATTCAACTGGTAATGATGAGAGCTGTAGTGCAGTTAATAGAACATTCTGGCAGTTGTAGTTCCACAACACTTGAAGAATTCACCAATCGCCTTGAAGTATACATGGTACAATATGAATCTTGATTGTTTTTTCATAAAAAGACTTTATTGTTAGTTCCTGACATTATGTTAGATTTTGTTTATTTCCAAGAGGCTGCTCCAGCACCGTGCCTCGCTATGTGCTAATTGTAATGTTTTTGGCATACTTCCTTTTTAAGGGTTGGTCTGTTTTTGTGCTGCATCTGTGTTTACATTACCAATGTGATCAGTCAGAAGACTGATCTGGGCTCTTTCAGCTCCCTTCAAGACTAGTCCTTGAGGAGATCAACCTTACCATGCCTATCTAAGATCAGCTGTTCCCAGGAGTCTGCCCTGGTCATTTTCTGCATTTCGCTGACATTCTGAAATGGAGAGACAGGCTCTGTAGTCTACAGATATGAAGACTGAAAAAAGTGTGAATTCAAAAGGTTGTTGATAAATTGTTCTGTAAGGCCTTCACAATTAATTTCTGTCAGTAGATAGTAAAAATGGCAAAGGCTGTTCCAAGAACAACAGTTCCTGCAAAAGGGTAGGCCACAATACACCGACAGACTGGATTTAATCTCACTCAGTTCAGTATTAAGTGTTATATAAAATTGTACAGCTGGTGTTGAAGAGGAGTATTGTTCCCACTCAATTTTATAGAACACTAATCTGAATCCCTACAATGTATGCAGCTTGTATGGGGAAAGCTGGATGATTTAAAAGCTAAGACATAACAATGATATGTTGAGGAATAACAAGCCAGGACACTTACGGCACTCCACACTAACAAACCGCAGTGGTTTAGAAACAGATATTATGTCCATGGATTCTGGAAAATATATCACATGAGTAATCTCCAAAATGTATTCTACAAACTCAGGGCCTGATTCAGTACCGATCGCAAGTGCAACTATGTATGCAGATTGAGCGATTGTTTGCCATTGCAAATGCCTATAAGCCGCACTGTGCGTGCGCTGCGATTGCACTGCGATTACGGATGCACAGAGGAATCCATCACAGAGTGAGTGACAGGCTGTTAGTATTTGGGGGTGGTGACGGGGGAGTGGTCAGAAAAACGTGGGAGCGCTCGTCTGTTTGAACTAGGGGTGAGCGGGTTCGGATTTTTGAAATCCGAACCCCCCTGAGCCCCCCCGATCCAAGTCCGATCCGAGTCAGGCTCGACTTTTCCCGCCTGACTCGGATCTGAAATCGAGGCAAAACGTCATCATCCCGCCTTACGAGTCTCACGGGTTTTGGATCCTATATAAGGTACCCGCGTCGGCGCCATTTTCTCACTCGGCTGTGGACAGTGAAGAGGGAGGGTGGGAGTTAGGGCTGGCTGGGCTGTGTAGTGTAGTGTAGTGTAGTGCTGCTGTTGTCCACTACTTCAAAGTCCATAGGGGCTGGCTGTGTTGTGCTGTGCTGCTGTTGTTAATAGGGGCTGTGTCCACTACTTCAAAGTCCATAGGGGCTGGCTGGACTGTGTTGTGCAGTCAGTTCTCCATAGGGGCTGTATCCACTCCAAAGTCCTGTGCAGTGTCCCAGTCCTAAAGGGGTGCTGTAGTGTTGTCCAGGGGGTGCTCTGTCCATCAGGGGTGCTCCCCCCAAGTGCTAAAAAAATAATATATTTTCTGTGTTTGTGAATTGTGTGCGCAGTAGCCGCACGTGCATCAACAAAGTAGTGCCAAGCGTGCGCCTGTGTCATAAGTAAAGGGCCGGCTGGCTTGACCATTAAAGGGTGCTGTAACCCCCAAAGTACACTCCAGTCCAAACCAAAAAAAAAATTATTTTCTGTGTTTGTGAATTGTGTGCGCAGTAGCCGCACGTGCATCAACAAAGTAGTGCCAAGCGTGCGCCTGTGTCATAAGTAAAGGGCCGGCTGGCTTGACCGTTAAAGGGTGCTGTAACCCCCAAAGTACACTCCAGTCCAAAACAAAAAAATATATATTTTCTGTGTTTGTGAATTGTGGGCGCAGTAGCCGCACGTGCATCAACAAAGTAGTGCCAAGCGTGTGCCTGTGTCATAAGTAAAGGGCCGGCTGGCTTGACCATTAAAGGGTGGTGTAACCCCCAAAGTACACTCCAGTCCAAACCAAAAAAAAAAATATTTTCTGTGTTTGTGAATTGTGTGTGCAGTGGCCGCACGTGCATCAACAAAATAGTGCGCCTGTGTCATAAGTAAAGGGCCGGCTGGCTTGACCGTTAAAGGGTGCTGTAACCCCCAAAGTACACTCCAGTCCAAACCAAAAAAATATATATTTTCTGTGTTTGTGACTTGTGTGCACTGTGGCTGCACGTGCATCAACAAAGGAGCAGCGCGAAGCGTGTGCCTGGGTCCCATAAGTAAAGAGCCGGCTGGCTCATTTCTTAAAGGGTGGTGTAACCCACAAAGTGCACTACTCTCCAGCAAAAATAAAAAAATATTTTCTGTGTTTGTGTGCGCTTTAGCCGCACGTATATATCAATATAACATAAATGGAGGACCAAACTTTCTCCGATAAAAATAAAATAGGGAAAGATCAAGAACCACTTCCTCCTAGTGCAGTTGCTGCTGCTGGGAGTTGTTCATCATCCCAGAGAGGAAATAGGAACATCACTACTTTTACTAAACAATTGACCCTCCAACAGTCCCTAGCGATGAGGATGAAGTACGACAGCAGTCATCCTGAAGCAAAACGTATAACTGAGGCCTTGACTGCTATGTTGGTGTTAGACGTGCGTCCGGTATCCGCCATTAGTGCAGTGGGATTTAGACAATTGATGGAGGTAGTGTGTCCCCGGTTCCAAATCCCGTCTAGATTCCACCTGCATCCTCAAAGCAGCAGCGACAAGCGTGCGTCTGTCTGTTAAAGGGTGGTGACACCCTCAAAGTGTGCTACACAACCAATAAAAAAATTCTTCTCTTTTTTCTGTCTTTGTGAAATGTGTGGGCTGTAGCCGCACCTGCATCCTTAAAGCAGCAGCGACAAGCGTGCGTCTGTCTGTTAAAGGGTGGTAACACCCTCAAAGTGTGCTACACAAACAATAAAAATATTGTTCTTTTTTTTTCTGTCTTTGTGAAATGTGTGGGCTGTAGCCGCACCTGCATCCTTAAAGCAGCAGTGACAAGCGTGCGTCTGTCTGTTAAAGGGTGGTGACACACTCAAAGTGTGCTACACAAACAATAAAAATATTGTTCTTTTTTTTTCTCTTTGTGAAATGTGTGGGCTGTAGCCGCACCTGCATCCTTAAAGCAGCAGCGACAAGCGTGCGTCTGTCTGTTAAAGGGTGGTGACACCCTCAAAGTGTGCTACACAAACAATAAAAATATTGTTCTTTTTTTTTCTGTCTTTGTGAATTGTGTGGGCTGTAGCCGCACTTGCATCCTCAAAGCAGCAGCGACAAGCGTGCATCTGTCTGTTAAAGGGTGGTGACACCCTCAAAGTGTGCTACACAAACAATAAAAATATTCTTCTTTTTTCTGTCTTTGTGAATTGTGTGGGCTGTAGCCGCACTTGCATCCTCAAAGCAGCAGCGACAAGCGTGCGTCTGTCTGTTAAAGGGTGGTGACACCCTCAAAGTGTGCTTCACAAACAATAAAAATATTCTTCTTTTTTCTGTCTTTGTGAATTGTGTGGGCTGTAGCCGCACTTGCATCCTCAAAGCAGCAGCGACAAGCGTGTGTCTGTCTGTTAAAGGGTGGTGTAACCCTCAAAGTGCTCCAAAAAATAAAAAACTATTTTTTTTATGTGTTTGTGACTTGTGTGCGATGTAGCCGCACGTGCATCAACATAGTAGCAGCGCCAAGCGTGCGCCTGTGTCATAAGTCAAGGGCTGGTTTGGACATCTGGTCCGGACTGAAGGACGTGCCAACAGTTTCTGACAAGTCTACTGTCACTGCATATGATACTGTCGTCAAAGCAGCAGCGACAAGCGTGCGTCTGTCTGTTAAAGGGTGGTGACACCCTCAAAGTGTGCTACACAAACAATAAAAATATTGTTCTTTTTTCTGTCTTTGTGAATTGTGTGGGCTGTAGCCGCACTTGCATCCTCAAAGCAGCAGCGACAAGCGTGCGTCTGTCTGTTAAAGGGTGGTGACACCCTCAAAGTGTGCTACACAAACAATAAAAATATTATTCTTCTTTTTTCTGTCTTTGTGAATTGTGTGGGCTGTAGCCGCACTTGCATCCTCAAAGCAGCAGCGACAAGTGTGCTTCTGTCTGTTAAAGGGTGATGTAACTCTCAAAGTGCTCCAAAAATAAAAACAATTTTTTTAATGTGTTTGTGACTTGTGTGCGATGTAGCCGCACTTGCATCTTCAAAGCAGCAGCGACAAGCGTGCGTCTGTCTGTTAAAGGGTGGTGACACCCTCAAAGTGTGCTACACAAACAATAAAAATATTCTTCTACTTTTTTCTGTCTTTGTGAATTGTGTGGGCTGTAGCCGCACTTGCATCCTCAAAGCAGCAGCGACAAGCGTGCGTCTGTCTGTTAAAGGGTGGTGTAACCCTCAAAGTGCGCTCCACAAACAATAAAAATATTCTTCTTTTTTTTTCTGTCTTTGTGAATTGTGTAGGCTGTAGCCGCACTTGCATCCTCAAAGCAGCAGCGACAAGCGTGCGTCTGTCTGTTAAAGGATTACATCGGTGACAGCATCCAAGTAGGCATGTCAGACAGTCCGTACCTGTACTGGCAGGAAAAAGAAGCAATTTGGAGGTCCCTGCACAAACTGGCTCTATTTTACCTGAGTTGCCCCCCCTCCAGTGTGTACTCCGAAGGAGTGTTTAGTGCAGCCGGGAACCTTGTCAGCGAAAGGCGTAGGAGGTTGCTTCCACAAAATGTGGAGAAGATGATGTTCATAAAATGAATTATCAACTATTCCAGGGAGACCAGCCTCCAGAACGTACAGAGGGACCTGTGGGTGTGGATTCCAGCGGGGACGAATTAATACTCTGTGAGGATGAGGATGTACACACTGAAGAGGGTGAGGAATCGGTGGATGAGGAGGATGAGGATGACATCTTGCCTCCGTAGAGCCAGTTTGTGCAGGGACAGATTAATTGCCAGCTTGTTTTGTGGGGGCCCAAACGAACCAATCATTTCAGCCACAGTTGTGTGGCAGACCCTGGCGCTGAAATGATTGGTTTGTTAAAGTGTGCATGTCCTGTTTATACAACATAAGGGTGGGTGGGAGGGCCCAAGGACAATTCCATCTTGCACCTCTTTTTTTTCTTTGCATTATGTACAGTTTGGGGCCTAGTTTTTCAAACTGCCATCCTGTCTGCCACTGCAGTTTCACGCCTAGATGGGTCACGTGTTTGTGCCGCCCACTCGTGTCGCTTAGCATAGTCATCCAGCTACCTCGGTGCAACCTTTTGGACATAAAAACACTATTGTGAGGTGTGAGGTATTCAGAATAGACTGGAAATGAGTGGAAATTAAGGTTATTGAGGTTAATAATAGCATAGGAGCAGAAAAACCTACAAATTCTGTGATTTTAGCTGTTTTTATGCTTTTTTAAAAAAAAATACAGATCCAAAACACAAAACCCAGAACCCAAAACACGGAAGGGTGGTTTTGGCAAAACCAATCCAGATCCAAAACACGAAGAAAGATCCAGATCCAAAACCAAAACACAAAACACGAAAAGTGGCCGGTGCACACCCCTAGTTTGAACGCTGTTACTTGGGCATGTATAAATTAGCCACTGCGATTGCATACGCAGCTTGAGAGCCCACTGCGTGCAAAGAGACTTGCAGTGTCTGTGGCAGGTCAGATCTGCTGTAAATGCTGTGTGAGTGGTTGATGTGTGTCGATGGTACCAATGTTAACGCAGAAGAGCGACAGTGGATGGTTGTGAGAAAGCAGCAGTGGGCGTCTTTATGCCGGATGAGCTTTGGCAAGCATTAGCATATCTTAGCAGCTGCATTCCATGTGAATTCGCAGCTGCCATCGCCATTGCGATCCATACCGAATCAGGCCCTCATTCTGCAGATGCACAGCGACTTCAGGTAACAAAAAATGCATTGCTGTGTTAGTGAAGGCCATTGTTTTAAACACACAGAAATAATACCCATAAATAAATATCCAAGGTGGGTTTCTGCATAGTAAAAGTTATGTTTGCATGAAAACCCAGTTCTACATTGGGTAGAATGCTATACAGTTTTTATCCTATTACTGTTAATTAGAGATGTGCGGTTTGATTTCCCTGAAATATCAACAAACCCGTATTTGGTGGTTCCGAATCCATTCGAGTCCCAGTGCAGAATCATTTTGGGGTTCCAAGTGGAATCGAATCCCGGCTCGGGTCTGCTGTCAGTTCAGAACTTGGATTTAAAATCCAAACTCAGGTTTTGAATTGCATGTAAACTAGATGTCCAGGAACCGGACCCACCCAAATTTCGGGGATCCGGGGGGATCCGAGACAAAGCTCGGATCTCCCTGCCTGCCCCAGATCCCTAATCGAGGCAAAACCTCACGATTCCACTGTCGGATCTCAAGGTATTGCCTCGAACGGCCATTTTAGAAAGACCCATTAAATTCAATGGGCTTAACGCTTATTGGCTGAGAGAGCCATCTGTCATGGCTCTCAGCCAATCAGCGTTAAGCCCATTGAATTCAATGGGCACAGGAAGGTAGGAAGATGCCGCCCATCCCCCTTGCCTGACACCACCGGCACACACTCCCCGCTGCTGGCACCCCCCGCTGCCGACTACCACTGGCAGCACCCCACACAGCCAACACCCTCACTGCCAACACTGCTGCACCCTGCATTAAAGACACCACCGGCACTCATGCAATGCCAACACTGCCAGGACCCCCGTTCTGCCACACTGCTGGCACCCTGCACTGACACTGCCAGCACTGCTGCCCTACATTCTGAGGACACCATCAGGAACCCCACTCTGCCAACATTGCCAGCACCCCCACACTCCCCACGTACTGAGGTCACCGTCAGCAACCCCACACTGCCGGCACTCCCACACTGAGGACACCACCGGCACCCCCGCACTCCCCACGTACCGAGGACACTATCAGCATCCCCTGTCGGCACATATGCACTGTGGACACCACTGGCACCCTGTACTGAGGACACTGCCAGCACCCCCGCACTGCTGCCCCACGTACTGAGGACACCGTCAGTAACCCTGCATTGCCAACACTGCCGCCACTCCCACACCGAGGACACCCCACACTGCCAACTCTGTCAGCACCCCTGCACTGCCGGCCGACACCGCTGGCACCGTGCACTGAGGACACTTCCAGCACCCCCACTCTGCCAACACCGCCACACTGCCCACACCACCAGCAACCTCGCATTGACGACTCCAATGGCACTCTCCCAATGAGAACGCAACCAGCACCCCTCACTGCCGACACTGCTGTCACAGTAAGTGCACTATTGGTGTATCCAACCCACACTGTATAACACACTGTATCCGACCCGCACTGTTTTCAACCCACACTGTATAACACACTGTATCTGACCCGCACTGTATTCAACCCACACTGTATCAGACCTGCACTATATCAGACCCGCACTGTATCCGACCTGCACTATAAACTGCACTGTATCTAACCCGCACTGTAACCGACTCACACTGTATCAGACCTGCACTATATCAGACCCGCACTGTATCCGACCTGCACTATAAACTGCACTGTATCTAACCCGCACTGTAACTGACTCACACTGTACCCTGCACTGTATTCAACCCACACTGTATCCTGTACTATATTAGACCCGCACTGTATCCCACACTGTATTCGACCTGCACTGTAACTGGCTCACACTGTATTCAACCCACACTGTATCAGACCAGCACTATAACCACTCACACTGTACCCTGCACTGTAACCGACCTGCACTGTATTCAACCCAAACTGTATAACACACTGTATCCGGCCTGCACTGTATACAACCTGCACTATATCCCACACTGTATCCCGCAGTATATCAAACCCGCATTGTATGCCACACTGTATCTGACCTGCACTGTATCCAATCCACACTGTGGGCCTGATTCAGAGCCGCTCGCAAAAAGCGAGCGCTCGGTATGAATCAGGGCGCCAGTTATTTTTTTTAAACTGGCCTCCTGGCCGCTCGCATAGCTGTGGGTGACCACCCACAGCTTTTGCGAGCGGCCAGGTGATGGTCGCGATGGTCGCGACCATCGAGCTTGTGACGAGACCCTTGTGGTAGGGTCTCGTTCCCGCAAGCCCCAGTGAGCTTTCGGCTCTAATAGAGCCAGAAGCTCACCACTGACATCACTAGTGATGTCAGTGGAGCCGCCCCCAAATGACAGGCGTTCCTTCGGAAACGCCTCAGTTTGGCCAGCCACCCCCCCTGCATGCCTCCAAAACGGGACAGTCGCACCTTTTAGATGCGAGTGCCTGAGAGAGTGATTTCTCGCGCACTGCCCGGCCATCGACCCGCTTGTGAGCACATAGCACTTGCGAGCAGGTCTGAATCAGGCCCTGTGTCCCGCACTGTATCCGACCCGTACTGTATTGATTGAACTGTAACCGACTCATACTGTATCCGACCCGCACTGAAACTGACACGCACTGTATCTGAACTGCACTGTATCCGACCCACACTGTACCCTGCACTGTATCCAACCTGCACTGTTTCGGACTCACAGGTACGGAGCACTGTTTTTAATGGTTGGGGAGATTATGGGGAGCTGCTCAACAGAAAGGCTGATTGATCGGGGTTTTACATGGGCCAGTCATCAGTGGCCCAGCACCCCCAAGAGGTAAATACAGATTGGGCACCGAGAATAGGCATCTGCTGGGGGCATGTGCACTTGTGTAGGGGGCATTCACGTCTGCTGTTGCTATTTACACATGGTTTAGGGTTTTTTTGTTTGCTGCTTGTTAACTACAACTAATTGTTTTAAGCAAGGATATTCCACGTACGACTTTTAGTAAATTTCTGCGTTGAACGTACTTGTGCGTTGGTTTGGCCTATGTTGGTGAACAATATTATGTGAGGTGGTCAAACTTGACTGGAAACGAGTGGAAATTAATGTTATTGAGGTTAATAATACTGTAGGAACAAAAAAGCCCCAAATGATGTGATTTTAGCAGTTTTTATCAATTTATGAAAAAAAAATCCAGATCCGAATCCAAAACATGAAGGAGATACAGATCCAAAACCAAAACATGAAGGAGATACAGATCCAAAACCAAAACACTGGGGTTGGCGTGCATCCCTAATGTAAACAGGTCCACATTCCATGATTGTAGCTGTTATTATTGATTCTTTATCGACTTTTAAGGAAACCAAAAACGAATCTGAAGCAAAACACTTCAGGGTGAATTTGCCAGAACCAAAACACGATGATGAATTAGAACCAAAACCAAAACACATGGGGTCAGCGCACATCTCTACTGTTAATAGTCATAGTTGGTGCCAGCATATTGTCGAGAATGTCACTGCCGACATAATAAGGGGATATTTTAGAGTGGTGAATCCAGATGGAGACACCAGAGTTGAAGGTTTACTATAATATATGAGTGGCGAGGATTCTTGTACAGACATCTGTGAAAGTTATCCTCACCTTTGGTGGCGTAAGAGATTGACACAGATAACAATATAGCTCACCCCAGTGTCCACTTTTAGACATGACTCATCCATATCAGACTGACCGTGTGCTTCCAAAGTCCTCTAGAGTATGGTGTTATAAGTATAAGTTCACCAATTATTTATTAAAATTTTATCTATTTAAATATTTTTACACCGTGCCAGTATAATGCATTGCACAACTGGATTTAATCACTATTTTGTGGTCCTGTCACACTGTACAGCAGCACGGAGACTATGCCTCTAGTCCTGCTGCTGTTGTGGTTGACCATAAATATGCATTCCTACAATGGATGCCCATGTGCCCTTTGTAAAAAGAAAAAAATATATGAAAAAGGGCGCTGAAAGATTTTGTATTTAGCAGGTATATGTTTATTTGTACAATGTAATTAAATCCATTCACAGAGCAGCCGCCTCATTTCTCTAGTTAACAAATCTAACAACATAAACAACCTGTCTTCATACATTAGCATATATACACAGGGGGCATTTTACTTGCTATGTTGCTGTTGGGCTTCAGTCAGAGTCTGGTAAACAGATCACTAAGTTACAGGGATCATGCAGACTATACCAAAGGTGCAAACAGAGGAACTATTCACAATTTTTACAGAATGGGTGAAGGACCATGAGGCCTGCACATTGTATTTTATTCCATGGGCATACACCTGTCATCTTCTAAAGTGATCAATGAGCTTCCTAACAATCTCCATTAGTGTTCTGATCGCCACTATGTGATTGGAGAGCAGCAGCGTCGGGGCATGGATGGGAGTAAAACAATGTTACGCACATAAAACTGTCCAAAGTGCTCATTCATTTGGTTGTTTATCTCTGGAATTTTAGTGTTTCTGTCATTTATTTTTCTGTATAATGCTTATTAATGGCCGATATTGAGTTGAACTAAAGTCGGACTTGTGGACGTATCTTGTGTATTTTCTCACTCCAGAACTGAGGGTAAGCAAGTACTGGCAATTGCCACTTGCCGAAGAAGGTGAGTAAGTGGGTAGAAACAGGGTTTTTGTACTTAGACAAAGTATAGAGACGGGGCGAGTCGATGGACTTGAAGGCTACTCAACATTTTTCAAATGGACACTTTTCCGCAGGGACAGGGTTGGTGCAAGAGTGATGATGATGATGTCTATGACACCAAGCATACGTATAGAGGCTTGCGGGACGCAGAGTTACGTATAACTTTGCATACAGGCGAAAATAAGCATTGAGTTCCACGCACACATTTCATTACTGTAATGCTTAAGCAATCAACTTGTCTTGCATGGAAATCTGCATCAGCTTCTAGAACTGGATTTGTATATTATTTATATACGTAAGATTATATTTCTTCCATGTGTTGCCACATGGCATGATATTGATAGGTTGGTGTGCCACTGGACTGCTGTTCATTACATGCATAACTATGCAGATGTGACCTCTTATATCCTTGCCATTGCTGTGGAAAATCACGGCATGTATGCCATGAAAACGCGCCCACAAGTGAGCATGAGTGCTGTATTCGCACCCACAATCCATAGAATCGCATGGTGCACAAGTGGGCATGTGTGCTGAATTTGCAACTGCGATCCATAGAATCACATGGTACAAATGCTCCCGCAGCATGGTGTACTGTTCATGGAAAATCACATTGTGCGATGCGTGCGCACATTTGCTGCAGCGGTGGCAACGAAGTAAAAGGACACGTCTCTCAACATGAGTTTGTTATATAAT
Source organism: Taudactylus pleione (assembly GCA_031769625.1). Taxonomy (NCBI): domain Eukaryota; kingdom Metazoa; phylum Chordata; class Amphibia; order Anura; family Myobatrachidae; genus Taudactylus; species Taudactylus pleione. The sequence continues at coordinate 4,444,590 of JAUIMM010000757.1, read as the reverse complement.
ACATGATCATTAAGCTTTCTATTATGTGCTTGCCTTACTATTATTTATGGTTTTAAAGAACTTTCTGTTTAAGCTTGCATATTTTAGATATTTTTACAGATAACTCGTTTTTGAAATATGTAAGTAAAAATGTCTAAAAGACTGTAAGCAGAAACTTGATTCTTGACAAACGTAAAATCAACACATTACATGCACTATGGAAAGTGAGATGCATTTGTAAATACAGTGAATACGTATATATTTGCAGTATATTTACATAGGTGTGAATACGTACTGTATATTTTTATGTCAAATATGTGCACAGCTGTATTTTCACTTGGAATGGGAGCTTGTGAAAAATATTTTCATGATATGTGAAAATCAAAGGTATTTATCCTGGTGTAAAATTGCAATTTTCTGGATAAGTCTCTGCCCTATATCGATAAAAAAAAATCCACAATATTAAATTAAATAATTTAATCACATAAATGTATTTAGAAATAGTTCCATTTTACTCTGTTCTTATTACAGATGTGTAGTTTAGTTCTCCAGAAATCTGAATCCACACCAATTTTGTGAATCCGGACAGATCCGAGTCACGGTTCTGATCTACTGAGAAGATCTGGACAGAACTGAGTTGTGGTCACACAAGGCCTGAGAGGTGCACGGAAATCCTAGTGGGACTCATTTGCTGGTGCTGCAGAGCTGCAGAAATCACTGGGAAAATGGTGCGGTGACCATTTTCCTGGAGATTTGCACATGCGCATCCATATAGTGCTGGGAGGAGGCTGGGGGGGTGCTGCTGGGAATAAGAGGAACTGAATGCTGAGTATGGCTGATGTGGCTTAAATCACAAGGCTGGGGTGGGCACTGGTGCCAGACTCATGGTTGAGCCTGCCTATGGTAGGGTTAAGAGTGCGCTAGGTGATATTATTTAGTGCAGTGATTCGCAGGCTCAGGCCTCTTTGGCTGGTGAAGCTTTCCAACCCTTCATTCCCTGGTGCTTGGTTCTCGGTTGTGTCGATGTTGTTGGTTATTTTGGGCAGGAATGATAGGATACCCTATTTTTGTGCTGATATAAGCCCCTAGGGTGGTTTCTGTCTACAATGTATTTTTTTGTTGTTGTTAATTGTGCATTGTTGGATTTTGCTCAGTTATGGCCATCCTTTCTTTGTCACCATACAGTTTTAATTGATTACATAATAAATCTTAAATAGCTGGTTATAAGGTTCTAAGATAACTTTTGTGGCTGGCATAGGCAGGTCCGGATTTACCACTAGGCAACCTAGACGTCCACCTAGGCCTGGTGGGTCCCATGGGGCCCGCGGACGGGCCCCCCGAAATCCGGCCATGATTATCTGGTAAGCTCAGTTGCAGTGCCCGCTGCAATGAAGGGGGCCACACAGCAGCATTAACAATAATGAGTCACACTTACTCATTATACTGTGGCCGGCCATAACAAAGAAGGAAGAGGCGATCCGGCACGCCTCTTCTCCTCCCCTATCATCTCCTCTCCTCCCCTCCTCCTACCTCATACTCTCTGTGGTGGGGCAGCCGGTGATGTCTGAGGGGTGGGGGCTTTAGAGGCCGGGTCCTGCGGGGTCTGAGCAGGCTTAGGTGGCTCCTAAGTGGCGGGCTTCGCCTCCGGTGCAGGCTGCTGCTGGGGTTCCTGCAGTGTTGGCTGCTGTTGTTGCAGTTTGTGCTGCTGAGCCGGAGACTGCTGCTGCAGTTTGTGGTGCTGATGGCCAGCCGGCCTGCGATTCGACTCCATGTAAGCCCCCTGACTGCAGTAGTAGTAGTAGTGGGGTGCCACTGCCCCACATGTAAATGTTCAGTCTCATTCCTCCACCTGCCCTAGTGACCGGCCCCGGCGTGACAACCAGAGGAGAGGAGCGCTACAGCTTACAGTCAGACTGCATGAAAGGTCAGTTGTCCACTCACAATTAACTCCTGCTGGGTGTGTGTTGTTGTTTGTTTTTTCCTCCCTGCCTCCCTCCCTCCTCATACTGTACCATTTGCCTCTACCCTTTGCCCATCACTCACTGCTTCTCCTTGTAGCCCTCTTCCCATCACACTCTCTCTCTCTCTCTCTCTCTCCATCATCCACTGCCCGTCATCCTCTGCCTCTCACTTCACCCACTCTCTGGTACCCTCTCCATATCACCCTCTGCTTGTCACCCTCGCCCCATCATCCTCTACCTGTCCTCCTCTCCGTTACCCACTGCTTCACCTTGTCACCCTTTCCCATCACCCTCTTACTTTCACCTACTCTCAGTCACACTTACTCTCTCTCTCTCTGTCACCCACTGCTTCTCCCTATCACCCTCTGCTTGTCATCCTCTCCCTGTCACCCACTGTTTCTCAATAACACCCTCTGCTTGTCACCCTCTGCCTCTCCCTGTCACACTCTCCCTGTCTCCCTGTCCCCCTCTCTCCATCACCCTCTGCCTCTCTGTTACCCTCTCCCCATCACCCTCTCCCTGTCACCCTATGCCTCCCCCATCACCCTCTACCTTCCCCTGTCACCCACCGCTGTGGGGCATATTGTAAAAAAAAAATATATATATATATATATATATTAGAAAATAGCGGGTTCGGTTTCCAGAGATCCGAACCCACCCAAATTTAGCATAACCGAGTTGAATCCAAGCAGGCTCGGATGTTCAAGCCTTACTCGGATCTCTCAATCAATCAAGGCAAAACCATAGAGATGAAATCTCACGGATCATGAGCTTTCGTCTCTATGATCAATGTAGTATATAAGGGACCACGCGACGGTCGCCATTTCACTCTGGCTGTGGAGACTGAACAGGGAGGGTGGGTAGTGTAGGGCTGGGAGAGGTGCTGGTGCTATCTGTTGTGTCATGGGCTGGTGACTGCTGATCCATTCTGGTCTCTGGTCACGGTGCTGTCACTGTCACTGTGCTGTCTGTTGATCCATCTGGGCTGTCTGCTGTGTCCTGGGCTGGTGCTGCTGATCCATTCTGAGCTGGTGTTTTTCATGTCTGCTGTGTCCATCTGGGGTGGTCAGAACTGCAAATACATCTGGGCTTTTGCTGTGTCCATCTGGACACAAGTTCTGGACTCCAAAAAAAAATAAAAATAAATATATAGTAAAAAAAAAAAATCAATCAAAGTGTCTTTTATATTTTTCTATGTGTGCGCGCGCATGCGTGTTAGGCTTAACCGCAGTATTGCACAAGATCCAGCCAGGGCCGGTGCAAATTGTCTGGGTGTCCTAGGCAGCATTTCACCCACCGCCCCTGCTCCCTCCAATTTATACTATGCCACATATTAGTGACGCTAATTTATAATATGCCACACAGTAGAGCCCCAAAATCATACTGTGCCTCATAACCCTGCCTCAACTCATAATGTTATGTTCCTTAATTCATTATGCCACACATCTGTATCCCTAATTCATAATTATGCTACATATCAATGCCTCCAAAACATAATATGCCACCCATTTATGCCCCAATACATAATATGCCACACAGCTGTGCTAGAAAGTGATTTTATGCTACATATCCATGAATTATGCCAAACAATGCCCCTAGTACATATGCCACACATGTGCCCCAAATTCTTTATATGCCTTATAGCTGTGTCCCAATACATTATGCCAACCATCCATGTCCCAATATATTTATGCCACACATCTGTGCTCCAATATATGTCAGTACCCATTACACTCCACATAAACCCACACTCACTCTGCCATCATTCATTAAACCCACACACACATACACAAACCCTGTCAGCACTCAATAAACCCACCTCCACACATACTAAACCAACCTGTCCTGGACTGAAAGAAACATCCTTTTTTTTTGGTGGATTCAGCTGCGCCCTCCAGTGGCCGGTGCCCCTAGGCAGCCACCTAAAGCTGCCTAATGGTAGCACTGGCCCTGGATCCAGCCCAACTCCAGTCGTGCTAAAAACAAAAGAAATCAGTGTCTTATATATTTTTCTGTGTGTGTGTGCATGCGTGCTAGGCTTAACCGCAGTACTGCACAAGATCCAGCCAGCAACGCAAGTTACAACCTAGTGCTGCCCGACTCCAGTCATCATCAATCTGTGCTCTGGGCCCAAGTTCTGGACCCGAAACCCCGCCTCAAAAAAAATAGTGTCTTTTGTCTATTTATTTTCTGTGTGTGTGCGTGTTAGGCTTAGCCACACAAGATACAGCAACGCAACCTAGTGCTGCCCGACTCCAGTCATCACCAATCTGTGCTCTGGGCCCAAATAGTGTCTTTTGCATATTTTTTTTCTGTGTGCGCACGACTGCACGTGTGTGAATTTTGTAACCGCACCTTGGCTACACTATTGGTGCTTGTGACACTACTTCAAGACCGCAGAAAATATGGAGGGCTGTCACATGACAGGAGAGCAAGGCCAAGAACCACATGTTGTAGCTGCTGCCAGCAGTCATCATGATAATGCAAGGCCGTCAACTTCCTTGTTCTCTATGAAGGCCCATGCCTTCAATCTTCAAGGGTATCCCAAACATCATCTTTGCACAGTCCTCAACTCTATTAATAATTCTATCAATCAGTTTTGAGCAAGCAAGCTGGATGCAACCTTTTGGCCCTTTAACTAGATGAAAAAAATCAATAATGTGAGCTGTGATGTAACCAAAATTGACTGGAAACGAGTGGAAATAAATGTTATTGAGGTTATTAATGCTGTAGGAACAAAAAAAGGCCAATTTTATGTGATTTTCGCTGTTTTTTTATTTTTTTTAAGAAAAAAATCCAGATCCAAAACCAAAAACATGAAAACAAAACACCAAGGAAAAAAAGCCAAAACCAGATTCAGATCCAAAACCATATATACTGTATATACAGTATATATATATATATATATATATATATATATATATATATTTATATATATATATATACTGTGTATATATATATATATATAAAAACAAAAATCCAATATGCGCAGTAGTCTTTTATAGGTGTATCCAGATTTAATCAGTTCTTTTTCAAATGAAGTGCAGCTGCATCCCCACCTCCTACCACGGAGCAGAAAGTCCCAAGAATATGTAAACAAAGGGAGAGCGCACTCGTAAGTAATGAATAGCAAAACACTGTACTGAACTGTAATTGTTCACAAACATTGAAGTTAAAGTAATGATCTTAGCTGTGGATGGATTTCTCTCCACCATGTATAGTAGTCAGTCACTTGTAAGTCACAGCCCGATCACAGCCCACACCGGAAAACAGCGGGTGAAGCTCAGACACGTCCACAACCAACGCGTTTCGTCATTGGTTGACTTCGTCAGGAGGTGTGGCTAACTCTTGTTACTGCTCTCTCTTATACAAGTCAGCAATAATTCAATTAGGTTCAGTTGTAACACAAGATAACGAGCTTACACAGCGTGATACACAGTCTATATCACAAAGTATCTATTTAAAAAGCATCACTAACTTTTAAAAATCTATCAGGGTAATATTAATACAAAGGAAATCAAAAATGCATATGTGTCTTAGTAAGGTGATAATCGGAATCTTTTAGACCTAATCAGAGGCAATTGTGCCTGATATAAAAAAATGTATATACAAAAAATAAGTAAATAGAACAAATAATAAAAATAAATATCTAAAAAATATATATAAATCTAAAACGTGGTAATTTATACATTATCCGATATTAACCTGTACCAGACATAATTAGCATGTAACTGAAATGGTGAAAATAACAATACTCATAAAACTCTTAATAACATATCATACATAAAATTATTGAAAGAAAGGTGCTTTTTTAAAAGTGCATCAGGCAATTATTCAATACAGGGATGTATCTATAATGGGTGCAGGGTGTGTGGGGAACATGGGCCCCTGCACCTATAATATTACTTACCTCTCCGGAGTCCCACGTCGGTGCTGGCGGCCGGCACTGTAAAACGACTGGAAAATGGCCGTGTAGTGCCCCCAGTAGTAGCCCCCCCTTGTAGTGCCCCCAGTAGTAGTCCCCCCTTGTAGTGCCCCCAGTAGTAATCCCCCCTTGTAGTGCCCCCCAGTAGTAATCCCCCCTTGCAGTGCCCCCAGTAGTAATCCCCCCTTGTAGTGCCCCTAGTAGCCCCCCCTTGTAGTGCCCCCAGTAGTAGCCCCCCCTTGTAGTGTCCCCAGTAGTAGCCCCCTTGTAGTGCCCCAAGTAGTAGTCCCCCTAGTAGTGCCCCCAGTAGTAGCCCCCCCTTGTAGTGCCCCCAGTAGTAGTCCCTCCCTTGTAGTGCCCCCAGTAGTAATCCTCCCTTGTAGTGCCCCCAGTAGTAATCCCCCTTTGTAGTGCCCCCAGTAGTAATCGCCCTTGTAGTGCCCCCAGTAGTAGTCCCGCCTTGTAGTGCCCCTAGTAGCCCCCCTTGTAGTGCCCCCAGTAGTAGCCCCCTTGTAGTGCCCCCAGTAGTAGCCCCCCTTGTAGTGCCCCCAGTAGTAGTCCTCCCTTGTAGTGCCCCCAGTAGTAGCCCCTCCTTGTAGTGCCCCCAGTGGAAGTCCTCCCTTGTAGTGCCCCCAGTAGTAGCCCCCCTTGTAGTGCCCCCAATTGTAGTGTCCCCACTTGTAGTCCCCCCCCAGTAGAGACACACTTAATAAAAATAAAAAAGCCCACTTACCTGAAACCCCGCTCCTGCTCCTGGTACCGCCGCCGCTATCAGCTCCTCCGTTCGTCCTCCTGGGCCGCTATGCATCATGGGAGAGATGTCATGACGTCTCTCCCATTACCCTCTGCGGGAGCCGGAAAATGGCTCCGGCAGTGGGCGCAGCAGCCGATGAGAGTCTGACTGACTCTCATTGGCTGCTAATCAAAACAAACACACAGCTGCCGGCGCTGGCGGCTGTGTGTTTGGCACTGTGTAGTGCTGACCGAACTCCATCCGGTCAGTGCTACACATGCGGTGCAGCTGTGTCACAGAGACACAGACTGCCCGCGGCCCGCATGGTACACAGCTGAGGCGCCCTCCTCTATGTGGCGCCCTACTCAGCTGTGTACCATGCGTAATGGTAGAACCGGCCCTCACTGTAGTAGAAGTCAACTTTCATATCATCCAATTTCACCTATTCTAAAGCAAGAAATTGAAAATGTTCTAATTTTGAGTCACAACAAGAGAGGAAGTGTCTAGGGATACTATGATTGCTAACTTTGTTACATATTATCCTTCACTTCCACAAGGTTTCCACAGAGCCTAACAAAGGGTGGGCCCCAAACCAGTATCTTGCCTAGGGCCCCATGATGTCTAAATCCGTCTCTGGGCATAGGGGACAGCCCTCAGCCGATAGGAGGTTTAGGGGTCTATTTACTAAGCAATGTTAGGAAACAGAATGAAAAGTGATAAGAAAGTGATAAGGTGGCAGCCAATCAGCTCCCAACTGCCATCTCACAGGCTGTGTTTGAAAAATGACAGTTGGGAGTTGATTGGGTGGCACCTTATCACTTTTCCCTCTGTCTCCTAACACTGCTTAGTAAATAGACCCCTTAATCTTTGGTGTGCTATCATTTTAATGCACTTTTTCTGGTTTCATTTTGAGGATATATCTCTAGTGACTACTGAGGCGAAAGAAAAGGATATAACATTTATACGTTTGCTGATACCACCCCAGGCTGTGTAAGCATAATACCTACAGTAGATGGCTCATTGTCCCAGGAACATGTATTGGTAGTTATGCTGTACACCTAAGTACGGAGCTTATTCACTTTTAGGACCTGATTCAGAGAGGCATGCAGTTACCGATGCGATCGCATCTTTTTGCAGTGCCACAGAGGTGATAATATGCAAATGCTAATTTCAGCCTTCCCCTGGTGTACTAGCATGTCCCGCAATGTGTAAGCTCTGAGACGCCCACTTTCAGTGCGTCTGTGGTTCCACCATCGGTGCACTATCGCGTGTTTGACACTTGCACCAGCCTAAGTACTGAACTCTATAAACATGGCCTCTGTGGCTGGCTTCTCAGAATGCAGGTGCTGTCACTGACACGCCTGTGACACTCCCATAACACGCCCGGGTGACTGATTTTTTTGCATTCTCTTCAGGCCATCTGCCAGTCACCACCCAGGAACGTCCATGGTTTTCCCTCCCCAGTTCTGATATCAAAGGTCCCATAAGCAGCAGCACATTTGTGTTTCGTAGGGGGTTGCTGAATATTTTGCACATGCGCAGTAGCAAATAGTCACTCCACTACGTGAACATTGGCTGTGGGTCTACTCTAATCTGGGATTACCATCCATTTTCCAATCACTAGGTGGCAGTTTTTATTGATGTAATACACAATTATGCCCCTTTTTTGTACTATATATAAACAGTACGATTGGATGGAGGAGAAGAGTATGAGGTATATTTATTTAAGTGCGGGTTTTTAGAAGTGGAGTTGCTGCCCATAGCAACCAATCAGATTCTACTTAACATCTATCTAGCACCTTCTAGAAGATAATAGCTAGAATCTGATTGGTTGCTATGGGCAGCATCTCCTCTTCTAAAAACCTGCACTATAGTAAATATCACCCTATGTTGGAGGAATTCCAGGCTAAGGTTTGACTCCAGAAAGAGATATTTGGATCTCTGTTGTACTATCATTAGTGCTATTTTACTTCAACTTTTTTTCCACAGAATTCAGTTTATAAGGCAATTCGGTGATTCCCTTCTTAGGGCCGTATTTAATTACACGCGATAATTTTGCTGCAGTTGGTGGAATCTAGTTTCCACCTACATTGCTTGTTTTGGCGGCAGAAACTTATCAGGCAAGTCCCCGCTTATCCCCATATCCAATTCCAAAGGACGCGAAAACGCATCCCGGCGAAACGCAAACAGGCAAAAAGTGCTGTCAGATTTGGGGAAATCAGCCTGACACCCCCCAAAAGATGCACTAACATTGGGGATCATGGGAGAAAACCCCGAATAGACCTGCTGAAGCTATTTGGGGTACTTAAATGCTCTCATTAGTTGCTAATTAGCGTCTTTGCACAAGTGGTGAAGAATAGCATTTAGCAGTTTTTTTTGTTGGAAATAACTAGTCCCAGCAAATTTGGGGTACATGAATATGGGTGCAAGGATGGTTAAAATTTGCAAAAGTGAGGTTTTCAGCAAGCACCTGCAATCCAAAAAACACCTCCCCCATACTTGCAGACCCCCCTCCCCCAAGTCTATTTCACTAGTTTTTAAGTTTGTATCTCAACTTTGTACGTTTTTGCCCCCTTTTTCAAAGTCATTTTTTGGGGTGTTCTTTAAATTTTTTAAGGAGTTTTTTGATGCAGTTTACCTTTGGGGACCTGTCCTAAGGGTGCAGGGTGGTTTCCCCACCTTTGCACCCCAAAACCGCAATTCTGCACTTTTTTTCCCATGCTATTCATAGGCAAAACTTTTCCGCCGGGTATATTGCATTGCGTTTTTGCTGGTGAAATTAGCTTTTCACCGCTAATTGAATACTGCCCTATGTTTAGATTGAGCAGCCTTTGGTGAAGCACCTTCGAGTTTGCAAATTGTTTTTTTAAGTCATAGGAAAAAAAATTATTCCCACCTGAAACTAAGAAACCACAAAATGCTTTCAGTCTAATTCAACCTCCGAAGTGATCGTCCTTACCATATCAAAATAAATTACCTTGTTGGTGTCTGAAATCTGTAATATGTCATATTTATTATTCTGTGATTAGTTTTGCTTGTAGCAATTCAGCACAGCTTTCAGACTAATTGATAGTTTTTATGTGTGTTTTTGAAAAACTAAAAGATACCCTTTGTGCTCGTCCAATGCGGCTGTAATTTTTATGTACCAAATAAACAAGCCTGGTCCACTTCAGTCATAGCTTTTGGAAGTGCTGCACAACATAAACATCTTGAGAGTCGTACTAAAGTATTAATGCATTTTGCATCTATGAAATTGTACAAAGTTCTGTGTATAGATGGCAAACATTCAATCAACTGTTTTTCTGCCAAACCTAATAAATAACTGGGATCAGCTTAAGCATTAAAAGCATCCTCATAATGAAGTTTAAAACAAAATTGCATATAAATCTAATCTGCCAATTGTACTAATAATTGCTGGATTTATTTTGGAATAATAGTCACTCACAGCTATTTCTAAAGTGATAAATTGGTAAAGTGAAGATTGCATTTCACAATGTAACATTATCTTACAAGGTCTTTCTGTTTCTCTCTGAACTCATGTACTAATGGGTCTCAAAGAACGATAAGAACCATAAAAATGTTTTTCTTGCTATCAAAAAGAAAAAAGTTCTGTCTCTACAAAAACATTCTCACCGCTGCACATTTTGAAAATAGGATTTATTAATGTAGCTTCTTTTATTGTACAGATGTGCCTGGCGCATTTGCAAGTTATAGCTCAACTGAATCAAACATATATATATATATATATATTAGGGGTGAGCGGATTCGGTTCTACTCGGTTCCGTTCGGATTTAAAAAACGAATCTTATTGGGTATCAGCTGTCACGAGTTTTGGATAGCCAATAAGATTCGTTTTTTAAATCCGAACGGAACCGAGTAGAACCGAATCCGCTCACCCCTAATATATATATATATATATTAGGGGTGAGCGGGTTCGGATTTCTGAAATCCGAACCCCCCCGAGCCCCCCCGATCCGAGGCCGATCCGAGTCTGGCTTGACTTTTCCCGCCTGACTCGGATCTGAAATCGAGGCAAAACGTCATCATCCCGCCTTCCGAGTCTCGCGGGTTTTGGATCCTATATAAGGTACCTGCGTCGGCGCCATTTTCTCACTCGACTGTGGACAGTGAAGAGGGAGGGTAGGAGTTAGGGCTGGCTGGGCTGTGTAGTGTAGTGTAGTGCAGAGTAGTGTTGTGCTGTGCTGTGCTGTGCTGCGCTGTGCTGCTGTTGTCCACTACTTCAAAGTCCATAGGGGCTGGCTGTGTTGTGCTGTGCTGCTGTTGTTAATAGGGGCTGTGTCCACTACTTCAAAGTCCATAGGGGCTGGCTGGACTGTGTTGTGCAGTCAGTTATCCATAGGGGCTGTGTCCACTCCAAAGTCCTGTGCAGTGTCCCAGTCCTAAAGGGGTGCTGTAGTGTTGTCCAGGGGGTGCTCTGTCCATCAGGGGTGCTCCCCCCAAGTGCTAAAAAAATAATATTTTTTGTGTGTTTGTGAATTGTGTGCGCAGTAGCCGCACGTGCATCAACAAAGTAGTGCCAAGCGTGCGCCTGTGTCATAAGTAAAGGGTCGGCTGGCTTGACCGTTAAAGGGTGCTGTAACCCCCAAAGTACACTCCAGTCCAAACCAAAAAAAAAATTATTTTCTGTGTTTGTGAATTGTGTGCGCAGTAACCGCACGTGCATCAACAAAGTAGTGCCAAGCGTGCGCCTGTGTCATAAGTAAAGGGCCGGCTGGCTTGACCGTTAAAGGGTGCAGTAACCCCCAAAGTACACTCCAGTCCAAACCAAAAAAAAAATTATTTTCTGTGTTTGTGAATTGTGTGCGCAGTAGCCGCACGTGCATCAACAAAGTAGTGCCAAGCGTGCGCCTGTGTCATAAGTAAAGGGACGGCTGGCTTGACCGTTAAAGGGTGCTGTAACCCCCAAAGTACACTCCAGTCCAAACCAAAAAAATATATATTTTCTGTGTTTGTGAATTGTGTGCGCAATAGCCGCACGTGCATCAACAAAGTAGTGCCAAGCGTGCGCCTGTGTCATAAGTAAAGGGCCGGCTGGCTTGACCGTTAAAGTGTGCTGTAACCCCCAAAGTACACTCCAGTCCAAACCAAAAAAAAAAATATTTTCTGTGTTTGTGAATTGTGTGCGCAGTAGCCGCACGTGCATCAACAAAGTAGTGCCAAGCGTGCGCCTGTGTCATATGTAAAGGGCCGGCTGGCTTGACCGTTAAAGGGTGCTGTAACCCCCAAAGTACACTCCAGTCCAAACCAAAAAAATATATATTTTCTGTGTTTGTGAATTGTGTGCGCAGTAGCCGCACGTGCATCAACAAAGTAGTGCCAAGCGTGCGCCTGTGTCATAAGTAAAGGGCTGGCTGGCTTGACCATTAAAGGGTGCTGTAACCCCAAAGTACACTCCAGTCCAAACCAAAAAAAAAATTATTTTCTGTGTTTGTGAATTGTGTGCACTGTGGCTGCACGTGCATCAACAAAGGAGCAGCGCCAAGCGTGCGCCTGTGTCCCATAAGTAAAGAGCCGGCTGGCTCATTTCTTAAAGGGTGGTGTAACCCACAAAGTGCACTACTCTCCAGCAAAAATAAAATATATATTTTCTGTGTTTGTGTGCGCTTTAGCCACACGTATATATCAATATAACATAAATGGAGTACCAAACTTTCTCCGATAAAAATAAAATAGGGAAAGATCAAGAACCACTTCCTCCTAGTGCTGTTGCTGCTGCTGGGAGTTGTTCATCATCCCAGAGAGGAAGTAGGAACATCACTACTTTTACTAAACAATTGACCCTCCAACAGTCCCTAGCGATGAGGATGAAGTACGACAGCAGTCATCCTGAAGCAAAACGTATAACTGAGGCCTTGACTGCTATGTTGGTGTTAGACGTGCGTCCGGTATCTGCCATTAGTGCAGTGGGATTTAGACAATTGATGGAGGTAGTGTGTCCCCGGTTCCAAATCCCATCTAGATTCCACCTGCATCCTCAAAGCAGCAGCGACAAGCGTGCATCTGTCTGTTAAAGGGTGGTGACACCCTCAAAGTGTGCTACACAAACAATAAAAATATTGTTCTTTTTTTTTCTGTCTTTGTGAAATGTGTGGGCTGTAGCCGCACCTGCATCCTTAAAGCAGCAGCGACAAGCGTGCATCTGTCTGTTAAAGGGTGGTGACACCCTCAAAGTGTGCTACACAAACAATAAAAATATTGTTCTTTTTTTTTCTGTCTTTGTGAAATGTGTGGGCTGTAGCCGCACCTGCATCCTTAAAGCAGCAGCGACAAGCGTGCGTCTGTCTGTTAAAGGGTGGTGACACCCTCAAAGTGTGCTACACAAACAATAAAAATATTGTTCTTTTTTTTCTGTCTTTGTGAAATGTGTGGGCTGTAGCCGCACCTGCATCCTTAAAGCAGCAGCGACAAGCGTGCGTCTGTCTGTTAAAGGGTGGTGACACTCTCAAAGTGTGCTACACAAACAATAAAAATATTGTTCTTTTTTTTTCTGTCTTTGTGAAATGTGTGGGCTGTAGCCACACCTGCATCCTTAAAGCAGCAGCGACAAGCGTGCGTCTGTCTTTTAAAGGGTGGTGACACCCTCAAAGTGTGCTACACAAACAATAAAAATATTGTTCTTTTTTTTTCTGTCTTTGTGAAATGTGTGGGCTGTAGCCGCACCTGCATCCATAAAGCAGCAGTGACAAGCATGTGTCTGTCTGTTAAAGGGTGGTGACACCCTCAAAGTGTGCTACACAAACAATAAAAATATTGTTCTTTTTTTTCTGTCTTTGTGAAATGTGTGGGCTGTAGCCGCACCTGCATCCTTAAAGCAGCAGCGACAAGCGTGCGTCTGTCTGTTAAAGGGTGGTGACACCCTCAAAGTGTGCTACACAAACAATAAAAATATTGTTCTTTTTTTTCTGTCTTTGCGAATTGTGTGGGCTGTAGCCGCACTTGCATCCTCAAAGCAGCAGCGACAAGCGTGCGTCTGTCTGTTAAAGGGTGGTGACACCCTCAAAGTGTGCTACACAAACAATAAAAATATTCTTCTTCTTTTTTCTGTCTTTGTGAATTGTGTGGACTGTAGCCGCACTTGCATCCTCAAAGCAGCAGCGACAAGCGTGCGTCTGTCTGTTAAAGGATTACATCGGTGACAGCATCCAAGTAGGCATGTCAGACAGTCCGTACCTGTACTGGCAGGAAAAAGAAGCAATTTGGAGGTCCCTGTACAAACTGGCTCTATTTTACCTGAGTTGCCCCCCCTCCAGTGTGTACTCCGAAAGAGTGTTTAGTGCAGCCGGGAACCTTGTCAGCGAAAGGCGTAGGAGGTTGCTTCCACAAAATGTGGAGAAGATGATGTTCATAAAATGAATTATCAACTCTTCCAGGGAGACCAGCCTCCAGAACGTACAGAGGGACCTGTGGTTGTGGATTCCAGCGGGGACGAATTAATACTCTGTGAGGATGAGAATGTACACAACACTGAAGAGGGTGAGGAATCGGTGGATGAGGAGGATGAGGATGACATCTTGCCTCCGTAGAGCCAGTTTGTGCAGGGACAGATTAATTGCCAGCTTGTTTTGTGGGGGCCCAAACGAACCAATCATTTCAGCCACAGTCGTGTGGCAGACCCTGGCGCTGAAATGTTTGGTTTGTTAAAGAGTGCATGTCCTGTTTATACAACATAAGGGTGGGTGGGAGGGCCCAAGGACAATTCCATCTTGCACCTCTTTTTTTTCTTTGCATTATGTATAGTTTGGGGCCTAGTTTTTCAAACTGCCATCCTGTCTGCCACTGCAGTGCCACTCCTAGATGGACCACGTGTTTGTTCCGCCCACTCGTATCTCTTAGCATAGTCATCCAGCTACCTCGATGCAACCTTTTGGACATAAAAACACTATTGTGAGGTGTGAGGTGTTCAGAATAGACTGGAAATGAGTGGAAATTAAGGTTATTGAGGTTAATAATAGCATAGGAGCAGAAAAACCCACAAATTCTGTGATTTTAGCTGTTTTTATGCTTTTTTTCAAAAAAATACAGATCCAAAACACAAAACCCAGAACCCAAAACACGGAAGGGTGGTTTTGGCAAAACCAATCCAGATCCAAAACACGAAGAAAGATCCAGATCCAAAACCAAAACACAAAACACGAAAAGTGGCCGGTGCACACCCCTAATATATATATATATATATATATACTTCAGTTTGAATCCGCGTTGTGTATCATACATCAACAGGAAAATAATGGGCGGCACTCTACGGTTTTATAAATGCAATATATTCAGGTTAATAGAAGCAAGACAAACCGATGTTTCAAGGTCTCGATGGACCTTTTTCTCAAGGTGCTCTATGTCAAACAAATAATGCTGTGATTCTTACCTTACATAACGTGTGTAATGATCTATCTCACCCAGCAGCTGAGGACGCGGCTTCCTCGAGGAGGCAGTCAGAAAGCTTGGCTGGAAGGTGCCAGCCGTAGTCATGACCACCAGCAGGGCCGGACTGGCCATCTGGCAGTTCTGGCAAATGCCAGAAGGGCCGATGCCAAGATGGGTCGGTCCGGCTGCTGACATGCCCGGCGAGTATGTCTCCCTCCACACCACACAGAAAAATCCCCCCCAAAATGGCCGCCGCCACATAGTGCAAATGTAAAAAAATGGCAAGAGGCAGAAGTGGGCTCTAGTGTCTGTAAATCATGGTCGACTGGAGGCGGAGCTACTGCTCCTCTGTGCTCTGCACATGCTCACAGGTTCCTCCTCCTGCGATCATAAGAGGACCCCCTGTGGTGCCCCCTTAACAACAGCCACCCCCACACACGAGTGCCCCCCTCCCCCCGTGACTATAACAGCCCCCCTGCGGGTGCCCCCCCTCCTGATCACACCAGCGCTTCCCCATGATCACAGGAGCATCCCCGTCCGATGATCATAGAAGCACAAACCTGCAGGTAGGTGCTGAGGTTGGAACCCCCTTGCAAGTGCTTAGTTATGTGTATATATATATATATATATATATACTGTATGTATATATATATATATATATATATATGTATCTGTGTGTGTGTATATTTATCTAAAATATATGTATGTGTATATATAAATATATATATATATATATATATATACACAGTATATGTATATATATACTATATGTGTGTATATATATGTATGTACAGTATATATATGTATGTCTATTATCAATTATTATCTTAATTACTTGTAAAAATAAAAACTGTATTCACTTTGCATGAAGCTTCTGCATTTTATATAGAGTGTAAAACCGCATCCATGAGCGCTATCATCCAGTATTTCCCCTGCACCACTGGGCTCAATGTCATTAACGACATTGAGCACACACACTGAACGATATCGTTAACGATATCGTTCAGTGAGGGTACCCTCCATCATCCCCGAACATGCACAACCTGACGATATCGTCAAGTTGCCTTGCATGTTCGGGCGATGAAAGACATCGTTAATGATCTGTAGGAGTGCGCATAGTTAACGATATCTTGCATACACACTGAGCGATATTGAAGCCGATGAACGATAACGTTATTATTGTTCATATCGTCCAGTGAGTACGTGTCTTTACTTGCAGATTTTCAGGTCCTCAGCTATAGAGGAGGTAATCACACATTAGGTTATGGTCCACTGAAGGCTGAACAATAATGGACTTTTTTTAATTACACCCATTCCTATTAGAAATGCTTTGCTGTAAAGCCGCACATCCACTTGGCGACTAGGGAAAGACAGTACGATTACGACATCGTAATCGTACCGTCATTCCCCATCCCCTGCAGTGCCTACACTGAATAATAGGTCGTTCAGTGTAGGTACCCTCCCTCATCCCCGAACATGGTCAATCTGTCATTATCGGGAGATTGACTGCAGGGCCAGCCCTAGCCCAAATTTTTTGGTAAGCGAGTATATTTTTTGGCGCCCCCCTATGCAGTGCCCCTTTTACAGTGCCCCCGGTAGTGGTCCCCCCTGTGCAGTGCCCCTTGTGTCCCCAGTAGTAAGCCCCTTATATAGTGCCCCCAGTAGTAGTTCCCCCATGCAGTGCCCCCCAATAGTGGTACCCATTATGCAGTGCCCTTTAAACAGTGGCCCCAGTTGTATTTCCCATCCCCTATGCAGTACCCCCAGTATTGCCCTTTATATAGTGCCCCCAGTAGTGATACCCCCCCTTGTAGTGACCCTAGTAGTAGTCCCCCCTCTTGTAGTGCCCCTAGTAGTAGTCCCCCCTTGTAGTAGTCCCTCCAGTGGAGGTTCCCCTCCTATGCAGTGCCCCTAGTAGTAGTCCCCCCTTTGTAGTGCCCCCAGTAGTACTCCCCCCCTTGTAGTACCCCCAGTAGTAATCCCCCCTTGTAGTGCCCCCCCAGTAGTAGTCCCCCTTTGTAGTGCCCCCAGTAGTAATCCCCCTTGTAGTGCCCCCAGTAGTAATCCCCCTTGTAGTGCCCCCAGTAGCAATCCCCCCAGTAGCAGCCCATCCTTGTAGTGTTCCCAGTAGTAGCCCCCCCTTGTAGTGTTCCCAGTAGTAGCCCCCCCCTGCAGTAGAGACACACATTTGAATCATGTTTGAATCCTCTGCAGGATGAGCTCTGTTGTGTGTATTTTAATACAGAGAATGATGTATACTTGTATATTGTTCTAATATTAATTATATGTGTAAGAGCATAGACTAATGCTGCCCGTCCACTAGGTGATTAAATTGAGTGATTGAACGATAACTATATCGTTATCGTTCAATCGTTCATTAATTGTTTGCAAATCGTTCACTAAAATGTCTAAAACGACCAGCGATGCACGCTCCCTCTGGTCATTTTAGACATCTATCATCGGGCAAACATGCTGGACAACCTGATGATAATGTCAGGTTGAGCATGTTAGGAGATGATTGATGTGCCTACACTGAACGACTGAACGTTCAGTGTAGGTACAGCACAGACTGACAAACGACTGCACGATTACAATGTCATAATCGTGCAGTCTTTTGCCTGTCTTCTAGTGGATGGGGAGCATAAGTAGTGGGAGGAGTCATGAAGACGAAGGGGAGGAGTCTATGCCAGGAACCAGATGCTGATGCCAATGTGGGCCTGTATGTTCTTTAAATGCCAGGGCCTAGTTTTAGTCCCAGTCCGGCCCTGACCACCAGGGACGCTCTCACATCCCCGCTGCCTGGGGATAGAAACGTATACTGTTAAGACAGAGAAAAATAAACTCTGAAGTGAAGTGCATACGTGTTATCTATATTAAACTCAATTAAAAGCACGTTAAAACCAATACACGGTTATATATATCATATAGAGATGAGTGGGTCCGGTTCTCAGAGAACTGGACCCACCCGAATTTCCAGATCCGTGGCGAGAACGGAGCTAGGCTTGGGTTTTCCAACGTGACTCGGATCTCAAAACGAGGCAAAACGTCATCCTCCCGCTGTCGGATTCTCGCGGGTGATCGGCGCCATTTTCACTGCAGGTGTGGATGGTGAACTGAACAGACGTGTTGCTGTCACTGTCTGTGTCAGTGTGTTGACCAACTTGTCCTGGCGGGATCTAGGGCTGAAGGCTGCTGTTGTGTTGTCCATAAAGGGGCTGGGGCTACAGTATATAAAGGGGGGCTCCTTCAGTGGGTGCTGCAGCTGCTGTGTCACTTGTCCTGGCAATCAAAGGGCTGCTGCTGTGTTATTATACATAAGGGCTGCTGTTGTTGTCCTGTCCATCAAGGGGATAGGACTGCAGTCCATAAAGGGGTGCTGTGTTGTCCAGGGGGGGTGCTCTGTTAATCAGGGGTGCTCTTCTCCAGTGTAAAAAAAAAGTGCTTTTTTTATGCGTTAGCAACTTAGCTGTGCTATTATTGTTTGGTGACACTGCCAACCAGACCGCAAATTGTCGTCCACGTATTTGTGACTCTGCAGGTGGTCAGCCCGCACTTGGCAGGGGTGCTATGTTGTTCATCAAAAAGGGGTGCTGTCTGTGTTGTTCATCAAGGGGCTGCTGCATCATTCAGGGGTGCTCTTCCCCAGTGTGAAAAAAATAAAAGTGAAATTAAATTAATAATATCAATATCAATCCACAAAAATTTTAAAAAAGATATGTTTTTGTGTGTGTATGTGTATGTGTTAGCAACTTATTATTGTTTGGTGACACTGCCGGTCAGACCGCAGCTAATCGTCGACGTATTGTGACACTATAAGTCGTGGCGCAGTGTGGTATTCTTATTCATAAATAATCTTGTGACACTGTAAGTGGTAGTGTAGTCTAATATTCAACTTTTCACTTCTTTCCTCAATTGTGAATAATTGTTTACTCTACACGTTGACAACAAGACCACAACAAAGTGCTAAATAACATGTGTTATATATAAAACATAATTACATCACTTTAAGTGGTAGCGCAGTGTGTTATTCTTATTCATAATAAAATTCATCTTGTGACACTAAGTGGTAGCGCAGTGTGTTATTCTTATTCATAAATAATCTTGTGACACTGTGGGTCATTGATACCACAGTGTAATATTTAAAATTGGCACAAATTGACGTGTATGCTGTACCCCACTTCATTCATGTTTGTTGATATGGAGAACAATCAGTTGAGACTTGAGAGGAGAGCAGGAACCACATACTAGTGCTGGAGCTGCTACCAGTGCCACCAGTCATGACGATATTAGTCCATCTACATCATCTACTAAAGCTGATGCCCAAGGACATACAGGGCTTAGGTCAGGGCATCTAAAATCAAGAGCCAATCTTTTACAGTGGTAAAGAAGAAAACATCAGACATAATTGGCAATATGCCAGTTTCACCACATGAAGTGGCAAGGAAAAGCTAAGACCTTGGCCTTTATTTATGACTGGTGGTTCTGCCTTTTATGATGATGTAAGCACAAGTGAACATGCTGACATAGAAATCGAGGATGCTTCTGTGGAAGTGCACCAGAATGAGCAGGATATTTGTGTAGCTGAAGCTAATGAGGATGTTGATGATGAGGAAGTTGATGATGAGGATGTTGTTGATGAGGATGTTGTATGTGTAAATTAGGCACCAGTGGATGAAACAGTTGTTGCCCATGATAAGGAAAAGCCCATTGTCATGCCTGGGCACCAGACAAAAATCTTGTTGTGTTGACTCATCTGCATCACCAGGGGTTGGGGAGGTTGTGGAATTTTTAGTTTTTAATTTAGCAATAGACGCTGTTGATAAAGACGTCAGCTGGCGGTGAGCAGATGTATCTCCCATCTATTGAGGCAAGCGATAGGAGCTGATAATAAAGCCGCCGGCTGGTGGTGAAAGATGATGCTTCCCGTCTATCCAAGCCAAGCGGTAGTCAGCAGCAAGAAAAGTTCTTAAGTCTTAAATAGGGAGAAGTTCCAGTAATATGTATAGAAGCAGCACAGCTATTATCAGCTCCTATCGCTGGCCTCAATAGATGGGAGATACATCTGCTCACCGCCAGCTGACGTCTTTATCAACAGCGTCTATTGCTCCCTCCAAATAGGAGAGACGGAAGGTATTATCCCTCATTTAGCCGGTGGCTCTGCTATCAGTTTCCACTGCTGGCTTCAGTAGACAGGAGGCCACTTCCTTCCACCGTCAGCCGGAGTCTCCGCTAAACAGCTTCCAGGTTGAGCATTTTCATCACACGTGGATTTCAGACGGAGTTCTCTACCGGCCAGAGAGGAACAGTGCCCCGCTACACTATCACTGGTGTCAGCTGCTGGCTCCCCACGTTGAGCCATACAAGGACCACTAGTCTCACTATTAGAGACTGTGTTGCCTTATTCACAGGTACACTATCGACTTTGCTACAATTTGTTCACATTATTGCAACTGTTGCTGTGTAGTCAACTGACCATTATTAGTAACTCCATTTCGTTATATGATATCCATTTGTTGTCAGTTTCACAATTAAGCTGACTAAAACTAGTCGTGACTTTGCCATAACAATTGGTTGGCATATTCACTGTGATGGGCACACAATATTAAAGTCCCATTACTTATAGGGAGAGTTGCCTTTAATAGGCTTTTCAGTGTTACAATCAGTTAATATCTTATGTTAGAGCCCTCATCAGGCTCTCCAGTTACTTTGTTGTTATCCCCTTGCCACAGGTGTTATTGGAGACTTATTATTGGAGCCTGATCAACTCCTTCATTTGTTTCCTCTCCCTGTGCAAATTTTAATAAGATATTGTAATATGTGCATTTTTTCATAGTGGAGTCTTATATCGTGTCCTCCATATTATATGTGTATGCATGGTACCTCTATTGTACTGTGTTTTTTAGATAATTAAATGGTTTATTGACAGATCACGTGGTTGTGTTGTTCCTTGTCCCAGTAGTAATATCAGAGCGCAGTATTTTTTATTGCTTTAGTGAGGTTGGCAATCACCTCTGTACCTACTGCTGCATTGATTTTTGAGTCTCTGGCTGGTTAGCGCTAAGGTTTGTGTGTGTGTGTGATTAAACAGGATGAAAACAATATTGTGAGCTGTGAGGTGGTCAAAATTGATTGGAAACAAGTGGAAATTAATGTTATTGAGGTTAATAATACTGTAGGAACAAAAAAAATATGTGATTTTAGCATATTTTATAAATTTTTCAAAAAAGTACAGATCCAAAATTAAAACCAAAACACACCATGGGCGGCTTTGGCAAAACTAAATCCAGATCCAAAACACAAGGACATACAGATCCAAAAACAAAAACAAAACACGGGGGTCGGCGCACATCTCTAATATCATGATAAACATAGTTATAGTATATAATTTTGTTCTGAAGTGCTCCTAGATCTTTGTCGCTGGTGATGCTGGGCCAGTGATGTCGCTGTTACAAACACAAATAAAGAAGGCTTTAACATCACATATCCCTTTTGTCACTACTTATTCAACAGTTAGTCCGGTGTTATCCAGAGCCACTAAAGCATGCTGGCCCATCATCACCAGC
Organism: Taudactylus pleione; assembly: GCA_031769625.1. Taxonomy (NCBI): domain Eukaryota; kingdom Metazoa; phylum Chordata; class Amphibia; order Anura; family Myobatrachidae; genus Taudactylus; species Taudactylus pleione. The sequence goes on along the minus strand of JAUIMM010000757.1, from coordinate 4,423,047 downwards.
GACCAAGATTTAGGAGCACTTCATAACAAAATTCCCATGAGTTATAAAAGAGGAAAAAGCTTAAAGGACATGTTGGTAAAAACGGACATCACCAATTTACAAGCACATCCGTCTAACATGCAGCTAAAAAAACCTGGCTATTATCGCTGTATTTCTTGTGTCACCTGCAGTCAGTGCCGTAGCCAGGGCTCTGAGCGCCCTGTGCCAGCCCCGCCCCTTTTTGCATGTGATGTCATGATGTGGTGCACAAGGGACGCCAGTAACTGAAGCTCAAGCAATGCCCAGAGCATCTTCAAGACGCGCCGGGCAGTTGTAATTATGGCTGGGTGCCTGCCTGTTGCGTCCGCTGGACGCTACAGGCAGCACTGCTGCACCGATGCTGGCTGTAGGGCGCCGTTACAGGCACCCTGCAGTCAGAAGCAGAGGCCGGGGGATGTCGACGGTGCCGCCCACAAAGGTCTGTGCTCTGTGCGGCCGCACCGGGCGCACACCCCTAGCTACGGCCCTGCCTGCAGTTATATGGACCCTGGCCAACATTTATTCCATTCCCACACTGGTAAAAAGTATAACATTTGTCATGTAGTAATTTGTACTACAAGATTCATCATTTATCTAATTACGTGTCCATGTGGATTACATTATGTTGACCAAACCATCCGCACCTTTAAAAAAGAATGGCTTTCCACCGATCTGCCATTCGGGCAGCCATTAGTGGAAAGGACATCGACGGTATGTAGCGGAGATAGGGCTAAAAAACGGTCACAAATGGAGGCTTGTTGAATTTTTACTCTGGACACTATAGCACCAAGGGGGCCAAATGAAAAACTATCGTGGAATGTTTTTCTTTAAATCTCTATCACTTATATCTTTCTTCTTGTTCTCTCTTGCAGTTCTTCAAAAAGTATTTTTTCTCCTATATTTTACATTAGTACAGTTACAATATTGCATAAGTAACTTCGTATATAACGTTATTTATATATAACTTTATCCATATATAACTATGTTTAACATGATATATATAACCGTGTATTGGTTTTAACGTGTTTTTAATTGAGTTTAATATAGATAACAAGTATGCACTTCACTTCAGAGTTTAGTTTTCTTTGTCTTAACAGTATACGTTTCTATCCCCAGGCAGCGGGAGACACGAGCGTCCCTGGTAGTCATGACTACGGCTGACACCTTCCGGCTGAGCTTCCTGACTGCCTCCTCGAGGAAGCCGCGTCCTCAGCTGCCGGGTGAGATAGATCATTACACACGTTATGTAAGGTAAGAATCACAGCATTATTTGTTTGACATAGAGCACCTTGAGAAAAAGGTCCATCGAGACATTGAAACTTCAGTTTGTCATGTTTCTATTCACTTGAATATATTGAATTTACAAAACCGTGGAGTGCCGCCTATTCTTTTCCTGTAGATGTATCCTACACAACAGGGATTCAAACTGCAGTATCACATTGGTGGAAGGCACCCTGGTGATCACCATCGCGACCATCGGGGCTTACGACCAGACCCTAAGGTTGGGTCTGGGCACTCGTAAGCCCCAGGGAGCTTTCTGCTCTGATGGAGCAGGAAGCTCCCCACTGAAATCACTGATGATGTCAGTGCGGCCACCCACAAAATCGTAGGCGTTCGTAAAGGAACGCCTCCATTTTGGAAACCAGCCCCCCGGCCCGCCTACCAAACGGGGGCAGCTGTCGATCAACATCGACAGCCGCCCCTTTGGTAGCGAGCTCCGGAGCGACAGAGTTTCTCTGTCGCTCCGGGGCTTGCGCATGCGCAGTGCGGCCGCTGTGCGTGCGGTACCAAACCATCGAGTCAGTTATGAGCGCATCGGCGCTCGCAACCGACTCTGATTGAGGTCCTATGTCCTTTGTTTTGGCACAGAGCAGAGTAATATGTGATATATAGGTATTATATTAAAACATATTAAGGGAACTGAGCTGATCTGCGCCATCTCAAAGGTGACAGATAAATGTGGCGCAAGTAGGAAATAACGCAACAGATAGCATGGCAATGATTATTGTCATTACCATGTGTGTGCGGCGTGCCCTCCCTCCTCGCCAACTCCTCCACCAATAGGCAACCAAATACAGTGGCTACATATATGGAGGGAAGAGTTAGAAAGAATACATTGATCTTTACTTTATATTCACCTTTATGCAATGAACATCACATACTATTGGTTTCTATATCAGCAGGACTATGTAAGTATAAGAGTGATGTAATTGATATAGCTTTACATATGGTAGCTGGCTATGGCTGTTTAGCCCCTAGGCCCTACCCCCAGATATGTTGTCTGTTTCTACAGCAACAAAAGCATGAGGGCTGCTATAAAACAATTAGAATAATATGACCCTGGTGTTCACTTGAGATTAGAACTGTGGCCCTGATTCAGAGCCGGACGCTCTGACAGAGCGCTCGCTCTGAAGCAGGGCGTCTTTTTTTTTTTTTTTTATGGAGCGGCCTCCCGGCCGCTCGCATTGCTATGGGTTACCACCCACAGCTAATGCGAGCGGCCAGGATGATGGTCGCGATGGTCAAGACCATCGCGACCATCGGGCTTGCGAAAAGAAACTTGTGGTAGGGTCTCGTGGCCGCAAGCCCCAGAGAGCTTTCGGCTCAAACAGAGCCGAAAGCTCTCCCACTGACATCACGTGTGATGTCAGTGGGGCCGCCCCCAGACGGTAGGCGTTCTCATGGGAACGCCTCCATCTGGGCAGCCACCCCCCCCGGCCCGTCCACCAAAGGGGGCATGCTGTCACTCAACATCGACATCACGTCCCCTTTGGTGCGAGACTTGGAGCGACAGATTGCCCGTCGCTATCCGAGTCTCGCGCATGCGCACGACGGAGCCGGTTCCGTCGTGTGCATGAACTCTGGGCCACCATCGACCTGGTTGCGAGTGCTCAGCGCTTGCGACCGGGTCTGAATCAGGCCCTGTGCTTGATCTGTCAGTGGGAAGAAAAGGCTGCAAAAGAAGAATGTAACCTGTTTACAAAGTGACACACACCACTATTTCACAGCAATGGGCTTAAAGGGAATCGGTATCAAAAACCGTCGGTCGCATGGTTCGATTCCCGGCAACCCGACAGATGGACAGATCCTGGCAGCGACAGCCCGACAGCGCTGGAAATCCAGAACGTCCTCAGGTAAGTATATACTAACCTAACCCCCCTAACCCTAACGCTCCTTAGGGGTGCCTAACCCTAACCTTCCCCCCAAGTGCCTAACCCTAATCCCCCCTGTAAGTGCCTAACCCTAACCCCCCCTTCCCCGCTGCTTAAACCTAAGTCTCCCGGGGGGGTGTCTAACCCTAAGTCCCCCTGGGGGTGCCTAACCCTCCCTCCCCTAGCCTAACCCTCCCCGGGTGTGCTAAACCTAATCCACCCCCCGCGGCTGTCCGCTCGCGGCGCCCGGCATCCCTTCGATAAGGATGCTGGGCGCCTGTCTCCTGGCGTCTGGAAAATGACAGGCGTCTAGATATAGACGCCTGTCATTTAACCCACGCCAGGATAAAGCAGTCGGGAAGCCGACTGTCGGGATCACGTCAGCCGGTATCCCGATTGGATCCCCTTTAATATATTAAAAAAATATATATATATTATTTACAGCATGATAGTGTGAGTTTCTCTACTCATAGAAAATAGGAACATATTCTGGTATTTGCTACCAGTATTTATAGGGTGAATTTCACAGGGTAATTGAATATGCAGTCATACTACCAGGCAAACTTGCCTACCCTCCTGATTTGGTCGGGAGCCTCCCGAAAATCGGGTGCTGCTCCCGGCCTCCTGGGAAGGCAGGCAAGCCTCCCAGTAGCTGCCGACCCCTCCTGCCTCCCCCGTGATTACATTAGAATCCAGGCAGCAGGTGGGGGGGCTGTGACGTGATTCACGTGTAGCGGGGCGGGGCCAAAATTACGCGATCACATGACCACGCCCCCTGCCACCCACAACCACCAGTCACGCCCAACGATTTTGCCGATCTGGCTGCCCCCTCCCGGAATGTTGTGTAGGATTTTGGTCACTTCCTGTGTGCATCGAGTAGTCTGGCTGCGTATGCCGCTGCACGCCCCTATAACGGCGTCCCAATGCACAGGCACGCGTGTGTTTGCATGAACACCCCCTGTCACCACCCACTAATGGCACTTCCTGTCATTCAATATCGGTAGGGTCTGTGTACACACTGCGTGTAATCTGCGTACCCTTACTCCATCGCACTGGCTAGTTCGCGCGCGCACAGTGCGATGCATATGCATGCACAGTGCAAAAACATTGGCCGAGTGCGTGCGTTCTCTCACTTGCGTTCCTTGCTGAATCAGGCCCTGTCTGTAGTAGTGCAGGCCAGCCCTGGGACATATCTGATTCAGTTACAGATTGCTCTTTACAAGGTTCTTTTTTTTTTCAGCATTACTGGAATCTTCAAGATATCTGGAATCATGCTGCAGGACACAATCATCCACACAGAATTCTATAAGAGTACACAGATCTAATTTCAAGCATGAATACTGAGCCTGGGGAGCCGATGACAGCTTGGTTCTCCTGCGGGCAAGAAGTTTCCTTACAGATGGGAAAGCATCTGGGAATTACGAGACTCAGACAGCTCTAGCCTAATACTAGAGCAGGAGTGTAGATGTCACTGACATCACTGATAGATGATCGCAGCTTGTACCTTTGTCAGAATTGTGATCAATAGATCACTATGACTAATGATGCTACAATACTCACAACAGATTTAACAAACCACAGATGGTCCATAAAGGTGACACGTGACTTTGCTGGGGTTTAATTAAACTGCCATAAAGGTAAAAAAAGCTTTTCATATCCTGATCTATGGGGTCTGATTCAGAGTTAGGAGCGAATCATAAAAGGAGCAAAAGAGCTATTTGCACCTTGGCAAAATCATGTTATACTGCAGGTAGGGCAGATTTAAATGAGCAGACAGGCTTATAGTTGGAAAGGGGTGTGTCCTAGCTTTATCTAAATTCAGGCTTGCCTACCCTCCCGCTTTGGTCGGGAGCCTCATGAATATAAAAACAAAGCTGGCCAGTACAGAAGCGCACGCAGGGGTGCCCAGAGGTTCTGAGTACCCAGAAACCCCCCTGAAAGAGGTGAGAGCAGGCACCATGTTTTTAAGTCCCACCCCCTTGCAGCATTTTGCCACGATTGGCGGTTCAAGGCGGAGCCAATATTGACTCACGGATCAGGGCTTAATAATATTGTGCCAGCCTGCCAGGTCCAGTCCCCATCACATCTACAAAATGCAGATGCTGCAAGGTAAGTGTGAGTGTATTGTGGGACATATATATATATATATATATATATATGTACAGTATGTGCAATGTATGTGTGTACGTTATATATGTGTGTATGTATATCTGTATGTATGTATATATTTATGTGTGTGTGTATATATATATATATATATAAGATATAAGATTTGGAGGATGCACACATCACTATGAGTATTCCATGGGTGCTCGGATAGCATCGAAAATAGCAACAAAGTCCAAATAGGAACATATCCAGCACATCCAGTAAAAAAGATATTTAATGTCAAAAACACCAACAGGGACACAAAGCCAGGTAGCACAAAAAGTGTATACTTTGCATATAATAAATTTGAAGAGCCTCCAATGGGCTCGGGGAGCCATGCTCATGAACCCGATAAGTCCCAGTCCCGACAGCAGCCATTTCACATCCTTCGTCAGGGGACTGTCCAGCTATAGTGCCACAAACACCAATAAATACCCCTAGCAATCACCCACCAATGGAGCTCACCTGTACCAAGTCACAAGCCGCGCCATCCAGCCACCGGGATCTCCGCATCTCCAGAGAAGCACGTGACGCGTGTCACCACCCGTCGCGCCGGAAATGGTGCGACAGCCGGAACCAACATCCCACGGCAACTCAGAATGGAGAACACAAAGGTTCTCTGGCGCCGGAAATGACGCCGGTGGACCCAGTAAACATGCACCAAACAGTATAATAAAAAACATATATAAATATCTGGTATATTATTCAATAATCATCTGTAAATACAAGTATGGATAACCCATAAATATATTATGTTACAAATCCAGATGCAGAATAAAGCATTAATAAAGGGACAGACAAATGACACACAGTACATGAAACACATAGCACTACCATGAAATATTTCCATAATATGAAGGAGTCAAAAAAATTAATCAAGAGGAAAAATTTAATCGGCACGGGGATCAACCTATAGTACAGAAGAGCCATTTAAATATTTAGAAATGGAGCAAAAGTGAACTCCTCATTGAGTCCATAGGGAACCAAAGTTCCAAGTTTATGGATCCACTTGCATTCCTGTCTGAGTAAGAGCCCATGTCTATCTCCTCCTCTATGAAGGGGTGGCACGTGATCAATAGGCTTAAAGACAAAGTCTTTCAAGGTATGCCCCTCTGTAACGAAATGTCGGGCATCCGGAGGTGTGCTAGGTTCAATTTGCACATAGGCTTTCTTGATGGAGGACCGATGCATCACTATCCTCTCTTTGAGCATCCGGATAGTTTTGCCCACATAGATCTTGTTGCAGGGACAAATAATCACATAGATGACAAATTTTGTGTCACAACACATTCGGTGTTTAAGGTGGTACACAATCCCCTTAGATGGATGTATTATAGTGCTGCCGATCCTCATATGCTGACAGTTAACACAACCCGAACACCAAAAGGACCCAATCTGGGGATTTAACCAATTACTGATGGGTTTACTTCTGGAACCAACATCAGACCTTACAATCTTGTCTTTCATATTGCTGCTCCTTTTATAGCAGAACAGAGGTGTAAGCTTACACACATCCTTCAAAATTGGGTCTGTCTGTATTATATGCCAGTGACGTAATATGGCTTTTTTTAATAATCCCTGAGGTGATGGAATATGTGCTCGAAAAACCAAGTCTCATATCTTCATCACTTATCGATGGTGGATTAAGAAGATCCTCTCTGTTCAAGGTGAGACATTTCTTTATCGAATCTTTAACTTCTCTATGTGGGTAACCCCTGTCAATAAACCTGTTGCCCATAATTTCCAGGGCCTCTGGTAGACGACACGCATCAGAGGTGATACGAACCACCCTGACAAGTTGGGAATATGGCAAACTCCTTTTCAGGGCTAGACGGATGAAAGCTCTTAGCTGACAGAAGAGTGTTCTTATCTGTAGGCTTTCTGAAAATTTCTGTAGAAAAATTGCTCTGGGTAATTCTTACACAAACATCCAGGTAATCCAATTTCTCTGTACTATATCTATAGGTAAATCTGATAGATCCCGGTAGCCGATTCAGACCCCCCACAAACTCTTGGAGGGACTCCTCTCCTCCAGTCCACAGCATGAAAAGATCGTCTATAAACCTCACATAAAAGTGAATATGATGTGAAAAATAAGGATTAGCCATAATATGTAATTTCTCAAAATAATACATAAAGATATTAGCAAATGACGGGGCCATATTTGACCCCATGGCTGTCCCTTTAAGCTGTAAATAAAACGCATTATTAAACAAAAAAATAATTTTTTTGCAAAATAATCTCCATCAGTAAAAGAATAAACTCAATTGGTAGGACCCACATACTGTGGACTGGAGGACATCACCAAATAATATAAAGAAAATACATACATAAACAAAAAAATGATCAAATATAAAAATGTAGAAGTTACAGGCTAATACTATAATTCTCTTAACCACCTAAGTTCCTGTATCATTTTAATCAAAACGTTTTTATATGAGGTGTGTGTATGGATGGGACTATATACTGTTATGGCTATATATTGAGGGTATGGGACAACTTTGTTATAAAGGTGCACTTGAGGGGTTAAATTCTACAGTGCAATTTGCCCTTTAGTGGTCGGTGGAAGGTGATAGTAGCGCTGAGCACTAGGGTTGACAATTGTGCTCTAGTGCTGTGGCGCTGATCCTCAATATGGGTGCTTGATTACTTCCGGGTATGGGAGTTCCGGTGATGGGACCGCTGGTGTCAGCGGCTAAAGGTATTAGGAAGGTGAGAAGTATTATAAAAGAAATAAGAACTAGATAGCATTCTAGCTATATTATTACCCCTATAGTTGTGCACCTTTTAGTGGAGAGCATTATATGACAAAGGATGTAAACACAATGATGTCACTTCTGGTAGCGTCCCTCATGGTGAGTTATGCTACATAATGCCATGGTATAAATAGTACCCATGATATACACACTGCTGTTTAGATGTTTTGCTATGGTTGATGGTTAGTCTAGTCAGTCTTGACAAAGGCTTTGTTTAAGCCGAAACGTCGACTTTAAAGATGGAATTAATAAAAATGTTTTAACCTTTTTTTGATACAATCTAAGAAGTCTCGTGAGTGCTCTCTTGTACATCTACTAGTATATATATATATATATATATATATACATAACACTGTGCATAAGTTTTGAGCAGGTGTAGAAGAAATGCTGTAAAGTGGATGCTTGCAAAAATAGAAGTGTTACTGGTTTATTTTTATCAATTAACAAAATGTAAAGTGAATGAACAGAAGATAAATCTAAATCAAATCAATATTTGGTGTGACCCCTCTTTGCCTTCAACACTGCATCAATTCTTCTAGGTACACTTGCACAAAGTCAGGGATTTTGTAGGATCATAATCAGGTTTATGATTAACCAATCATACCAAATAGGTAATAATCATTTTCATATGTAGGTTGAAACACAGTCAAGATTTCAAAACAGACTGGGGGTTCAAGATGTGCTGTTCAAGCTATTATGAAGAAGCACAAAGAAACGGGCAACGTTGAGGACTGTGGACTTGATTCAGCAAGGATCGCTATTCTGCTAGAACGCACGCACCACTGTTGCTATTATTAGTGGTGAAATGCAAATGTTTGCAATCGCATTGCGATCACAGCTTACCATAAGGACACCCACTTCCCCTTACACACAACCGTATACTTGGGCAACATAGCGAAATAATCGGTAACACTGAATAACATCGGACCCATATGCACAGTTAAGGCAGGTCAGACCTCACTCAGGAATTTCTTACTTTAGCACATGCTATGAGGCCTCAGGCTGCGTATGGAATTGCAGTGGATAATTTATGCACGCACCTGCGATGCCGTCCCAACACACTGGCACGCCTGCGTTTGCCCTTCCATCCCCCTGTCACCACCCAGAAATGGCACTTCCTGTCAATCACTGTGCTCTGGGTCTGTGTAGCCTCTGCAAATGCATTTCCCATCGCATTTGCTGGTTCGCGCACGCTCACTGCGATGCATACGCATGCGCAATGTGAATTAATCGACCGATTGCATATGTCTTTGCAACTGTGAATCAGGCCCTGTAGATGCAGTGGTCGGCGAAGGAAACTTAGTGCATCAGATGAAAGACACATCATGCTCACTTCCCTTCGAAATTGGAAGATGTCCAGCAGTGCCATAAGCTCAAAACTGGCAGAAACCAGTGGGACCCAGGTACTACACCCATCTACTGTTCGAAGAAGTATGGCCAGAAGTGGTCTTCATGGAAGAATTTCGACCAAAAAGCCATACCTTCGACGTGGAAACAAGGCCAGGCTACTCAACTAAACATGAAAACATAGCAACTGGCGTGCAGAAAAATGGCAGCAGGTGCTCCGGACTGATGAGTCAAAATTTGAAATATTTGGCTGTAACAGAAGGCAGTTTGTTTGCCAAAGGGCTGGAGCAGGTACAATAATGAGTGTCTGCAGGCAACAGTGAAGCAGGTTCCTTGCAAGTTTGAGGCTGCATTTCAGCAAATGGAGTTATGGATTTGGTCAGGAATAATGGTGTCCTCAATGCTGAGAAATACAGGCAGGTACTTATCCATCATACAATACTATCAGGGAGGCGACTGATTGGCTCCAAATTTATTCTGCGGCTGAACAACAACCCCAAACATGCAGCCAATGTCATTAAGAACTATCTTTAGCTTAAGGGAGAACAATAAGTCCTGGAAGTGATGATATGGCCCCCACAGAGCCCTGATCTCAACATTATCGAGTCTGTCTAGGATTACATGAAGAGACAGAAGGATTTTAGCAAGCCTACATCCAAGCCTACAACTTTGGGCTTTCAGTCAATAAGTGCTTGCCCATAGACTTCAGTGGGCACTGGAAAAGGAAGAAAGATGCCGCCCATCCCCCCACACTAATACCACTGGCACCCACACTGCTGACACCGCCGGCACCCCCGCATTACCGACACCACTGGCACCTTGGACTGAGGACACTGACAGAACCCTGCACTGCTGCCCCCGTATTGAGGACACCATCAGCACCCTCACACTGCCGGCACCCACGCACTGAGGACACAGCCGGCACCCCATACTGCCGACCCTGCTGGCACCCCCGCACTGAGGACACCACTGGCACTCAAGCACTGGCGACACTGCCAGCACTGAGAACACTGCTGGCACCCTGCTCTGCCGACACCTCTGGCACCCTGCACTTCCGCCCCTCATACTGAGGACACTGCCAGAAGCCCCACACTGAGGACACCGCTGGAACCCCCGCAGTACCGACACCACCAGCACTCCCACACTGTGGATACCATTGGCACCCCATGACTGCCGACACGGTCAGCAACCCCGCACTGAGGAAACTGCTGGCATCCCCACTCTGAGGACACTGCCTCCCACGTACTGAGGACACCGTCAGCACCCCACACTGCCGACACTGCTGGCACCCCAGCACTGAGGACACCACTGGCACCCTCGCATTGAGGACACCACTGGCACCCCTGCACTGCCGACATTGCCAGCACTCCTGCACTGACGTCACCACTGGCACCCCCGCTCTGCTGACACTGCCGGCACCATACACTGAGGACACTGCCAACACCCCAACACAATCCCCCCTCCCGTACTGAAGACACCATCAGCCCCCCCTGCACTGCCGACACTGCCAGCACTCCCACGCTGAGGACACCACCAACACCCCCACACTGCCGAAACCACCTGCACCCGTGCACTTAGGATGTTATTGGCATTGTTGCACTGATGACACCGCTGGCATCCCCGCACTGCTGGCACTGCTGTCACAGTAAGTGCACTATTGGTATATCCAACCCACACTGTATCTGACCTGCACTGTAATCTGCACTGTATCCGATCTGCACTGTATCCAACCCACACGGTATACCACACTGTATCCGACCTGCACTGTATCCAACTGTCATTGTATACTGCACTATATCAGACCCGCACTGCATACAGCACTGTATCCGACCTGCACTGTATCCAACCCACATTGTATCTGACCTGCACTATAAATTGTCCTGTATCAGACATGCACTGTAACCGAATCACACTATAACATGCACTGTATCCGACCTGCACTGTATCCAACCCACAATGTATACCACACTGTATCCGGCCTGCACTGTGTCCAATCCAAACTGTATCCTGCACTATATCAGACCCGCACTGTATGCAACCCACACTGTATACCACACTGTATCTGGCCTGCACTGTATCTAACCCACACTGTATCCCATACTATATCAGACCCGAACTGTATCCTACCTGCACTGTATCCAACCCACACTGTATACTGCACTGTATTCTGCCTGCACTGTATCCAACCCACACTGTATACTGCACTGTATCCTGCCTGCACTGTATCCAACCCATAGTGTATCCCGCACTATATTAGGCCTGCACTGTATCCTACCTGCACTGTATCCAACCAACACTGTATACTGCACTGTATCCAACCCACAGTGTATCCCGCACTATATTAGACCTGCACTATATCCCGCACTGTGGCCCTTATTCAGAGCCGGACGCTCTGACAGAGCGCTCGCTCTGAATCAGGGCTGGGCTATTTTTTTTTTAGAACGGCCTCCTGGCCGCTCGCATAGCTGTGGGTGACCACCCACAGCTATAGCGAGCGGCCAGGAAGATGGTCGCGATGGTCAAGACCATCGCGACCATCGGGCTTGCGACGAGACCCTTGTGGTAGGGTCTCGTTGCCGCAAGCCCCAGAGAGATTTTGGCTCTAACAGAGCCGAAATCTCTCCCACTGACATCACTCGCGATGTATATATATATATCCGACCCGCACATCCCTAATATATTTGCTATATATATATATATATATATATACACACTTAGAACTTTTTCAGCCCCTAAATGAAAGTACTCTTTTGGGGTGTTCTAAGGGTTTTTTTAAAAATGTTTTGACAAAGTTTATCTTTGGGGGACTGTCCCAAGAGTGCAGGGGGGTTTCCCGAAGTTTGCACCCCTAAACCGCATTTCTGCACTTTTTTCCTTCTGCTATTCATAGGTGAAACTTTTCAGCCGATTACAACCGCGAAGTCTTTGGAATTGAATACGGCGGAAGCTTTCCGCCTGGCGAAATTACGTCATCCGCGATACTTTTCTGCGGATTCAGACTTTTCGCATCTAATTGAATATGGTCCCTAGTTGGACACCCCAAAATCCAAACAAAAAGAGTTTTGCACTAATATATATTTTATTAAGTATCACTATCTCTATCTCACTCCAAAATGGTAATCCAGTGGCAGCACCAAGTCCTTTGACGCATTTAGCTTTCATTTGGAGGCTTTATCAAAGAGAACTATACCCAAGTGGTTTGCTATTATTAAATATGCTGCTAACAATAGGAGATGAATCTATATGAAGTTTTGTTTTATTGTTATTGCTGCTATTGTTACATTTTTTTATATACAGTATATTATAAACTGATTTACTAACTAAATTGATTGGCATCTTGATCGTTTATTCTACCATATCCATAGTGATACTTAATATAAGTGCAAAACTTTTTTTGTTTCCATTAAATATGACCTAAGATGCTTTTTACTGAGATAAGAGATGAAGTTTCAGAGCAATTTATCAAGCAGCCCAGCCAGTACAGTGCATCCGTAAGCAATCTTGGCAAACAGAAAGCGGAATAGTGATACTTTCTGCTACATCTACAGTATGCTACTAGGTCCGCACCTGGTATGCGGTCAGGAAACCAGCGGTCGAAATGCCGACTGCCAGCTTCTCGACTGTCATATCCTGACAAGGGACTAATGATAGGCATCGAAATCCCGACGCCTATCATTATACCTACGTCGGGAGCCCGACGCCCGGCATACCAAACAAAGGTAAACTGGGCGCTGGGAGTGGACCGCCGTGGGGGTGAAGGGTTAGCTTTAGGGTACCCCGGGGGACTTAGGTTTAGGTACCCCCACGGGAGGGTTAGGGTCAGGCTAGGGGAAGGGGGGGTTAGGCACCCCTAGGGGGAGGTTAGGGTTAGGCACCCCCCCAGGAGGTTTAGGGTGCGGGAAGGGGGGGTTAGGTTTAGGCACCAATGGGGGGAGGGGGAGGTTAGGGTTAGGCACCCCTAAGAGAGGGTTAGGGTGGGGACAGTGTTAGCGATAGTCTATTTACTCACCTGTCGAGATCTTCACTGCTGCTTCCGGCGTCGGGATTTAATACCGATTCCCCTGACCTGTCTATTCCACTGCGCACGCAAATAGCAAAAGGAAAGGAAAATAAGACCCCTCTCTGGCTAGGTTCTTCCCATAGGGGAAAGCAGGCTAACTTTATTTTCAGAAGGCACAGAAACATGCTCCGAAAAACTAAGCAACTTTCATAAATGCATGCAGCACTTCTCATTATCACATTGCAAGTTGAAGGGATAATATCATGTCACAACTGCATTTTAAATGCATTTGTGGTAAATATGCATAGTGCTTAAATAGCCATTTCCACATGTTTTAAGGACTGTACTCTGTTAAATAGGATCCTAACGATCATAACTTGCTACATGGTAAGAAGCTGATGTTTAGGATGTATTATTAACGCAGTCTGGTTATCTGTAGCTACCTATCAGAAAGTAATCAACTACCTGACTCAATTAGCTTCATACATCTCTGAGAAACATTAGTAGTACAGAAAAGATACATCAGTAAAAATGTCATATTGTGCTTAAAAAGCTTCCACCACCTCCCCCTCCCCCTCCCCACCTCCATACACTCAAAAACCAAGCACAACAAAAAAGCAAGTATTTTGCCAGCAATAACCATGGGTAAACACAGCTGTCTATCTATAGTTTACTAAAACACTGTATAAAATCAAAGATAGCTTAAATCCAGACAACTGAATTTCCCGTTGCAATATTTAAAAGTTTCCTGAACTCAAAGGTATTTTGTTTTTATTCGTTTTGCAGGCAGCGATAGACAAACAGGTAAAGAATAAACGGGGAAGGGGGGGATTTACTCACTGAAACAGCAGGAAAGCGAGGAAAGAAAATAAACAGCACTTGAATTTTGAGCTTTTTTAACCTGCTAGTGGAACAGTTTCTTTACAGTTTCTGTCTGTGTGCATTCATAAACTGGTGGAATAGTGAAGGGAGCTAAAGGAACTCTGGGCTTGTGGGATTCCTGGGTCTCACACAGCCACAAGCACAGCTGTACAAACATACACTAGCTTTGTTAGGGTAGGGTGGGCAATAGACTGAAACTGCTGAGCCTATCTGACCTATAAATCCACAGCAAAAGCTTTCCCTGAAGGAATGCCAAAAGTTATGTGAAAAACGGTTTACCCAGCCAATAATTATTGCTTTTTTTTCTCTTCTTACTAATGTCTTTCTTGGCTAGATAATTTTACTATACGTGGGTGCTGTGACAGAAAAATAATATATTTGTTCCTTTTTTTTTTTCTTTAGCTGAGAATTTGTTTAATAATGAGGTAAAAAATAATTCAATAAGCCGAAGACATCTTTCTAAATTATCATTTTATGGCTACAATGTGCAAAATGATATGTTTACTCGTTTTACAACATGAAATCATTAATCCCTGGGCCTTTGCTGATAAAGTCTAACTGCTGAAAGCAGAATGTTCTGTTTTGGAACGATATTATGAATGGAAGTTTTAGTGATTAGTGTGCAGATTGAATTTTCATGTGATATAAAAAGTAATTATTTTACATTTTAAACTAATCTTATATAGGCAGATGGTCTTTGTTTAAATAATAAGTTATAGCTGGTTTGTGTTTACTAAAGGGATTGTATTGGCTGAAACAGCCCATCTTGTAATTAGCTGGACAACATGAAGAAACACGCGATTGTGGCTTAAAAAGGCGACGCTTGATTGGTTGTGAGTGTCATGTGGTTGCCTAAGATTGAATCATGCTACACCATCTACAGCCACTAATGTTCGCTGCTTCAGTCTCTCCTGGGCCAAAAGGTGTTAAATAATGTGATTTGCTCTTTCAGCTAGTGCATTGTTCATCCTCTTTAAGTAAAAGACAATACACACCTAATCATCATGAAGTTTTTTTTATTTAAAAAAAAAAAGCACAAAACAACCGGCCAACAGCCATACTTTTAGTGAATGTCACATCATTCCACCCATTGTAACCTATTTAGTGAATCCAAGATAGCTGACTCGTCTGGTACCTTCATGGGTGGGGTGAATAATCATTAGAATAGATGACCCAAAATGGCTGCCCCACCTCTATATTATGTTAATGTTGCTGTATTGTCTGCAAATATAAAGCACCTTGATTCCTACTGGAGAAAAGTGCTTTCTAAATAAAATAATTATTATTATTATTAATAGCATTATTATTTATTCTACTACTACACATTCCGTCACACAGGTAAAAAAACACCAACACAAAAATTATTTTCTCAAGCTTTTTTTTCTACTTTCCAAATATCTTTAAACTTTGTTTGACCTTTTCTAAAAGCTATCCCAAAATGAATTAAAACACCTCAGAGCACTTGGCACAGTAAGAAGGTGCGAATGGGTGTAAGGTATTAATAACTGAAGGAAATTTAAGCAAACAAAACATTCAAGGCATATAAAGTTAAGTAAAGGGAAGTAGAAAGGTGATTAGTTTAAACTTGTGGAAATAAAAAAAGGTTAATAAGCTGCCGAAATATACGCACACTGCGGTCGTGGCCTTAGCTAATATGTTTCCCCGCAGGCTCTAAACATCTCGTTTTTGGAAAATGGAAACCTATTCTGCCATGACACAGTTTCTTTACTTGGTTCTTTATCAAAGGACGGCATATAATGTTATTATTGTCTCATAAATTGTGGTAAAAATAAGATATTGGCAGAGCAGTTTAAAAAAGTTATGCTTTATTTGATAGCAGTTTAATTTACAAGTTTTTAATAATAAGTAATAGGCTAAAAAGTTTACTAGGTTAAAGTGAGTCTGCTGAGTTTGCATTAATACAATAACTTATTATGCTTTGCTTGCAGGTGCAGAAATGCTGTAGAAAAAAAAAATAACAGTATGTTTAGCAACATAGTTTTAAATAGCAGTGACTGGAGTTCGAGTTTGTATAATTATACGCCTGTTATTAACATGAGGTTGCCAGAGTAAAGGGTTTCTTAAAGGAAAATTATGCAGAAAAAAATGTTTTTGAAATGATTATTAAGTTTTGTGTATTTCTGCTGCCAAGTAAAAGATTGTCACTCTGAAGTCAGACTGATGTTATTTCTTGATTATGGGAATATTCTCTAATACCTGCCACTTCAACCAACCAAACAAGTCCTTATTCATGAATTCATCGTGTTCTAGGCTAGTGTATTCAAATAAAAGTTGAATACACTAGCCTATTCAAAGTTGATGGCTATATGCTGGTAGATTGCTGAGTACATACCTAATGTAATTCTGTGGACTGACTCCTACATGCTGCTGCATCAAGCAAGATCATCAGTGCTACTGTTAGGTAAACCGAGGAAGGCTGAGATTGTTGGAGAACAGGTACAAGTGCTGGGTAGGAGTAACCCCCATGATTCTGCAACAACTTGCGCCGTTGCAAAGCATCTTACATATGTACACAAGGTGGAGTCCTGTCCCCAAACCCCAGTGACCACGCACCCCAGCATTCATGTCTGCCCAAATTCTTAGTGGCCCTGGGCGAACCTAGGTAGTTGAATAGGGTGTCAATGGGAAAGGAGCCTTTAAAACATTGAATGAGTAGTATAATCTGACCTAGGAAGAAATGCATCAAAAAGGACAAGTGGAGGTGTTGCCCATAGCAACCATTCAAATTCCAGCTATCATTTATCTAGCACACTCTATAAAATGATAGCTTTAATTTGATTGGTTGCTATGTGCAACACCTTAACGTATTCTCTTTAGAAGGTTTGATAAATATCCTCCTAGGTCAGATTATGATACTCATTCAGTGTTTTACATACTCCTTAACCACTGAAACCCTTTTCAACCACCTAGGTTCACCCATATTTAATGCCCTCCCAGTGCCCTCACATGGCACAGGACACTGATTTGTTAGAGACAGAACTCATGTGAAGTTCTTGTGGCTGTCGCTCCTCCATGTCAGTATAATAGAGCCACACAGGAGGAGAACAAACCACCTCTACCTGCTAATATAAGCAGTGGAGGCATAAAGCAGGTGCTGCTTACAATGTGAGGGGAGGTCTGACTATAATTTACCCTGATAACCTTCCAGCATTCACCTCTGCAGGATGTGCCTAATGCGTTTAATTAAGGGATTCTCTATGGTACTCCACACTCACTTGGGTGTTTTATAATCAAAATAGCCAATTACAATTTTTTTCGCCAAATACCCATACCTCTCCACATTTAAAAAGGCAAAATTGGGACAAAGTCATGCTTTCCCCCTAAAGGGGTGTGGTGGACTTAATAAATGAATAAATGCCACTATGCATGAGATCAGTGGTGGAATGCAATGCGTGATGCATTCCGCTTTAAGGCCCTGATTCAGAGCCGGATGCTCTGACAGAGCGCTTGCTCTGAATCAGGGCCGTCCCTCCTACCTTTTGGAACGGCCTCTTGGCTGCTCGCATAGCTGTGGGTGACCACCCACAGCTATAGCGAGCGGCCAAAATGATGGTCGCGATGGTCAAGACCATCGCGACCATCGGGCTTGCGACGAGCCCTGGAGTGCTTTTGGCTCTATCAGAGCCAAAAGCACTCCCACTGACATCACTAGTGATGTCAGTGGGGCCGGCCCCAGACAGTAGGCGTTCCCATGGGAACATCTCCGTCTGGGCAGCCACACCCCCGACACGCCCACCAAAGGGTGCGTGCTGTCAATCACCATCGACAGCACACCCTCTTTGGTGCGAGACCCATAACGACGGCTTGGCCGTCGTTATTCGGGTCTCGCGCATGCGCACGACGGAGCCGTCTTCCTCGTGCGCATGTGCACTTGGGCAACATCGCCCCGCTCAACGCTCGCGAGCGGGTCTGCATCAGGCCCTGTCCCTAACAAAGCAATGGGGTCAAAAGAAAAGTCCATCTTTGTGGAGTTTTTTAAGGGATTAAGGGCCTGATTCAGACCCACTCGCGAGCGGCTGTCCGCTCGCAAGTGGGTCGATGGTCTGCACTGAGCATGCGCACGATGGAGGGAGCTCCGTCGTGCGCATGCGCCAGACGCGACAAGCGAAGGACTTTCCTTCGCTCGTTGTGTCTGATCAAAGGGGGCGTGCTGTCGATGTAGATTGACAGCACGCCCCCTTTGGTCGGCGTGCCGGGGGCGTGCCTCCCTGACGGCGTTCCCTCCCCAAGGGAACGCCTACCGTCAGAAGCCGGCCCACTGACATCACTAGTGATGTCAGTGGGAGTGATTTTGGCTCTGATAGAGCCAAAATCACTCCGGGCCTTGCGGTTGAAAACCTCAACCGCAGGCTTCGGCTCGCAGTGGCGATGGTCGCGATGGTCACGACCATCGCGGCCATCAAACTGCACGCTTGTATAGGCTGTGGGTGGTGACCCACAGCTATACGAGCGTCCAGGAGGACGCTCCATAATTATGGAGGGCGGTCCTCATTCAGAGTGTGCGGTCTGCTCAGAGCGTACGGCTCTGAATGAGGGCCTAAGGGCCTTATGCAGATTTGGACACATATTAAATTAATTTACGCTAAAAGAAGTCCCCCTACAAAATAGTGTAATTACGGCTATTTCCTGGGGAGTACACATTGCAAGATACATGCATGTCTATACTAGTTTACGTTGGGCAAACATCACCTATAATTACATCCATGCTTTTAACCATTTGTGTTGTTTAAAAACAGCTATCAATAAAGCTTAAATTACCTCAACTTAAAATACACACAAACACTGTATGCAGAATATTCATGCACATAAAAAAGCTATTAATTCATAATCAGCCATAGAGAATTGGTTAGGTGATGCAAGCAACTGCGATCACCATGTATTGCACCAGCCCTCAGACACTTGCTACTCTGTGATACTCTTTTCATCTGTTTGTAATTATTAGAACACATTCTTAGAGGCAGATTCAATTACCATGCTGGTAAAGCTCTGAGTTTATCATCTGGAGCTATTCAACTATTAGTCAAATTACCTGCACGGTAAACCCACGGGTAATGCGTTTTAACCTATAGATTCTGTTAAGTTACCTCACGTGTTAAGCTCCTGAGGAGGAAAAATCACACTTAGGTGCACTTTCTGGGGTTTAACACGCTGGATTGCAGTTCTAATTGAATAGGTGCAGGCAAAGCTTTAGCCAGCTAATTGAATCTGCCCCTAAATGTACTGTAAGGGGTATATTTACTAAAGTGAGAGTTTTTACAAATGGAAATGTTGTTGTCCATAGCAACCAATCAGATTCTAGCTATTATCTTCTAGAAAGTGTTAGTTAAACTCTCTCTTTAGTAAGAATTCTGCATATTCAGGGCATGTACGGAGGCAATCTGCTAACTTTACATTAGTCACTCAACTCAACATCAGCCCCTGAACAGACCTTAAGATCCTATTTTACAGGTATAGCACTTGTCTTTTTTTTTAATAGTTTACAAAGGTTATTCATGATACTCAGTATTTGGCCTATGATACTGCTATCATTTGCCAAATTCTGCAATACTAGGGCTCCTTGTAGATTTCCAATTGACGTGCTGCAGACAGACCAGACAGACAACAGTCCACATTATTCTCAAAAGGAGCAGTGGTTTGGCCCCTATTTACCAAACTCCTAAAAGCTTGGCTTTCCAGAGCTTGGACGCAGTGGCGTATTTATAATGGATGGAGCATGTACCCAAACCGCACACCCTGCACCCATGTTCTTTAATACTTTCCTCTGAGCAGAAGCGCTGCACAAATCACAGGGAAAATGGCACTGCGGCTATTTCCCCAGTTATCTGCACATGTGCAGTAGAAAAAACACTGGGAAAATGGCCACCACACCCTTTTCCTGGAGACATGCACATGCGCAGTAGACTCTGGTTCAACGCCAGAATCAACTCCATATGTTGCCGGCTAGAGAGGAGGGGGCAGGAACAGTGGGTCTGATTCAGCAGAGGACGCACTGGCTCTCACAGTTGCTAACATGGTAATGCAGCATGAGGCGTCATGCCTGCTGCATGCATTACTGATCCGAGTTGTGTTTTAGTTAACTAGCATCTTTTCCCAAACCCCTAATACTTACACAATGCACACTCACATAAAAGGTTCCATAGCTTCAGAGTATAAGTTTCAAGTTTTATTCATTTAGTACTATTGCTGTGAAATAGAGACTATTTGGTATCTAAGGTCTAATACATGATAAGTAAACCGTGATTGGTGTTATACCGATCTGCACTTTCTCAACAGCTTTCCGGCATCATCGGTGTGAAGATCGCAACATGCATTCTCAACTTATGGACCGTAGAAAGTCAAAGCCCCAAAATGTACTTTGTAAAATTAACAGCTTAGGTTTGCATGAGACGGGAAAACGGAGACAAAAGGCTGTCGGAGGCTGGTCTGTGTCCATTTGAATCGACCTGTTAAATGTCCTGTAACAGAAGCACTGTGATGGAGAACCAATGGGATCGCAACAAACCTCTCTATTGTATAGTCTATTTCTGTAAGGGTATATATATGTGTGTTCTGACCCCAGTCTTCAGTCTTCATGCTGATGCTGTTGATGGAGGTTTCTTGTTGATGCCGGAATCTGGTCCCAGAGTGCGTGCGTATGTATAACTGTACTTTGGGTGTGTATAATTTCTTTGCACTAAATTGTATTTAGATCACAGCGTGTAACTGTCTGTACTTTGCTTGAATAATACCTTGTGTCTCCAACAGACACATTTTCTCAAAGTCTGAGGGTATTTATTTACTGTATGACTGCGTATGCAAATAGCGTCAATTTTAGAAGGTATAGGCAGGTTTAGAAGGTATAGGCAGGAGCGTATAGAGGTTTAAATTCAATATCCTTAGTAAATATGTGGTATGTATATGTGTGGTGTGTGTATGTATTTGTGTTTATCTGTGGTGTGTATGTTTATGTGTGGTGTATGTATGTGTGTTCAAGTATGTGTGTTTATGTGTGGTGTGTATGTATATGTGTGGTGTGTGTGTGTATGTATGTGTGTTTATGTGTGGTGCGTGTGTGTCTGTGTGTATGTATATATGTATATGTGTGGTGTGTATGTATATGTGTGGTGTGTGTGTATGTATTTATTTATGTGTGTTTATGTGTGATGTGTTTATGTATATGTGTTGTGTATATATGTGTGGTATGTGTGTATATATGTATATGTGTGGTGTGTGTATATGTGTTGTGTATATGTGTGTGGTATGTGTATGTATGTATGTATATATGTATATGTGTGGTGTGTATGTGTGGTGTGTGTATGTATGTGTGTTTATGTGTGGTGTGTGTGTGTGTTTATGAGTGGTGTGTGTGTGTGTGTGTGTGTGTGTGTAGCCAATTAACATGATAGTGAGATGATTCATAGTCTATGTTACTTGGAGGTTCTTAAGGTACATTTCAGTGGAAACCCGATCAGAATTGGTTAAGTAGATATATACATACAGCCATAAAGCAAAAGTCCTGCTCCTGGCTTAGCTCGGGTGGAAGTCGGTGATCACGGAAGTCGGGCGCGCCCTTTTCCCTGCAGCACTGACGGGACCAAGTGAAGATTTTCTCCTAGGCATTGTGAGATCTCCATCAAAACAAACCAGAAGCTACATATGTGTGGTGGGTGTGTAGGAACATGTGTGGTGAGTGTGTGTGTGTAGCCAATTAACATGATAGCAAGATGATTCATAGCCTATGTTACTCGGAGGATCTCAAGAAACATTTCAGCGAAAACCCAATCAAAATCGGTTCAATAGTTCTTGAGTTATAAGGGAACATACATAGGTCTGGCACTCCAGAAACACTAAATACAAATAAATAAAATAAAACCACGTAAGTAGTTATCCATCTGAAATATATTTACTGAAAGAATAGCTAATTTAGGTAATTATATTTATTCCCACTGGTTGATAAATATTATTCAAATAGCTACTTGATGAAGAGGTAGCAACTCTCAGATATACAGTATGGGCAGATTCAAATTAGTATGTAAACCCGATGGCTTACGTACTAATCTTATTGTTTGGGGTCTGTGGCGTTTGAGGGGAGGATGCAGATTTCCTGACCATGCAAGCCAGTCTGAGTAAGCTGAAGCCAGGGCCGTAAGGAGGGCAGCACGGTCAGTGCTGCAGCACATGGTGGAATCTGCCAAGTTCACTGGCCACCGCAGCTTGTGTGTGTGTGGAGAGACCAGCGCTGTGAGCAACTGTACAGGAGTTGCCTGTTGATGGAGAACCTCATCGTCCACCCATCTCTTGACAGTATTGGTATGTGCTCAGGGAGAGAGGACGGGGCGCAGGCAGCATCGGCAGTGCACACTGCCGCCCTAGCTGGCTTATTTCAGACTGGCCTCCTGTGCAATAACATCCACACATCTGAATCAGGCACATAGTATCATACTATTAGATATGATTAAAGGTGCATGCGCACTAGGGCACCATCGACCCACTTGCGAGCGCTCAGCGCTCGCGAGCGGGTCTGAATCAGGCCCACTGTCTCTTCCTCACTGATAGGATAAAGCACTGTCTCTTCCTCACTGATAGGATAAAGCACTGTCTCTTCCTTACTGATAGGATAAAGCACTGCACCTTCCTCACTGATAGGATAAAGCACTGTCACTTCCTCACTGATAGGATAAAGCACTGTCACTTCCTCACTGATAGGATAAAGCACTGCACCTTACTCACTGATAGGATAAAGCACTGTCACTTCCTCACTGATAGGATAAAGCACTGTTACTTCCGCATTGATAGGATAAAGCACTGTCTCTTCCTCACTGATCGGACAAAGCACTGCAACATCCTCACTGATAGGACAAAACACTGCACCTTCCTCGCTGATAGGATAAAGCACTATCCCTTCCTCACTGATAGGATAAAGCATTGTCCCTTCCTCACTGATATTTTGGATGCAGCCCTGGGGGCGGGGTATGTTGAGAGGGCGGGATCTGTTGAGGGGATGGGATTCTCCTTATAGGGCCTGATTCTGAGTTGGACGCAGTTACGGCTAATACTAACCCCTTGCATGGTGTACAGCTGTGCGTCTGAATGTGCAAGGACTAAGACGCCTAACTTTACCATCTACAGATGCTGCAATACCACTGGGTTGCCTTTAGACCCATCATCGGTTGTACCATTAAAACTTGCACCAGCCCTATGCAAGTTGCATTTCATCCGAGTGTGGCCTCCACTGCGAGCGATTCAGAAACACAGTATGCAGGCACTTTCTGCAATACGATCGTGATATTCCATTAACATGCCCATACTATGCTACATCTGCATCTGATGAACAACCACTTGTAACCGCCCAGGAAGTCCCAACACTTTTATAATATTGATATTGCTTTGCAGAAATCAAGAATTAAACAGTGCTTTAAAGATCTGCATTATACTCAGAGAATCATTTTATTTAGTATTTTCTCATAGGGCCTGATTCTGCGTGGGATGCTGCAGCACTCGTCTCTGCATACTTTGCCGCAGTTGCATCTGGAACCTTATGCTAATGTTGCTACAAATTCCTTGCATGGTGCACAGCCACGTGTCTGAATGTGCAAGGATTGAGTATACCCACTTTTAGCGTCTACAGATGCTGTTATACATCTTGGTGCGTCTTTAGACGCTATCATCAGTCCCACCAATCACAGTATGAGCGATTCAGCATCTCTTTATGAAAGCACTTTCAGCAACACGTTGTTAACCCCAATAACACGCCCATACTCTGCTACATTTGCGTCTGATTAACCAACCACCTCACTGACTGCAGCACAGCGCCGCCCAGAGGTGGGCTGGGCCGGGGGGCAGGGTGCCATCTGCCCCCCAGGCTAGTACAATTTTAGTTTTCTAGGGCGGCCAGGCTGCAGCAGGTAGAGGATGCTTCTGCTCCCCGGCCACTGCTCTGCAAGAGAGAGATCCGAGTAACTATAGCAGAGTCTATAAGAAAATGGCTGCCCCCATATCAGGCTACACAAAGATGGCCGCTATCGACCAATGGGGAGCCAGGTTTCCCTACCCTGAAACCCTGGCTGGAGAAGGGAAAAGGGGGCGTGGCTTGTCGGGGGAGTTGGAAGAGGAGCTGAAAAAATAAATTGGCACCGCACCCATGGAGGAGAGAGTCAGAGAGGGCAGAGATGAGGAGTACCACAGACTGGGGGAGATCCTGCTTCCTGTCTCCTCCACCCATACCAGGTAAGTGGAGGGTAGATTGGAGAATATATATAGCGTTCCCGCTAGGCTGTTTTAGCGGGGCGCGGCGCCCTGACCTCCTTCTAGAGGGCAAAAAGCACCCTGCCCTCCAGGAGGAGGGCAAAAAGCTCCCTGCCCTAACAGCCTGCGGGAGCCGTTCTCACCCGCGAGACGCAGCATCCCGCGGGTGGAGAAACATGCGGTGACCCGGTCACCGCCGGAGAATAGACGCCGGACGCATGCGCCCGGCATCTATTCTCCCTGTCTGCAGGGCTTGGGGGCTGCCCGGCGTGTCCGTAAGTGCCGGGCCACGCCCCCAAGAGTGACGAAAAGGGGACGCGTCTTATAGACACGCCCCCTTTCCCGATGACCACGCCCCCTTCTCGGCCGCGCGCACGGGCATGCCCTCTCTAGCTCCGGCGCCCTGCCTGCCGCCGGAGCTAGAGGGAACACTATATATATATATATATATATATATATATATATATATTGTCACAATTGCACAAACTTTGCAGGGAGACAGGGAGAAGATGTTTAATTATTTAAAATATGTGTGTGCTAAGTGTGTCTGTATGTTGTTTGTGTGTATGTATGTACAGTATGCATGTGTGTATATATATATATATATATATATATATATATAGTATATACATACATATACACCTGTATACAGGATTGGGTATGGAATCCCTGCAGTTGGGAATGCCGGCTGTCAAAAAACCGACAGCGGCATCCCGATGCTGAGGTTCCCAACAGGGGATAAGAATGCTATCCCTGCCCCTTTTACACCCTAACCATAACCATCCTTTTCTTTACCCTAAACCTCACTACCCTGCACCCTAATCCTCCCTACCCCACATTCTAACCCTAAGTGCCTAAACCCAACCATCCTCCCTTAGTGCCTAACCCTAACCTCCCTTCCCGGGGGAGGCCTAAACCTAATCCTCCCCTCCCCCCGCGGCTTACTAAGGCGCCCGCTGTACTTATGATCGGGATGCCGTCTGTTAGGATCCCAGTGTCAGGATCTCCACTCATGTTGGGATTCCGACGCCGGTCTTCTGTCTGCAGTTCGGAATTATAGCACCGGGATTTAATTGGTCGGCATCCCGGTTTTTTAACTACATCATATATATATATATATATATATATATTGACCACCTTGATTAAGGGACGTGCGAGTCCCGAAACGTCGGATCATGTATTGAGTGAAATACACTTTTGTTTTTTTTTCACAAGTCCCTGAGTGCCGCTGTTTGGTTCTAGTTACCTGTGTATATATATATATATATATATATATATATATATATATATTAGGGGTGAGCTGGTTCGGATTTCTGAAATCCGAACCACCCCGAGCCCCCCCGATCCGAGTCCGATCCAAGTCAGGCTCGACTTTTCCCGCCTGACTCGGATAGTAGTGCAGAGTAGTGTTGTGCTGTGCTGTGCTGCGCTGTGCTGCTGTTGTCCACTACTTCAGAGTCCATAGGGGCTGGCTGTGTTGTGCTGTGCTGCTGTTGTTAATAGGGGCTGTGTCCACTACTTCAAAGTCCATAGGGGCTGGCTGGACTGTGTTGTGCAGTAAGTTGTCCATAGGGGCTGTGTCCACTCCAAAGTCCTGTGCAGTGTCCCAGTCCTAAAGGGGTGCAGTAGTGTTGTCCAGGGGGTGCTCTGTCCATCAGGGGTGCTCCCCCAAAGTGCTAAAAAAATAATATTTTTTTTGTGTTTGTGAGTTGTGTGTGCAGTAGCCGCACGTGTATCAACAAAGTAGTGCCAAGCGTGCGCCTGTGTCATAAGTAAAGGGCCGGCTGGTTTGACCGATAAAGGGTGCTGTAACCCCCAAAGTACACTCCACTCCAAACCAAAAAAAAAATTATTTGCTGTGTTTGTGAATTGTGTGCGCAGTAGCCGCACGTGCATCAACAAAGTAGTGCCAAGCGTGCGCCTGTGTCATAAGTAAAGGGCCGGCTGGCTTGACCGTTAAAGGGTGCTGTAACCCCCAAAGTACACTCCAGTCCAAACCAAAAAAAAAATTATTTTCTGTGTTTGTGAATTGTGTGCGCAGTAGCCGCACGTGCATCAACAAAGTAGTGCCAAGCGTGCGCCTGTGTCATAAGTAAAGGGCCGGCTGGTTTGACCGTTAAAGGGTGCTGTAACCCCCAAAGTACACTCCAGTCCAAACCAAAAAAAAAATTATTTTCTGTGTTTGTGAATTGTGTGCGCAGTAGCCGCACGTGCATCAACAAAGTAGTGCCAAGCGTGCGCCTGTGTCATAAGTAAAGGGCCGGCTGGCTTGACCGTTAAAGGGTGCTGTAACCCCCAAAGTACACTCCAGTCCAAACCAAAAAAAAAATTATTTTCTGTGTTTGTGAATTGTGTGCGCAGTAGCCGCACGTGCATCAACAAAGTAGGGCCAAGCGTGCGCCTGTGTCATAAGTAAAGGGCCGGCTGGCTTGACCGTTAAAGGGTGCTGTAACCCCCAAAGTACACTCCAGTCCAAACCAAAAAAAAATTATTTTCTGTGTTTGTGAATTGTGTGCGCAGTAGCCGCACGTGCATCAACAAAGTAGGGCCAAGCGTGCGCCTGTGTCATAAGTAAAGGGCCGGCTGGCTTGACCGTTAAAGGGTGCTGTAACCCCCAAAGTACACTCCAGTCCAAACCAAAAATAAAATTATTTTCTGTGTTTGTGAATTGTCTGCGCAGTAGCCGCACGTGCATCAACAAAGTAGTGCCAAGCGTGCGCCTGTGTCATAAGTAAAGGGCCGGCTGGTTTGACCGTTAAAGGGTGCTGTAACCCCCAAAGTACACTCCACTCCAAACCAAAAAAAAAATTATTTGCTGTGTTTGTGAATTGTGTGCGCAGTAGCCGCACGTGCATCAACAAAGTAGTGCCAAGCACGCGCCTGTGTCATAAGTAAAGGGCCGGCTGGCTTGACCGTTAAAGGGTGCTGTAACCCCCAAAGTACACTCCAGTCCAAACAAAAAAAAAAATTATTTTCTGTGTTTGTGAATTGTGTGCGCAGTTGCCGCACGTGCATCAACAAAGTAGTGCCAAGCGTGCGCCTGTGTCATAAGTAAAGGGCCGGCTGGCTTGACCGTTAAAGGGTGCTGTAACCCCCAAAGTACACTCCAGTCCAAACCAAAAAAAAAATTATTTGCTGTGTTTGTGAATTGTGTGCGCAGTAGCCGCACGTGCATCAACAAAGTAGTGCCAAGCGTGCGCCTGTGTCATAAGTAAAGGGCCGGCTGGCTTGACCATTAAAGGGCGCTGTAACCCCCAAAGTACACTCGAGTCCAAACCAAAAAAAAATTATTTTCTGTGTTTGTGAATTGTGTGCGCAGTAGACGCACGTGCATCAACAAAGTAGTGCCAAGCGTGCGCCTGTGTCATAAGTAAAGGGCTGGCTGGCTTGACCGTTAAAGGGTGCTGTAACCCCCAAAGTACACTCCAGTCCAAACCAAAAAAAAAATTATTTTCTGTGTTTGTGAATTGTGTGCGCAGTAGCCGCACGTGCATCAACAAAGTAGTGCCAAGCGTGCGCCTGTGTCATAAGTAAAGGGCTGGCTGGCTTGACCGTTAAAGGGTGCTGTAACCCCCAAAGTACACTCCAGTCCAAACAAAAAAAAAATTATTTTCTGTGTTTGTGAATTGTGTGCGCAGTAGCCGCACGTGCATCAACAAAGTAGTGCCAAGCGTGCGCCTGTGTCATAAGTAAAGGGCCGGCTGGCTTGACCGTTAAAGGGTGCTGTAACCCCCAAAGTACACTCCAGTCCAAACCAAAAAAAAATTATTTTCTGTGTTTGTGAATTGTGTGCGCAGTAGCCGCACGTGCATCAACAAAGTAGTGCCAAGCGTGCGCCTGTGTCATAAGTAAAGGGCCGGCTGGCTTGACCATTAAAGGGTGCTGTAACCCCCAAAGTACACTCCAGTCCAAACCAAAAAAAAATTATTTTCTGTGTTTGTGAATTGTGTGCGCAGTAGCCGCACGTGCATCAACAAAGTAGTGCCAAGCGTGTGCCTGTGTCATAAGTAACGGGCCGGCTGGCTTGACCGTTAATGGGTGCTGTAACCCCCAAAGTACACTCCAGTCCAAACCAAAAAAAAAATAATTTTCTGTGTTAGTGAATTGTGTGCGCAGTAGCCGCACGTGCATCAACAAAGTAGTGCCAAGCATGCGCCTGTGTCATAAGTAAAGGGCTGGCTGGCTTGACCGTTAAAGGGTGCTGTAACCCCCAAAGTACACTCCAGGCCAAACCAAAAAAAAATTATTTTCTGTGTTTGTGAATTGTGTGCGCAGTAGCCGCACGTGCATCAACAAAGTAGTGCCAAGCGTGCGCCTGTGTCATAAGTAAAGGGCCGGCTGGCTTGACCGTTAATGGGTGCTGTAACCCCCAAAGTACACTCCAGTGCAAACCAAAAAAAAATTATTTTCTGTGTATGTGAATTGTGTGCGCAGTAGCCGCACGTGCATCAACAAAGTAGTGCCAAGCATGCGCCTGTGTCATAAGTAAAGGGCCGGCTGGCTTGCCCGTTAAAGGGTGCTGTAACCCCCAAAGTACACTCCAGTCCAAACCAAAAAAAAATTATTTTCTGTGTTTGTGAATTGTGTGCGCAGTAGCCGCACGTGCACCAACAAAGTAGTGCCAAGCGTGCGCCTGTGTCATAAGTAAAGGGCCGGCTGGCTTGACCATTAAAGGGTGCTGTAGCCCCCAAAGTACACTCCAGTCCAAACCAAAAAAAAAATTATTTTCTGTGTTTGTGAATTGTGTGCGCAGTAGCCGCACGTGCATCAACAAAGTAGTGCCAAGCGTGCACCTGTGTCATAAGTAAAGGGCTGGCTGGCTTGACCGTTAAAGGGTGCTGTAACCCCCAAAGTACACTCCAGTCCAAACAAAAAAAAAATTATTTTCTGTGTTTGTGAATTGTGTGCGCAGTAGCCGCACGTGCATCAACAAAGTAGTGCCAAGCGTGCGCCTGTGTCATAAGTAAAGGGCCGGCTGGCTTGACCGTTAAAGGGTGCTGTAACCCCCAAAGTACACTCCAGTCCAAACCAAAAAAAAATTATTTTCTGTGTTTGTGAATTGTGTGCGCAGTAGCCGCACGTGCATCAACAAAGTAGTGCCAAGCATGCGCCTGTGTCATAAGTAAAGGGCCGGCTGGCTTGACCGTTAAAGGGTGCTGTAACCCCCAAAGTACACTCCAGTCCAAACCAAAAAAAAATTATTTTCTGTGTTTGTGAATTGTGTGCGCAGTAGCCGCACGTGCATCAACAAAGTAGTGCCAAGCGTGCGCCTGTGTCATAAGTAAAGGGCTGGCTGGCTTGACCGTTAAAGGGTGCTGTAACCCCCAAAGTACACTCCAGTCCAAACCAAAAAAAAAATTATTTTCTGTGTTTGTGAATTGTGTGCGCAGTAGCCACATGTGCATCAACAAAGTAGTGCCAAGCGTGCGCCCAAGTAATAAGTAAAGGGCCGGCTGGCTTGACCGTTAAAGGGTGCTGTAACCCCCAAAGTACACTCCAGTCCAAACAAAAACAAAATTATTTTCTGTGTTTGTGAATTGTGTGCGCAGTAGCCGCACGTGCATCAACAAAGTAGTGCCAAGCGTGCGCCTGTGTCATAAGTAAAGGGCCGGCTGGCTTGACCGTTAAAGGGTGCTGTAACCCCCAAAGTACACTCCAGTCCAAACAAAAAAAAAATAGTTTTCTGTGTTTGTGAATTGTGTGCGCAGTAGCCGCACGTGCATCAACAAAGTAGTGCCAAGCGTGCGCCTGTGTCTTAAGTAAAGGGCCGGCTGGCTTGACCGTTAAAGGGTGCTGTAACCCCCAAAGTACACTCCAGTCCAAACCCCAAAAAAAATTATTTTCTGTGTTTGTGAATTGTGTGCGCAGTAGCCGCACGTGCATCAACAAAGTAGTGCCAAGTGTGCGCCTGTGTCATAAGTAAAGGGCCGGCTGGCTTGACCGTTAAAGGGTGCTGTAACCCCCAAAGTACACTCCAGTCCAAACCAAAAAAAAATTATTTTCTGTGTTTGTGAATTGTGTGCGCAGTAGCCGCACGTGCATCAACAAAGTAGTGCCAAGCGTGCGCCTGTGTCATAAGTAAAGGGCCGGCTGGCTTGACCGTTAATGGGTGCTGTAACCCCCAAAGTACACTCCAGTCCAAACCAAAAAAAAAATAGTTTTCTGTGTTTGTGAATTGTGTGCGCAGTAGCCGCACGTGCATCAACAAAGTAGTGCCAAGCGTGCGCCTGTGTCATAAGTAAAGGGCTGGCTGGCTTGACCATTAAAGGGTGCTGTAACCCCCAAAGTACACTCCAGTCCAAACCAAAAAAAAAATTATTTTCTGTGTTTGTGAATTGTGTGCGCAGTAGCCGCACGTGCATCAACAAAGTAGTGCCAAGCGTGCGCCTGTGTCATAAGTAAAGGGCCGGCTGGCTTGACCGTTAAAGGGTGCTGTAACCCCCAAAGTACACTCCAGTCCAAACAAAAACAAAATTATTTTCTGTGTTTGTGAATTGTGTGCGCAGTAGCCGCACGTGCATCAACAAAGGAGCAGCGCCAAGCGTGCGCCTGTGTCCCATAAGTAAAGAGCCGGCTGGGTCATTTCTTAAAGGCTAGTGTAACCCACAAAGTGCACTACTCTCCAGCAAAAATAATAAAATATTTTCTGTGTTTAGCCGCACGTATATATCAAATCGATATAACATAAATGGAGGACCAAACTTTCTCCGATAAAAATAAAATAGAGAAAGATCAAGAACCACTTCCTCCTAGTGCTGAAGCTGCTGCCACTAGTCATGACATAGATGATAACATGCCATCAACGTCGTCTGCCAAGGCCGATGCCCAATGTCATAATAGAGGGCACATACAATCCCAAATGACAAAGTTCAGGAAAATGACCTTGAAAAAAACATTTAAATCAGCTGAAGAGAAACATAAACTTGCCAATATGCCATTTACGACACGGAGTGGCAAGGAACGGCTAAGGTTGATCCCTAGTATGTTCATGACTAGTGGTTCAGCTTCACATGACGATGGAAGCCCTCCTCCCACTAAAAAAATCAAAAGATTTAAGCTGGCAAAAGCACAGCGAAGAACTGTGCTTTCTAAGAAGATATCACAAATCCCCAAGGAGAGTCCAAGTGTGGTGGTGGTTGCGATGCCTGACCTTCCCAGCACTGGACGGGAAGAGGTGGCTCTTTCCACCATGTGCACGCCCCCTGCAAGTGCTGAAAGGAGCACCCACAGTCCACTTGCTGATATGCCAATTGAAGATGTCACTGTTGAAGTACAACAGGATGAGGATACTGGTGTAGCTGGCGCTGAGGAGGAAGTTGGCGAGGAGGATTCTGATGGTGATGTGGTTTGTTTAAATCAGGCTCCGGGGGAGACAGTTGTTGTCCGTGGGATGATAAAGCCCATCACGGTCATGCCTGGGCAGAAGACCAAACAGTCCACCTCTTTGGTCTGGCAATATTTCTATTCAAATCCAGACAACAACTGTCTTGCCATATGTACCATATGTAAAGGTGAAATAAGTAGGGGTAGGGACGTCAACCACCTAGGAACATCCTCCCTTATACGGCACCTGCAGCGCGTTCATAAAAAGTTACTGTCAAGTTCAGAAACTTTGGCTAAGACCGTAAGCAGTCCAGGGACACCTAAATCCCGTTGTCCTGTTGTATCCAAGCGCCTGCAAACCACACAGTCAACTCCCTCCTCGTCAATTTCCTCCTTAGTCAGGATCGGAAGTAGTCCTGCAGGCCATGTCACTGGCATGACTGACTCTCCTATCCGGGATTCCTCCGGAGGATCCTGCATTGCTACGCCTACTGCTGCCGCTGCTGCTGTTGCTGCTGCTGGGAGTCGTTCATCATCCCAGAGAGGAAGTAGGAACACCACTACTTTTACTAAACAATTGACCCTCCAACAGTCCTTAGCGAGGAGGATGAAGTACGACAGCAGTCATCCTGAATCAAAACGTATAACTGAGGCCTTGACTGCTATGTTGGTGTTAGATGTGCGTCCGGTATCCGCCATTAGTGCAGTGGGATTTAGACAATTGCTGGAGGTAGTGTGTCCCCAGTTCCAAATCCCGTCAAGATTCCACTGCACTAGGCAGGCGATACCGAGACTGTACAGAAACGTCAGAAAAAGTGTCCTCAGTGTCCTGAAAAATGCTGTTGTACCCAATGTCCACTTAACCACAGACATGTGGACAAGTGGAACAGGGCAGACTAAGGACTATATGACTGTGACAGCCCACTGGGTAGATGTATCACCTTACGCAGCAACAGCAGCAGCGTCACCAGTCGCAGCATCTCAGAAACGCCAGCTCATTCCAAGGCAGGCTACGCTGTGTATCACCGGTTTCAGTAAGAGGCACACCGCCGACAACCTCTTAGAGAAACTGAGGGAAATCATCGCCCAGTGGCTTACCCCACTTAGACTCTCCTGGGGATTTGTGATATCTGACAACGCCACCAATATTGTGCGGGCATTACATCTGGGCAAATTCCAGCACGTCCCATGTTTTGCTCACACAATAAACTTGGTGGTGCAGAATTTTCTGAAAAGCGACAGGGGCGTGCAGGAGACGCTTTGGGTGGCCCGAAAAATTTCAGGCCACTTTCGCCATTCAGCGACTGCGTGCCGAAGACTGGAGCGCCAGCAAACACTCTTGAACCTGCCCCACCATCACCTGAAGCAAGAGGTTGTGACGCGGTGGAACTCAACCCTCTATATGCTTCAGAGGATGGAGGAGCAGCAAAAGGCCATTCAAGCCTATACATCCACCTATGACATAGGCAAAGGAGGGGGTATGCACCTGACTCAAGCGCAGTGGAGAATGATTTCCGTGTTGTGCAAGGTTCTCCAGCCCTTCGAACTTGCCACACGTGAAGTCAGTTCAGACACTGCCAGCTTGAGTCAGGTCATTCCCCTCATCAGGCTTTTGCAGAAGCAGCTGGAGAAAGTGAAGGAGGAGCTAAGACGGAGCGATTCCGCTCGGCATGTGGGACTTGTGGATGAAGCCCTTCATTCGCTTTGCCAGGATTCCAGGGTGGTCAATCTGTTGAAATCAGACCACTACATTTTGGCCACCGTGCTCGACCCTAGGTTTAAAGCCTATGTGGTGTCTCTCTTTCCGGCCGACACAAGCCTGCAGAGGTGCAAAGACCTGCTGGTGAACACACTGTCAGCTGAAGCGGAACGTGACACGTCAACGGCTCCTTCTTCATTTTCTCCCGCAACTGGGGCTGCCAGGAAAAAACTTAGGTATCCTAAGCAACCCGCTGGCAGTGATGCAGGGCAGGCAGGACCAAGTTTGGACATCTGGTCCGGACTGAAGGACCTGGCAACAATTTCTGACATGTCTACTGTCACTGCATATGATACTGTCACCATTGATAGAATGGTGGAGGATTACATCGGTGACAGCATCCAAGTAGGCATGTCAGACAGTCCATACTTGTACTGGCAGGAAAAAGAGGCAATTTGGAGGCCCCTGCACAAACTGGCTCTATTTTACCTGAGTTGCCCCCCCTCCAGTGTGTACTCCGAAAGAGTGTTTAGTGCAGCCGGGAACCTTGTCAGCGAAAGGCGTAGGAGGTTGCTTCCACAGAATGTGGAGAAGATGATGTTCATCAAAATTAATTATCAGCTCTTCCAGGGAGACCAGCCTCCAGCACGTATAGAGGGACCTGTGGTGGTGGATTCAAGTGGGGACGAGTTAATACTTTGTGAGGATGAGGATGTACACACTGAAGAGGGTGAGGAATCGGTGGATGAGGAGGATGAGGATGACATCTTGCCTCCGTAGAGCCAGTTTGTGCAGGGACAGATTAATTGCCAGCTTGTTTTGTGGGGGCCCAAGCGAACCAATCATTTCAGCCACAGTTGTGTGGCAGACCCTGGCGCTGAAATGATTGGTTTGTTAAAGTGTGCATGTCCTGTTTATACAACATAAGGGTGGGTGGGAGGGCCCAAGGACAATTCCATCTTGCACCTCTTTTTTTTCTTTGCATTATGTACAGTTTGGGGCCTAGTTTTTCAAACACGGGTCACATGGGTCACGTGTTTGTGCCGTCCACTCGTGTCGCTTAGCATAGTCATCCAGCTACCTCGGTGCAACCTTTTGGACATAAAAACACTATTGTGAGGTGTGAGGTGTGAGGTGTTCAGAATAGACTGGAAATTAGTGGAAATTAAGGTTATTGAGGTTAATAATAGCATAGGAGCAGAAAAACCTACAAATTCTGTGATTTTAGCTGTTTTTATGATTTTTAAAAAAAAATACAGATCCAAAACACAAAACCCAGAACCCAAAACACGGAAGGGTGGTTTTGGCAAAACCAATCCAGATCCAAAACACGAAGAAAGATCCAGATCCAAAACCAAAACACAAAACACGAAAAGTGGCCGGTGCACACCCCTAATATATATATATATATATATATATATATATATATATAGCTATTTTCAGGGGGAACGCTCCAGAATGGCATTCCTAGAGGTCTTCTGAAAGATTATGTCATCAGGAGTGGCGTTTCAGAACCTCCCGTCTGTACAGCTTGAAGTCCTGTTACTCTGGGGGCTGGCCCACAACACATGAAGCACAGTGGGGATGGTGATGACAGGTAAAAAAAGATCCTGTCATCATAACCAGAGACCCGGGGGGAGAGTGTCCGCTGCTTGTGCACACACTTCCAGGGCCATAACGGCGGTGCAACCATGAGACGGTCACCTGGGGCTCAAGACCCCGCCACACACTATAGTCCTGCAGCCCGGTAGCAGCTGTACCTGGCTGCCGGAAGACAGCAACTTCGTATCCCCGCTGAGACAGTGCACTGACACTCATTACTGTTCGCGGACACGGCACCTAAATCAGCAAAGTCGCGAATGTGATGTCATGACACTGTGATGTTGTCTGTATGCCTACCAGGATCTAAGTGCTGGCTACTGCTACCTGTCACTGCCAGTCAGAGCCTGGAGACAGGAGAGGGATCCGGCGGCTGCAGAGGGTGAGATTGGACCTGCAGGAGGAGCTGAGCTGCCGAGTGGAGAAAGACAATCGAGCGGAGCAGGTAAGTTAACCATTTCGGGAGGGAACAGATGACAACAATTACTCGGGGGTGGGGACCACATAATAATGCATATATATACTAGGAGAAGAGAGGGGCACAATAATGCATATATATGTGGGCACCCTCACAATCTCAGTGCCCCCTGCTGTGGCCCTGCATTTTCACATAACATGTGCTGCAAAACTCTGAGCCCTTGCATCCAATGCACTGAAGGGGGGATCTGTCATAACCTAGGCAGCATTGCCCCTCCATTCCTAATTCCCTCCATTGGCATCATAAGAGGAGTGGATTTTGTTTATCTTGCCCCTTTATTAGGGACCTTAGTGCTGCTACCTGACTCTCCACCTTTATTCTCCTCTTATACCTGCTTACACAGTAATAGAGGCACACAGGACTTTCCCATGTGTACCCATACCCACATTACACAAACCACACCCCCAACATTCCCACGACCATTTTTAATATTGCATTTGCCGTTACAAAACCTGGGCCACTTGCTCTTGTTTGCCCCCCGGGCTGAAAGTTGCCAGCCAGCCCCTGGCGC
The DNA here is from genome assembly GCA_031769625.1 of Taudactylus pleione. Taxonomy (NCBI): domain Eukaryota; kingdom Metazoa; phylum Chordata; class Amphibia; order Anura; family Myobatrachidae; genus Taudactylus; species Taudactylus pleione. Next base: position 4,386,889 of record JAUIMM010000757.1, on the reverse strand, counting down.
CGCCTCACTGAGAGCAGCACATCATCGCCTCACAGAAAAGCAGCACATCACCTCCTCACTGACAGCAGCACATCACCACCTCACTGACAGCAGCACATCACCTCCTAACTGACAGCAGGACATCACCACCTCACTGACAGCAGCACATCACCTCCTAACTGAGAGCAGCACATCACCTCCTCACTGACAGCAGCACATCACCTCCTCACTGACAGCAGCACATCACCACCTCACTGACAGCAGCACATCACCTCCTCACTGACAGCAGCACATCACCTCCTCACTGAGAGCAGCACATCACCTCCTCACTGAGAGCAGCACATCACCTCCTCACTGACGGCAGCACATCACCTCCTCACTGACGGCAGCACATCATCTCCTCACTGACGGCAGCACATCACCTCCTCACTGACGGCAGCACATCACCTCCTCACTGACGGCAGCACATCACCGCCTCACTGACGGCAGCACATCACCTCCTCACTGACGGCAGCACATCACCGCTTCACTGACAGCAGCACATCACCGCTTCACTGACAGCAGCACATCACCTCCTCACTGACAGCAGCACATCACCACCTCACTGACGACGGCATATCACCACCTCACTGACGGCGGCACATCACCTCCTCTCTGACGGCGGCACATCACCGCCTCTCTGACGGCGGCACATCACCTCCTCTCTGACGGCGGCACATCACCTCCTCTCTGACGGCGGCACATCACCACCTCTCTGACGGCGGCACATCACCTCCTCACTGACGGCGTCACATCACCGCCTCACTGACGGTGGCACATCACTGCCTCACTGATGGCGGCACATCACCTCCGCACTGATGGCGGCACATCACCTCCTCAGTGTGTATGTGTCAGTGTACTGTATATGTCAGTGTGTATGTGTCAGTGTACTGTATATGTGTGTCAGTGTACTGTATGTGTCAGTGTGTATGTGTCAATGTACTGTATGTATCAGTGTGTATGTGTATATGTGTCAGTGTGTATGTATATGTGTCAGTGTACTGTATATGTATGTCAGTGTACTTTATTTGTCAGTGTGTATGTGTCAGTGTACTGTATATGTGTCAGTGTGTATGTATATATGTATCAGTGTACTTTATATGTATGTCAGTGTACTGTATGTCAGTGTGTATGTGTCAGTGTACTGTATATGTGTCAGTGTGTATGTATATATGTGTCAGTGTACTGTATATGTGTCAGTGTGTATGTATATATGTGTCAGTGTGTATGTATATATGTCTCAGTGTACTGTATATGTGTCAGTGTGTATGTATATATGTGTCAGTGTACTGTATATGTATGTCAGTGTACTGTATTTGTCAGTGTGTATGTGTCAGTGTACTGTATATGTGTCAGTGTGTATGTATATATGTGTCAGTGTACTGTATATGTGTCAGTGTGTATGTGTCAGTGTACTGTATATGTGTCAGTGTGTATGTATATATGTGTCAGTGCACTGTATATGTGTGTCAGTGTACTGTATATGTCAGTGTGTATGTGTCAGTGTGCATGTCTATATGTGTCAGTGTGTTGGTGTACTCTATACAGTATGTGTCAGTGTACTGTATATGTCAGTGTGCATGTCTATATGTGTCAGTGTGATGGTGTACTGTATATGTGTCAGTGTGTGTGTGTGTGTGTATATGTCAGTGTATGTGTATATGTCAGAGTGTATATGTGTCAGTGTGTGTGTGTATATGTATGTCAGTGTGTGTATATGTCAGTGTATTAGGGGTGTGCACCGGCTATTTTTCGTGTTTTGTGTTTTGGTTTTGGATCTGGATCTTTCTTCGTGTTTTGGATCTGGATTGGTTTTGCCAAAACCACCCTTGATGTGTTTTGGGTTCTGGGTTTTGTGTTTTCGATCTGTATTTTTTTTTTAAAAATCATAAAAACAGCAAAAATCACAGAATGTGTTGATTTTTCTGCTCCTATGCTATTATTAACCTCAAAAACCTTAATTTCCACTCATTTCCAGTCTATTCTGAACACCTCACAATAGTGTTTTTATGTCCAAAAGGTTGCACCGAGGTAGCTGGATGACTATGCTAAGCGACACGAGTGGGCGGCACCAACACGTGGCCCATCTAGGAGTGACACTGCAGTGGCAGACAGGATGGCAGTTTGAAAAACTAGGCCGCAAACAGTACATAATGCAAAGAAAAAAAAGAGGTGCAAGATGGAATTGTCCTTGGGCCCTCCCACCCACCCTTATGTTGTATAAACAGGACATGCACACTTTAACAAACCAATCATTTCAGTGCCAGGGTCTGCCACACGACTGTGGCTGAAATGTTTGGTTCATTTGGGCCCCCACAAAACAAGCTGGCAATTAATCTGTCCCTGCACAAACTGGCTCTACGGAGGCAAGAAGTCATCCTCATCCACCAATTCCTCACCATCTTTAGTGTTGTGTACATCCTCATCCTCACAGAGTATTAATTCGTCCCCGCTGGAATCCACCACCACATGTCCCTCTGTGCATTCTGGTGGCTGGTCTCCCTGGAAGAGTTGATAATTCATTTTTATGAACATCATCTTCTCCACATTTTGTGGAAGCAACCTCCTACGCCTTTCGCTGACAAGGTTCCCGGCTGCACTAAACACTCTTTTGGAGTACACACTGGAGGGGGGGCAACTCAGGTAAAATAGAGCCAGTTTGTACAGGGGCTTCCAAATTGCCTCTTTTTCCTGCCAGTACAGGTACGGACTGTCTGACATGCTTACTTGGATGCTGTCACGGATGTAATCCTTTAACAGACAGACGCACGCTTGTCGCTGCTGCTTTGAGGATGCAGGTGCGGCTACAGCCCACACATTTCACAAAGACAGAAAAAAAAAGAAGAATTTTTTTTTTTTTGTGGAGTGCACTTTGAGGGTTACACCACCTTTAAACAGACAGACGCACGCTTTTCGCTGCTGCTTTGAGGATACAGGTGCGGCTACAGCCCACACATTTCACAAAGACAGAAAAAAAATATTTTTTTATTTTTTGTGGAGCGCACTTTGAGGGTTACACCACCCTTTAACAGACAGACGCACGCTTGTCGCTGCTGCTTTGAGGACAGTATCATATGCAGTGACAGTAGACTTGTCAGAAATTGTTGGCACGTCCTTCAGTCCGGACCAGATGTCCAAACCGGCCCTTGACTTATGACACAGGCGCATGCTTGGCGCTGCTACTGTGTTGATGCACGTGCGGCTACATCGCACACAAGTCACAAACACAGAAAAAAAATGTTTTTTATTTTTTGGAGCACTTTGAGGGTTACACCACCCTTTAACAGACAGACGCACGCTTGTCGCTGCTGCTTTGAGATTGCAGGTGTGGCTACAGCCCACAAAATTCACAAAGACAGAAAAAAGAGAAGAATTTTTTTTATTGGTTGTGGAGCGCACTTTGAGGGTTACACCACCCTTTAACAGACAGACGCATGCTTGTTGCTGCTGCTTTGAGGATGCAGGTGGAATCTAGACGGGATTTGGAACCAGGGACACACTACCTCCATCAATTTTCTAAATCCCACTGTACTAATGGCGGATACCAGATGCACGTCACCAACATAGCAGTCAAGGCCTCAGTTATACATTTTGCTTCAGGATGACCGCTGTCGTACTTCATCCTCCTCGCTAAGGACTGTTGGAGGGTCAATTGTTTAGTAAAAGTAGTGTTGTTCCTACTTCTTCTTTGGGATGAAGAACAACTCCCAGCAGCAGCAACAGCAATAGGAGGAAGTGGTTCTTGATCTTTCCCTATTTTATTTTTATCGGAGAAAGTTTGGTCCTCCATTTATGTTATATTGATATATACGTGCGGCTAAGGCACACACAAACACAGAAAATAATTTTTTATTTTTGTTGGAGACTAGTGCACTTTGTGGGTTACACCCCCCTTTAAGAAATGAGCCAGCCGGCACTTTACTTATGGGACACAGGCGCACGCTTGGCGCTGCTCCTTTGTTGATGCACGTGCAGCCACAGTGCACACAATTCACAAACACAGAAAATATTTTTTTATTTTGTTTGGCGTGCCCTTTGGGGGTTACAGCACCCTTTAACGGACAAGCCAGCCGGCCCTTTACTTATGGGACACAGGCGCACGCTTGGCGCTGCTCCTTTGCTGATGCACGTGCAGCCACAGTGCACACAATTCACAAACACAGAAAATATTTTTTTATTTTGTTTGGAGTGCACTTTGGGGGTTACAGCACCCTTTAACGGTCAAGCCAGCCGGCCCTTTACCTATGACACAATTGCACGCTTGGCGCTACTTTGTTGATGCACGTGCGGCTACTGCGCACACAATTCACAAACACAAAAAATATATATATATATTTTTTTTGGAGTGCACTTTGGGGGTTACAGCACCCTTTAATGGTCAAGCCAGCCGGCCCTTTACTTATGACACAGGCGCACGCTTGGCGCTACTTTGTTGATACACGTGCGGCTACTGCACACACAATTCACAAACACAAAAAAATATATATTTTTATTTTTTTGGAGTGCACTTTGGGGGTTACAGCACCCTTTAATGGTCAAGCCAGCCGGCCCTTTACCTATGGGACACAGGCGCACGCTTGGCGCTGCTCCTTTGTTGATGTACGTGCAGCCACAGTGCACACAATTCACAAACACAGAAAATATTTTTTTATTTTGTTTGGAGTGCCCTTTGGGGGTTACAGCACCCTTTAACAGTCAAGCCAGCCGGCCCTTTACTTATGACACAGCCGCACGCTTGGCACTACTTTGTTGATGCACGTGCAGCTACTGCGCACATAATTCACAAACACAGAAAAAATATTTATTTTTTTTGCACTTGGGGGAGCACCCCCTGGACAACACTACAGCACCCCTTTAGGACTGGGACACTGCACAGGACTTTGGAGTGGACACAGCGCCTATGGACAACTGACTGCACAACACAGTACAGCCAGCCCCTATGGACTTTGGAGGAGTGGACACAGCCCCTATGGACAACAGCAGCACAGCACAACACAGCCAGCCCCTATGGACTTTGGAGGAGTGGACACAGCCCCTATGGACAACAGCAGCACAGCACAGCACAGAACAACACTACACTGCACTACACTACACAGCCCAGCCAGCCCTAACTCCCACCCTCCCTCTTCACTGTACACAGCCGACACGGTAGCTTATATAGAATCCAAAACCCGCGAGACCCGGAAGGCGGGATGATGACGTTTTGCCTCGATTTCAGATCCGAGTCAGGCGGGAAAAGTCGAGCCTGACTCGGATCGGGGGGGGCTCGGGGGGGTTCGGATTTCAGAAATCCGAACCCGCTCACCCCTACAGTGTATGTATGTCAGTGTGTGTATGCGTCAGTGTGTGTGTATATGTTAGTGTGTGTATGAATATATGTCAGTGTGTATATGTCAGTGTGTGTGTATGTGTATGTCAGTGTGTGTGTGTATATGTCAGTGTGTGTATGTATATATATATATATATGTCAGTGTGTATGTGTATATTTCAGTGTGTGTATGTGTATGTCAGTGTGTGTATGTGTCAGTGTGTGTATGTGTATATGTCAGTGTGTATGTGTATATGTCAGTGTGTGTATGTATATGTCAGTGTGTATATGTCAGTGTGTGTATATATGTGTCAGTGTGCGTGTGTATATATGTGTTAGTGTGTGTGTGTATCTGTGTCTAGAGACAACGCAGGGGAAGATGATGGTGCGACTGAGAGACAATGCAGGGGGGGAGCTGATCGTGTAACTGAGAGACGATGCAGGGGGGAGCTGATCGCCTGACTGAGAGACAATGCAGGGGGGGCGGTGATGGTGTGCTGAGAGACGACTAGGTGGGGAGTTGATGGTGTGCTGAGAATTGACGCAAGGGGGGTGGTGATGGTGTGCTGAGAGACAACGTGGGGGGGGCGATGGCGTAGCTAAGAAGAGATGACACAGGGAGGGAGATGATGGTGTGGCAAAGAGAGGATGCAGTAAGAAGATGGTGTGGCTGAGAGACGCAGGGGAATGAAGTTACAAAGGGGGAATGAGTCAGGTTGAACCTGTTTTATGATGATTACTTTTTTAATACACAAACAGGCATCTTCTGGACGATGTGATCTACATGAATAGTGAATACCGACTGAAGGCGCCATCGTCCCAGGGAGGATGCATTTCTTCAGAGGTTCCACATTGTGAGAAACTACCGCAAAGGTAAGGTGCTTATGGAATGTGAAAAAAGGTGTGTATGGAGCGCTAGTGAAGATCAGGTGACCACGATGTGTAAATTGTATTTATTAAAAATCTTATAAAAAATTAGAACGTGCACACAGGATACAATAAATGATAAGTATCAAATCACAATAACAGAAAAAACATGGGTAAAGAGCATCTGAGAACACCTGGAGATGTAATACGGAGCTAGCTATATATATTTATATATATATATATATATACACAAGGCAGGCAGTCTTCCCAGGGCCGGCGCTACCATTAGGCAACTATAGGCTGCTGCCTAAGGCCGCCAGACAAAAAAGACTCTTACATTGCACTGGTGGCGGCTGCTGGTCTAATCAGCTGCAGCCACCGATATCTGTCCTGACAGCACTGCCTCTCTGTCATGGCCCCCGGGCTGTCAGCGTCAGAGGCTCAGAGCTGATGCGCTGTCACCGTGTGCTGAGGAGACCCGAGGAGAGGCAAGGGGTGGCCACTGCAGTGCCTGTTTGTTCCCTGTCACAGACTGCAGAGTGCAGTGCAGGGTCGTGTCAGGGGGAGGGGCGGTAAAGGTTTGGAGAGTCATATCAGAAGAACCTTCCTGGCTGTCATGTATCTGAATTCAGTGACATGGCACATGCAGGCAGTGTGGTGACCACCGCTTCCCTCTCCTTTGGTCTTCTCCTGACCTGGAAGTTCCAGCTTGTCAATCATGAGTGGAGCTCCGGCCCTCCAAACTACATGATGAGCTGCTGTCAGATTACTTGGTAAGGAGAATTTATGTGTATCTATTAGGGATGTGCAGGCTCGGTTCTACTCGGTTCCGTTCGGTTTTTTTCACCGGGGGAATGTAATGGTTGATAAAAGAGTTAATGGGTGCTGACAGGATGGGTGAATTGGTTGCTGGGGGTAAATGGGGTTGTGAATGGGCAAATTAGGTTCTCTGAGTATACAACACTGTTTAATAGAGAGACAGGATATGTAGGTTCATGCCAGGTTGGTTCAGCAGGGCGCTGCTCACTGCCCATCTTGCAGATGGCAAAATGCACTCTGGCTCCTTTTGGAATGCCACGCTGAGCTCCAAACCAGAGTGCTTTGGATTGGAGGAAGGTAGTGCCGCGCTGCCTTCTACACTGAGACATCTCTGTTTTCTGCCCCCATGGCTATTTTGGAGTCTACGTTCCACAGCCAGCACCAATTTACAGCCTCTGTCTGCCTCTGCGTCAACGTGGCCAGAGGTAAAAAGATGTATTTGCATGTGTCATGGTATGATTATTGGATTGGAGACACTGATCAGCATTGTGGCATTGATGTATAGCAAAATTATGTATTGCGGCACTCATGTGTGGCAAATATATGTACTGTGGCATTTATCTGTGGCATAGTTACATATTAGGCACTTATGTGTGGCATTTTGTGAATGTGGCACTGATTTCTGACATAAGCATGTATTAAGGGCACAGCTATGTGGCATATTATGTTTTGGGGCACTGATGTATAGCACATTACTATCCAGAGTGTACACACAAATGTTGTTCTCAAAGTTTGGTTTAAAAGCGTGTGAGTGAGGTTTAATCTAGATTGCTTGGGGAGCAGGGGTGTTAAAGTGAATCTTTGCCTAGGGCGCCCTGAAACCTTTCACCGACCCTGTCCCTTTCTCACTGCTAGGATAAAGCACTGCACTGAAAGGATAAACCACTGTCCCTTCCTCACTGATAGGATAAAGCTCTGCCCCTTCCTCACTGATAGGATAAAGCTCTGCCCCTTCCTCACTGATAGGATAAGGCACTGTCTCTTCATTACTGATAGGATAAAGCACTGTCCTTTCCTCACTGATAGGATAAAGCACTGCCCCTTCCTCTCTGATAGGATAAAACACTGTCCTTTCCTTACTGATAGGATAAAGCACTGTCCTTTCCTCACTGATAGGATAAAGCACTGTCTCTTCCTCACTGATAGGATAAAACACTGTCCCTTCCTCACTGATAGGATAAAACACTGTCCTTTCCTCACTGATAGGATAAAGCACTGTCTCTTCCTTACTGATAGGATAAAGCACTGTCTCTTCTTTACTGATAGGATAAAGCACTGTCCCTTCCTCATTGATAGGATAAAGCACTGCCCCTTCCTCACTTATAGGATAAAGCACTGTCCTTTCCTCACTGATAGGATAAAGCACTGTCTCTTCCTCACTGATAGGATAAAGTTCTGCCCCTTCCTCACTGATAGGATAAAGCACTGTCTCTTCCTTACTGATAGGATAAAGCACTGTACTTTCCTCACTGATAGGATAAAGCACTGTCTCTTCTTTACTGATAGGATAAAGCACTGTACCTTCCTCACTGATAGGACAAAACACTGTCCCTTCCTCACTGATAGAATAAAGCTCTGCTCCTTCCTCACTGATAGAATAAACCACTGTTTCTTCCTCACTGATAGGATAAAGCACTGCACCTTCCTCACTGATAGGACAAAACACTGTCCCTTCCTCACTGATAGAATAAAGCTCTGCCCCTTCCTCACTGATAGGATAAAGCACTGTCTCTTCCTCACTGATAGGATAAAGCACAGTCTCTTCCTCACTGATAGGATAAAGCACTTCACCTTCCTCACTGATAGGATAAAGCACTGCCCCTTCCTCACTGATAGGATAAAGCACTATCCTTTCCTCACTGATAGGATAAAACTGTCACGGCCAGAGTATTTCAGCATGGCGCTAGGCGGGTGTTACCTGTGAGGTCGTTGTGGCGCGGGCTGTCTGGTGGCGGAGCTGGTGTCTGGCGGGGGGCTTTGGCTGCGCGCGTTGTTGTGCGGCCCTGTTGTCACTCTGCGCTGGTGAGGCCTGGCGGCGTCTCCGTTCCGTTTGGCATGGGCGCTGCCATTTTGCCTTCTGGCCATGTGATGAGGCTGGCCAATCCTGGTGAGTCACATGTTCAGTAACAGCACGGCATGGGGTATTTAGGAAGGGTCAGTGCCTTCCTTCTTTGCCAGTGCAACGTGTATCTCAGCCTAGCTGAGAGGGAGTTCTCTGTGCTTTCCTGTTCCTGTGAATTCGCTGTCTGCCAGTCTGCCTGTCAGCTCCTAGTTCCCAGTGGACTACCTCGCTACCTCCATCACCCTTGCCCATACCTGAGTGCCTGAGCCTGCTGGCATCCTGCGCTTCAGTTCACTATCTGCAAACCTGGCTTGATTATTTTCAGTTCACTACCTGCAAACCTGGCTTGATTATTTTCAGTTTCACTACCTGCACACCTGGACTGCTCTACTTGTTTCTAGCTGGACATTAACCCTTTTGCTCCCACCACAGAACTCTTGTGCACATTTATATTTTCCTGGACTTTTGTTTACTGCCATTATATGTCTGCTCAAGCACTTATTAAAAATCCTAGTTTTATTTTCAAATCTGCTTCTGTGATCGCTCCTGCTACCACCCCGGGTCCACAAGCAACCCAGAACATAACAGTTTGCACTGGCCCCATGGAGCCGGCCATGGATCAGGAGTCAGGAGTGGATTTGTTCAGGTGCATTTCTGGTCGTTTAGAAAATCTGGAAAACATGCAGCATCAGATGGCTAAATTTCTGCAAGAGATGTCCAAGCGACAGGATAGTTTGCAAACTTCCTTTTCTACCCCTGAAGTACCAGCATCTACATCCGCATCAGCGTCTGGGAATACAGGAGGCAGATCATCTCCCCGCTTACGTCTTCCTTTACCAAATAAATTTGACGGCAATCCTAAACTCTGCCGAGGTTTCCTAAATCAGTGTGACATACATTTTACCCTGCAGCCTGACAACTTTCTAACTGCAAGAACTAAAGTGGCTTATACAGTCTCTCTGTTATCCGGCCAGGCCTTGGAATGGGCTTCCCCACTCTGGGAGCGCTCAGATCCGCTGCTGGATAATTACGCAGGCTTTGTGTCATCCTTCAGGAGGATTTTCGATGAACCTGGATGTACTGTATCAGCATCATCAAACATCATGACACTGAGGCAAGGGGTCCGTCCTGTCAGTCAATATGCCGTGCAATTTCAAATTTTAGCATCAGAGCTCAAATGGAATGAGGAAGCCCTCACCTCGACCTTCTGGCATGGGTTGTCAGACCGACTAAAGGATGATCTAGTCACTCGAGAGCTTCCTACTAATCTGAACGACATGATTTCGTTGTGTATCAAAGTTGACCTACGCTTCAGGAAACGTCAGGCTGAAAAAAACAGAACTGACTGGCAAAGGTCATTTACCCCCTCCATTTCTACCCGTCCCATTCCTTCCCCTACTGAGGAGGAGCCTATGCAGGTGAATCATACACACCTCTCTAAAGAAGAACGTCAGAGAAGAATGCAAAAGAACCTCTGTCTGTACTGCGGAGAGTCCGGTCACCTGCTGATCTCGTGCCCCCGTAAACCGGGAAATGCCAAATCCTAACTGACCCTGGAGACATCAAGTTAGGAGTTATGAACCCGTCTCCAAAAATTAAAGATTTCACGATTACCCTAGCCTTGGATCTTAAACTCAAACCTGTCTTTGCTACTGCTCTACTCGACTCGGGAGCAGCCGGAAATTTCATAACGTCTAGTTTCATAGATAAATTTCAGATTCCTTGTTTGTCTCTCAACCATGCCATCTCTCTGACCTCTATAGACGGACGCCCTCTAACTAACGGGATAGTCACCAAAGAGACTCAACCAGTATTGGTCCGAATTGGGGCACTTCATTCTGAGTCCTTAAAATTCCTGGTGATATCAGAGGCCTCTCAAGAAATTGTTCTTGGTCTACCCTGGTTACGTCAACATAATCCCAGGATTGATTGGAGTTCTATGCAGATTCTGTCATGGGGTATGGACTGTCAGAAATCCTGTCTTCCAAAAATTCGACCTGTGAGAAAGACAGTTCCATTAGTTTCTTCTGCCATTCCCAAGGAATATCAGATGTTCGTCGACGTTTTCTCTGAACAACAAGCAAATATCTTACCCCCTCATAGGGAATGGGACTGTACAATTGAATTGATACCTGATAAGATACCACCTCGTGGTCGTACCTAGCCGCTGTCCTTGCCTGAGACTCAAGCCATGACCGAATACATCCGGGACAACCTGGCAAAGGGGTTCATTCGCCCCTCTACTTCACCTGCCGGAGCTGGGTTTTTCTTCGTCGGCAAGAAGGACGGTGGTCTAAGACCATGTATCGATTATCGAGGCCTTAATGACATTACTGTAAAGAATCGATACCCTCTTCTCCTGATTACTGAGTTGTTTGATAGGGTCAAGGGCTCTGTCATTTTTTTGAAATTAGATCTAAGAGGGGCTTACAACCTCATTCGTATCCGAGCCGGCGATGAATGGAAGACCGCTTTTAATACCAGAGATGGACATTTCGAGTATTTAGTAATGCGTTTTGGATTGTGTAATGCCCCTGCTGTCTTTCAAAGTTTAGTTAATGAGATTTTCCGGAATCTGTTATATGTTTCGGTTGGTGTCTATCTGGATGACATACTGATTTTTTCACCCTCTGTGGCTAAACATCAAGAACATGTTAAAGAAGTTTTGACCCGTTTGAGAGAAAACCACCTTTACTGCAAACTGGAGAAGTGCGTGTTTGGAGTGCCCAGTGTACCTTTTCTCGGCTATGTAATATCTGGCTCCAGTTTAGAAATGGACCCCAAGAAGGTACAGGCAATTCTGGATTGGACCCGACCTCAGACTCTGAAGGCCATCCAGAGATTGTTGGGCTTCGCAAATTATTATAGACGCTTCATTAAGGGATTTTCTACACTGCTGGCTCCCATTACAGCCTTGACCCGCAAAGGTGCTAATCCTGCCCAATGGTCACCTAAGGCAGAGTCTGCCTTTCATCTTCTAAAACAGGCCTTTATCTCAGCACCAGTTCTTCGACAACCCGATCTGGACAGGCCTTTTTTGTTGGAAGTAGATGCATCATCTGAAGCTGTGGGAGCAGTCTTGTCTCAACGTTATGAGGACAACCGAGTCCATCCGTGTGGGTTCTTTTCTAAAAAATTCTCTCCTGCGGAAAGGAACTACGCCATAGGTGAGCAAGAACTACTAGCTGTAAAGTTGGCGTTGAAGGAATGGAGATATTTGCTAGAAGGCGCCAAGTTTCCATTTACTGTATTTACGGACCATAGAAATCTCCTATTTCTCAAAAACCTCCAATGTGTGAGTCCTCGTTTGGCCCGCTGGGCAATATTCTTTGCCAGGTTTCAGTTCACCCTGACCTTCCGGTCTGGAGCACTTAATCAGAAGACTGATGCCCTATCGAGATCTCTCCTCTGTGATGATCAATCTGAAAATCAAAGCAATACCCCTGTCTTGGAATCAAGAGTTTTCGCCACATTACAACTTCAGCCTCCTACGGGAAAATCATTTGTGGCCCCAGAATTAAGGAAGCAGCTTCTCACCTGGGCACATTCCTCTCGCTTCGCAGGGCACTCAGGCACTCGGAAGACCTTGGAGTTCCTGAAAAGACACTATTGGTGGCCTTCTATGAAGGCAGATATAATGGAGTTTATCTCTTCCTGCTCCTCCTGTGCCCAGCATAAATCATCACGACAAGCTCCAGCTGGGGAATTGCTTCCATTACCTACTCCATCACGTCCATGGACGCATCTCTCCATGGATTTCGTCACAGACCTGCCAGTCTCTCAAGGTTTCAACACTATCTGGGTTGTAATAGACCGATTTTCTAAGATGGTCCACTATATACCGTTGAAGAAGTTACCTTCTGCCCCTGACCTGGCACAGTTGTTTGTCCAACACATATTTCGTCTACATGGCCTTCCTGCTGAAATTGTCTTTGACCGTGGTGTGCAGTTTACTGCAAAATTCTGGAGGGCTTTGTGTTCTGTTCTTCAAGTGAAGTTAAACTTTTCCACGGCCTACCATCCGCAAAGCAACAGCTCCACCGAGAGAGTTAATCAAGATCTAGAGACTTTCTTAAGAATTTTTATGTCATCTTCCCAGGACAATTGGGATGGCCTTGCTGCCGTGGGCTGAGTTTGCACATAATGCTTCCTACCACTCGTCAACTAACCAAACGCCATTTCAGGTTGTATATGGCCTTCATCCTCGTGTTCCTGAATTCCGAAGCCTGCCTGTTTTCGATGTTCCGGCCGTGGAGGACACGGTGCGGAATTTTGCTGCCATCTGGACTCAAGTACGGTCTGATTTGTTGAAGGCATCCTCTCGCTATAAGACCCAGGCCGATAAGAAGCGTAGAATAGTTCCACGCATGCAAGTAGGAAACCAGGTCTGGTTGTCTACTCGGAACCTTCGTCTAAGAGTTCCATCTATGAAATTCGCACCCCGCTTCATCGGTCCCTTCACCATAACAGAAGTCATTAATCCAGTGGCCTACCGTTTACAGTTACCCCCATACCTAAAAATTCCCAATTCCTTCCATGTTTCCTTATTAAAGCCCCTAGTCCTGAATAAGTTCCATAATGCTCTACCTGCTTCTCCTCAAGTCCAGACGGAGAGAGGAGTTGAGTTTGAAGTCGCCCAGATCTTGGACTCTCGTCTGCGCAGAGGTCATCTTCAGTATTTGTTGGACTGGAAAGGTTACGGTCCAGAGGAACGTTGCTGGACCGATGCTCATGATGTCCATGCTCCCACGCTCATCAGGAGATTCCATTCTGCCCATCCGGAGAAGCCTGGTGAGTGTCCTGAGGCCACCCCAAAAGGGGGGGTACTGTCACGGCCAGGGTATTTCACCATGGCGCTAGGCGGGTGTTACCTGTGAGGTCGTTGTGGCGCGGGCTGTCTGGTGGCGGAGCTGGTGTCTGGCGGGGGGCTTTGGCTGCGCGCGTTGTTGTGCGGCCCTGTTGTCACTCTGCGCTGGTGAGGCCTGGGCGGCGTCTCAGTTCCGTTTGGCATGGGCGCCGCCATCTTGCCTTCTGGCCATGTGATGAGGCTGGCCAATCCTGGTGAGTCACATGTTCCCTCCGGCCAGTAACAGCACGGCATGGGGTATTTAGGAAGGGTCAGTGCCTTCCTTCTTTGCCAGTGCAACGTGTATCTCAGCCTAGCTGAGAGGGAGTTCTCTGTGCTTTCCTGTTCCTGTGAATTTGCTGTCTGCCAGTCTGCCTGTCAGCTCCTAGTTCCCAGTGGACTACCCCGCTACCTCCATCACCCTTGCCCATACCTGAGTGCCTGAGCCTGCTGGCATCCTGCGCTTCAGTTCACTATCTGCAAACCTGGCTTGATTATTTTCAGTTCACTACCTGCAAACCTGGCTTGATTATTTTCAGTTTCACTACCTGCACACCTGGACTGCTCTAATTGTTTCTACCTGGACATTAACCCTTTTGCTCCCACCACAGAACTCTTGTGCACATTTATATTTTCCTGGACTTTTGTTTACTGCCATTATATGTCTACTCAAGCACTTATTAAAAATCCTAGTTTTATTTTCAAATCTGCTTCTGTGATCGCTCCTGCTACCACCCCGGGTCCACAAGCAACCCAGAACATAACAAAAGCACTGTCCTTTCCTCACTGATAGGATAAAGCACTGTCCTTTCCTCACTGATAGGATAAAGTACTGTCCCTTCCTCACTGATAGGATAAAGCACTGCCCCTTCCTCACTGATAGGATAAAGCACTGCCCCTTCCTCACTGATAGGATAAAGCACTGCACCTTCCTCACTAATGGAATAAAGCACTGCACCTTCCTCACTGATAGGATAAAGCACTGCCCCTTCCTCACTGATAGGATAAAGCACTGCACCTTCCTCACTAATGGAATAAAGCACTGCACCTTCCTCACTGATAGGATAAAGCACTGCCCCTTCCTCACTGATTGGATAAAGCACTGTCCTTTCCTCACTGATAGGATAAAGCACTGTCCCTTCCTCACTGATAGGATAAAGCACTGCCCCTTCCTCACTGATAGGATAAAGCACTGCACCTTCCTCACTGATAGGATAAAGCACTGCCCCTTCCTCACTGATAGGATAAAGCACTGCCCCTTCCTCACTGATTGGATAAAGCACTGTCCTTTCCTCACTGATAGGATAAAGCACTGTCCCTTCCTCACTGATAGGATAAAGCACTGCCCCTTCCTCACTGATAGGATAAAGCACTGCCCCTTCCTCACTGATAGGATAAAGCACTGCACTTTCCTCACTGATAGGATAAAGCACTGCACTTTCCTCACTGATAGGATAAAGCACTGCACTTTCCTCACTGATAGGATAAAGCATTGCCCCTTCCTCACTGATAGGATAAAGCATTGCCCCTTCCTCACTAATGGAATAAGGCACTGCACCTTCCTCACTGATAGGATAAAGCACTGCCCCTTCCTCAAAAATGGAATAAAGCACTGCCCCTTCCTCACTGATAGGATAAAGCACTGCCCCTTCCTCACTGATAGGATAAAGCACTGTCTCTACCTCACTGATAGGATAAAGCACTGTCTCTACCTCACTGATAGGATAAAGCACTGTCTCTACCTCACTGATAGGATAAAGCACTGCACCTTCCTCACTGATAGGATAAAGCACTGTCCCTTCCTCACTGATAGGATAAAGCACTGCCCTTTCCTCACTAATGGAATAAAGCAGTGTATCTCCTAAGCGTACATGCTCTCTCCATCTGGTATTCTCTGTCTATTTTGTTTGTGTTGTACGGGGCTGTCCTCCAGCTCTCTGCTCCTTTATTGGCACTAAAGGGATGCACATTTATCTCTCCTCCTCTCACTGTTGGCTCATCCTCTTTTCTTCTTTTGTAACAGCTTCGTGCTGTCTGCCACCAGATCCCCCACTCTAGAAGGCACGGACTCCGTCTCTCTATTAGGAGCCTGACTTAACTTGACTCCCTTCTCTTTCAGCCATTACCCCAGGGCTACCCCCAGCTCTATCTGACCCCTCCCTCCAACCATCAATATTGTATAATGTCTGTGTGCACAGTCTGCAGCATCGGTCCCAACCAGTTCTAGGTAGCCAGAACCCTCAAGCAGGCTCTGGCCCACACCACCAAATATACAGGAATCCACCTCTCTAATACATTTCCAGGGCTATAGGATATAAAAACAGTGTGCCCAATCTACTCTCAGTATGATCATTAACCTCTCATCTCCGCAGATATACTAAATATATATATATATATATATTTAGTATAATAGATATTCACATTACTTGTAGGAAAATTTCACCTTCCTGTAGATATTTTCAATGGAGGGGGGAATGTAATGTATGAGTAATCTTTTTTATGGGGAAATGTATTTGTTATTGATAAATGATACAGTTGCCAACCCAAATCAATGATCAAAATAGGCGCAGCATAACAACATAACTGAGGCTCTTTATGCAGTGGGGACTGTTTTGTGCTTGTACCTTGAGACTCCCCAGTGTTTTTCCCTAGAGCAGGATTGGGGAACCTCAAGCCCAGGGACCATCAAAGGCCTGCGGAATCATTTGGTGTGGCCCTCTGAGCTTTTTTCTGCTAGCCTCATCAGGCTAGCAGGGTGTCTAAAATGGCACCCTGCAGCCAGACTATATACAGCAGTGTCACCTGGAGCATCCTTAGGATGCTTCAGATGGTCACACCGCTGCCCTTACAGCTCTCCGGAGCATCCTCCGGATGCTCCGGGCAGTGCTGTAATCACCGGTGATTGTGGCCCCGCCCACATGTGATGTCACACAGAGGGGGCGGGGCCTGCACCAGGCCCGCAAATAATGTTATATATATCAAAATGGCCCTCGGCAGAAAAAAGGTTCCCCACCCCTGCCCTAGAGCATTCTTGCCTCCATTCCAAACAGTTCGGGATTACTGTCATATTCAGACAGTTCTCCCAGAATCACAGACCAGCTTCCTGGATCGCGGCCACTCAATGTATGACTTCACCGTGGCCCCATCCATGCTGCACAATGCAGAAAATCTCACCATCACAGTGGTCATGAGGCTGCAATGATGCGATGATTCATCTCACTACGCCCTTTGCCCTTTTGTCAAGTGAAATAAATACAAGCTCTTTGCTTATATCTAAAGGCAGCTCTATTTTGTTCCAAGAGACTATTCTGTGGATGTTTTGTGCTTGTACCTAGAGACATATCTCTATGTTACAAAAGCATTCTCTAAAGTTGTATCTAGAGACTATTCAGTGCTCGTACCTAAAGACAGCTCTATCTTGTTTTGAGTGGCTGTTTTGTGGTTGCATCTAGAGACTTTTGTGCTTGTTTCTGGAGACTGCTCTATGCTTCTACCTAGACACTGATTTGACTTGTTGCAAGAGGCTGCTCTGAGGTTGTATCTAGAGACTGTTTAGTGCTTGTTCTGTGTTTGTTGAGGTAGCTCGAAACTCCAAATCAGCTGATGCCAGCCCACATTTCCCAGACAGGTGATAAACAAAACATATACTTATCTAAAATAAAGACTCAGAGGCACATATTGGTGGGGAAAATGGTCAGCTTTATTTGGCTCTACTGACAGTAAAAACCATCTGCAAACTCAACACCAAGGCCTAGATGGGGGCCTTCTGCTGTCCCATCATACCACACTCAACGCATACCACTCCCCTCCCAATGACACAAATTCATAAGGCTCACCTGGACCAGTGGTGTTGCCTACACCCAGTGTAGAATCAGCCTAACCCATGTATTGGCGAGGAGCGCACCTCTAGATATAAAGCAAGATGGTCACTAAAGCCGTTCTTTCCCGCAAACCGAAAAAGCCAACAATAACGCTATGTTCGACAGGCAAGACAAACTAGAAAGTTCCACAGGGCATAAACATACCCTAAAACACCTACACTCAGTGTCAGACTGGGGTATGAAGGGCCCACCGGGGGAATGCAGTGATAGTGGCCCATGCTTAAGGATTGGGGCCAGCCACCACAGACGCTTGTGTAACCAATAGAAAGGAACCAAGCACCCATGATCAGTGGTACCACCAGGTAACTGACAATCTAATAAAGTTACAATGGCAGTGAGGCCTATCGGGAATTTCCCCTGTATCCCTGTGGGCCAGTCCAACCCTGCCTACACTCCACCCCCAACTATATGACCAATGAAAGTGTAAATATGTAAAAAAAAACCTTTGAAACTAGAACTAATATCCCTGGCCAGTCAGTGTCTGCTGACTCATCCTCACATTCTCATATGTTTAAAAACCTGCCGGGTATATTCTGCCACTCATAGAATGTTTTACAGTATTATGCATTAAGTAGTTGCATTGTGTTATATGTAGAAAAATACATTTTGTTAACCGTAATTTACAGTTTATCGTAAGGTACAGTATTTTGTACTTGCATGTACATTTTTAGTACATCATTCAAAAGTCCTATAATACCTGATGGATACAAAAACAAATCATATGTTACTTGTACTCCTATTTCATTAAGTTTATAAATCACTTAGGACTTCTTAAAACCACGTAAATCATTTTTATTGTTCCTGTGGTATATTTGTTACATCGCAGTCTGTACAATGTAATGTACAATCTTAATAAGGAAAAACATATAGGAATTGTAAATGTTTTACTGTTCAACAAGTGCCCAGTACTATAATGCTCTACTGTCTGCAGAACTTCAAATGAATCAGTATCTTTGACCTGGCCTTTGAAGTTACCAAGACATTATAGCTTGTGATAAAAGAAAGATTATTTATAACCTTCTTAGTTTATGTTTTTCCACTGACCCAGCAGGCTTTCTAAGGTTTGGGGGATATTATTTCAAGAGCTGTTAAATCTTTGTGATGGTTTAGCTGCCCCCTAAGGTGCTTAGACTTTCTAAGATTCTATAATATATGACAAGGCTTCACGTGAAAGCATTCAGTGAGCTGACAGTTTTAAGTGTCCGGGTATTTGTAACTCAGAGTGGCATTAAATCTAAAGAAAACACAACTAGAAAATTTGCATAATTCCAACCTATTCCTTTCTCTTCCTTATTATCTTATATGTCCAAAGTGTGTCTCATTCACAAGATTCCTGCCAGGGTGAGGGGAAGAGAAGGACCATCTGTCTTCCGGAAATCCTTCCAATGACACATTCATCTCCTGCTCAAACAGTAGGAGCTACTCAGTGTATGGAGTCATTATAGAAAACTATGCGTTTACTCAGGGAAGATGAAATATGTTTGCTTGAACTTTTTAACAATAAAAGAAGAAGAAGCTTAATTAAGAGATATAGATATCAACAGAATATTTCAGTTCTTGAAATGCTTAAAAATATTGTCATTAGTTTGGCTTGCTAGTGTGTCTTACTTACTATATGTATATTTTAATTAGCTCCGTTGGCAAGACTTTAGATGTGGAAAATTGTCAGCTTTCCTACTAGTCCTGAGACATGTACCTTTTTTTACCTTATTTGTATATAACTCATTTTCTTGTTCTTTTAGACTTCTCTATATAACTATTGTCGTGTTGTTTATTGCCAGCAGGGGAGCATGTACTAAATACCCGTGCCCGGGCTTATTGGCGGGGCCAGGGTCCGCCGCCGCCCCCCGAAACCCTGATACCTGTCAGCAGCCAGCACACGCTGCTGTGTGCTGGGCTGCAGTGGGAGTCTGCTCGCTGATGATGAGCAGCGGCAGGGATGCAGTCAGATTACTGCCGACCGACGCCTATCTTTAGCCCCACGCCAAAATCCCAACAGTCGGCATCCTGAATGAAGGTAAGCGGGGCTTTCTAGGGTATACAATCGGGAAGCCGGCTGCCTTAATACCGGCAGCCGGCTTCCCGACTGTCATATCCCGGCGAGGGATGAAATGCCGGGCGTCTAGATGTAGACTCCTGACATTTCCCCAACGCCGGGAGACAGGCACCCAGCATCCCAATTGACAGGCACCCGGACAGCTGCGGGGGGGAGGGTTAGGTTTAGGGCACCCGGGGGGGACTTAGGGTTAGGCACCCCCCCGGGAGGATTAGGGTTAGGCTAGGGGGAGGGAGGGTTAGGGTTAGGCACCCCCGGGGGGGACTTAGGGTTAGGCACCCCCCGGGGGACTTAGGTTTAGGCAGCGGTGAAGGGGGGGTTAGGGTTAGGCACTTAGAGGGGGGATTAGGGTTAGGCACTTGGGGGGAGGTTAGGGTTAGGCACCCCTAAGGAGGGTTAGGGTTAGGTGGTTAGGCAAGATTAGAGAAACCTTTCCATGATCGGGATTTCCAGCGCTGTCGGGCTTCCGCTGCCGGGAACTCTGCTGTTGCCGGCAAGCCATGCGGCCGGCGGTATTTCATACCGATTCCTTTTCTAGCTGTCATCCGTGGGTGGGGGGGAGGTTTTGGGTTAGGCTAGGGGAAGGGGGGGTTATGGTTAGACACCACCACTGGGGGGAGGTCGGGGTTAGGCACCCCCGCTGGAGGGTTAGGTTTAGGGAGCAGGAAGGGGGGGTTTGGATTCGGCACCACGAGGGGAGGTTGGGGTTAGGCACCCCCCTGGGAGGGTTAGGTTTAGGGAGCATAGCAGGGTTAATTTTTGCAGGGGAGGATAGGATTAGGCACCAGTACGGGGCTGTTAGGAGGGAACAGAGGAGGGTTAGGGTACTTACCAGACGCAGCCGGGTTGTAGACCGTTCGAGCTTCCGGCGTCAGTATTTCATCCGGCGGCTAATGAGCCACCGGCATTACATACCGATTCCACAGCAGTAGTCTCCTCTTCTCTGCATGTGGAGGACGGATCACACTGATCGGCCCCCCTCCACCCAGCGCTTCGCGCCACTGCAAAAGAAAAAATGTTTCCCAGAAGGGGGCATGATCATGTTCCTATAATTAGATCGTAATTAGACTATGCCCCCTTCCCCCGGGCCGGCTGTTTACACCCCTGTATGCCGCAATAAAGATATTTTGGAAAAAGCAAATCTTGACGGTTATTATGACATCATGTTGTCAAGGGTACGGGGCCGCCAGCACTGGGCAGTTCAGCAGCACTGCTCAGAGCATCCTGAGGATGCTCCATAAGGCTGTACAGGCTGCAGTGTGCATGCACTCTGGGCTGCACTGCAGCAACGATCCTGACTGCAGGGTGCCATTACAGACACCCTGATAGCCAAATGCAAGGGCTGTGGGGCATTGAATGTGATGCCCACAGAGCTCTATGCTATGGCATGATGATTAGCTTCACAGCACTGAGGTGTGAGTTCAATTCTAGTCCAAGGCACTATCTATGTGGAGTTTGTATGTCTTACATGTTCTTGCCTGGGTTTCCTCTGGGTCCTCCAGTTTTTTCCCACACTCCAGGAACATACTACAAGATTAATTGGCTTCTGACACAGAAAATGAACCGTAGTGTGTGTCCATATGACAGACTGTAAGCTCCACTGGGTCAAGGACTGATGTGCATGACTGAAGTAATCTCTGTAAATTACTGCGCACTATGGGCCTGATTCAGCACGGATCGCAACAGCGTATGCAGTCGGCCGATTGTTGCATACTGAGCATGCGTATGTAGTGCAGTGTGCATGTGCGAAGGTAACATTGCAATTTCAGACTACAGTAAGCCATCACAGAGTGATTGACAGGTAGTCAGCGTTTGGGGATGGTGATGAGGGGTGGTCAGAGTGAGAAATGCAGGCGTGTCTGTCCGTTTGAACGCCGTGGCATGGGCGTGCATAAATTAACCACTGTGATGGCATACGCAGCTTGAGTACTCACTGCGTGCATTGAGGTTAGCAATTTCTGAATACAGTCAGACCTGTTGTAATTGTGCATGAGGGGGTCAATGAAACTCGATGTTCCTGATGTATACGCAGGACTGCAAGGTATTACGGATGTGAGATAGCGGAAGTGGCAAGTAGAAAGAGTCTATATGCTGGCTGTGCGATGGCATTGCGATAGCATTCATTAGCATATTTTCACAGTTAACTAAGTGCATAATTGCAGCCACAATCCCAATAGTGATCTGTAATGAATCAGGCACTATGGGCCTCATTTACTAACGAGTTTTATCACCAAAACGAGTGATAAATTTCACTGTGTATGGTGCTCCAGCCAATCAGCTCCCAACTGTCAACTGTTAGAAAAATGACAGTTGGTAGCTGATTGGCTGGAGCACCATCTGACGCATGGGACCAGTCTAGATCATATTTATATCATGGGCACTGCACTTATTGCCATTTGTTGCCAATATTTGAGACTATGTAGTAAAGCAAAGTTTGTGTCATTTAAAAATCCTCTAATGTAACATAATACAACATTCTATGGCCCTGACCTTTTTGCCAAACAATATTCAACAGGTCAAATGAATGGAATGTTGGATTGCCCTTTGTGCTAACTTCCTTTCCAACACACTGTCTGCTGTCCTAAATATCCACCCAACTGAGATTGGAATGAAGCATCGCAGACAGGGATCACTGAACACTACCTCATATCTGTGATATATGTGTAAAGCTGGGGCTCAAACATACGGGAGCTTCTTAATGCTATTTTCAAGAGTGGACAAAACAGTTATGCATGTAGCCTTTCCCTTCTGGTGTCTTTTCAATCTACAGTGTAGGGCTCTGTAACCCTAATTTAAGTTCTGGTTGCTGCTTGATTAGTTCTAAGAAATATTTAGGGTCTCATTCAGAGGTGGGCGCAGAAGCGCTCACAGCTGCGTCCAGGGCCGGATTAAGGTCTGTGGGGGCCCCTGGGCAACAAACTTGTGGGGGCCCACAGGACAAATAAAATAAATTAACCTTTTAGGGCCCCCCACAGAAATAAAACTACTTTTATGGCAGCCTCCAGCCAGCACCACACCAGGGGTGAATCTAGACATTTTTTTTTTAGGGGGGGCGGTTCACTCATAAACATAGTACCCTAAATATTCAATTTACCATTCATCATTGAAAGACATACCCCAAAAATGCAATGCCCCCATTCACTGATTAAAAAGCCTGCAGTTTCTCTCCACCTCTTATTAAATATCAGAATGTCTAAAATCTCTAATTCTCACCTGGCTGCCTTTGGTTGGTCCCGTCATCGCTGTGTTGCTCATGAAGCCTGCAGCTCCTGCGCTGATTGGTGAATAGTTCCAGCCATTCACCAATCAGTGTGTGAATACATCCCACCACTTTGATTGGTGAATGGCTGGGACCATTCACCAATCAGTATTGTGCAGCGGCACACCGATGACTGCAAAGTGGCAGCCCGACAGATGCTGCAATTGCTCTGTGTCAAACAGTGCAATCAGTCAGCGGAGAGTGTCAGTGACAGGGAGAAGATGCTGCCCGATCGCTATCATTGTACAATTGGAGCGGCCGGGGAGCAGCCTCTGCCTGCATGCCCTCCAGCCTAGTCCATCCCTTGCTGTCTCTGTGTTCTGTCGGGGGACCACAGAGACAGCTACCAGACCAGCACAGCAGGCAGCCACTATTTTGTTCCCCCTTGACACTTCCCAGAGATCCCATCACGTGTGCAGGGTCTGCCTCCAATAGACAATGTCGGAGGAGTTCGATGGGGGGGTGTAGTCCTGCTCCAGCCGGGTGCCACAGCTCACCTATCTGCTCGAAGGCAGAGCTGCACTTCTGCAGCATCAAAACACAACTTTCATACTGCGGTGGCTGTCACTTTCTGTTATGGTTACGGCGATCGGCGATCGCCTCCCCCCTGGATCCGCCACTGCACCACACTAATGAAAAATAAAAAACATTAACAAACTCACCTTCCAGGCAGTGCAGCACAGAGATTAGCCTTGTTCTGCTCCTCAATCCTTTTCCCTCAGTGGCGGCGGCAGCGGCGCTGACAGTCCAGCTAAGGAGGCGGTCCCGGCACTCCTTCTCGGGCTCTCCCAGTCCCCAGTCAATCTGCAGTGCAGCTCACCTCTGCAGCCGCTGAGGGGGGAGGGCCGGCGTGGGGCTGCGCAGCGTGCTGCGTGACTTCTGATGTCACGCCCGTTCAGCTACACACAGCCTGCCCTGTGCACTGCATGCTCGCTGCCGAGGGATGGGCAGCACGCTTTAAGCAATGTGCTTAACCGCGGTGCCCGGCCAAACTGTGCAATGCGCAGGTCAATCCCGGGATTGTAATCCCGACGTATTTGGCCTAAAATCACAGGATCACCCTGATCCCAGAATTGGCCTCCATAGTAGTGGGGGTGTTTGTCAGTGTGTGGGGGCCCTCTATGTGTGGGGGCCCCAGGACGACAGCCCCGTCCACCCCGCCTATAATCCGGCCCTGGCTGCGTCTACTACACGCGACTTTATGCGAATGGCACTACAAAGTCCTTCCATTGTGTTTATCCATGCACCGGAATGTGCAAGGACTGAGACGCTCACTTTTCAGCCTCCGTACACTCAGTTATACTGATTAGTGCATCCTCAGACGCCATCATCCGTCGCACTATGGCAAGTGCAGTTTCTCAGTCCAAGTATGGTCTCCTTTGTGAGTGGTCAAGCAGGGCCGTCTCTTCCATTGGGCTTTAATGGCAGTTGCTCAAGGGCCCAAAGCTTCAAGGGGCCCTCCAGCCCCCTGCAGCCGCTGAGTAAATGTTTTTTTTAAAGCACTGCCATCGTTGTCCCCCCGTGACGAGCGACATGCCAGTCCGACACTGGATGGACCATCTCTGTGCGTGTGCTAAGTCACCTCCCTGTCACCGCCCAGGAACGCTCCCTGGTTGTGTCTGAAATTACAACTACAACTATGCATCGATGCAATCAGGGCGCATGCGCAGTGCAACTTTTGGGCTCCACTACGCCCGACATTTGCAGTGCTTACACCTCTGAAACAAGCCCTTAATCTCAGTTGTATTCACAGCATATTGTCCCATGAAATGCTAGGCACTCGTATAGACAATAGTGTAGGTCAGTCGCTTTACCCAAATATTTGTGACGTAAAATCTGCAATACATACCTAGGACATGATTCACAGATGTTAGATAACCCGATGGTTAGCGAACATCTCTGATGCACATGCAGGGGACCCATTCTGTGCATTTGCAGAATGGGTCCTGTGATCTCACTCGCTAACCCCCCACAAGCAGCAGCATGATTGACATACTGCAGCATTTGCAGGGCAGAGTGGGGGCATGACTAGCCATCGCCCCCAGAAACAGGGTGTGTCAACCCCATTTTCCGGGAGGGACAAGGCCAGAGTCTGCATATGCATATGTGGACACAGATTTCCTGGCCTCTCAGCTGCTAGGACCCGGACAAGCTGCGGTAAACTTCAGTTACCGCAGCCTGGCCAAAGGAACAACCATCGTGACCATCTGTCGTGATGATTGTGATGGTAATCACAGGCTGCGACCTTGGTCACAGCGCTGGGAGCGCAGATGCAGCAAGGAGGTGTCTGTTTCCTACAGCCTACAGACACCTACTCCAGCATTTGCATTAGAGATGGACGGAATTGCACAACCGCTTGTGTGTGACTCTGCAATTACATCATTCTCTGAAACAGGCCCTTAGTATGTTTTCCCATGGTTAGATTTTATATTTGTCCTAATTACATCTCCCTGCTGAAGAGTACATGTGTGAATGATTTGAGAAAAGATCATTCAGTTTATCTAACACCATGGAGTAAATTACTAAAGGACGATTTGACATTTTCAGTGATTTGGCATGCGATTTTCATTAGATTTGTATCCGATTTTGCATTTGGGTATTTACTAAAGGCCAAATCGAATGTTAAATCGAATTTCAAATCGAATTTTAGTCAAATAGACCTCAAATCAAAAATCGGGAAAACATTGGTACTTTTACACAAACCAACACACAAAACCCTTATTTACTATCATTCGATTTGAAATCGAACTCAAAATCGGACTTCAAATCCCCAAATGAATAGACCTGCTTCATGCTTTCGATTTGAGTATGAGTAGGTATAATTAACACAGATACATGCAGACATCAGTGAGATGCCTACATGTACTGTATCTGACTAAAAAGCAAATAAAGAGTTAAATGTTAAAATAAAATTAACGTGAGGTACCCCCCCAAAACACAACACACAACCAGCCCTGGGCTTTGCAAAGCCAGTCCTGGTTGTTTAAGTACAGGGAAAAAATTGTGTAGGGTTCCACCGTACTTAATACAACCAGAACTGGGCTCTGGGAACCAGTCCTGGTTCTGGAATTACAGGGAAAAATTAGCGTCGGGTCTCACTGTAATTCCTAGAACCAGCACTGGACCCTTTCTAGTGGGGGACTGATGCCACAGCCAGGGGAACCCTATCACCGGGCCCCCCAACCGCTAGTCAGTCCAGGCCAGGGATCCCTGGGGAGTTGGGGACCCCCCCAATAAAGGTGAATATGTATGTATGGATTAAAACTTTACTGTGTATGGTGTGTGTGTGTTTATTTCCACATTTCTTTACAGGTGAACTACAGGTCCCAGTGGGCCCTTAATGCCCCGCATGCTGGTACTTGTGGTACTCCAAGTACCAGCATGCGGGGGAGGCTTGCTGGGACCTGCAGTTCTACTGTAAAGACAATGTTTAACATATTCTATTTTTACACTACATTTACACAATCAACCCACCACCCACCGCTCAGGGGTGGCGGGTATAGCCCCGGCTATCAGCCTAGGCTAGGGGTGACCTGTAGAGGGGGACCTTCTATTGAAAGGGTTCCCAACTCCCCATGCCAGGGATCCCTGGCCTGGGCTGACTAGCGGGCAGGGCTGATGCTGCGGCTGGGGGGCACTGTGATAGGGCTCCCCTGGCTGTGGCATCAGTCCCCCACTAGAAAGGGTCCAGTGCTGGTTCTGTGAATTACAGGGAGATCCTATGCAAATTTTTCCCTGTAATTTCAGAACCAGGACTGGTTCCCAGAGCCCAGTGCTGGTTGTACTAGGGAACTCAACGCAATTTCTTTCCTGTACTTAGTCAACCAGGACTGGCTTTCAAAAGTCTGGCGCTAGTTGTGTTTTGGGGGAGACCTCACGTCAATTTTTATTAACATTTACAGTAATTATTTGTTTGCTTGTTACAGTCAGATACATACAGGCATCTCACTGATGTCTGCATGTATCTGTGTGAAAACGAACTGCTCATGCTAAAAGTGAAAGCATGAAGCAGATCTATGCTGTCGGGGATTTTAAAGTGGCATTTGTCATTCGATTTGTAGATTAACATGTCAAATCGAACAGCAAATCACTGTTCAAAACCGAATCAAATCGAATTTGTTTTGCTAATCGCAATATAAAACTGGAGCACAATCTTGCCAATGTGCCGTCTTGCCAATGTGTTAGAGTGACACAGTAGGAGACAGACGTCTCCCACTTAGCTCCCCTTGAGACCTGGCATATTACAGCTGTCACCACTGCTCCAGCGTCCTGTACCGCTACCTGCTAGAAGTACACACTCACCGGCTGGTGAGCTGTATCACTCCCTGCTCTGCTCCATTACAACCAGTGTATCACAATAAGTATGGCTGTACATCACCTACAGCATCTTCTAATAAACCATCCCACTGGTTAAGCAACTGGGCTGCCTGTGGTAATAAGGCATCCAGTGATGTGTACATAACTCTACCGTTCCATCGCACCAGTACACACATATTTCCAACACTTTTTACCAAGAGGTTATTTAGAACCATTTAATTCTCCCATTCAGTTTTTATACACTGTGGCTTCTAAACTATTCTAGTGCTGAACATATATACAAAATATATGTTATGGGCATCTATCTTTGTTCCTAAGAGTGACCTTAAATCATTTACAGTACTACAGTATATGGTCTTCTAAATAACTCTTCTTGATGTATATACCCGGGAACCTGACCACCGGCTTTGTGTGCCACTTTTCTGCATTTGTTCCTATGATGAGCTTCAGCACAAGCTGGTACCTCTATTGTGCTTAGTGCTATTCCTACTTATTTTCCTGCTTACTTGCTTATCACCCATACAAATATTAAAAAAATAAAGTTCTGCTACTGTAGACAGCGCTGTGATTCACGTGATTACATGATTGATATATATTATACTGGTTTTATATATAACCTCATAATAAGGTTGTGCAGCAGTATACAAATGTGTTTTTTTTAGACATATGTTAATAATTATTTAATGATAGCATTAGTGAAATACCTTTAAGCAACACATTATCAATTTCAAAGTGAATTGTCAGACACAAAGCTGGCTCCCACACTTCAAGGGTCATTTCAATCAACACTGTTCATGATTTATATGTCTTTTAAATATAGTTATAAGGAAAGCAAATATGTTCTATGTTTTATTGGATAATATATTGCACAGTGCAATCAGGCATTAATCTTTTATTCATGGAAATACAAGATGCTACAAACAAAATGCTACTACATTATCAGTAAGTAGTGTGTACAGTTTGAATTTAGAGTGAAAACCAAATGTGCATGGCTGTTGTAGACACAAACACACATAAACACAATTGTGTCTTTTAGACTTTGTTTATTTTAATTTAATTACCATTAATGAAAAAAATTAATTCAAGTACTCTCACTCGTGGCTGCCAATAAAAATATATACAAGATGTTCAGGGCCGTCGAGAGTGGAGACAGGCCCGTATACGGGGAGGAGGAGAAGGGAAGTGGGGGTGGGGGGCGTGGCCAAAAATAGAGAAGGCCACACCCCCTCAATACAATATACAAAGAGATGTGACAGTTTAATTTTTAGGTGGGTTCCAGTGGAAAAAGGTTAATCTGTTTGACTTACATACAAGTAGTTACATACAAGGAGTTAGAAAAATATTGTATAAGCTGTATATTGAGAATTGGCAAGGTGAAATTACTCACATTATAACAATCTCCATATATTGTACTGTATAGCATTTTAGCAAAAATCAATACTGTCATGAGAACAGTTCCTCAATGACTTTCCACATAGCTACTGTGGACCTCATTCAGAGTCGATAGTAAGCGGCCTCTTAGTCGTTCGCCTAACGATCGAGAATCAGAAAAAAAAACAAATCGCACGGTCGGGCGATCGCAACCAAAGTGACGCCCATACATGAACAAAGCACCTCCTCTAGCTAACGAGTGACAGCAGCTAGCGATCGAGTCGATCATTGTCATTGTCTGTCGCTGTATGTTAATTTTCTTCTGATGGTTGCGGCCGCTTGTTGCCCACATGTCATGTTTCCATGCGCTATCGATCAGCTTGTTACTACCTTGTTGACAATTATGTAATTAGTGTTCAAAAGTGCTGTTTGGGTTTTTTTACTCCCTTTCAATTGGTTTTAAAACTTTATTGTTCAAATGTCATTCCGTTCATGCTGATGTCATTCTGCTAGTGCGTTTGTTTAAATAAAATATTTTAAACCTGTTTTTTTTGTTTACGAATGTTGTGTTGTTCTTAAATGCATGTTTAAAATAACATTATGAATGTTAGTTTGTGTAATTATGCATATTTTATTTTGCATTCGCACATAAAGGGCTTGAGCCAATCCGAGTTGCTATTATTAATTTAGAGTTTTGGTCACATGAATAATGCTTTTTCCAATAGAAATTAGTATTTGTAAATTATGTATTTTTTTCAGCCAATCAATTTTCATGTTACCCATTTATATTTGTGGTTTACTGTAAAACCTGCCATTGCCATCATGAGAGCCGCGGCATTCCCTCGCGCTGAACTTTTAGTTCTTGTCGAAGGGATGGACAGGCGCCTGGGCCATCTTGAACCCCTATCTCAAATGCTATAAAAAGGCAGGCCTACGTGGTGGTCCGCCGCCAGCTGCGGGCGTGAGGCTATTGGCACAATATTGCGCAGTTAGAGCGCCGGTGGTCAGACCTCCGGCGGCGTTCGCCCCAGGTCTTGTTGAGTCTGCGGGCGCAAATACGGTGGAGTAAGTATGCATTTGTGTTTTTTGGTTATTATATTTGTTCCTTGTTTTTTTTAAAGTGATTTTTTTAAACAAGCTGTAGTGTATGTTGTACCTATTGTTCAGATTGTGGTAACTACTTTCCATAAATGTCAGTTTTGGGGGGGTTTTTTGTGGTTTTCTTGGGTGTAAACTGTTTTCTAAATATGTGTGTTTTGTATTGTTATTGCTTCAAAATATTTATGAACTGTCATTTTTCTTTTCTTAGGACAGCAGCGTAGACGGAGAAGGACACGGCGTAGCGGCCGCAATGCCTAGGAAATTCCCCTCCTAACCCCTCCCCTTCCCAACCTATCTCTCCCTCCCTGCCCCCATACTCCCCAAGTAACCCTCCCTCCCTGGGTCACAACTCAGGAAATGGTCCTCCCTCCCCTGCCCACTCATCCCAAAATTCCCTTCCATAACAAGGATCTTTGGGACAAATAACTCCCCCCGGTGATTTAAATGGGCACCCACCCCTGATGGAGGAGCAACCATCTTCGCATGGACGTATATATATGGTCTGTCTGTTTTGTAATTAAAAACTAAACCACATTTTCTCACTTTCCCCACAGGCAACAGTGGATGTTGAGTCAAACAAACACACAATTTACTTAACTTAGTCAGAATCTTGCTAATTCTTACACGGTTGGGTAGGGCCATCTTTACCAAAACTTACATGTGTTTAAGGTAAGACAAGAAAAAATTACAATTCCACAGTATTTTGTGGAAATGCTATAAATGATGTAGTAGTAAAAATGAATGGACAAATATTAAATTAGTCAAATACACATTGTTAAGATTTTTTTTTATAAAAATCCAAAATTAAAGAACAAAAAAAAATAACCTCGGACCACAAAAAAGTGGGCAGGAGCAATCCACAAACGCCAAACACCAAACTCCAACACTACATTAGGGTAAATTTATTTACATAAATTAAAAATTAAAAAAAAGGGGTTAAAAAAAAAATGATGCCAGCAGGACTCTGAAACACTTACCTCCGACCACAATAAAGTGGGCAGGAATATTCCTTGAAATAAAAAAAATAAAAAAATTAAATTAAAAAAATATTTGCCCTTAAAATATTGAAAAAAAAATTAGAAAATTACAAAAAAAAATAAAAATTGCATGCTTAGGATACATTTACCTGACTCTCAAGCCTAAGATGTTTTGTGCAATAATCCTCCAACCACCAATATACAAATAACCAACAACTACCAACCACCAACAACGCACAAGTAATGGCCCATTTAGGAGGGCCTTAAATAGTTATGTTAAACACGAGAAAATTGAAACATTAAGGTTAGGTGTGCAATTTGCGCAGGGAAACAGATGGACGCAACATGAATGCACGCTCAACCAATCCAATGATGCGCTCACATCTCATTAAAGCCCACAATTAAGGTTAGGTGTGCAATTTGCGCAGGAAAACATGGATGGACACAACATGGATGCATGCTCAACCAATCCAATGATGCACTCACATCTCATTAAAGCCCACAATTAAGGTTAGGTGTGCAATTTGCGCAGGGAGACATGGATGGACGCAACATGGATGCACGCTCAACCAATCCAATGATGCGCTCACATCTCATTAAAGCCCACAATTAAAGTTAGATGTGTAATTTCCGCAGGGAAACATGGATGGACGCAACATGGATGCCCGCTCAACCAATTCACTGATGCGCTCACATGTATAAAAATGTCTCCAAATCACACTAGTACTCATGCTGTCTCAAACGTCACAATGGAGACAGAGGAGCATGGAAGCCAGAGTCCACCATTAGAAAGTAAGTTTTGTGTCCAATAATTACCAATTCCATCATTTAAAAACAAACAAACACAGAGTTATTAAAAAAAATAACATGTTGTAGGTGGACAACAGCAAGAAAGGAGCAGTGAGGAGGAGCTAGACCCAAGCAGTGAGCCAGGCCCAAGCAGGAGAAGGGCCATAAACCCTCCCTTTTCGAGGGCGGAGATGGAGGCCTTGGTGACTATGTGCATGGATAATATTGTCCATGTACCCAGAAATATGGGGGCTGGACAAAAAGACAGGATGTGGTAGTAGATATGGGAAAGATTTCTGGACTGCACACCCTGAATATATATATAATTGGAGGTGCTACCTGATGAGACAAATTGCAGGCACAAAAACAGACAAATCTCAGGTGCACAACTCCAAATTATTAATAATATGTAAATGCAATAAAATTTTGCAATCAATAGAGGTTTTTAGCATAATCTTGGCCAAGGTTATGGGCCTACCCACCATATCCAGGTAACCACTGTAGGGTAGGTCCCTAACATACTATGATTCAAATCCAGAGTGCAGGACACCCCCAAACTAGCCCAGCTAAGCCGCTCCAGGGCACCGCCATAGTAAGAAGAGTGCAGTGTGAAAGAGATAGTTAGGAGCAGCTGCTGCTGCATATAAAGAATGAGAATACAAAGTGAGGTACATATATAATAAACAAACAGTGAAGGGTTAAAATGTGTTTTAAGAGAAAAATGTGTTATAATGCGGTGCCCTGA
Organism: Taudactylus pleione; assembly: GCA_031769625.1. NCBI lineage: Eukaryota > Metazoa > Chordata > Amphibia > Anura > Myobatrachidae > Taudactylus > Taudactylus pleione. The sequence continues at coordinate 4,354,473 of JAUIMM010000757.1, read as the reverse complement.
AACACATCAGACTGAGGGCGTCTACAAGTTTTATATACTGCTGCTGCATATAAAGAATGAGAATACAAAGTGAGGTACATATATAACAAACAAACAGTGAAGGGTTAAAATGTGTTTTAAGAGAAAAATGTGTTATAATGCGGTGCCCTGAAACACATCAGACTGAGGGCGTCTACAAGTTTTATATACTGCTGCTGCATATAAAGAATGAGAATACAAAGTGAGGTACATATATAACAAACAAACAGTGAAGGGTTAAAATGTGTTTTAAGAGAAAAATGTGTTATAATGCGGTGCCCTGAAACACATCAGACTGAGGGCGTCTACAAGTTTTATATACTGCTGCTGCATATAAAGAATGAGAATACAAAGTGAGGTACATATATAACAAACAAACAGTGAAGGGTTAAAATGTGTTACAAGAGAAAAATGTGTTATAATGCGGTGCCCTGAAACAGATCAACACAGGCAATCCAGGGGGACCCACGCCCAAAAATGAATCCAGGTGTTGCACTACAGTATATAAAACTTGTAGGACTTTGTGCCTGCAATTTGTCTCATCAGGTAGCACCTCCCATTATATATATATTCAGGGTGTGCAGTCCAGAAATCTTTCCCATATACTCCATTAAATGTGCTTTATTGCACACCTGAGGGAAAGGAGACGCCCTCAGTCTGGATTAGCACCCCTACCTTATTGGTTTAAAAGCATGGAGTCTTGTAATGAATATGCACACTAGTAATAGGCACAATTCTAGGTAAGTCCTACAAGTTTTATATACTGTAGTGCAACTTTGGTTCATTTTTGGGCGTGGGTCCCCTTGGATTGCTTGTGTTGATGTGTTTCAGGGCACCGCATTATAGCACATTTTTCTCTTATAACCCATTTTAACCCTTCACTGTTTGTTTATTATATATGTACCTCACTTTGTATTCTCATTCTTTATATGCAGCAGCAGCTGCTCCTAACTATCTCTTTCACACTGCACTCTTCTTACTATGGCGGTGCCCTGGGGCGGCTTAGCTGGGCTAGTTTGGGGGTGTCCTGCGCTCTGGATTTGAATCATAGTATGTTAGGGACCTACCCTACAGTGGTTACCTGGATATGGTGGGTAGGCCCATAACCTTGGCCAAGATTATGCTAAAAACCTCTATTGATTGCAAAATTTTATTGCATTTATATATTATTAATAATTTGGAGTTGTGCACCTGAGATTTGTCTGTTTTTGTGCCTGCAATTTGTCTCATCAGGTAGCACCTCCCATTATATATATATTCAGGGTGTGCAGTCCAGAAATCTTTCCCATATACTCCATTAAATGTGCTTTATTGCACACCTGAGGGAAAGGAGACGGCCTCAGTCTGGATTAGCACCCCTACCTTATTGGTTTAAAAGCATGGAGTCTTGTAATGAATATGCACACTAGTTATAGGCACAATTCTAGGTAAGTCCTACAAGTTTTATATACTGTAGTGCAACTTTGGTTAATTTTTGGGTGTGGGTCCCCTTGGATTGCTTGTGTTGATATGTTTCAGGGCACCGCATTATAACACATTTTTCTCTTATAACACATTTTAACCCTTCACTGTTTGTTTATTATATATGTAGCAGCTGCTCCTAACTATCTCTTTCACACTGCACTCTTCTTACTATGGCGGTGCCCTGGGGTGGCTTAGCTGGGCTAGTTAGGGGGTGTCCTGCGTTCTGGATTTGAATCGTAGTATGTTAGGGACCTACCCTACAGAGGTTACCTGGATATGGTGGGTAGACCCATAACCTTGGCCAAGATTATGCTAAAAACCTCTATTGATTGCAAAATTTTATTGCATTTATATATTATTAGTAATTTGGAGTTGTGTACCTGAGATTTGTCTGTTTTTGTGTCTGGGAGGAGATATCCAGGGCTGTTAATCGTGTTGGGATGACGCACAGATCCAATAATGTTGTGCATAAAAGGTACATATTTGCTAGTGTCAATGTTGGTTTATAAATGTTTTAAAAAATGTTGCAGGAAATACAAGACTAAATTAACTATAAACATTGACAGATGGACAGACTTCAAATATCGGCTAAAGAGGAAGCTAGGAAGTAGGGTGGACCATGCCAGGGGGACAGGTGGTGGTCCCATCCCTGAGGAGCTGACCTTAACAGCTTTGGAGGAGCAGGCTCAGGGGTGTATAGAGGAAGAGGAGTTAGTCGGCGTGTCCAATATGGACACTGATATGGCCGACTTTAATGCTCCACATGGTAGATAAGGTAAATAATTATGAAAAATATATATATATATATCTCAGAAACATTTGCTTAACAAATCTCTTTCTTTACAGACCCCGAGGAGGAAGTGCCTGCTCCTGAGGTGATGGCTGGGCCCAGCACATATGAAGGCTCTGCAGGGGATGATCCAAGTTTTCCATCTGGGGACCCTGTGGAGCCCACTCCAGGGTCAACACCCACCCCAGCATTGTCTCTCCTCACCGAGTTGGTCGACCAAACTCAGGAGAATATTTCTGTTCTCCTGAGGATGGAGACCACTCTGGTGAGGATACATGGCAGATTGCTGAGGGTGACGGAGGCCCTGGAGACATTTGCTGGGGCCCTGCTTCGATCGGCAGATGCCCAGGAGCAGGCAAACAGAATTGCCATGATGGATCGAGGCTCCCTTCCTCCAAGGACTACCTCTGGCAGCCCAACAGCCACCCCCAAACTATGCCTAGGCCAGAGCCAATTCCATCCGGCTCTGGCCAGGCCAGTCGGCGTGTTACACGCCAGTCGGCTGTTCCGAAAAAGCCTCTTCAGCCGAGCCGTCCCAAACGAAGAAAATAGCCCTGGCTAACTTATCCTCCCCTGTTGATGTCCAGTCCCCATATTTCTAGTCACCAATGCCTCCATCTCCGTCCTTTTTTTTTTGTTTCTTATTTTTTTATTTTAAAATTAAAATTTGTGCATGCTGACAAATATATATATTCTTGTTCAAAAAAAAAAAAGAAACAACTGAATTCGTGTCTGTTTTAATTTTGAAAAATATACAGTTTAATAAAGGTATTGATAAAGCAGAGGATTTGCAAAGACTGGTGCAGGCTTAAAAATGCAAAAAAAAACTAAATTTGGTAAAAACAACATATAATAAGCCATTACCATGACATTAATCTTTTTATTCGCTAATGCAAACGCAACTAGATCAATTACAAGCCAATTAGCAGTGTTAATAGCAACAACAAATGATTATTAGCTGCTTGCATTGTATGGCAGAAATTAGAAACATCAAACATAACATCAGTCACATTCGATAGTATCGATAGTACTCTGGGGCTTGAGAGAGCACGTACCCAACCTCAAGCTGTACGATCAACCAGGCCTCAAACCTGCTCGAGAGTGACGTTTTACTACTTCCGGCCATCTATGTCGGTCGTAGCAGGTAATTTATGTACGCCCCTGAAACGCCCTCAAAACGCTGAGGCACGCCTGCGTTTTCAGACCACCACCCCCGTCAACACCCACAAATGGCCTTTCATGTCAATCAACTCTTGGAAGCCATTTCCTGCTGGTAAGCCGTACGATCTACAGCATTTAGGATCGCAAAGGCCTCGTAGGCACATGCGCACAACTAACCGTGTGCATGCATGGGTTGGAAACATCGGATGCGTACGACCGAGGGGCCGCTTACGACCGACTCTGAATGAGGTCCTGTATGTTTCCCCTTAATTACTATGCATGTACTGTATATTGTGTTGTGTCTGCTTTGGCTGCAGCATTCACTGTTTAATATGAAGTATTAAATTATTAATTGATGGGTGTATTTATTTTTGCTCAAGGTATATATTTTATTTGACAAAAGTAATGAATGAGTTTAAAGGGAAATGCTTCATTAAAGGGTATTTCTTTTTCAGCTTCTACAGGTAACTCCAATTGCCTAAAACGAGATTAACACAAAACAATTTTCACAGGTATAAGGTGTTAATATTAGAGATGCTATTCACTGGTACTGTCCATTACAATGGAATAAATTATAAACATAAAAAGACAATAGTTTAGTTAAATCACAACCCTGCATTATAGCATAACAGTGTAACAGATGCATTTATGCATAAAAAACAACATTTTTTGACAATATAATAGAATATGTTTATAATACTGGCTCAATAATAGTCTGGATAAGATGATGTTCAGATTAGTATTATCCATGGTCTGGTCATCAATTGAAAGTTAACCAATAATTTCATTGATTACTAGAGATGTGCGCTGACCCCCTTGTTTTGGGTTTGGTTTTGGATCTGCATTAACTTTCGTGTTTTGGTTTTGGTTTTGCAAAACCACGCTCACGTGTTTTGGTTTTGGTTTTGGATCTGTATTTTTGTTTTTCCAAAATAGATAAAAACATCTAAAATCACATAATTTGGACCTTTTTTTAGCTCCTACAGTATTATTAACCTCAATAACATTCATTTCCAGTCATTACCAGTCAATTTTGACAACAGCACAGTTCACAATCTTGTTTACCAACATAGGCCAAAGGCTGGCTGGCTAAACTAAGTAACAAAGCAGCGGCACAAATACACGGCAGTTATTTCTGCTTACAAATCAGGCTTGCCGACTTTCTGGCTGCCCCTTCAAGGAGGGAGCAGCCAGATCAGCATTACAGGGGGCGTGGTCATCGTGAGAAGGCAGGGCCAGCCAGGTGATGCACGTTTGTGGGCGGAGCAGGGGCGGGGCCGTGCGATCGTGTCATTTTGGCCCCACCCCTGCTACACAATGCCGATATTACAGGCATTGTGAAGCAGGGGGCGGAGCCAAAAATGACGCGATTTGGCATGAATCACGTCACGGCCCCCCTCACTGCGGTAGTTTCTAAGGTAAGTGTGGGGGGGTTAAGAGGGGTGGGCGGCAGCCGGGAGGATTGCCTGCCTTCCCGGGAGGTCGGGAGAGGCACACAATTTTCGGGAGGCTCCCAACCAAATCGGGAGGGTAGGCAAGTATGTTACGAATGTTTTTCAAATTACTAATGTATTAGCAATAACCAATCTTACTAACTTGCATGTACTTGCAATAGAAAACAATACAACTAAGAAATTTACTTCCTTCCTTAAAACAAAAGTAGTCATAGTTAGAAAAAGCAAACAAAAGAACGCTAAACCATGTGGAAATAGCAACAGCAGACGTGAATGCCCCCTACACAAGTGCACATGCCACAAGCACATGCCTAATCTCAGTGTATTTCCCTCCTCAGGGTGTTGGCCACTGATGACTGGCACTATGTGCCCATGTAAAGTCTAGATCAATCAGCCTTTTTGTTGAGCAGTTCCCCAAAATCTCCCCAACCATGCAAACAGTATTCCGTACCTGCGGGTCAGGAACAGTGCGGGTCGGATACAGTGCAGGTTACAGTGCGAGTCAAATAAAGTACAGGTCAGATACAGTGCGGGATATAGTGAGAGTTGGTTACAGTGCGGGTTGCATACTGTGCATGTCAGATACAATGCGGGTTTTATACAGTGTAGGTTGGATACAGTGCGGGATATAGTGTGAGTTGGATACAGTGTGGGTTTGATAAAGTGCAGGTTGGATACAGTGCAGGTCGAATACAGTGCTGGATACAGTGTGGGTTGAATACAGTGCAGGTCAGATACAGTGTGGTAAACATTGTGGGTTGGATACAGTGTGAGTCAGTTACAATGTGGGATACAGTGCGGGTCGAACACAGTGCAGTTTATAGTGCAGGTCGGATACAGTGTGTGTTGGATACAGTGCAGGCCGGATACTGTGCAGGATACAGTATGGGTTGAATACAGTGTGGGTCAGATACAGTGTGGATTGGGTACAGTGCGATTCAGTTACAGTGCGGGTCGGACACAGTGCAGTTTATAGTGCAGGTCGGATACAGTGTGGGTTGGATACAGTGCTGGTCAGATGCTGTATGAGTTGGATATAGTGCAGATCGGATACAGTGTGAGTCGGATAAAGTGTGGGATACAGTGCGGGTAGGATACAGTGCAGGATACAGTGTGGGTTGAATACAGTGCAGGGCGAATACAGTGCAGGTCAGATACAGTGCAGGTTACATTGCATGCCGAGTGCAAGTTGGTTACAGTGCGGGTTGCATACTGTGCATGTCAGATACAATGCGGGTTGGATAAAGTGTAGGTTGGATACAGTGCGGGATATAGTGTGGGTTGGATACAGTGTGGGTTGGATAAAGTGCAGGTTGGATACAATGCGTGTCGAATACAGTGCTGGATACAGTGTGGTAAACATTGTGGGTTGGATACAATGTGAGTCAGTTACAATGTGGGATACAGTGCGGGTCGAACACAGTGCAGTTTATAGTGCAGGTTGGATACAGTGTGGTTTGGATACAGTGCAGGATACAGTGTAGGTTGCATACAGTGCGGGATATAGTGTGGGTTGGATACAGTGTGGGTTGGATAAAGTGCAGGTTGGATACAGTGCGAGTCGAATACAGTGCTGGATACAGTGTGGTAAACATTGTGGGTTGGATACAGTGTGAGTCAGTTACAATGTGGGATACAGTGCGGGTCGAACACAGTGCAGTTTATAGTGCAGGTCGGATACAGTGTGGTTTGGATACAGTGCTGGTCAGATACTGTATGAGTTGGATACAGTGCATGTCAGATACAGTGTGAGTCGGATAAAGTGTGGGATACAGTGCGGGTAGGATACAGTGTGGGTTGAATACAGCGTGGGTCAGATACAGTGTGGGATACAGTGTGGATTGGGTACAGTGCGATTCAGTTACAGTGCGGGATACAGTGCGGGTCGGACACAGTGCAGTTTATAGTGCAGGTCGGATACAGTGTGGGTTGGATACAGTGCTGGTCAGATACTGTATGAGTTGGATACAGTGCATGTCGGATACAGTGTGAGTCGGATAAAGTGTGGGATACAGTGCGGGTAGGATACAGTGCGGGTTGAATACAGTGCAGGTCGGATACAGTGCAGGTCGGATACAGTGCAGGTTACATTGCAGGCTGGAGGCAGTGTGAGTTGGGTACACCAACAGAGCAATTACTGTGACAGCGATGTCGACAGTGCTGGTGGTGTCCTCAGTGCGGGGATGCCGGCGTTGTTGGCAGAGTGGGGGTGCCAGCGGTGTCCTCAGTGCAGGGTGCAGGCAGTGTTCTCAGTTGGCTGCATGGGCGTCCCGGCAGCATTGGCAGCGGGAGGGTGCTGGCTGTGTCGGCAGCGGGTGACGGTGGTGTCAGTGCGGGGGGGGATGACCGGTATTTTCCTTTCTTCCTGTGCCAATTGAAGTCTATGGGCAAGCACTTTCAGCCAATCAGTGGTAAGCCCATTGAATTCAATAGGACTTTGAAAATTGGTGCCCGAGGCAAACCGCGACATCCAACAGCGGAATCTCGAGGTTTTGCCTCAGTGATCCGGGGAAGTTCTGGTGGGCTCAGGCCTGATTCAGAGCCGGACGCTCTAACCAGAGCGCTCGCTCTGAATCAGGGCCCTCCTCCATGAAAATGGAGCGGCCTCCTGGCCGCTCGCATAGCTGTGGGTGACAACCCACAGCATATGCGAGCGGCCAAAAAGCGGCCATCGGACTTGCGACGGAGACCCTGCGGTAGGGTCTCCCTGCCACAAGCCCTAGAGTGATTTTGGCTCTATCAGAGCCAAAATCACTCCCACTGACATCACTAGTGATGTCAGTGGGGCCGGCTTCAGACGGTAGGCGTTCCCAAGGGAACGCCTCCATCTGGCTGCCAAGCCCCCAGCACGCCCACCAAAGGGGGCGTGCTGTCGATCAACATCGACAGCACGCCCCCTTTGGTGCGAGACACGGAGCGATGGAAAGCCCGTCGCTCCCCGGGTCTCGCGCACGACGGAGCTCCCTCCGTCGTGCGCATGCGCAGTAGGGAACATCGACCCACTTGCGAGCGTACTGCCGCTCGCGAGTGGGTCTGAATGACCCCCTCAGTTCTCTGAGAACTGAGGGTCTGATTAAGTAAGGATCTATTGCAATAGCGATTGCGATTGCAATAGCGAATATGCAATTAGTCTCACAGCAAAAATATGCTAATGATTGCAATTGCAATGCCATACACAGCCAAACATAAGGACGCCCGCTTTACCTTATACACATCCATAATACTTAGCATGACTGTGAAACATCGAGTGCAATCGCAGCCTCACGCATAAGGTCTGACCTTACTCAGGAATTGCTAACCTCATCGCACGCAGTGAAAGCCCAAGCTGAGTACGGCATCACATTGGCTAATTTATGCACAGCCCTGCAACGGCTTTCAAACGCACTGCCACGCCTGCTTTTCTCCGACCACCCCCAAACGGTACTTCCTGTCAATCACTCTGCAATGGGTCTGCCTAGTCACTGTGATCACAGTCCTGATAGCAGTGGAGTTTTCACACACTGCGATACATACGCATGCACAGAACGTAACAATCGGCTGATTGCATGTGTAATCATAGTTGCGATCGGTAGTGAATCAGGCCCTGAGCCCGCTCATCTCTATTGATTACAAGTGATTTTATAGTAATCAACTATATATCTTGTTAATCTACGGTCACAATATATTAAAAAGGGAAATAATCAAAACATACTTTTACCTGACATTTCCTTTATTTCATTTTGCACAATTAGCTTGACCCATGAAATTTATTCCTAACTTAATTAAGAGACTTCAATACTGTATAGGAAATCCATATATATTGTGATATGATCAGGGTAGGGGTCCCTCTCCTGAGGTAGGTGGACACCTCCTTACACACAGCAGCCAGAAAATAGCACTCCAGTCGTGGGTTTTTGTGCAAGCTGGTTGGCACCTGTTTTTATTGTGCAACACCAATAGACAAATAAAGCAAACATAAAATAACTCCTTGCCTGGCTGGGCACTGACTAGAAAGGTAATTTCCTCTCTACAAATGGCAAGGCCTACTAGCTCACCACAAACACAGCACTTTCAAAAGGTCACAATGTCTCTGAACAAACCTCTGTGTCTGTTCTTCCCAGGTGTGTGAGACACTGCATCTAAACTCTTACACAGCTATATTGAGCCACTTCCAGGTGTAATCCCTAACTAGCCTGCTCACAGGCTGAAAGGCCAAACACCTGAAACGGCCCTGTGGATGGAGCCTTCCATTCTCTCTCACATCCACACCCCCAGGACCCATTCTCCGGCCAATAATTGCACATTGGTGGATTCCTGCTGAGCTCTGGTATTTTCCTGCTAAGCTCTGGTATTTTCCTGCTGAGCTCTGGTATTTTCCTGCTGAGCTCTGTTATTTTCCTGCTGATCTGTTATTTTCCTGCTGAGCTCTGGCAGCTTCTTGCAAGGCTTTGTTAGTATCCTGCTGAGTTTTGTTAGCTTGGAGCAAGGTCTTAACAATGTCCTCCATGTTGTCTTTAGGTGTAGGTTGGAAGTGGAATCTTGCTTCTCTAAGCATCTACCAACGCCTCCTTCGTGGATTCCACAAAACACAGGTTGACATCCAAACAACAAATTGGTGTCTGTCTATTTAAATTTTCAATGCAAAACTTTTCCTCTTGCTGCAGTTTTCCGTCTGTCTGCCCGCATTCTCCACCAATTATGATATGATCGGGGTAGGGGTCCCTCTCCTGGGGTAGGTGGACACCTCCTTACACACAGCAGCCAGGAAACAGCACTCCAGGTTTTCGTGCAAGCTGATCGGCACCAGTTTTTATTGTGCAGCACCAATAGACAAATAAAGCAAACATAAAATAACTCCTAGCCCGGCTGGGCACTGACTAGACAGGTAATTTCCTCTCTACAAGTGGCAAGGCCTACTAGCTCACCACAAACACAGCACTTTCAAAAGGTCACAATGTCTCTGAACAAACCTCTGTGTCTGTTCTCCCCAGGGTGTGTGAAACACTGCATCTATACTCTTACACAGCTATATTGAGCCACTTCCAGGTGTAATCCCTAACTAGCCTGCTCACAGGCTGAAAGGCCTAACACCTGAAATGGCCCTGTGGCTGGAGCCCTCCCTTATCTCACACATCCACACCCCCAGGACCCATTCTCCGGCTTTTACCAAAAACCGACCCTCAAATCTGTTTGCAAAACAGACTTTTCCTGGTGGTTGAAATACATATTACAGGAATCTGGGACACATATACACCCCATCCCTAACTTTTCCAGTGTTTCTATCACAATATTTATACCTTGTTAGAGTAATTTCATTGTTTATATATCTTTTACTTACAATAGCAAGTTGCAAATGCTTTAACACTGGGGTCTCTGTGGGAAGAGCTATTTCAGTGTAATACGATACAACCCCGCTGCTCACTTGGGGCATTATTCAGAGGTGGACGCAATGTTGATGTTTGCGCAGTTGAGCAATTATTTGTTACTGCGCATGTGTGGAAGGTCCACAAGCTTCCCCTGAGTGTATGCAGAGTTCTCTTTTGCGTACACAGGAGCTGGTAATTAGAATGGGCAAGATAAAGTCATGGGCATTCCACACCGGTGTTTGGGAGGTGGCCTAAAGTGGGCACAATAAAAAGGCTGTCTCATGGGCCTGTTATGGAAGTGTCAAGGGCATATCAGTAAACATGGCTGCATTCACAAATGCAGAGCTGCAGTAACAGAGGCCATGTTCAGAAGGAGATGCACCGCCAGCCAGGGCCGCTATCAAGGGAGGACTGGAGTCCTGGGCCCTGGACAGAGAAGGGGGGCCCCTGCCCTGGCTCCTACCACCATTACCTGGATAGCTGCACAGTGGCTGAACTCCCAGATGCCATGTATGCATTGGTCTCTGGGCACCAGCTGCTAGGAGGGCACAGAGAGATCAATCTACTGTATAAATGCTGCTTGCACCATACTAATCACTGCAGCAGCACAGGCAACAGTTATAGATGGATCTATTTCATCCATTACTGTGGGGTCCATCCAGGTTGCCTGGTATAATAAAGTTTTTTTTAATTGAGACAATATCGTTCATGATATCATGACATCACAGTCGCTGCACCAATGACAGAGAAGCTGGCCACAGCAAGAAGTGGCGCAGCCAGTAAATACAGGAGAAGGTAAGTATCTGTGGGCTACAGGGGGCTGATTGTTGGGGCTTGATGGAGAGATAGAAGGGGTGCTGGCTGGAGAGACAGAAGGGGTGCTGGGTGGGGAGATAGAAGGGGGCTGGCTGGAGATAAAGAAGGGGGGCTGGCTGGAGAGACAGAAGGGGGATGGCTGGATCTGGAAAGACACTGCAGGACTGAAGTTGCAGAAACACAGGGGGAGCTGCCTATTTTGTCAGTCCCAGGCCCCACAATTGCTAATGGTAGCTCTGGCAACAGTCATAGGCTAGTACAAGTGTTGATGGTGGATGCGATGGTGCACAGATGGTGGGGTGTTCAGAAGCACCGTGGAATTACACTGTGCATGGTCATTGAAAGTGGGTGTCTTAGGGCTTGCACGGTAGGATGCATGCTAGAACAGAAGGTGAAGGCTAAAACTAGCATTTGCATATTACCGCTGCTGCAACTTGGAGCCTTTTTGTGGCAAAAATCTTTTATTTTTTCATGAGATTCATTGTACTTATACCCTTCTGTATCTCCAGCCAGCCCCCTTCTGTCTCTCCAGCCAGCACCCCTTCATAACCCATAATCATTATTGTAAATGCATTGCTTGTAGACAGCGGAAAGACATCCTGGATCCTGCTTTTCAGTCAAAGGCCTCCCGTTTGCCGATGCTCTGGGCTAGACTAAACTCACAACACTTGCCTATCATCAGCACAGCCAGTCAATAATGTTCCCTCTATAACCCTCTTCAGTCTCAGGAACAAATGACAGCAGTAGAAGGGCTCTGGGATATGTGAGTGTGCAACTCACAGAGCCGGTGCTACCATTAGGCAGCTTTAGGCAGCTGCCTAAGGGGTCCAGCCACTGGAGGGTGCCCCTGAGTCCATAAAAAAAATAAAAAAGTATGTCTCTTTCAGTCTTGACCGGGACTACTGATGACCAAGGCTGATGCAGGAACTTCCCCAGCCCCCGGCACTGCACACTCTTGTTAGCACTGTAGAGTCAGCAGCAGTGGTGGCCCCCCTTCCCTCTACTCCAGTTCTTTCCTTTGCTCCGGGAGAAAGCCTGTCACTCACATAAGAAGATCTGCCCCTCTAGACAACAAAAGGATTAATAGGTGGTTTAGTGTGTGTGTGTGTGTGTTGGGGGGCTTGTGTGTATAGGTGGTGGGGGACTTATGTGTGTTTTAATGAGTGCAGACAGGCTTAGTGTTTGGGGGTGGTAATGGTTGTTTTATTGAGTGCTGACAGGGTTAGTGTATGTATGTGTGTGGGTTTAATGAGTGCTGGCAGGGTGAGTGTGTGTGGGGGGTTAATGGGTGCTGACATATATTGGGATATAGATGTGTGGCATAAATATATATTGGGGCATGAAAGTCTGGCTTAATGTATTGGGGGCAAAGCTGTATGGCATAATAAGAATTTGGAGCACATGTGTGGCATAATTCATGGCATACAATAAACTTGGTACACAGCTGTGTGGCATATATATTGGGGCACAAATGTGTGGCATATTATGTATTGGAGGCATTGATGTGTAGCATAATTATGAATTAGGGATACAGCTGTGTGGCATATAATGAATTTGTGGCACAGATGTTTTGCATATTATGAATTGGAGGCAATGTTGTAATGCACATTATGATTGAGGGGCTCTGCTGGGCTGCATATAAGTTGGGGCATTTTTATATAGTATATTATTAATTTGTGACACTGCTATGTGGCATATTATAAGTTGGTGTCACTAATGTGTGGCATAGTATGAATTGGAGAGAGCAGGGGCGGTGGGTGAAATGTTGCCTAGGGCACCCAGACATCTTGCTCCGTCTCTCGCAACTCCCTGTTCTTACATGAGCAGACAGATAAGCAGGGCAACCCATCTTACTACAGACACCTGCACTCATTCATATGCCCTAACTCATTTACATGGACAACAGCTTCAGAAAGTCAGGACACTGGTAATGGCTCACTGGAAAAGTGACAACCTGCACAGCAAGTGAATAGACCATCATCCATTCACTACATAGTACAATACTGTGACTTGTGATTGGGAGCGGAGAAGACTTCCCTCAGGAGGCTCACTATGCCATCTCCAGATGGCAAAATTGCTTTGAGAATTGAAACAAAAAGCTGAGCTACTGTAGTGGGGGAATGAATAGCAGAGCTATTAGGGGTACCGCTGAAGAAATCTGACATTTCTCCACAATAACCTCTTCTCTGAATAAAACAAAGCAGTGAAAAGCCCAGTGATTACAGTACAGGAATGGTGAAGGGATATTAACTAGAGATGTGCGCCGACCCCCGTGTTTTGGTTTTGGATCTGGATCTCCCCTGGTTTTGGATCTGGATTGGTTTTGCCAAAACCTCACCTCAGTGTTTTGTTTTCGTGTTTTGGTTTTGGATTTCGATTTTTTCTTAGAAAATAAAAAAACAGCTAAAATCACATAAAATTTGCCTTTTTTTGGTTCTACAGTATTAATAACCTCAATAATATTTTTTTCCACTCATTTCCAGTCAATTTTGATCACCTCACAGCTCACAATATTGATTTTTTTCATCTAGTAATAGGGCCAAAAGGTTGCATCTAGCTTGCTGGCTCAAAAGTGATTGATATAATTATTAACAATTCATTGGGTGCAGCCCCTGGCTGAATAATTAATAAAAAGAACTTCATTGGTGCAGCCCCTGGCTGTAAAATTGATAATAAATTAATTAAAAACAATTCATTGGGTGCAGCCCCTGGCTGTAAAATTGATAATAAATTAATTAAAAAACAATTCATTGGGAGCACCCCTGGCTGAATAAATAATAAAAATAAATTAATTGGTGCAGCCCCTGGCTGCTAAATTGATAATAAATTAATTAAAAACAATTCATTGGGTGCAGCCCCTGGCTGTAAAATTGATAATAAATTAATTTAAAAACAATTCATTGGGTGCAGCCCCTGGTTGATTAATTAATACAAATCAATTCATTGGTACAGCCCCTGGCTGTAAATTTGATAATAAATTAATTTAAAAACAAATCATTGGTTCCTAAACCAGCCATAACATTAATTTAAAATGTCAGGCAGCAATGCCCCAACCAGCACATCATGGAATGGAAAAAGGTGCAAGATGGAATAGTCCTTGGGCCCTCCCACCCGCCCTTATGTTGTATACGAAACAGGACAGTTTAACAAACCAATCATTTAAGTGACAAGGACTGAAAATTGTGGCTGAAATGATTGGTTTGTTTGGACCCCCATAAAGAAGCTGCCAATGTGATATGGACATGGAAATGAAAATGATCCCATATACAAACTGGCTTTACAATACTAGTTGTCGTATTCCTCATCTTCGTAATCCCCATCAGTGTGTACATCCTCTTCACACAATATTAATGCGTCCCCGCTGGAATCCACCATAGGCGCCTCTGTAATTTTTCCATGTAATTGTTGGTAGTGGTCTTCCTCGTGGAATTTGTAATTCATTTTAATGAACATGATCTTTTCCACATTTTGAGGAAGTAACCTTATACACCGATCACTGACAAGGTTGCCAGCTGCACTGAAAACTCTTTCGGAGTACACACTGGAGGGTGGGCAACTTCAGTAATGCAAAGAAAGTTTGTGTATGGGACTCCAAATTGCCTCTTTTTCCTGCCAGTACTGAAAGGGACTGTCTGACATGCCTATTAGGCTGTATCACACGTTGTCACGGTAGAAGACATGTCACTAGTAGGCAGTTTTCCCAGGCCCGACCAGATGTCATTTTTTGGTGAACGATCAGCAGGCATTCTGTAAGGAAAATTGAGTCTTTTCCTAGCAGCTGCAGAAACTGAAGGAGGAGATGATGGCATTTCATGTGCGGCTGCAGATGACAATTTTTTTACCAACATCTCTTTGCACAGTTTTAGATTTCGGTCTGTTGGAAAAAACTCACAAGGTGGGACTTCAACCTAGGATCCAGAATGATTGCCAAAATATATTTTTCAGATTTCAATAGATTGATGACTCTTGGATCCTGGTAAAGTGAATCAAGGGCTTGATCCACCAGTCCGACATACTTTGCGCAATTGCTCCGTTTCACCTCCTCCTTCAGTTTCTCCAGCTGTTTTTGCAAAAGTCTGATGAGGGGAATGACCTGCTCAAGCTGGCAGTGTCTGAACTAACTTCATGTGTGGCAAGTTCAAAGGGTTTGAGAACCTTGCACTACATGGAAATTATTCTCCAATGCGCTTGAGTAAGGTGCATTCCCTCTCCATGGCCTATGTCATTGTCTGTTGTATAGGCATGGATGGCCTTTTGCTGTTCCTCCATCCGCTGAAGCATATAGAGGGTAGAATTCCACTGAGTTACTACCTCTTGCTTCAGCTGATGGAAGGGCAAATTTAACAGTACCTGCTGGTCATGCAATCTTCGACAAGCGGTCGCCGAATGTCTAAAATGTCCGGATATTTTGCGGGCCACCAAGAGCATCTCCTGCATTACCTTGTCAGATATAAAAAAAAACGTTGCACCACCAAATTAATTATGTGAGCAAAACATGGGACGTGTTGGTATTCGCCCAGATGTAATGCTCTCACAATATTGGTGGCATTGTCCAAAATCACAAATTCCGAGGAGAGTCCAAGTGGGGTAAGCCATTTATAAATGATTTCCCTGAGTTTTTCAAAGAGGTTCTCAGCGGTATGCCTCTTAGTGAAACCAGTTATACAAAGAGTAGCCTGCCTCTGTATCAGCTGTCTTTTGGTAGATGTTGCTGCTGCTGTTGCTGTTGTAGGCAATACACCTACCCAGTGGGCTGTCACAGTCATGTAATCCTTAGTTTGCCCTGTCCCACTTGTCCACATATCAGTGGTCAAGTGGACAGTGGGTACAATGGCACTCCTGAGGACATTAATACATTTTTTTTTAATGTCCTTGTACAGATTTGGAATTGCTGTTCTAGCGAAGTGGAATCTAGAAGGGATCTGGTAGCGAGGACACATGACCTCAATTAACTGTTGAAACCCCATTGCGGTAATGGCGGATACTAGACGCACATCTAATACCAGCATAGCTGTTATGGCGTCAGTAATCCGCTGTGCAACTGTGTGATTGCTGTCATACTTGTTTGCCCTTGCAAATGATTGTTTGACAGTTAATTGTTTTTTGGAGGATACACTACAAGTAGTCTTCCTCCTGGTCCCCTTCTTGGATGAAGATCCACTCACAGCAACAGCAGCAGCAACCAGGCCCGCCAAGAGCAGTGGCAGGCGTGGGTAATAGGGGCGTGGCCTAATCATGGGAGGCGTGGCCATGCCCCCTTCGGGAAAAATGTATTTAAAAAAAAAGCTCTGAGCCCCCTTAGCCTGGCACAAAGCCAGGGGGGGTGTGATCAGTGTGATTGCTCCCCCTAACAGGCATAGGAGACTGCTGTGGCTGCTCAGCAGCCACTAGCCGTCTCCCACTGCAGCTCAGCACACACTGTGTGTTGGGCTGCTGTGAGGGAGGGCTGCTGTGAGGGAGGGGGGGGGCATCAGACCCAGGCCCCCGCCGGGCCCCTCAGGAAGCCCGGGCCCAGGTAATTTGTACCCGCTCCCCCCCTCTCGGCGCCCCTGGCAGCAACAGGCGTAGTCATCAAGGATCCTTCAGAGGAATCACGGATAGAAGAGTCAATCATGCTTCGAATACCAACATTGGATGCAGCGGGACTACTCCCGATGACGAATGAGGATGTTGATGATGCAGGTGTTGGAGATCGAAGATGCTTGGATCTCACAGAGAGCGAGTAGGTAGGTGATACAGGACTTGTTACTGTTTGAGGTTTGGAACTTGGCGCCAAACACTTTGATATTTGATGAATGAGCTCCAAGTGACGTAACAAGGAGGAGGTTACTAGGTGGCTTAGATCCCTCCCTCTACTCACTCTTGCATGGCAACAGTCACATTAGGCTTGACAACTGTTGTCCGGATCGGGGTGGAAATAATTCCACACGTGAGAAGTAGATTTTTTTGTCTTTTGCCCCGGCATGACAACAATGGGCTTTGGCTTTGTCAATCCATGGGCAACAGCTGTTGCTTTACTTACACAAAGGACATCCTCGGCATCATCAACGTCATCACCAACATCTTCCTCATCAACATCCTCATCATCCTTAGTGCCTTTAACTACCAAAATATCCTCCTCCTCCATGTGCAATTCCACAGAAGCATCCTCACTGGCTAAGTCTGCAAGATGTTGACTGCCCTTCCCCACATTTACAGAGGGCACACAAATGTTGGCACTCGGAGGATCCTCCAGTACACTAGTATTTAGGTCTGGCTCACACATGGCAACCGTGGACACACTTGCACTCTCCTCGGGGATTTGTCATTTTGATTTCTCAGGGCACACAGTTGGTTTTTCCGGAGCTGTCTTAACAATTTTCACATTTTTAATTTGACCACCACCACTGCTACAACAAGCAGAAGGGCTATCAGAATCAGCAGTCTTCATAAAGAAAGGCCAAGACCTTATCCTTTCCTTGCCATTTCGTGTAGTGAATGGCATATTGCCAGTTTTTTGTTTATCTAAAGGCAAATATCCTTTCAATTTTTTTTTCTTAACTTCAGTAAAACTTGCTTTACCATATCGATGGCATGATTTAAGCCCTGGGGCATGGGCCTTCATAGAGGACGAGGAAGTTGACGGCCTTGCACTGCTGGCGGCAGCTACAACATGTGGTTCTTGGCCTTGCTCTCCTGTCATGTGACAGCCCTCCATATTTTCTGCAGTCTTGAAGCAGTGTCACAAGCACCAATAGTGTAGCCAAGGTGCAGTTACAAAATTCACACACGTGCAGTCGTGCGCACACACACAAATATATTAAACAAAAAAAGACAATTGATTTTTATTTTTTGTCAGCTCCAGAACTTGGGCCCAGAGCACCGATTGATCATGACTGGAGTCGGGCAGCACTAGGTTGCAACTTGCGTTGCTGGCTGGATCTTGTGTGGTTAAGCCTAACACGCACGCACACACAGAAAAATATTACACAAAATTTATTGTTTGGGTTTTTTTTACTATTTTTTTTTGAGTCCAGAACTTGGGCCCAGATGGACCCAGCAGAGCACAAATATATTCTGCACCAGCCCAGATGGACACAGCAGACAGCACAGCCCAGAATGGATCAGAAGCACCAGCCCAGGACAAGGCAGACAGCACCAGCACGCACAAACACATACAGTTAAAGTTAAAGATAAAAAAAGACAATTTATTTTTATTTTTTTTTATGCTCCAGAACTTGGGCCCAGAGCAGCGATTGATCATGACTGGAGTCGGCCAAGATGGACGCAGCACCAGCCCAGATGTATTCTGCACCAGCCCAGATGGACACAGCAGACAGCAGAGCACCAGCCCAGAATGGATCAGCACTGCAGCACCAGCCCAGGACACAGCAGACAACAGAGCACCAGCCCAGAATGGATTAGCACTCAGCAGCACCAGCCCGGAATGGTTCAGCAATGCCAGCCCAGGACACATGACACAGCAGACAGCACAGCACCACTATCCCTGCCCTACACTACCCATCCTCCCTGTTCAGTCTCCACAGCCGGAGTGAAATGGCTTCTGTCGCGTGGTCCCTATATACTACATTGATCATAGAGACGTAAGCTCGCGAACTGTGAGATTTCCGACTCTATGGTTTTGCCTCGATTTCGAGATCCGAGTCAGGCGGGAAACTCCGATCCTGCTTGGATCCGACTCGGATCTGCAGAATTCGGGTGGGTTCGGTTCTCTGAGAACCAAACCCACTCATCCCTACTTTTAACAGCTTTATAAATGGAGCCAATGCTGCTGAAGACTATAGGGTTGCAGTCACTAGTGTCATCAGGAGCACTTAAGTCAGCTCCAGAATGTGCATGTTTTTCGGCAGACGAGCTGTACTTTGTACAATCAGTTTTGACCTGGGTGTATTGCTAGAGGAATGCACGCCAATTGCTGAAAGTCTGGAGGATGTATATATACAACAATCATTCCACGGTTTCTTAACACCAATTGTTTGGATTGTTTTTTGCAAATCAACAAAGCAAATGCAAGTGCTGGATCTCCTTTTCAATTCTTCTGACACATTTTAGTGCATTTACTCAAAAAATTAACTCATCTATAAATCAGGAATCGTGGAATATTTGTACCACATCATAACAAGTCATCATGGGATTTCTCCAACATTCTAATAAGTTCATTTTAGCCAACATATGTAAACCGCTTGCAGCTCAGACCAAACCGCATGCTAAAATCAGATGCAGGGCTGTAACTAGGGTAGTGCGCCCAGTGCCATGGCACAGGGCACCGCAGGGCAGGGGACGCTGTTTTCACCAGTCACTTTTCCTGTTTATTATCATTCTCACTTGTAGCTTCCTCTTCTTTTATCCCCAGCATCTCCTGGCTGCCCCTATCTCTTCCCTGGCCCTTCCCCATGAGGCCATGGCCCTTTTTCAGGTGCGCTATCTTATGCCCCTATTTAAAAATGGGAGGGGGGGGTGCCGATGCTCTCTCTGGCACAGGGCACCAAAAAGTCTAGTTACGGCTCTGATCAGATGCAGTTTGTCTATGTGGAGTGCCTTTCACATATACTGTGGCCTGAGGCCTGGAATAGAGGCCTGGAATACTGTGGCCTGGAATAGAGTTGAAACGTTTTGGTAATTCAAGCAAAGGATAACCAGTGATGGACATTGTGGTTGCGGGCACCCGGCTCTTCTCTGCAGCGACGCTCTAGCTGGAGGCTGGAGTTCTCTCCTGAACTCCCGCTTCCGGCTCTCCCCACAGGCACTATGGGAGAGAGGTAATGATGTCTCTCCCATAGTTCCGAGGAGCAGCCGGGCGGACCCAACGGCAGCGGTCACAGGAGGGGGGTTTAAGGTAAGAATTTCTTTTTTTTGTGTGTGTAAGTGGCACTACGGGGGCATTAACAGAGGGACTACAGAAGCATTACCAGGGAGCACTACAGGGGCATTATTAGGGGGCACTATGGGGGCATTACCAGGGAGCACTATGGGGGCATTACCAGGGGGCACAACAGGGGCATTAACAGGGGGCACTACAGGGGCATTACCATGGGGCTCTACATGGGCATTATCAGGGGGGCACTACAGAGGCATTACCATGGGGCTCTACAGGACATTACCAGGGGGCACTACAGGGGAAGGGGCTATACAGAGGCATTAGCAGGGGGCTGTACATGGGCACTACAGGGGCATTACTAAATGGGCACTACAGGGCCATAGCTAGGGGTATTACTACATGGTCACTATAGGGGCATTACCAGGAGGCTCTACAGGGGCATTACTAAGTGGGCTCTACAGGGGCATTACTAGGGGTATTACTACATGGGCACTATAGGGGCATTACTAGAGCTCATTACTATATGGGGACTACAGGGGCATTACTATTTGGGCACTACAGGGGCATTACTTTATGGACACTACAGGGGCATTATTATGGGAACATTACCATATGGCCACTAGTACAGGGGCATTACCTCAGCAGGCATTACTATAGGTGCACTACTGAAGGGGCATTACTATGGGGGCACTGCTGCAGGGGAATTACCAGGGGGAGGGGGGCGCCAAATTACTGTCTTACCCCGGGTGACAAAAACACTAGTTTTGGCCCTGATATAGACATATATTCAAACACACACATAAGCATATATATATATATATATTAGGGGTGAGCAGGTTCGGTTTTACTCGGATTTACTCGGATCTTTAAACGGCATTTTATTGGCTATCACCTATCATGTGTTTTGGATAGCCAATATAATAAATCCGAATTTGCTGTAAAGTGGCGATAAGAACCGAGTAAATCCGAGTAAAACCAAGCCTGCACATCCCTAACATATATATATATATATATATATATATATATACACTCATACTAAGACTACTAAGTGCTTGTTAATTATCTTGGTCCCACTTGATTATTGGCAGAACCTATAGATGTTGATGTAGGTGGCAGATTGGGAAATGCCTTTATAGAAGGTTTGCATAGCATTATTTAAGTCAATTGTTTATTTTTTTTTTGGAAAGCACTCTTCCTGGTCCCCTTCTGGGATGATAAAATCAACTCCCAGCAGCAGTAGCCATGCTCAAGGATTCTTCTGTGGCAAGGACTGATGTAAATGTACTGTATCACATTTTTTTTTGTAAATGCCTCCTCCCTTCCCCTTCTTCCTCATAAATTTTCTTTTGAATCAAAAAACTAAATTCAATTTACTACCATTCAACCCTTCCTGTCCCTGCCCCACCTTCAACTACATACATACTCCAACTCCCTCAGGCCTCTCTTGAATAATTAAAGGGTTTCCTGATGTGCCATGTTTGAAGTTGAACTGCCATGTGTTTGTGCCGCCCACTGCTGCAGCTTAGCTTAGTCAGCCAGCTATCTTGGTGCAAATTTTGGGCCTAAACAAGATGAACAAATCAATATTGTGAGCTGTGAGGTGGTCAAAATTGACTGGAAACGAGTGGAAATAAATGTTATTGAGGTTATTAATACTGTAGGAACAAACAAGGCCCATTTTATTTGATTTTAGCTTTTTTTTTTTAAGAAAAAATCGAAATCCAAAACATAAATACGAAAACAAAACATGGAGGTGAGGTTTTGGCAAAACCAATCCAGTTCCAAAACCAGGGGAGATCCAGATCCAAAACCAAAACACGGGGGTCGGCTTACATCTCTACATATAATAGGTGCAACAGATCCAGTGAGGAAGTACAGTATGGGGCTAATGCAGGTGGTATGCGGTGTAATGAAGCACACACCTGTACAGGCAGTGGTGGCAGTGGAGTTTATACTTTGGTGACACAGTGGTATACAGTCTCCATGCATGAGATTCAGAGGCACCTCCTACCCTGTACAGAAGAGAGAAGGGAAGCTGCGCAGTCAGGCTGCATATGCACAGTAACGCATTTCAGCTGGCCGGGTCTGAGGTTGTGCTGTGACTCGTCTCCGGCAGTATATGGCAGGTGCCAGATTACTGCAATACAAATACAAGTGGAAGCATTGCTGTTTAGTTCTTACAGTGATGCCTGTAGAATTAACAATTACTTACACTGTCAACATTATGTTAATGTTGCCATTTGACATATAAACTCTCTGAAAGTCAACATTCAGAAGATGTTGACATTCCGGTGTCGACATCCTGAACATCAAAATGTTGTACTACACACCCAGAAGAGGGGGTTAATGGATTGGACAGCATGCACCCACATACATTATATGTATAAAACAGGTGTCTGGACTGGCACTCCCTCAAACAGTGACTTATCTGGGTGCCTTCATGAAGTATCAATAATCACTAGTAGTAGGTGCGGCACTCCATACAGAAAAGTACTTACAATCAGTGTCTGTGCAGTCAACGTTTCAATGTTTAATACAACTTCATCAGTCATGTCCTATATACACAGTCGAATCACATTATTATGACCACCAGCCAGAGTAACCACCTTGTGCAGCACGGACAGCAAGTAGACAGGCTGGGAGTGACTCAGTAAGGTGCTGGAAGATTCCCATATGTTTAATGATCCTGTTTGGGGAAGAATAAGAGATAAAAAAGGAAAAAACCTTTATGTGTAGTCTCGAGAGAACTTTAATGTAAGTGTTGGTCAATTGTGTGCCGGAGTAAGAATTATATACAAGCAAAGAGGATTTTTGGACATCTTATGTATATTGGGTGCCTAGCGCTGGTTTACTTTCTCTGTTTTCTGTGATTTAGATACAGACTGAATGTGGTGAGTAAAGGACAGTTCTGAGTCCAGAATGACACCAAGGCAGCGAGCTAGAAAGATAGGGGTTATTATTGTGTTGTCAGGAGAAATAGAGATGTCAGGTCAGTAACTACTATTGGCTAAAGAGAATACTATGAACTATGGGGCATATACAACTGCACGCGAGGTTTAGCAAGGTGAAAACCTTGCGCCCAATTTAGAAATACCATGGGTATGCACGCTCCCGATACCTAAAAATACTGGTCGCGGGGTTTTCAGTCTTGAAACCTCGCGCCGCATAATTTAAAAAAAAAACCTTCACTTACCTGACCGGGGGTCTCCAGTAGTCTCCGCGGCTCCCAGTGGCCTCCCCTCTCTATTCTTACTGGAGAGGGGGCTGCTGGGAGCCCCAGGGGCTCCTGGGAGGCTCCAGGGGTTGTTGGGAGGGGCAAGGGCTGCTAGGAGATTTAATTCTCCCAGCACCCATTCCGGGTGGCCACACAAACACTGCGGGAGCACACTAACAGTGGGACACACACACACTCATACACAATCATACACACTTACATACACCACACACACTGACATACTCACCGCTGCTGCAGAAGAGCCGGTTCCCGACGCAGGATGAAGAAGACAGCGCTGCGGAAGGTAAGCAATTAAGGACTAATTATGCTAATTGGATACTTCCAATTGCTTAATTAGTCCTCAGGGGGGGTGCCGCAGGGGTGTTAGAGCAAGTGCCGGTGATTTTACCTAAAATCATCGATTTTATGAAAAATCACGCTTGCTCAGGAGGTGTGTGAAAAAATACCTCCCAGCGCGTGTTTAAAAAATTACACACACCTAATAGAATAGCAGAAAACCCGCACCTGCAGGAAAAACATCTCAGGTGTGGGATTTTTGCTATTCTCACAGCCTATTGATTATGCCCCTATGCTTTTGAAAGATTGAGTTTGAGGTGGTGAGATGACATCCAAAATAAAACTGTAGAAAGTCATTCAGCAATGCGGTCCAACACAGATGGTGAGAGTGTATAGATACATTTTGGTATTAACTACATTCAGATGATACTGAAATCTGAAAGCGCATATTCGTTTTCCAAGAGATAGAGAAAAGAAGAGGACCTAAGTGGTATAGATTGAGAAAAGAAGAGGACCTAGCACTGAGCCTTGTGTAACTACAACTGACAATGGAAGTGAAGTGAAAGTTGATTCAGAGAAGCAAACACTGAAAGTGATTAGATTAGTAGGATGGATGAGAACCAGCATGTGACAGTATGTGACAGTGTCTAGAACAGTGTTAATTTTAACAAGGATTTTAAATGTAGTTTTTGGTCCGTATTCAATTTCAGGTGAAATGTCGGAATCGGCGATAATGTATCGCAGATGACGTCATTTTCGCCTATTTCAAATATCCCCGTATTCAATTACATTGACTTTTCGCTGGTGCGAAAAGTCATTGTAAAAAAACGGGGATAAATATTAGCCTTTAGCTGGCGAAAAAAAGTGCAGAATTGGGGTTTAGGGGTGCAGGCTTAAAAAAATTAGCCTGCACCCTTGGGAATGCCCCCTTAAAACGATCTGTGTCGAAAAAAAAAGTTATTGAAAAAAATCGAGACACCCCAAAAATGTTTTTTTACAATTTTGGGGTGAAAAAAAAAATTAAAAGCCACTCCTAAAATAGTTAAATGTAATCCAGAGGAGGTCGGTAGTATGCGGCAGGTGTTTTCTTCAATGCGGGTAATAGCGGCAGGTGCATTTTTGAAGAATTTTCAAAATGCACGTTAGGGACTTAAAAATATGCTTACCCCCATTTTCATGTACCCCAAATTTAAAGGGGACCAATTTTAAGAATGCACCACTTCTTCAATGTCGGGAAAAAAACACCTGCGGCAGCTATTTAAAAACCCTACTTTCTTTTGGAGGCAAAAATGTGGGTACCCATAGTGATCCCCCAGGTTGGGGGGGGGGGCCTGCGTCATTTTTTAATCAATAAAAACCCTTTACATTAGGCATACAGGCAGAAACATAAACAAATCACACTGATCTGTGTATGTTTCTGGCAAACTCGCAGCTCAGGAGGTGGTCTATTTGAAACTTCAATTTATCAGTGAGTTTGCTACAGTCTCACCCGAGATTGTAAACTCGAATGTTACTAAATTCCTGAGTTGCATCTTTTTCATGAAAATTACTTCCTAGTATCGATACCCCTTAATCTATACACCCTAAATATCGCTGTTTTGCGACACAAGTGGTATAAGAAATTATTACTTTCCAGACTTATATTGTGGGTCCAAAGCACAAAAGTTCTTAATGTAATAAATGAAAGTTACACGCTTTGATCTAGCATAATTAGCGCAAAAGACAATTAAATACAAAAGGTACAAGCCGATACATACGTGTGCGCACTGGTCTCAGTAAACAGTCGTCACTCAAGAAGCCTGTGGTCATCCAAGAAGAATGGCTGTACACTATAACCAGTAAGCAGGCTATATACCTTACAGAACAAAGAAACTAGTTAACAGGTTTCCATTGGGTCTTGCTCTTGGACATTCTGGTACGATGCAGGTCATTGGACAGTTCATATAGCATCACTGGGGGTATGTCCCAGTTCCTCAGATGTTGCTTTGTGCAGTTTTCCCGCCGAAGAACTGGTTTAAACTAGTAAAAGACACTACATACAGCTTTTCATTCTAACCACTAATTATCATATAGTTCATATCTTGTGAACGCATGATGCGATTTCCTTGCGGGTAGAACCGGAAATCTGCAAATAAACAGTGATTTAGAATGGTACCAAACATATTATGTCTACTAGCTTATGTACCTTAAATATCGTATACATTACATTTCAAAACGTAAGTATTCGCTAATAAAACCTCTGATATTAAGCTATTAATGCGGAGGAACCTTTTTATCAGTTATTGTATGTGTAAGTGTGAGAATATTGCGTAGTATGCGGGGTGCGTCTATGTGTTTTATGCTTTGATAAACAGTGCAACTGTGTGCTGTGCGTCTTGTACCGTATATTTTATACGTATGATTTAATGTGTGTATAGGTTATGGTAGAACTTTTAACAATATACGGGAGCAAAGCAGTCGGACAACGCTAATAATCTAGTAAAGCATCGTACTCAATGGATTCGTGCTGATGACACAAGATGGTGTCGACAGGGGCAACACAAGATGGCATCGCCCGATATTAACTTAAGATCTGGTCTCAGCCAATCATCCAGCTTTGACACTAGTTTGGCCGATGGTGAGTTTTTTCAAGTTTGCTATCTCAAATGAGTTTTCACAGTAAAAAGAGAGAACTCTCTTCCAAACTCATTTGAGTTTGTCTTTATTAAATTTGCGAATTGAAAACATGCCTAAACTCACGTGAGATTGCAATCTCACCCAAACTCGATTCTTAGTAAATTTACCCCTTAGTCTTAGTCACTTATTTAAAATTGAACACAGATTTTGTCGTAATTTTTGTCATTAAAACATTTATATTATCATTATCATTACAATTTAGTCCTCAAAAAAATGTCGTCAATTACTTTTAGTCAAAGTTTTGTCAACAAAATTAATTCTGGTCTTGAAGACCTAGAAATTGTAGTGTTTGTACAAGAATAGAATGGCAATAATTCTCAAATGCAGTAGAGAGATTCAGGGAAGAATTACAAGTGAGGACTGGAGTTTAGCCTTAGCAGTTTTCAAATAATTAACCACTTTAGTCAGTGCAGTCTCTGTGGAGTGTAGGGAATTTATACCCCTTTTACACCAGAGTCCTGTGTCTGACCCGGGATTTGGAACATGTTTCCAACCCGGATCAGACCTGGGACAGATCCGTTTTTACAATGCCTCCAATGGCACCATTCACACCGACACTGCACTGACCTGGCTCTCCGGCACAGGTGAGCAGCGCTTCTAACCCTCCTTCCCCCTCCGCGACCCCCTTACCTTACTTTGAAGCGGACAGTAGGCACGGAGGGCGGGTGGGGTGTGCTGCTTCGTTCTGTTCGGCCCAGTAGTGGACTTTTGGAGATGATGTCATCTCCAAGTGCCACTGAAGCCGGCCAACCGGGTGGCATGCAGCACGAACTGGGTCATCGTGACCTGGGTCATGCCGTTTACACTGCAAGGTGACATGGGAAAGACCCGTGCTCAACCCTGGAATCCAGCGGGTGGGATCGCCGGGTCACTGGACCCGGCGATCCGTTTACACCGACAAAAATACCGGGTTGATGCGCGTTCACGTGCATCAACCCGGGATTTTTTAGTCGGTGTAAAAGGGGTATTAGCCAGACTGAAGATGGCCCAATAGGTTGTGTGAGACAAGAAAGTGTGTGAGGCAGGTATAGTCAAGTCTTTAAAGCATCTTGAAGTGACAAGGGAGCAGAGAGATGGAAGTCATTTCAGAGAGGTTTAAATGAGAAGTTAGTTTCTTAGAATATGAGTAATTAAGCCATTCTTGAATAATGATGAAAAGATACCAGTAGAGAGAAAAATATTCTAGTTACTGTAAGGTTGGTATGAGCACATGAGACAGAGCTCAACTGATTTGTGAGGGCAAAGGATCAAGAGGGCTCACAAATATATTTCCATATACCAGAGCACATTAACTGCCCATGGCGGTTCCCCTGACTTAGTGGTAACTTGAAACCAAAGAGAAAATAATTACAAGTAAGTACATACTGGAAGAAAGAATAAAAAAACATATCTGCAATGTTTAAATTAAATTCCAATAATTTCAAGGAAAATAATGCTCCAACTGGTCTCTATATTCACTGTGAATATTAATGCCAAGTGATTCAACATGTAGGCTGGCAAGCAAATCCTTACTGTGTGACGGTAAGAAAATGTCTCAAAGCATTATTGAAAGAGATACTCAAATTATGTTAGCCAATTTTTGTTTGACACAATAGATCTCCTAGGAGAATATATTTTATATTTATGGGGTTCTGAGAGAAAATAAAATGTTACTATAATGGGAATATATCTGTATAAAAAATAATAATAATAATAATAATAATAATTTCTTCGAAACCACTTTATCACTCCAGGCTCTGTTCAAAGTCTGTTTCAGTGCCAACTAAAACTGTACTATTGGATCCCGATCAAAAACAGAACAACAGTTGCTGTCAGCTAGAATCTTCAATAGTTATGGAGAATGTATTCTTTATATCCGTGATCTGATTTATAGAGCTTTCTTGTTACAGTATGGTGACGTGTTACCCAGAACAACAAATTCAGCATCAAATTGGTAGTATACAGCAAACATTGTATGCAAATACCTTACTTACGTATCTTGCTCTAAGGCAAACATAAGTGACAGAAAAGAGTTTATTTAGTGATAGGGCAAAGAAAAAGATGTGCTGAGCTTAAAGTACCAGATGTCAGCTTTAATTTGATTACATTTGGCTGCCAAAAGCTGGTATTTGATTGGCTGTTATGAGATGTAGCACAGCATTGCTCTCTAAGCTATATTATAAAATAGCAATATATACTTATATATATATACCTACTGATTTAAAGTTTCTTTTCAATTACACAACTGACCCATGTGAATATACTAAAACTAATTTTCTGCTTTTATATATATAACCTGAAAAATAGTTTTAGTATTTTAGGACCGAACACATTATGTTCGTGAGTTGAATAAATATAAAAGTGCTTTTTATACTCTACGGTGAGAGCCCTTTTTCTGGATTCTCTCTCTCTCTCTCTCTCTCTCTCTCTCTCTCTCTACCTCTCTCTCTCTCTCTCTCTCTGTATATATATATATATATATATATACATATATATATATATATACATATAAGAAACGTGGTTTAATTTTGGATCTGGGTTATTATTTTTCTTTACACTTACTAAACTTTAAAAACGGCTAAAATCATGTATTTTATGCAGTCCAAAACCCGAAATTCTGATTTAAAATCTGAATTTTGAACCGCAAAAAGATTACAGCTGCAACTCGAATTTATGCGGATCTCCTCAAGAGATCACAACTGCGACTGGGATCTGTCCAGGTTCACGGAATTCGGGTATATTCAGATTTCAAGAGAACTGAACCATACATCTCTAATATATATATATATATATATATGTATATATATATATATATATTTATATATATGTATGTAAATATGTAAGTGATTGTGTGTATAGCTTCTTCTTAAAACAGGAAGAGATTTTAATATCTGTATAAGGAAGAAATGGATTTAGGAAAATGATTCATGAAAGTGTTCTATTTTACTTGCAATTACTCTTATCTCCAAACAAAACATCCAGTGTCATATTATTTATGGTTAGATGTGCAGATGTCTTGCTTCCTTGGGATCTCTTTTTAAATTAGACAGCTTAGCCCAGTTGCTGAACTTGATAATTACTCATAGATAAAGGAAGATGAGAAGAGTGTTATGAGTGCCAATTAATCTGCATACATCTTACAATATGCAGAGTTTGTATATTAAAGTCATTAATTTTAAATCCCACACATTTGTACTTAAGAATTATCTATATTTCCACTGACCTCTCCATGCTTTCGTTTTCTTTCACCAAGTTAACTTATTATTTTGTACTTTGCCTTCATTTTTATAAACTTTGGATGGAATTGGCAATATATAGTGCCAATGATTTCCAAAAACAATGTATACGTTTTCAGGGAAGTGCATTTTGGCTGGAGATTTTAAGGCACAGTACAAAGAATATTTACACAGCGTAAACAAAGGTTATTTGGACCACCCATTTCTCCAGATAGATTTGCATGAATTAATTTAGAAAATGTTTGTTGTAACCCTGCAACTTAATATGTATACATAAAGATATAATTAATAAATACAGTTAAATGTAGCTAAGCCACTATACCTATAAGTTAATTAATGCTGGTGTTATCACTTTTTTAAATGGCTTTTCACTGCTTCATAAATAGAGCCAATATAATGACAAACCAAGGAAAGTGGATGATTATAAACGAAAATATACAATGTATGTATATATAATCAACTTGCATTTGTCTTGATTTAATAAGTGTGAGTAGATTTATACACTAGTTGCAATATGATTGCTATGCTTATTGGTTTTCACCCTTTTTTTGAGCTGTTGCATGAAACTTCTGGAGAACTGTATGAGGTTTGTTGACTTGGAAGGAAGTCCTGATTCAGATATGCGTAATTTGGTTTCTTTTTGCTACAGTACCAATTGGTGTTTAGTGTTTACACATTTTTTGGGACACTTTGGTGGTTTTCATACAGTACTGTAGGTGCCTTTTCTTTTTGTTTTTTAGATGTATTGCAATAGTCAACAGTGATGCATACAAGTTGTGCAGCGCCTCTAATGAAGCTGAGAATTAGTGCACATCTTGAATAAGAATATTGTATTATTCATTACCGCCACTGTTTACATTTCCTTGTGTTATGAACATGTATCTATATACACAAATATAGAAAATGGTGGGCACTCCTATAAGCAAAATGTTCAGTCCAGGTGCCAGTCTCAGCTGGCTTCTGCATCAGTCACTCAACAATAACACTTTGCCCAGTCTCTTGTCTCTCACAGCAAAAATGTGGCAGCTCTCCCCCACTTCACTCTTTGGCATCTCCCGGTCTCAATTGCGCATGCTGATTTGCAAACACACTGTCCTGTTGCTGACTTGTTTCAGTTTTTGCACATAAGGGCTCCACCTAGTGGCCACCTCCTATATTGCAACGTTTGGGAGAATCACTGCATAGATTAGTAGAAAAAGTTAAAACATTAAAAAAGAAAAAAACACATAACCAGCCCTGGACCTCCTTGCCTGACCTGTGGGATCTCCCCTGCTATGGCATTATCACCCCAGCTGTTTCAACCTGGTGCTGTTTTTCCCCCTATTTTCCAATACCAGCCCAGACTGTTTTTGGGGGGGACCTACCCATTTTAAAAATAATTATTTTAACTAACAAATCCTGCACAAATCATACTTAGCTGTTTGCTTGAGTTTGCCATTGTTTTTTAACTTCT
This sequence comes from Taudactylus pleione, assembly GCA_031769625.1. Taxonomy (NCBI): domain Eukaryota; kingdom Metazoa; phylum Chordata; class Amphibia; order Anura; family Myobatrachidae; genus Taudactylus; species Taudactylus pleione. The sequence goes on along the minus strand of JAUIMM010000757.1, from coordinate 4,323,752 downwards.
ACTGTATTTGCTATTGGTTTTGAACTGAAAAATAAAAAACAACGGCATTTAGGTTTCAATTGAAGCTAAAACCCATTGGATGACAAGTAGTTGTTTTTTTCTAGCAACACGATGGCAATGTTCTCTACTATGTTTCTACAGCATATGAGCTACTGTATAAGATGCCTGTGATTTATGGTGTGTAATGGTGGCGCTGTATTTTTTTATTCTTGTTCTCTGTCCATAGATACCATCATTTGTTGTTTCACCTTCCAATCTGCCAATGGTTAATTTTTTTCTATGATGATATTTTCTGCGTATATATCGTTAGTTTACTGTATAAGTTAACATGTTTTTATTGTCATTCACATATTGGTGAAGTAAATGTTTTTTTGTCATGCTGAGTCTTTTTACAGCCAGAGTGACTGATTTTCATGTAGCAGGGCTGTGTCAGACACTGAGAGGAGGAGCAGAGCTGCAACTAGGACCTGTCAGTCACTACTCAGTGGCAGACAACCATTGCTAGGGGCATGTTGCAACCTCTACCGATGTCATTGGGAAGTGCCCCCAGGCACACAGAGTCAGAGGGGGCTTGGGCTCACCTCATGAAGTTGATTGCTCGGTGCACCTGGGTGATATAGGGTGAGGGAGAACTGCTCTATGTTATCCCTGATAACAGTTTTATAATAAAGCCGAAATGTTAGCGTTTGTGACCTTTTTGTGCCTCTATTAATTATTCCAAGTTCTGGAGTGACATTCATTTTGGAGTGATCAAGTATTTGTTTGAGGTAGGCACCTTGGCAAGTTTATTACAGTACTTATTATGAGTGTTGGGTCCTAAGTAATATATATATATATATATATATATATACACTACCGTTCAAAAGTTTGGGGTCACTTAGAAATGTCCTTATTTTTGAAAGAAAAGCACTGTTTTTTTCAATGAAGATAACATTAAATTAATCAGAAATACACTCTATACATTGTTAATGTGGTAAATGACTATACTAGCTGCAAACATCTGGTTTTTAAATGAATATCTACATAGGTGTATAGAGGCCAATTTCCAGCAACCATCACTCCAGTGTTCTAATGGTACATTGTGTTTGCTAAGAGCGTCAGAAGACAAATGGATGATTAGAAAACCCTTGAAAACCCTTGTGCAATTGTGTTAGCACAGCTGAAAATGGGTTTGCTCGTTAGAGTAGCTATAAAACTGGCCTTCCTATTAGCTAGTTGAGTATCTGGAGCACCACATTTGTGGGTTCGATTATACTCTACAAATGGCCAGAAAAAGAGAACTTTCATGTGAAACTCGACAGTCTATTCTTGTTCTTAGAAATGAAGGTGATTCCATGCGAGAAATTGCCAAGAAACTGAACATTTCCTACAACTGTGTGTACTACTCCCTTCAGAGAACAGCACAAACAGGCTCTAACCAGAGTAGAAAGAGAAGTAGGAGGCCCCAGTGCACAACTGTGCAAGAAGACAAGTACATTAGAGTCTCTAGTTTGAGAAATAGATGCCTCAGAAGTCCTCAACTGGCAGCTTCTTTAAATGGTACCCACAAAATGCCAGTGTCAACATCTACAGTGAAGAGGTGACTCTGGCTGGCCTTCTAGGCAGATTGGCAAAGAAAAAGCCATATCTGAGACTGACCAATAAAAGGAAAAGATTAATATGGGCAAAAGAACAGACATTGGACAGAGGAAGATTGGAAAAAAGTGTATTGGACAGACGAATCGAAGTTTGAGGTGTTTGGATCACACAGAAGAACATTTATGAGATGCAGAACAAGTGAAAAGATGCTGGAAGAGTGCCTGACGCCATCTCTCAAGCATGATGGAGGTAATGTGATGGTCTGGGGCTGCTTTGGTGCTGGTAAAGTGGGAGATTTGTATAAGGTAAAAGAGATTTTGAATAAGGAAGGCTATAACTCCATTTTGCACCACCATGCCATACCCTGTGGACAATGCTTGATTGGAGCAAATTTCCTCCTCCAACAGGACAATGACCCAAAGCACACCTCCATATTATGCAAGAACTATTTAGGGAAGAAGCAGGCAGCTGGTATTGTCTGTAATGGAGTGGCCAGCGCAGTCACCAGATCTCAACCCCATTGAGTTGTTGTGGGAGCAGCTTGACCGTATGGTATGCAAGAAGTGCACATAAAGCCAATCCAACTTGTGGGAGATGCTTCAGGAAGCGTGGGGTGAAATTTCTTCAGATTACCTCAACAAATTAACAGCTAGAATGCGCCATTTCAAGGTTCACGCTGCATAGAGCTCTGCATGTTACTTAGTTAGGAGGACTTCGGAGGGAGGGAGTTGGGACTGTCGGGGGCTGATCGGAGGCACACACAGCACGCTGATGTATGCTGCACTTACTCTGCTGTATTACCCTGGCCCTGTACTATCCAGAGGACTCAGTGGACATTTTTTTTTTGTGCTGTACTCTAATGGGCTTACAAGCACAGTGACTTCTTTGGTATAAGCCCTCTGTGTATAGAAGCACTGTGACTTAATTGGGTCTTAGCCCTCTGTATACAAATTGTATAGGTAGGAATGTTAAGCATATAGGAACCTCCACGCTATTATGTCATCTGAAGAAGCTCATGACATACATTTTATAACATCAGAAACTGGTGCTAAAAAAATAACAAGCAGTCCAGCATGAGCTAGCTCCCTTCTCTCTACTAGATCCCAGCATCTGCAATCTCCACAGCCAACACCTTCATCCTCAATGTCCTCAGTAATGATCAGAGCTAGTCTAGCATCCAATTTACTAGGTGACTCATCCCCTTTCCAGGACTCCTCACAAGAATCCTTGAGTGCTAGGCTTGCTGCTGCCACTGCTGCTGGGGGTGGATCTTCATCCCAGATGTGGACCAAGAAGACTACGAGTAGTAGTTTAACAAAACATTAACTGTTAAACAATCCTTTGCAAGGGGAAGCAAGTATGACAGCTCTCACCCAGTCGCACAGTGGATCACTGATGCAATGACAGCTATGCTAGTATTAGATCTGTGTCCAATATCTGCAATTAGTGCAGTGGGTTTTACACAGTTAATTGAGGTCCTGTGTCCCAGGTACCAAAATCCATTTCGGTTTCATTTTACCCGAAAAGCCATTCCTCAGCTGTACCAGGACTTTGAAAAGAACCTAATTAATGCCCTATAAAATGCCATTGTAACAACTGTCCACTTAAACACAGATATGTGGACAAGTGGTAGTGGGCAAACTAAAGATTACATAACCTATTTACCCTACTTGGACTCGCCTCAGAATTTGTGATTTCTGACAACGCCACAAATAATGTGAAAGCATTACAGCTGGGTGAATTTCAACACATCCCCTGTTTTGCTCACACAATCAATTAGTGGTGCAGGGTTTTTTTATAAAATGACAGAGGCGTGCAGGAGATGCTGTCTGTGGCCTGACCATTTTTGGGACATTTTCGGCATCCAGCAACAGCATGCAGGAGATTGCAGCACCTGCAAGAACACTTTAATTTGCCCTGCCATCAACTGAAGCAAGAGGTCGTAACAAGGTGGAACTCCACCCTTTATATACTTCAGCGGATGGATGAACAGCAAAAAGCAATCCATAGCTATACAACAAGCCATGACATTTGGAGAGGAGGGGGAATGTACATTAGCCCAACACAGTGGAGAGTACTTTCTGTTTTGTGCAAGGTGCTCAAACCATTTGAAGTAGCCACTTGTGAAGTGAGTGCTGACACTGCTAGCTTGTCAGGTGATTCCCCTAACTAGGCTTTTGGAAAATCAGATGGAGAAATTGAAGGAGGAGTTTAAACAAAACGAATCCGCAAAGTATGCCGGATTTGTAGATCAAGTCCTTTATTCACTTTGCCAGGATCCACGGGTAGCCATGATCTTGAAATCTGATCACTACAGTGCTTGATCCTAGGTTTAAGTCATGTGATGTGTCTTTCTTTCCAACTGACCCAAATCTTAAAAGATGCAAAGGGCTACTGCTGAGAAAATTGGCAAGTGTCACAAGCACTACAACGTCTCCTCCTTCAATTTCTTCAGCAGCAGCCTGAAAACATTCAACTTTCCCAAAATACCCAGTGGTGATGCAAATAAGTCAACCATACATTTTGACATCTGGTCATGTCTAAAAGAATCGCCCAACATTAGTGACACATCTACCGTAATTCCTTCTGGTACGATCACCACCCAAAGAGTGGTGGAAGATTATTATCATGACACCGTATAAATAGAGATGTCACAGAGTCCCTTCAAAAAAAGGCATTTGGAGGCCCTTGTATGAACTGGCTTTGTATTACTTAAGCTGCCCACCTTCCAGTGTGTACTCGGAGAGAGTTTTCAGCACAGCTGGGAACCTTGTGAGCGAACGGCGTAGGAGGCTACTTCCTCAAAATGTGGAAAAGATGATGTTCATCAAAATGAACAGGAAATTCCATGAGGAAGACCTTTCCCGGCAATTACATGACAGTACAGAGTCTTATGTAATGGTGGATTCCAGCGGGGATGAATTAATATTGTCTGAGGATGATGTACACACTGATGTGGGTGAGGATGGCAATGACGATTACATCTTGCCACTGTAGAGCTGTTGCCTTAAGCCAATTAGTAGCTTGTTTTGCGGGGGCCCAAACAAACCAAGCACTTCAACCCACAAAAGTGGCAGTCCCTGTTGCTGAAGTACTTGGTTGGTTAAAGTGTGCAAGTGCTTTTTAATATCCAACATATGGGTGGGTGGTAGGACTCAAGGACAATTCCATCTTGCACTACCTTTCATTTCTGCCACTGCTGTGTGGCAATGTTTTATAGATGTGCTCTGTTGCTTAGTAACCAGTCAACTCACTGCAACCTTTGGCCAATAATGGTGAAAACCATAATATAAGCTGTGAGGTGGTCTAAATTGACTGTAAATGACTGAAAATTCATGTTATTGAGGTTAATAATACTCTAGGAACACAAAAATCCCAATTTATGTGATTTAGCTTTTTTTTATAAATTTTTGTAAAAAATCCAAATCCAAAGCCAGTCACGGCAGGTTTGGCAAATCCAAATCCGGACGACGAATCAGAGCCAAATACAAATCCTGCAAAAATGGTCCAGCGCACTTCCCTAAGGATAATGCACTGTGTCCTTGGTCCCAAGTTGTCCATAACTGGTTCGAGGAACACTCTGGAGTGTTATGACGAGTGGTGTGGTCATCACATTCGCTTGACATGAACCCAATCAAGAATTGATGGGATGTGGTGGAGAGGTCCATTTGCATCCAAGATTCTGCATCTACAAATATCAGGGAGCTGTGGGAATCTATCCAGATGGCAGGGGTCTTCTGTCCACTTGTGAAATCAATGCCACATCAAGTTGCTGCACTCGCCAGTCTAGAGGGGGTATTACATGATATTAGGCATCTATGCCATGACTTTTGGCACTTCAGTGTACAGTGGGTCTGATTCAGACCTGGACGCTAAGCCGAGAACGCACGCTATGGGCGATTGTCATGCGTCTGCGCATCGGTATGTGGCAATATGCGCATGCACAAGCCACTCACTGCGTTCGGGAATCGTATGCTTGTAGTACACAGACTGGATGCTACTTTGAGTGACAGATAGTGCCATTTGTGGGTGGTAACAGGAAGGTGCTTGTGAACGGGGGAGTGATGCTGCGAACACAGGTGTTTCTGGGCATGAAAATGGTGTTTAATTAGCGTCCATACTTAACATGGAAGCGTCATTGTACACCTGGTTGTATTTCAGCCTGCAGTGAGCGCAGTACTTGCAGCGGAATAGGGTCTACCTCAAGGGCTGCGAGCAGCTCCGATGGCTCTCGATGTTACTGATTAATCATAAATTACCTGGAGATGATGTGTGCTAAGATAGAAAAAAGTGGGCGTCTTTAAACCGGCTTGTGTTCACTCTGCCGCCGCTCTCTAAGACATAAGGTGCGTCCTTATGCCTGGCTGTGCGGTCACGGCATTTGCATATCTGCCCACTGACATCAGCGTGAGAGCGCAGCTTAGCACTTGGGTCTGAATCGCCCCCAGTGTACAGTATATATAGGGGTATAATATTAATAATTAAAAGAAAACATGATTGCTTTTTTTTTTCCGACTATTTTGCTAGGTACTTAAAAACAATTTGCAAGCTGTGTGTGTACTGCACAGTAAAATTAATAACATTGATTTGTGAATGTGAAAGCTCAAAAAGTGCCAAAGTAGGCTCAACACTGTAGAGGGATAGGTGAATGTAAAATAAATCAGTCATCTTTCCGATAAATTTCTATGGCCCCCATTTATCAATGATGGTAAACACCAGTGCAATTTCTTGTTTAGTATCACTGTGATTCAAAGTAAAAATGTACTGGTATTTACCAATACTTACCCCTCTGGCAGGATCCGGCGAAGGCAAGCAAAGTCCTCCTCCTCTGCGAGGTCCTCAGCTGGGCTGCTGGCAGCCTAACGCTGCCAGCGATGGGGCTCCTGTGTTATGCGCATGCACGATGGTCCATCTGTGCATGTGCATGCCATGGGGACCCGGCAGTGCCTAGAAGGCTTCGCTGAAGCCGGAAAGGCACCGCCTGGTCTCCATTGCCGCCATTGGGAACCGCATCACTCTCGCCATTTAAAAGATGGCGCCTACGATGCTTGACAAACAGCAGTGATCTTAGATTACTGCTGTTTGTTAAATCCAGAAAGAGTGGAATAACGCTTTTAGCAAGCACTAAAGTGGGTATGCTTCGTTGATAAATGGGGGCCTATGTACATTGTGCCTTAAAATTATATATGTAAGAGAAATAAAGATCACCCTAAACTTCCTTAATGCCAAACTGTATGTTGCAAAGATGGACTCATGTCTGCTTCCTTGTACAGATTCAAACATATTGCGTATTTTCTCTTCTAATTTGCCCAGCCAAGTGATTCTCTCCTAGGAGCAACCGGCAATATTACTATTGTATTACTACTAGCGCACTAAATTACTTTAATATTGCCACATGACATTAATAGCGCCACCAACTTCCATATTATTATTTAATATTAACATCCCCACTACATTACATCAATAGCCACATCATAGTATATTAATAAAAGACCACCACACTTACTTACTAAACTGCTCTGCAGATGACTTTATCTGCATACTATATGGTCATTGCACACGTGAGGAGCTTACACCAGCCCTCATGTCCTGAAGGATAGATGGGAATATAATCCTAACAGATGGGAGTAAAGGGGAAGATTAGTTAGGAAGGAAGAGGAGTAAGGGAAGTGGTGGAAAAATGGAGCCAGCCTGACCATTAAGGAAGAGGAGGGGATCATCCCTCTGCCACAACAATCTGCGCACCCTTTCAATCAGTCTCTGCAACCAGCCGTAGTCTGGCACACGAAGATTAGACAGTGATTGCAGAGGCTGATACCCCTGTCAGATGCAGAACATCTGGAACAGCCAGCCAGCAAGAACAACCGCAATGCCAAGGGCTTTCCTATGGCCAGTAAGACAAGAACCCCAAAAACTCTCAACCCATCCAGTTAAAACTTGAGTGCAGGATAGATCCACAGTTCAAGAAGTGCTCATGTGCATTGACTACCCTACGCCCATAGTAAAGACACCATTGATTGAAATCCTTTTTTATTTTTTAATCTCTTGCGATCTTTGATTTTTACTCTTATCTTTAGTCTAAGGGCCTGATTCAGAGCCGCTCGTAAGCGGCCGCTCGGTCGCTCCGATGCGTATGATTTGTAATGCACATGCGCCAACCAGTCAGTGCGGTCGGATATCGTGTGCTCACAAAATAGCGAGTGCCTGCTAATTTGAGTGACAGAATGAGGCGTTTGTAGGTGGTAACAGGGGAAAGTGCTTGAAAACGGGGAGTGGAGATCCGAACGCAGGCGTGCCAAACGGTCAAAACGGGCGTTTTAAGGGTGTGCATAATTAACAAAGCAGCGTCATCGACCACGTCACTTGGATGTCTTTTAGCCTGAACTGCTCGCATGATTGCGGTAGGAAAATGCTACCACAAGAATAGCGAGCAGTTCATACGCCTTTCGATGTACTCGATTAATCTAATAAATAGCGGAGATGACGTATGATGCGAGCGGCCAAGGGGTGTCTTTACAAAATAGCGAGCGCATGTTTCGTTCGCTCATTCAGACATAGAGGCGCCAACAGACCGCAAAGAGCGAGCGCTCTATTTAAATATCCAGCCCCTTTTTCTGAACGAGCGAGCGCAAATAGCGTCCAGCTCTGAATCAGGCCCTAAGTACTATGGACACCACTTTCCACCATGTCTCTCTGTAACTGTGTTTTATTAGCATTTATCATCTGTTTACCTATATATCCTTTCCTTATACTCTATTATTTCCCTCTCTGCACCTAAACTATTATTTCAGCCTGCATCCAGAACACTACATCATAAGTATGTGACCATCATAAGATAGTTCATATAATTGATATATTATACAGTATATTATTTTCCTAACTACTGCATTGTATGTACATATCATATTTCTACAGTATGAATACAAGCTACAGTATGATATCCTCTTTCTTTCATTGCATGCTACAATTTACATTGATTTGTTCCATTGTCTTATTTTTTATTTTATTTTAATTACACAAAGTAAATTGTATTGCTTTTATAGTGAGGTTTTACAAGTAAAACACAATTGGTGAACATAAATGTTTTCTACATTCACTATTATCATAACATATTATTTACGATTGTAATTACTGATTGGCATCAAATCATTTAAAGGCATCTTTCCAGGGCTACTAATTGATCCCGTTATTCTCATAGGTTACTGATACTCTCATAGGTTACAGAAACATGGAAATGGAAATATTTAACTAAAATAGCTCAGAAATCCAAAAAATAATCAGAAAAACATGTGTACTATGTACTATCTATCAAACATGCAATGTTAGCACTGACTGGTGATGCACAAAGCATTTCTTTATGTCTATGACGATGACAGACAAAATTAGCTGCAGAGTAATGCAGTGATCCTTAAATGAAAGTAATGACATGAATGCACCATGGAGGCTATTTACTGTACTACACTATACTAAAGAGCAAATGTACAGTACAATCTATGATTAGCTTTAGTGCCTAGTGCATGCAAGAATATACAGTAAATGTTTGAATGGACACTAAGGCCCAAAATCAATTATCTGTGGGCTCTTTCAACGCGGAAGCTACTTTTTTCAATTCAATTACAAATCTGCTAAGTTAACTCGGGTCTCAATCAATGGGAGTTATCATAGCACAAATTATAATTTGCACCTCCTGGGTAGGAAAAAAAATCCTTATTTTAAAATAGAAATGCCAGGACTTGATTCAGAACCTCTGGTACCCCCTCCCAATAATTAATAAGGCACTTAGACATTTTTAAACAGTCAAATCTGGTCGACAGAAGACAAAAAATTTTACCTGATTTTCTCAACAACAACAAAAAAAAGTGAATGATATGAGACAGGTATGTGGGGGGTGTTGTATAGATGTGGGACAGTTATGTGGGGTAGATGTGGGACAGGTATGTGGGGGTGCTGTATAGATGTGGGACAGTTATGTGGGGTAGATGTGGGACAGGCATGTGAGGGTGCTGTATATATGTGGGACAGTTATGTGGGGTAGATGTGGGACAGGTATGTGGGGGGTGTTGTATAGATGTGGGACAGTTATGTAGGGTAGATGTGGGACAGGTATGTGGGGGTATTGTATAGATGTGGGACAGTTATGTGGGGTAGATGTGGGACAGGTATGTGGGGTTGTTTTATAGATGTGGGATGTATGTGGGGGTGTTGTATAGATGTGGGATGTATGTGGGGGTGTTGTATAGATGTGGGACAGGTACGTGTGGGTGCTGTATAGATGTGGGACAGGTATGTGGGGTAGATATGGGAGACATAAGTGGGGGTGTTGAATATATGTGGTAGATATATGTGGGGGTGCTGTACAGATGTGGGACAGGTACAATATGTGAGGTAGATATGGGACAGGTATGTGGGGTGTTGTATATATGTGGGACAGATATGTGGGGGTGTTATATAGATATGGGACAGGTATGTGGGGTGTTGTATAGACGTGAGACAGATATGTGGAGGTGCTGTATAGGTGTGGGACAGGGATGTGGGGATGTTGTATAGATATGGCAAAGGTATGTGGGGAAGATGTGGGACAGGTATGTGGGGATGTTGTATAGATATGGGACAGGTATGTGGGGTAGATGTGGGACAGGTATGTGCTAATGTTGTATAGATGTGGGACAGGTATGTGGGGGTGTTGTATAGCTATCGGACAGGTATGTGGGGTAGATGTGGGACAGGTATGTGGGGATGTTGTATAGATATGGCAAAGGTATGTGGGGTAGATGTGGGACAGGTATGTGGGGTTGTATAGATGTGGGACAGATATGTGGGTGTGCTGTATAGATGTGGGACAGGTATGTGAGAGTGTTGTACAGAAATGAGACAGGTATGTGGAGTACATGAAGGACAGGTTTGTGGGGGTGTTGTATAGATGTGGGACAGGTATGTGGGGGTGTTGTATAGATGTGGGACAGGTATGTGGGTGTGCTGTATAGATGTGGGACAGTTATGTGGGGCAGATGTGGGACAGGTATGTGGGGTGTTGTATAGATGTGGGATTGGTATGCGGAGTGTTTAATGATGTGGGACAGGTATGTGGGGGTGCTGTGCAGATGTGGAAAAGGTATGTGGGGTAGATTTGGGACAGGTATGTGGGGGTGTTGTATAGATGCGAGACAGGTACTGTATGTGGGTTAGATGGTGGACAGGTATGTGGGGTGTTTTATAGATATGGGACAGGTATATGGGGGTGTTGTATAGATGTAGGACAGGTATGTGGGGTGTACGTGGGACAGGTATGTGGGGTATATGTGGGACAGGTATGTGGTGGTGGTTTATAGATGTGGGACAGGTATGTGGGGGTGTTGTGTAGATGAGTCATGAGATTTTAAATTTGCAGCAGGGAATTACATACAGTATGAAAGAGACTGTTACAAATTCATGTCATTGTTGTAGAAAACATATGTAGCTGTCACAAAAAACACAGTGGAGGTGCCTGCTTATTATCTTGCTTGAAATCAGCAAATAAGCTGAGGCCAGTCAAATCATGTGAAAAATACAACTACATCATAAGAAGCCTGTATTACATAATAAAATAGGCATGTGCCCAGACGTATGCTGGATTGCATCACTGTGTCTAGCGGGTCACAGATGTAATCAATAATCTGCCATCTGCTATTCAGCCGGGGACGAATGTTTATGTCCTCCTCTTACGCCATCGACTGCATCAAACAGCCCTGATCTTGCTGTAAAATTTCAAAGGCTGAACATTGTAGATTTATTCTGACGTAATCTCACAGGGTGCGAGACTAGAGGTATGAAGAAGAGCAAAGCAAAGACACATTCTTGTTGTCCTTGTTTTTGTTGTTGTTTTACTTATCTTATATATAAAATTCATTGGTCTGTTTATTTGTCTGTCCGGTTATGCATTCGGACACCTCTACACCGAGTGGGATGAAACCAATGTGAGGTGGTCCAGTTGGATCCTGGCCAGGTTTTAGGTGGGTTAAATTCCCAGTCGGATCTTCCATTGGTGTACGCTCGGCAGAACTTTGACTCAGAGAGCCTGTTATGCGCCTTCCACTGGATGGATTTGGATGAAAACTTCACAAAGGTGAAACCAACGTCAGGTGGTCAAGTTGGATCGTGTCCAGGTTTTAGGGGGGGTTCAGGGTCCCGGACGAACCTCCCGTTGGTGTACGTTGTGCAGAACTTTGACCCGGGGAGCCTGTTCTGGGCCTTTCATTGGATGGATTTGGATGAAAACTCCACAATAGGGTGGCAATTGGTCTGGGATGCCTGGCAATTGGTCTGGGATGACTAACTTAATAACTTGAACATTGGGACACAGTCAGACCTTCCGTTGGTCTACGCTGGGCAGAACTTCGACCTGGGGAGCCTATTCTGGGCCTTCCACTAGATGGATGTGGATGAAAACTTCACAGAGGGGTGGCAATTGGTCTGGGATGAATAACTTAATAACTTGAAGATTTAAACCCAGGCAACGCCGAGTACTTCAGCTACTTTTTATAAAAAGTTTCAGAAAAAATTTATATTCATAAAAAGATGGCACTTTGTTTTATTAGGTATTTGCAATTTTACTTGTTTTGTTATCTTTCTGATTTATTCTATATTCTGTCAAACTTAGCAGGGCAGGGTTTGGGGATTTCCCTAATCAGGTACAGATGAGTTCATTAATTTGGTTGGGTGAGTAATACTTTTCCCACAGACAAAAATCATCAATTCTTAAACTGTTGTGCAGAAGTGGAACTTAGCATCTCAGGGTACAATAGCAACATGTTGGTGAGAGCCTGGTGATTTGAATTTCCACCCTCCCGAGGCCTCAATTCAGGTCTTGTAAGTATGCACATAATCACAATAGCCGAGGCTGGCATATTTACTGCAGATGCAAGGCTGGGGTATGGGAATGGCATTGTGAAGGGTCTCTTCATCTTTGCTCCTGCACTTGTGATGCTCAAGGACTGGGCTTGAGAAACAGCCATCATTTCAGAAAGCCATGCACCCAGTCAGGGGCGTCTTTAGAGAGGAGGGGGCCCGTGTGCATCACCTGTCACGTGACCGCTCCTCTCACTCCGGCGGCCGTCAGCCGACTGATGCAGCTGGCCGGCCACCGCAGAATCAATAGGCTCCGGGCACTAACTAGAGTGTGCCTGGAGTCTATTGAGCATGCACAGATCACCGGGGGAAATGACGCGGCCACCATTTTCCCTGTGATTTCCTCACTGCTCATGCGCAAAATGCTGGAAAAAATGGCCACGGCGGCTATTTTCCGGCATTTGAGCAGCGTTGGGAGACCCGATGCGGACCTCGGAGAGGTAAGTTTTACATAATATGGGTGCAGGGGGTGCCCGTGTGCACCGCACACCCTGCACCCATTATAGATACGCCCCTGCACCCAGTCTTTGATGCAGACTAATTGTAGGTCACATTACAGTCTAAATCAAGATGGTAAAATTACCAAAAATCTCTTTCTGTTATAAAGGATCATATATACGAGCAATTGTAAAAGGGCAGACTAGATGGGCCAAGTGGTTCTTATTTGCTATCAAATTCTACGTTTCTATGTTACTATGTCTTGTCTCCTGTCCTGCAAACCATTGGTTCAATTATGTTCTTTTTATAATCTAGAACTGGGCAATACTAGGGGTGTGCACCGGCCACTTTTCGTGTTTTGTGTTTTGGTTTTGGATCTGGATCTTTCTTCGTGTTTTGGATCTGGATTGGTTTTGCCAAAACCACCCTTCCGTGTTTTGGGTTCTGGGTTTTGTGTTTTGGATCTGTATTTTTTTGAAAAAAAGCATAAAAACAGCTAAAATCACAGAATTTGTAGGTTTTTCTGCTCCTATGCTATTATTAACCTCAATAACCTTAATTTCCACTCATTTCCAGTCTATTCTGAATACCTCACACCTCACAATAGTGTTTTTATGTCCAAAAGGTTGCACCGAGGTAGCTGGATGACTATGCTAAGCGACACGAGTGGGCGGCACAAACACGTGACCCATCTAGGCGTGAAACTGCAGTGGCAGACAGGATGGCATTGAAAAACTAGGCCCCAAACTGTACATAATGCAAAGAAAAAAAAGAGGTGCAAGATGGAATTGTCCTTGGGCCCTCCCACCCACCCTTATGTTGTATAAACAGGACATGCACACTTTAACAAACCAATCACTTCAGCGCCAGGGTCTGCCACACAACTGTGGCTGAAATGATTGGTTCGTTTGGGCCCCCACAAAACAAGCTGGCAATTAATCTGTCCCTGCACAAACTGGCTCTACGGAGGCAAGAAGTCGTCCTCATCCTCCTCATCCACAGATTCCTCACCCTCTTCAGTGTTATGTACATCCTCATCCTCACAGAGTATTAATTCGTCCCTGCTGGAACCACAGGTCCCTCTGTACGTTCTGGAGGCTGGTCTCCCTGGAAGAGTTGATCATTCATTTTATGAACATCATCTTCTCCACATTTTGTGGAAGCAACCTCCTACGCCTTTCGCTAACAAGGTTCCCGGCTGCACTAAACACTCTTTCGGAGTACACACTGGAGGGGGGGCAACTCAGGTAAAATAGAGCCAGTTTGTACAGGGACCTCCAAATTGCTTCTTTTTCCTGCCAGTACAGGTACGGACTGTCTGACATGCCTACTTGGATGCTGTCACCGATGTAATCCTTTAACAGACAGACGCACGCTTGTCGCTGCTGCTTTGAGGATTCAAGTGCGGCTACAGCCCACACAATTCACAAAGACAGAAAAAAAAAAAGAATATTTTTATTGTTTGTGGAGCACACTTTGAGGGTTACACCACCCTCTAACAGACAGACGCACGCTTGTCGCTGCTGCTTTGAGGATGCAAGTGCGGCTACAGCCCACACAATTCACAAAGACAGAAAAAAGAAGAAGAATATTTTTATTCTTTGTGTAGCACACTTTGAGGGTGTCACCACCCTTTAACAGACAGACGCACGCTTGTCGCTGCTGCTTTAAGGATGCAGGTGCGGCTACAGCCCACACAATTCACAAAGACAGAAAAAAGAAGAATATTTTTATTGTTTGTGTAGCACACTTTGAGGGTGTCACCACCCTTTAACAGACAGACGCACGCTTATCGCTGCTGCTTTGAGGATGCAAGTGCGGCTACATCGCACACAAGTCACAAACACATTAAAAAAATAGTTTTTTATTTTTTGGAGCACTTCGTGAGTTACACCACCCTTTAACAGACAGACGCACGCTTGTCGCTGCTGCTTTAAGGATGCAGGTGCGGCTACAGCCCACACAATTCACAAAGACAGAAAAAAGAAGAAGAATATTTTTATTGTTTGTGTAGCACACTTTGAGGGTGTCACCACCCTTTAACAGACAGACGCACGCTTGTCGCTGCTGCTTTGAGGATGCAAGTGTGGCTACATCGCACACAAGTCACAAACACATTAAAAAAAATTTTTTGATTTTTTGGAGCACTTTGAGAGTTACAACACCCTTTAACAGACAGACGCACGCTTGTCGCTGCTGCTTTGAGGATGCAAGTGCGGCTACAGCCCACACAATTCACAAAGACAGAAAAAAAAAGAACAATATTTTAATTGCTTGTGTAGCACACTTTGAGGGTGTCACCACCCTTTAACAGACAGACGCACGCTTGTCGCTGCTGCTTTAAGGATGCAGGTGCGGCTACAGCCCACACATTTCACAAAGACAGAAAAAAAAAGAACAATATTTTTATTGTTTGTGTAGCACACTTTGAGGGTGTCACCACCCTTTAACAGACAGACGCACGCTTGTCGCTGCTGCTTTGAGGATGCAGGTGGAATCTAGACGGGATTTGGAACCGAGGACACACTACCTCCATCAATTGTCTAAATCCCACTGCACTAATGTCGGATACCGGACGCACGTCTAACACCAACATAGCAGTCAAGGCCTCAGTTATACGTTTTGCTTCAGGATGACTGCTGTCGTACTTCATCCTCATCGCTAGGGACTGTTGGAGGGTCAATTGTTTAGTAAAAGTAGTGATGTTCCTACTTCCTCTCTGGGATGATGAACAACTCCCAGCAGCAGCAACAGCACTAGTAGGAAGTGGTTCTTGATCTTTCCCTATTTTATTTTTATCAGAGAAAGTTTGGTCCTCCATTTATGTTATATTGATATATATACGTGCGGCTAAAGCGCACACAAACACAGAAAATATTTTTTTATTTTTGCTGGAGAGTAGTACACTTTGTGGGTTACACCACCCTTTAAGAAATGAGCCAGCCGGCTCTTTACTTATGGGACACAGGCGCACGCTTGGCGCTGCTCCTTTGTTGATGCACGTGCAGCCACAGTGCACACAAGTCACAAACACAGAAAATATATTTTTTTTTGGTTTGGAGTGTACTTTGGGGGTTACAGAACCCTTTAACGGTCAAGCCAGCCGGCCCTTTACTTATGACACAGGCGCACGCTTGGCACTACTTTGTTGATGCATGTGCGGCTACTGCGCACACAATTCACAAACACAGAAAATAATTTTTTTTTTGGTTTGGACTGGAGTGTACTTTCGGGGGTTACAGCACCCTTTAACGGTCAAGCCAGCCGGCCCTTTACTTATGACACAGGCGCACACTTGGCACTACTTTGTTGATGCACGTGCGGCTACTGCGCACACAATTCACAAACACAGAAAATAAATTTTTTTTTGGTTTGGACTGGAGTGTACTTTGGGGGTTACAGCACCCTTTAACGGTCAAGCCAGCTGGCCCTTTACTTATGACACAGGCGCACGCTTGGCACTACTTTGTTGATGCACATGCGGCTACTGCGCACACAATTCACAAACACAGAAAATAATTTTTTTTTTGGTTGGACTGGAGTGTACTTTGGGGGTTACAGCACCCTTTAATGGTCAAGCCAGCCGGCCCTTTACTTATGACACAGGCGCACGCTTGGCACTACTTTGTTGATGCACGTGCGGCTACTGCGCACACAATTCACAAACACAGAAAATAATTTTTTTTTTGGTTTGGACTGGTGTACTTTCAGGGGTTACAGCACCCTTAACGGTCAAGCCAGCCGGCCCTTTACTTATGACACAGGTGCACGCTTGGCACTACATTGTTGATGCACGTGCGGCTACTGCGCACACAATTCACAAACACAGAAAATAATTTTTTTTTTGGTTTGGACTGGAGTGTACTTTCGGGGGTTACAGCACCCTTAACGGTCAAGCCAGCCGGCCCTTTACTTATGACACAGGCGCACGCTTGGCACTACTTTGTTGATGCACGTGCGGCTACTGCGCACACAATTCACAAACACAGAAAATAATTTTTTTTTTGGTTTGGACTGGAGTGTACTTTCGGGGGTTACAGCACCCTTAACGGTCAAGCCAGCCGGCCCTTTACTTATGACACAGGCGCACGCTTGGCACTACTTTGTTGATGCACGTGCGGCTACTGCGCACACAATTCACAAACACAGAAAATAATTTTTTTTTGGTTTGGACTGGAGTGTACTTTCGGGGGTTACAGCACCCTTTAATGGTCAAGCCAGCCGGCCCTTTACTTATGACACAGGCGCACGCTTGGCACTACTTTGTTGATGCACGTGCGGCTACTGCGCACACAATTCACAAACACAGAAAATATATTATTTTTTTAGCACTTGGGGGGAGCACCCCTGATGGACAGAGCACCCCCTGGACAACACTACAGCACCTCTTTAGGACTGGGACACTGCACAGGACTTTGGAGTGGACACAGCCCCTATGGAGAACTGACTGCACAACACAGTCCAGCCAGCCCCTATGGACTTTGAAGTAGTGGACACAGCCCCTATTAACAACAGCAGCACAGCACAACACAGCCAGCCCCTATGGACTTTGAAGTAGTGGACAACAGCAGCACTACACTACACTACACTACACAGCCCTAACTCCCACCCTCCCTCTTCACTGTCCACAGCCGAGTGAGAAAATGGCGCCGACGTGGGTACCTTATATAGGATCCAAAACCCGCGAGACTCGGAAGGCGGGAAGATGACGTTTTGCCTCGATTTCAGAATCCGAGTCAGGCGGGAAAAGTCGAGCCTGACTCGGATCGGACTCGGATCGGGGGGGCTCGGGGGGGTTCGGATTTCAGAAATCCGAACCCGCTCACCCCTAGGCAATACATATGTGAATAGACACATGATGCAAAATAAAAAACAACAGTATTTTTTAACAAAAATCAAATACTACGAAGGAGCTATTATTTTAGCATTCAATACACATACATTTATAAAAGAAAAAAAGACACAGAGAGAGCAACAGGAAGAAGAACATTAGAATTGGAAACATTAGACAAATGGATGAAAGTTTCTAAATATTTGTAAATACAGCTGAATATATTACCTAGGGGCATATTTATTTTTATTTGCTGATTTTCCCTGATAACTAACATCTTTTATCATTCCTATTAATGGCTACAATGGATGTAGTTTTGGGACAATTTATGATTTTCTGAATACCGAAACAGCTGCTCCCAGTGTTGAAGCTAGGCTTTTTGTCACCCGGGAAAAGGACTCATCTCAGCACCCTCCCTTTCTACCCCCAGTAGATAGCACTCATTGAATACAGATGTGAACTGCTGCATTTATTCTGTGGTTCTTGGGTGTCTTTAATTTTAAATCGAGCATGTCTCAAGGCTCAAAGGTAAGTATTGCTGCCTTTACTACACTACATCAATCACAGAGCATCACAGTGACCACCATACAACATGCAGAGCTTTTTTGTGAACACCACATACTACAGAGAACATCACAGTGACCATCATATAATTCAGAGAACATCACAGTGATCACCTTCTAAGAACATCACAGTGACCACCATATAATGCAGAGAACATCACAATGACCACCAAATATTGCAGAGAGCAACACTGCCATATAATAAAGACAACATCGGTGACTGCCAAATAATGCAGAGAACATCACAGTAACTATCATATAATGCACAGAACATCACAGTGATCTCCATTTAATACAGAAAAATATCCCAGTGAATGCTGTATAGTGCAGAGAGCATCTCAGTGACTGCCATACAATAAGAGCATCAGTGACCGCTATACACTATAGAGAGTAGTTGTGACTGACATACAAAATACACTGCATCAGTGACCATCATATAATATGGGAAGCATCAGTGACCGCCATATAATATACCACCCCCATTCAATATAATTAATCTCTTTAGAATCATTATCTTAATAATACTCATTACTAATGAGCCCCAACATCATCAAATAATTATTTTTATGTACATTAACCACTTACGTCTTAATTAACCCTTATAAAGCAATATCCCTTACCATCTTATTCGGCCTAATTCAGAGATGTACATTAACCTGGTGTTTACATGCTTCATTGATGTTTTTAGTTCATACAGAAGCCACACTGTGCATGTGTAGATCCGGGACTGTGATGTCGCTCGCAGTGGCCCAAACACCGCAGCATGATTGACATGCTGCAGGTATTTGGGGGAAGCAACGGGGCAGCGTCAGGCAGCATTACAGAAAATGGAGGCATGTCGGTCCTTGGACCCAGCTGCACTGGCTTTAGCAAAATTAATTTCCTGGCCATCCTGAGTAACCTGAGGATTTCTCAAATGACCGATGTTCACACAGATGTTCAATGCTGCATCCTCAGATGCAGCAACAGATCACAGAAGAGGCAGGAGGCATCCTGCAGCATTAGCATATTATGGCACAGTCTTTGCATACACAGATGCAGTGGCTGTATGATGTGCGTCCATCTATGAATCAGGTCCATTGTTTCCGTTACTGCCATAAGCTATACTCACCATCCCATTATACATACTTGGTTGAGGTCTCACTTGTTTCTCTTATTGCAGCCATAGCAGCCAGTGTTTAGGAAGCAGCAGGCAATGACAGGTCTCAACAACCCTATATAGTGATAAGGAGGGGCCATCAGAAGGGAGACAGGGACCGTGTAGCCTATTGCTGCAATGCATGGCCCCTTTGAGGAGATAACCATATGCCCTTTCCTCCCCACACCCTCAGTTCCGCAGTCATCCATTCTACCCAGCTTTTACAGCAGGTTTGCAACTCTGGCTTCCCCGTTTACACCGTCCCTAATGTCTGAGGTACGTGCAGGGCTGGTTCTAGGGATGTTCGACCTAAACGGTCGAACCGGGGCACCACCCATAGAGGGCACACCCTTCCCCAGCATCCCAATTTCAGCGGGACAGTAATGTCCCACTGTTCCATCCATGGGCCGAGGTGGCCCATGGGTAATCAAATCGGGGGGTTGGGGACCCCCACCGCCGCAGCTGTGTGCCGGTGCCGGGACCCCGGAGTCTGAATGGATGCTGCGTGCATTCTTGCGGCATCCATTCAGTGCCGTGAGAGGGCTGGCGGAAGCTCAGCTAGTGAGGCATCCCCCCAGCCTGACGTTATTTGGAGGCATGTCATGCGGGCACGCCCCTCAGATAACGTCACATAAGGAGGCATGTCCTATGGTAATTAGCCCTGGAGCCGGCCCTGGGTACGTGCCCCACCTGCCCCCTGGCTACTCCTATTAGGCTAATACCTATTATTTCACAAAGAACCTGCTAATGGCATTTAAAACTAATCTTTTCAGAGCTCATTATTTTTACATTTAAAATGGCATCATCTTGACCTATTAGCATGCAATCCAAAACCCGGGTTCGGTTTGTAAATCTGAGTTCCGAACCGCAGGAAGATCTGAACCGGGACTTGGTTCAACTCGGTACCTCAAAGTGATTCCGAACTCGGACTCAGTTCAACTTGGAACCCCTAAATTCAGTTGTTGTCGGTTCTCTGAGAACCGGACAAGCACATCTCCTCTACTTCAAATATCTTCACTTTTGAAAAGATTTAAAGGAAACTGACAACAAGAAAAATGGTATATGATAATTTTGTCCGTTAACTGCGGCAGATTTTGTTTTTCTTATAACTTATGATATGATTTAAAATAGTTTTGAGCATGATATCATTAGCTTTTGTGGTCTGGTATGTTTATAGTTCTTGTGGACTGATGAAGGAATAAAACCATGCTTTTCCTTGACCAGTGCAGCTACTTGGCTTTACATCTGGAGTTCCCGTGTCAGATAAGGGAAACATTTACATTATGTATAATATTTTCTTAATGTGATGGAGGTGGTCACATTCATCGTAATTACAATACCAACACCTCATTTGCACTGGTTTGGAACCTTGCTCATACCGGTAATTTGATTTGAAGTTCTTAGAGACCTCACAAATCTGCAGCCAATGAAAACTATTATTATTCCAAGCCTTGAGGGAATCATTTTGATGTTAACAAATACAATGTTAGATGGTCACAGCACAGCCAAATACCTCCCTGTAGGTTAACCTTTGGTTTTGTGTAGATTTAAAAGCCCTGCACTCAGGACCGATTACATTTAGATGTATTGTCTTAAAATACTTTTTCCACTGTGTCACAATAGGATTCTCATTTATCTGTTTTGTTAATAAGTTTTTGCACTGTAAAAGCTCATTCGCCCCACCCAGCATTCTATTATAAAATCATCTTGATGCAGTGCCCGTGTTTCAGCATTTTTAATAAAAACAAAATAGAAAACCCATCACTAAGAGAGTAATGATGTTTTCCCTCTCGGCCCATCTTGCCAAAACTAACAAAGAAGAAAATGTCATTCTGGATTTTTTCCAAAAAGAAGGAAATTGAATGGCTTTTTTTTTCATGGTCTTTGACTAGTAGCATTGTATGCAGACTCAAGATTATTTTGAAGGATAAGGAAGGAGGATAAGATGTCTAAGACCTAGATTTTCATATTTACTACCATGGATTTTGTTTAGGATTCAACAATGCCACACACAAAATCAATATAATTTGGAACACTGTGTGAGTTTTGCCAGTAAATTAATACACTAAAGAACCACTAAACTGATATATAAAATGCCAGTACACATATATGTAATCCAAATTTATGGGCAGCACTGTTGGTGTAATGGTTAGCGTTACTGCCTCACAGAAGTGAGGTCTTGGGTTTGATTCCTACCACGACCCTAACTGTGTGGAGTTTGTATATTCTCCCTGTGCTTGCTTGGGTTTCTTCCAAGTGCTCCGGTTTCCTCACACAATCCAAAAATATACTGGTAGGTTAATTGTGAGTGAATACAATTCATCCTAAAGCAAGTGGCAAATTCAAAGATGCAAACAAACAAGGAAAAAGTAATTAAAGGATGATTCTACTTCCTCGAAGACATTAATTCAGAAGAAATCTTTCCTTATGAAAAGGTTCCCAAAAATAGAAGCCTCAGTAAAGAGGTAGAGCCCTATGTTGGTCCTGAAGCATCATAGCACAAATGTACCCAATGTTCATAATACCATTGTCAATCCTTATAGCACTGGGACCACCAGCCAGAAGTGGCATGATTACAAGGCAGAAGATGTAGTTGATATAGAGCTCTAGCTGTGGATTACTCCACATTAAGCCATCACTTGCATTTACCTAGCAGCCAATTTACTAAGAATCATGTTGGGCCGAATTTGCATCCACGTGTGTGTTTTGGTCACTTTTGAAAACTCAGAAATTTACTAAAAGCAAACACGGGTAAAATCATGATGATACTGGGTGTAAAATCATGATTCTCTTTGCAAAACACTGGTGCAATTACAAATACAAATAAATACACCATCGGCCAATCTCACAATTACTTTCCTTAAAGAGGAATACAACACGGGAATTTACCAAGAATCGTGATTTTATTTACGGGTGTAAATTACGCAAACTTGGTCCAAAATAGAAATTTAAAACAGACCCCATCCTGAGCAGAAACACAGGGCATGATTCAGAGCCGGACGCTCTGACCAGAGCACTCGCTCTGAATCAGGGCCCTCCTACCTCTTATTGGAGCGGCCTTTTGGACGCTCGCATAGCTGTGGGTTACCACCCACAGCTTATGCGAGCGTCCATGATGATGGTCGCGATGGTCAAGACCATCGCAACCATCGGGCTTGGGACGAGACCCTGCGGTAGGGTCTCGCTGCCGCAAGCCCTGGAGTGATTTTGGCTCTATCAGAGCCAAAATCACTCCCACTGACATCACTAGTGATGTCAGTGGGGCCGGACCAAGACGGTAGGCGTTCCCATGGGAACACCTCCGTCTGGCAGCCACGCCCCCGGCACGCCCACCAAAGGGGGCCTGCTGTCACTCACCATCGACAACACGCCCCCTTTGGTGCGAGACCCATAACGACGGCTACCCCGTCGTTATTTGGGTCTCACGCATGCGCAAGACGGAGCTCCCTCCGACGTGCGCATGCGCACTAGGGCACCATCGACCCGCTTGCGAGTGCTCAGCGCTCACGAGCGGGTCAGAATCAGGCCCACAGATCATTGTGATCCTTGTATGGTTCTGCCTTTTTTAAACCAAATAAATGTTTAAAAGTAAAAAACAGTGTGGGGTCTCCCCTCCCAAGAATAACCAGCAATGGGTTGTTTGAGCCGGCGCTGGTTAAAAAAATACGGGGGAAAATAAATTGGTGAGGCTCCCCCGTATTTTTACAACTAGCACCGGGCTTCACTAGTTGGGGTCTAATGCCGCAGCCAGGGAACCGCTTCACTGGGTCCCCCGGCCAAAGCATTATCACCCCAAACTAGTAATCCCAGGAGAGCTGGGGACCCCCCAATAATGGTGTCCTCTCTCCTGAGTACCCCAGGCCTGGGCTGAGGCTCTGCACCCCTGGCCTGTGGGGGCGGAGTTCATTTGGTAAATAATGTTGTAAAAACTATTATTGTTTTTTGCAGGGGATAGTGGTGCCAGCAAGCCTCCCCTTTATGCTAGTACTTGTGGAACTACAAGCATCAGCATGAGGGGCATTAAGGGTCCGCTGGTGCCGCTGACCCTCCTGTAAAAGACATTTTAAATAAAAGACAGGACACACACACCATACGATTTAGTCTTTTATTACACATTCACTCACTGATTCACTCACTCACACTCACCCGCACTCACACTCACAAACCCCTTGGTTCAGGTTATCTTCTTTCAAAGTAGTCATCCAAGGTCTTAGGGAAACAAAAGAAATGACACTGGACCACACAGACAGAGTACCATCCTCTAAGGATGGTACTTCGCAAATGACACTCCAGCTGCTGCATTTCCCATAGAAATGCATTGGCTAAATGTTCATTGGCTGAGAGAGTTGAGTCCCCACCTCTCAGCCAATAAGCAGTTCCCCCATTGACTTCAATGGTGGGAACGAACTTTAATAACCACGCCGTTCTCACCATTGAAGTCAATGTAGGTCATATGTCAACATATTGTTTTTTGCTGATTTTTTGGGTTAGGTCTAGCGTTAGGGTAAAATAGCCAAAAAACCATATGTTGACATTTTTTGTCGACCTTTTGAATGTGTCAACCATTTAACCATGTCGACTTAAGTATATGTCTACTTATTGGTGGTCGACTTAATGACCACGTCGACCTTCTGACTGTCGACATTCAGAACCATACCACACCCATTTCACTTACACGGATAAAAAGTATATATATACTTATACATGCACGCAAAAGCTTATTATGGGCCTTATCCAGAGATGGACGCAATGCCAAAGTTTACGCAGTTGAGCGATCAGCGATGATCTGCGCATGCATAGGAGTCTCACTGCGCATGCAGCAAGTTCCATTACCGATGTAGCTTACAGGCAGGGACCATCTGTGGGCAGCAATGGGGAGGTGGCGGCTCAAAGGGAGTCGTATCGCAACCGTTTTCTAATAGTGCCTCTGCCTGCGACTGTGTTCTCGTATACAGTAAAAATTGGCTTTGGCGTCTCCGTTCCCGCACCCATTCTAATAGGGTTACGCAGAAGTCCAATATAATCGACTGATCTGTAACCAAGCTGTGTCTTTTATGCAGTTGCTTGGATTTATGAAGTCATCAGTGGGTGTCTCAATACTAAACCCGGACGCTGTGACATTTGCATATTTTTGTACACAGCCACTGCGTACAAGTTTGCAGCTGTGGCAGTATTAGCGCACATCTCCGAATCAGGCATAGAAATGAAGAAAGCATTTGAATGGAGCAATGAAAACCTATTAGTCATCCTCCTCCTCCTCTATTTACACATGGTGGCACTGATCACCCACAGAGACTGTAGATCTGTGAAAATATACCACATGGTGCTTTAATGTAGTCTACGTTTTGGGGAATGTATCCCCTTCCTCAGACCTTGTCCTAGGGCCGGACTGGGACTAAAAATAGGCCCTCGCATTCAAAGAACATACAGGCCCACATTTGCGTTGCATCTGGTTCCTGGCATAGACTCCTCCCCTTCGTATTCCTGACTCCTCCCACTACTTATGCTCCCCATCCACTAGAAGACAGGCAAAAGACTGCACGATTACGACATTGTAATCGTGCAGTCGTTTGTCAGTCTGTGCTGTGCCTACACTGAACGTTCAGTCGTTCAGTGTAGGCACATCAATCATCTGCTAACATGCTCAACCTGACATTTTCATCAGGTTGTCCAGCATGTTTGCCCGATGATAGATGTCTAAAATGACCAGAGGGAGCGTGCATCGCTGGTCGTTTTAGACATTTTAATGAACGATTTGCAAACGATTAATGAACGATTGAACGATAACGATATAGTTATCGTTCAATCACTCAATTTAATCACCTAGTGGACGGGCAGCATTAGTCTATGCTCTTACACATATAATTAATATTAGAACAATATACAATTATACATCATTCTCTGTATTAAAATACACACAACAGAGCTCATCCTGCAGAGGATTCAAACATGATTCAAACGTGTGTCTCTACTGCAGGGGGGGGCTACTACTTGGAACACTACAAGGATGGGCTGCTACTGGGGGGATTGCTACTGGGGGCACTACAAGGGGGGATTACTACTGGGGGCATTACAAGGGGGACTACTACTGGGGGCACTACAAGGGGGGATTACTACTGGGGGCACTACAAAGGGGGACTACTACTGGGGGGGCACTACAAGGGGGGATTACTACTGGGGGCACTACAAGGGGGGACTACTACTGGGGGCACTACAAGGGGGGACTATTACTGGGGGCACTGCATAGGAGGGGAACCTCCACTGGAGGGTCTACTACAAGGGGGGACTACTACTAGGGGCACTACAAGAGAGGGGACTACTACTAGGGTCACTACAAGGGGGGGTACCACTACTGGGGGCACTATATAAAGGGCAATACTGGGGGTACTGCATAGGGGTTGGGAAATACAACTGGGGCCACTATTTAAAGGGCACTGCATAAAGGGTACCACTATTGGGGGGCACTGCATGGGGGGACTACTACTGGGGGCACTATATAAGGGGCTTACAACTGGGGACACAAGTGGCACTGCACAGGGGGGACCACTACCGGGGGCACTGTAAAAGGGGCTATGCATAGGGGGGCACCAAAAAATATACTCGCTTACCAAAAAATTTGGGCTAGGGCCGGCCCTGCGGTCAATCTCCCAATAATGACAGATTGACCATGTTCGGGGATGAGGGAGGGTACCTACACTGAACGACCTATTATTCAGTGTAGGCACTGCAGGGGATGGGGAATGACGGTACGATTATGATGTCGTAATCGTACTGTCTTTCCCTAGTCACCAAGTGGATGTGCGGCTTTACAGCAAAGCATTTCTAATAGGGATGGGTGTAATTAAAAAAGTCCATTATTGTTCAGCCTTCAGTGGACCATAATCTAATGTGTGATTACCTCCTCTATAGCTGAGGACCTGAAAATCTGCAAGTAAAGTCACGTACTCACTGGACGATATGAACAATAATAACGTTATCGTTCATCGGCTTCAATATCGCCCAGTGTGTATGCAAGATATTGTTAACGATGCGCACTCCTACAGATCATTAACAATGTCTTTCATCGCCCGAACATGAAAGGCAACTTGACGATATCGTCAGGTTGTGCATGTTCGGGGATGATGGAGGGTACCCTCACTGAACGATATCGTTAATGACATTGAGCACAGCGGTGCAGGGGAAATACTGGATGGTAGCGCTCATGGATGCGGTTTTACACTCTATATAAAATGCAGAAGCATCATGCAAAGTGAATACAATTTTTATTTTTACAAGTAATTAATATAATAATTGATAACAGACATACATATATATATACTGTACATACATATATATATATATATATATATATATATACACATACACATACATATATTTTAGATAAATACACAGATACATATATATATATATATATATTTATATATATATATTAGGGGTGAGCGGGTTCGGATTTCTGAAATCCGAACCCCCCTGAGCCCCCCCGATCCGAGGCCGATCCGAGTCAGGCTCGACTTTTCCCGCCTGACTCGGATCTGAAATCGAGGCAAAACATCATCATCCCGCCTTCCGGGTCTCGCGGGTTTTGGATCCTATAAAAGGTACCCGCGTCGGTGCCATTTTCTCACTCGGCTGTGGACAGTGAAGAGGGAGGGTGGGAGTTAGGGCTGGCTGGGCTGTGTAGTGTAGTGTAGTGTAGTGTAGTGCAGAGTAGTGTTGTGCTGCGCTGTGCTGCTGTTGTCCATAGGGGCTGTGTCCACTACTTCAAAGTCCATAGGGGCTGGCTGTGTTTTGCAGTGCTGCTGTTGTTAATAGGGGCTGTGTCCACTACTTCAAAGTCCATAGGGGCTGGTTGGACTGTGTTGTGCAGTCAGTTGTCCATAGGGGCTGTGTCCACTCCAAAGTCCTGTGCAGTGTCCCAGTCCTAAAGGGGTGCTGTAGTGTTGTCCAGGGGGTGCTCTGTCCGTCAGGGGTGCTCCCCCCAAGTGCGCAGTAGCCGCACGTGCATCAACAAAGTAGTGCCAAGCGTGCACCTGTGTCATAAGTAAAGGGCCGGCTGGCTTGACCGTTAAAGGGTGCTGTAACCCCCAAAGTACACTCCAGTCCAAACCAAATAAAAAAATATTTTCTGTGTTTGTGAATTGTGTGCGCAGTAGCCACACGTGCATCAACAAAGTAGTGCCATGCGTGCGCCTGTGTCATAAGTAAAGGGCCGGCTGGCTTGACCGTTAAAGGGTGCTGTAACCCCCAAAGTACACTCCAGTCCAAACCAAATAAAAAAATATTTTCTGTGTTTGTGAATTGTGTGCGCAGTAGCCGCACGTGCATCAACAAAGTAGTGCCAAGCGTGCGCCTGTGTCATAAGTAAAGGGCCGGCTGGCTTGACCGTTAAAGGGTGCGGTAACCCCCAAAGTACACTCCAAACCAAATAAAAAAATTATTTCTGTGTTTGTGAATTGTGTGCGCAGTAGCCGCACGTGCATCAACAAAGTAGTGCCATGCGTGCGCCTGTGTCATAAGTAAAGGGCCGGCTGGCTTGACCGTTAAAGGGTGCTGTAACCCCCAAAGTACACTCCAAACCAAATAAAAAAATATTTTCTGTGTTTGTGAATTGTGTGCGCAGTAGCCGCACGTGCATCAACAAAGTAGTGCCAAGCGTGCGCCTGTGTCATAAGTAAAGGGCCAGCTGGATTGACCGTTAAAGGGTGCTGTAACCCCCAAAGTACACTCCAAACCAAAAAAAAAATGTTTTCTGTGTTTGTGAATTGTGTGCGCAATAGCCACACCTGCATCAACAAAGGAGCAGCGCCAAGCGTGCGCCTGTGTCCCATAAGTAAAGAGCCAGCTGGCTCATTTCTTAAAGGGTGGTGTAACCCACAAAGTGCACTACTCTCCAGCAAAAATAAAAAAATATTTTCTGTGTTTGTGTGCGCCTTAGCTGCACCTATATATCAAATCGATATAACATAAATGGAGGACCAAACTTTCTCCGATAAAAATAAAATAGAGAAAGATCAAGAACCACTTCCTCCTAGTGCTAAAGTTGCTGCCACTAGTCATGACATAGACGATAACATGCCATCAACGTCGTCTGCCAAGGCCGATGCCCAATGTCATAGTAGAGGGCACATACAATCCCAAATGGCAAAGTTCAGGAAAATGACCTTGAAAAAAACATTTAAATCATCTTAAGAGAAACGTAAACTTGCCAAAATGCCATTTACGACACGGAGTGGCAAGGAAGGGCTAAGGTCTTTCCCTATGTTCATGACTAGTGGTTCAGCTTCACATGACGATGGAAGCCCTCCTCCCACTAAAAAAATCAAAAGAGTTAAGCTGGCAAAAGCACAGCGAAGAACTGTGCGTTCTAAGAAGATATCACAAATCCCCAAGGAGAGTCCAAGTGTGGTGGTGGTTGCGATGCCTGACCTTCCCAGCACTGGACGGGAAGAGGTGGCTCTTTCCACCATTTTCACGCCCCCTGCAAGTGCTGAAAGGAGCACCCACAGTCCACTTGCTGATATGCAAATTGAAGATGTCACTGTGGAAGTACAACAGGATGAGGATACTGGTGTAGCTGCCGCTGAGGAGGAAGTTGGCGAGGAGGATTCTGATGGTGATGTGGTTTGTTTAAATCAGGCTCCGGGGGAGACATTTGTTGTCCGTGGGATGAAAAAGCCCATCACTGTCATGCCTGGGCAGAAGACCAAACATTCCACCTCTTTGGTCTGGCAATATTTCTATCCAAATCCGGACAAAACTGTCACCATATGTAAAGGTGAAATAAGTAGGGGTAGGGACGTTAACCACCTAGGAACATCCTCCCTTATACGGCACCTGCAGCATGTTCATAAAAAGTTACTGTCAAGTTCAGAAACTTTGGCTAAGACCGTAAGCAGTCCAGGGACACCTAAATCCCATTGTCCTGTTGTATCCAAGCACCTGCAAACCACACCATCAACTCCCTCCTCGTTAATTTCCTCCTTAGTCAGGATCGGAAGTAGTCCTGCAGGCCATGTCACTGGCATGACTGACTCTCCTATCCGGGATTCCTCCGGAGAATCCTGCATTGCTACGCCTCCTGCTGCCGCTGCTGCTGTTGCTGCTGCTGGGAGTCGTTCATCATCCCAGAGAGGAAGTAGGAACACCACTACTTTTACTAAACAATTGACCCTCCAACAGTCCTTAGCGAGGAGGATGAAGTACGACAGCAGTCATCCTGAAGCAAAACGTATAACTGAGGCCTTGACTGCTATGTTGGTGTTAGACGTGCGTCCGGTATCCGCCATTAGTGCAGTGGGATTTAGACAATTGATGGAGGTAGTGTGTCCCCGGTTCCAAATCCCGTCTAGATTCCACTTCACTAGGCAGGCGATACCGAGACTGTACAGAAACGTCAGAAAAAGTGTCCTCAGTGTCCTGAAAAATGCCGTTGTACACAATGTCCACTTAACCACGGACATGTGGACAAGTGGAACAGGGCGGACTAAGGACTATATGACTGTGACAGCCCACTGGGTAGATGTATCACCTTACGCAGCAACAGCAGCAGCGTCACCAGTAGCAGCATCTCAGAAACGCCAGCTCGTTCCAAGGCAGGCTACGCTGTGTATCACCGGTTTCAGTAAGAGGCACACCGCCGACAACCTCTTAGAGAAACTGAGGGAAATCATCGCCCAGTGGCTTACCCCACTTAGACTCTCCTGGGGATTTGTGATATCTGACAATGCCACCAATATTGTGCGGGCATTACATCTGGGCAAATTCCAGCACGTCCCATGTTTTGCTCACACAATAAACTTGGTGGTGCAGAATTTTCTGAAAAGCGACAGGGGCATGCAGGAGACGCTTTGGGTGGCCCGAAAAATTTCTGGCCACTTTCGCCATTCAGCAACTGTGTGCCGAAGACTGGAGCGCCAGCAAACACTCTTGAACCTACCCTGCCATCACCTGAAGCAAGAGGTTGTGACGCGGTGGAACTCAACCCTCTATATGCTTCAGAGGATGGAGGAGCAGCAAAAAGCCATACAAGCCTATACATCCACCTATGACATAGGCAAAGGAGGGGGTATGCACCTGACTCAAGCGCAGTGGAGAATGATTTCCGTGTAGTGCAAGGTTCTCCAGCCCTTCGAACTTGCCACACGTGAAGTCAGTTCAGACACTGCCAGCTTGAGTCAGGTCATTCCCCTCATCAGGCTTTTGTAGAAGCAGCTGGAGAAAGTGAAGGAGGAGCTAAGACAGAGCGATTCCGCTCGGCATGTGGGACTTGTGGATGAAGCCCTTCATTCGCTTTGCCAGGATTCCAGGGTGGTCAATCTGTTGAAATCAGACCACTACATTTTGGCCACCGTGCTCGATCCTAGGTTTAAAGCATATGTGGTGTCTCTCTTTCTGGCCAACACAAGCCTGCAGAGGTGCAAAGACCTGCTGGTGAACACACTGTCAGCTGAAGCGGAACGTGACACGTCAACAGCTCCTTCTTCATTTTCTCCCGCAACTGGGGCTGCCAGGAAAAAACTTAGGTATCCTAAGCAACCCGCTGGCGGTGATGCAGGGCAGGCAGGACCAAGTTTGGATATCTGGTCCGGACTGAAGGACCTGGCAACAATTTCTGACATGTCTACTGTCACTACATATGATACTGTCACCATTGACAGAATGGTGGAGGATTACATCGGTGACAGCATCCAAGTAGGCATGTCAGACAGTCCATACTTGTACTGGCAGTCAAAAGAGGCAATTTGGAGGCCCCTGTACAAACTGGCTCTATTTTACCTGAGTTGCCCCCCCTCCAGTGTGTACTCCGAAAGAGTGTTTAGTGCAGCCGGGTGCTTGTCAGCGAAAGGCGTAGGAGGTTGCTTCCACAAAATGTGGAGAAGATGATGTTCATCAAAATGAATTATCAACTCTTCCAGGGAGACCAGCCTCCAGAAGGTACAGAGGGACCTGTGGTGGTGGATTCCAGTGGGGACGAGTTAATACTCTGTGAGGATGAGGATGTACACAACACTGAAGAGGGTGAGGAATCGGTGGATGAGGAGGATGAGGACGGCATCTTGCCTCCGTAGAGCCAATTTGTGCAGGGACAGATTAATTGCCAGCTAGTTTTGTGCGGGCCCAAACGAACCAATCATTTCAGCCACAGTCGTGTGGCAGACCCTGGCGCTGAAATGATTGGTTTGTTAAAGTGTGCATGTCCTGTTTATACAACATAAGGGTGGGTGGGAGGGCCCAAGGACAATTCCATCTTGCACCTCTTTTTTTTCTTTGCATTATATACAGATTGGGGTCTAGTTTTTCAAACTGCCATCCTGTCTGCCACTGCAGTGTCACTCCTAGATGGGTCACGTGTTTGTGCCGCCCACTCGTGTCGCTTAGCATAGTCATCCAGCTACCTCAGTGCAACCTTTTGGACATAAAAACACTATTGTGAGGTGTTCAGAATAGACTGGAAATTAGTGGAAATTAAGGTTATTGAGGTTAATAATAGCATAGGAGCAGAAAAACCAACACATTCTGTTATTTTAGCTGTTTTTATGCTTTTTAAAAAAAAAATACAGATCCAAAACACAAAACCCAGAACCCAAAACACGGAAGGGTGGTTTTGGCAAAACCAATCCAGATCCAAAACACAAAGAAAGATCCAGATCCAAAACCAAAACACGAAAAGGGGCCGGTGCACACCCCTAATATATATATATTAGGGGTGTGCACCGGCCACTTTTCGTGTTTTGTGTTTTGGTTTTGGATCTGGATCTTTCTTCGTGTTTTGCAACCTCCTACGCCTTTCGCTGACAAGGTTCCCGGCTGCACTAAACACTCTTTCGGAGTACACGCTGGAGGGGGGGCAACTCAGATAATATAGAGCCAGTTTGTACAGGGACCTCCAAATTGCTTCTTTCTCCTGCCAGTACAGGTACGGACTGTCTGACATGCCTACTTGGATGCTGTCACCGATGTAATCCTTTAACAGACAGACGCACGCTTGTCGCTGCTGCTTTAAGGATGCAGGTGCGGCTACAGCCCACACATTTCACAAAGACAGAAAAAAAAAGAAGAATTTTTTTATTGTTTGTGGAGTGCACTTTGAGGGTTACACCACCCTTTAACAGACAGATGCACGCTTGTCGCTGCTGCTTTGAGGACAGTATCATATGCAGTGACAGTAGACTTGTCAGAAATTGTTGGCACGTCCTTCAGTCCGTACCAGATGTTCAAACCGGCCCTTTACTTATGACACAGGCGCACGCTTGGCACTACTTTGTTGATGCACGTGCGGCTACTGCGCACACAATTCACAAACACAGAAAATATTTTATTATTTGGTTTGGACTGGAGTGTACTTTGGGGGTTACAGCACCCTTTAACGGTCAAGCCAGCCGGCCCTTTACTTATGACACAGGTGCACGCTTGGCACTACTTTGTTGATGCACGTGCGGCTACTGCGCACACAATTCACAAACACAGAAAATATTTTTTTATTTGGTTTGGACTGGAGTGTACTTTGGGGGTTACAGCACCCTTTAACGGTCAAGCCAGCCGGCCCTTTACTTATAAAATAACAATAATATGTGAATCCACCTCTAGCGCTCCTCTGAACCCAAATTCACATCATCTTGATGTGAATTTGGGTTCAGATGAGCGCTAGAGGTGGATTCACATATTATTGTTATTTTATATGTTTTTGGAGTTGTGTGGGTGTTTACTCCTTTTGTGTCTTCATCACCTGCTGCACCTCAGTATTTATTGCGCACTGTGTATCTAAATTGTTTTTTTCTTGGCCCTTTACTTATGACACAGGCGCACGCTTGGCACTACTTTGTTGATGCACGTGCGGCTACTGCGCACACAATTCACAAACACAGAAAATATTTTGTTATTTGGTTTGGAGTGTACTTTGGGGGTTACAGCACCCTTTAACGGTCATGCCAGCCGGCCCTTTACTTATGACACAGGCGCACGCTTGGCACTACTTTGTTGATGCACATGCGGCTACTGCGCACACAATTCACAAACACAGAAAATATTTTGTTATTTGGTTTGGAGTGTACTTTGGGGGTTACAGCACCCTTTAACGGTCAAGCCAGCCGGCCCTTTACTTATGACACAGGCACACGCTTGGCACTACTTTGTTGATGCACGTGCGGCTACTGCGCACACAATTCACAAACACAGAAAAAATATTTTTTTTTTTAGCACTTAGGGGGAGCACCCCTGATGGACAGAGCACCCCCTGGACTACACTACAGCACCCCTTTAGGACTGGGGCACTGCACAGGACTTTGGAGTGGACACAGCCCCTATGGACAACTGACTGCACAACACAGTCCAGCCAGCCCCTATGGACTTTGAAGTAGTGGACACAGCCCCTATTAACAACAGCAGCACAGCATAACACAGCCAGCCCCTATGGACTTTGAAGTAGTGGACACAGCCCCTATGGACAACAGCAGCACAGCACAGCACAACACTACTCTGCACTACACTACACTACACAGCCCAGCCAGCCCTAACTCCCACCCTCCCTCTTCACTGTCCACAGCCGAGTGAGAAAATGGCACCGACGCGGGTACCTTATAAAGGATCCAAAACCCGCGAGACTCGGAAGGCGGGATGATGACGTTTTGCCTCGATTTCAGAATCCGAGTCAGGCGGGAAAAGTCGAGCCTGACTCGGATCTGCCTCGGATCGGGGGGGCTCGGGGGGGTTCGGATTTCAGAAATCCGAACCCGCTCACCCCTAATATATATATAAAAAACATACATATGTGTATACACACACGTGTACAGTGTATTACACATACACACATATATATCTAAACACAAATATGCATATGCATTACAAACACACACACATACCTTGCAGCAGCTGTGGGTTGTAGATGAAGAGGTCCAGGCACCGTCATTAGGCTCCTCTCCCTAGCAGGAAAGGAATCACATCATATTGGTCCAGGGCTTAATAATATGATACCCGCTCTCGCGTCTTACAGTTTTGGGTGCTCATTAGCACCACCCTGCGTGCAACACTGGTAACTGAAGGTCAAATTTTTATGAGTAAAATAATAACTACTGTATAGGCTATTTAAAAAATAAACTGTTGTCATCGATATTAGAGGAAAAAGACCCTTGGGATGAGAAATGACTGCCGGGTAACCCTTTGTGTTCAAGAGTTTTTCAGGTGCAGCCAAGAGAATAGTTGTAAAACTCCACCACCAACAACAACTATGGGCCATATTCAATATGGGGCGAAAAGTCTGTCATTGGCGATAATTTATCGCTGATGACGTCATTTTCGCCTGTTTCAATTATGCCAATATTCAATTTCAAAGACTTTTCACCGGTGCGAAAAGTCTTTGTAAAAAAAATGGGTATAAGTTTTCTCCATGTAATACATGGTGAAAAAAAGTGCAGAATTGGGGTTTTGGGGTGCAGAATTAAAGAAAATAGCCTGCAGCCTTTTTAATGTCCCCTAAAAGTAATCTGTGTCAAAAAACATTTTTAAAAAATCCTCAGGACACCCCAAAAAATGTACTTTCATTTTGGGGGCGAAAATAAAAATATTGGGGAAAAAGTTTTAAACTACCGAAAATGATTCAGGGGGGTTTCACATATATGCAGCTGGGAGCGGCAGGTCCATTTTTGAAGAAGTTTAAAAAATAACTTTAGGGACTTAAAAATATGCTTGTACCCATTTTCATGTGCCCCAAATTTGACAGGCATTGTATTTTTACTCCCCAAAAAAAGCTAAGTGCTATTCTTCACTAGTTCTTCACAGGCGCGTTTATGCACCTGCCGCGGCTATGTAAAAACCCCGACTATCTTCAGCAGGCCAAATCAGGGGTACCCAAAGTGATCCCCCATGTCAGAACATCTTTTGGGGGGTGACAGCATGATTTCCCCAAACAGCACTTTTTGATACTTACCTTTCCGCCGGGTCCAGTTTTCGCCGGATCCAAATTGAATAGGGGGATAATCGGGCACACGCCCAATACTTTATCCCTGCAAAAAACGGCGATGATGGAGAAAAGTCCGACCTCAGACTTTTCTCTTCAAATTGAATATGGCCCTAAAGAGGACACTGTGACTGTACGTCATGCTGTTGCTGATACGTACTTCTACTTAAGCCTCTATAATTTATTCAATTTCTAGGTCTGAAAGGTTAAATTCTTTACTATACAAGCTAGGCTTCTATAGTTAATCAGCATGAAACAGCATCCATGATAAAAGATACAAGCGATACACCATCTGCGTCAGTCCAGCAAGGAGATTTGTCAGTGATGCCACAGAGGCCCTCTTCAAAGCTCAAAAATGTATTTGAATTAAGGTTTTTTTTTTAATTACCCTGATTTGTAACTTCAAGCATTTGTCAACATCAATTGATCGTAATAGGATGTAAGTAACAGTATCAGCTACAAGGTAGCTACATGAGATGGGCATCATCTATGGTGGTGGGCTTGTCTGGTAAAGCATAGCTTGTGCCATCATCAGCTGCCATGCTGCTGTCACATGATCACCTGCTGCTGTTTACTTTCAAAACTCTGAGTGGCAGTTGGGAGTCGGAGACAGTTGGACTGTCGGCAGGATGGCGTCACATCTGGAGGAAGCCAGGAGCTCAGAGGATGAGGAGTTTTCTTTTTACAAGAGAAGAAAGAAGATGATGGCTTTGAAGAAAAGAAAGATATCTGACAGTTTGGAGGAGTCTTGGACCATCAAGAAGGCCAGAAAGAGGATTTCCACCCAGTCTCGCAAGAAAGGAAGGAAGAAGTGCCTGCATGTGGAAAACAGCTCTGATGATGGGAGCCAGAATTTTTTTTCTATGGATTATAGTTATACCAACCAAAAGAGTGATAAGAGGAGGAAGAGAGAGGATCAGATAGAAGAAATTGGCATAGACAGTGGAATGATTGCAGACAGGAAGAGAAGGAAAACATCTGGGGAGGTCATTCGCTTTGGTGACTCTAGAAGGAGACAGGAACGAGCAGGTATGGCCGTATCAATATATAAGTCATGACAACCAGTAGACTTCGAATAATACAAACCTTACAAGAAAACAACAAAAACAATCTGGACAGTTTAGACCACTCCCATTATCCACAATTACCACACCCATTTCCTATGAGAATCACACATCCGACAAATGATGTACCTTTTGCCTTATAAAAAGTGGAACTGATGGTAAATATGATAACCTTTATGAAGTAATTATTCAATATTATCTGAGGTAATCATTTATGGCCATCACATGCAGTATAACAATATCAGGATTTGCAGCTGAAATTATGAATATAATTAGAAATATGTGTTTAATTTGGCTATAAGTCTTCTTTATCTGTTATTTTCCATCTCTTGGGTCTCTAACTGTTTGCTCAAGTTAGCATGGTCCAAGATTACATCTACTGCCCCTAAAGGGAATGTAATCATGGGTCCCACTTAGGGGTAAGGCCAACCACTAGTGAGGTGATATACTGCCATTAGTGGGGTTGTGGTAATTCCAACGAGAACTTGCTTAATGCTAAAGTGTAGTATATAAAGAAAAACAGTTTCATATATTCTATGAAAACGAACTACAGTGATGAAATGTGCATTAATCGATAAACAACCTTAATTTATATGGATAAACATATGCATTAATAAATACAAAAAATGTACTTTGCTGTTCAAGGGACTACCTGGGACTGTCTGTTATTAGTCTTTTTTTACGCAGATAATGATCTCTGTTGCTTTTAATAAAAAATATCACAGTTGGGGCTCTATTCAGCAAACACATTTCTACTAAACAATGCGGATATGAGTGTTACCACATTTTTCAGTACTATTCCCAATATACAGCAAAGTGTTACCAGTGAAGATAACACAATTATCTTCTCCATTAATACCAGCTCGCACAGTATCACACTGTAGAGCGGAAGCCATTGCTCCCTATAGCTCTTAACATTTTTGCAACTCATCAAGCATCAAAACATTAAATAAAGGTGTAGACGCTTATTTTATATAATGTCATCTCAGAATAGCCTCATATGAAGAAAAATCCCTCTTTCAGACTGAAAACAACCAGGATAGAGGGATCTTGTACAGTCAGTCCCTCTAGCCATTCCCAGCAGTATAATGACACAGATTTGTAAAAAATGCATATATATATATATATATATATATATATATATATATATATAGCCCATCCCTGAGCTTTTTCATATTGCGCCTCCTTATACACTCCTCTATAAAAACTCCAATTTGGAGACGGAGGAGCATGTTGGGAAGGTAAGCAGTATGTATTCAAGCCAGAGAAGCACTGCGAAGGCTAAAAATGTCGGAACAATGGGCATGGTCACTTAAAAATGGGGCATTTCAACATGACACACTCCTTTATCGTCACTCTGACCATTCCTTTCCATATGCACCTTAACCCCAGTAGTACCCCTTATACAGTACCCAGAGTATACAATGTCCCCAGTTGTGGTCCCTCTTATGCAGGCCCATAGTAGTGCCCCTTTTACAGTACCCCCAATAGTGGTCCCCCTTAAGCAGCCCACCATTAGTTCCCCTTATACAGTACCCCCAGTATGCAATGCCCCCAGTAGTGGTCCCCCTTATTAGTTCCCCTTATTCAGTGCCCCCAGTAATGGTCCCCCTTATGCAGGCCCCCAGCAGCGATCCCCCCTATCCAGTGCCCCTGTAGTGGTTCTCCCTATTTAGTGCCCCCAGTAGTGGTCCCCTAGTAGTAAGCCCCTTATATAGTGCCCCCAGTAGTAGTTTCCCCCAGTAGTAGTCCCCAGTAGAGGTTCCCTCTCCTGATGCAGTGCCCCCAGTAGTAGCCCCCCCAGTAATGGTGCCCCCAGTAGTAGCTCCCCCCCCAGTAATGGTGTCCCCAGTAGTAGTAGCTCCCCCCCAGTAATGGTGTCCCCAGTAGTAGTAGCTCCCCCCCAGTAATGGTGTCCCCAGTAGTAGTAGCTCCCCCCCAGTAATGGTGTCCCCAGTAGTAGCTCCCCCCCAGTCATGGTGCCCCCAGTAGTAGTAGCTCCCCCCCAGTAATGGTGCCCCCAGTAGTAGTAGGTCCCCCCCAGTAATGGTGCCCCCAGTAGTAGTAGCTCCCCCCCAGTAATGGTGTCCCCAGTAGTAGTAGCCCCCCCAGTAATGGTATCCCCAGTAGTAGTAGTTCCCCCCCAGTAATGGTGTCCCCAGTAGTAGTGGCTCCCCCCCAGTAATGGTGCCCCCAGTAGTAGCCCCCCCAGTAATGGTGCCCCCAGTAGTAATGGTGTCCAATGCAGAACTAATCCATATGCAGCCCTGCAGCAGCACCACTCCAGTCCCTCCACACTACAGAATCCTATCTATGACACTTATCTATGACACCTGACCCTCCCTGGCTGGCAGTCCCAACCAGTCCATAGCATCTGACAGTTACTGAATGGCAGCGCAGCAGCTGACTGAAACACGCACTAATTGTGAGATGCGGTAAGCAAAATCAATTAATTTAATTAGTTTTGCATTGGATTTACATATAGAATATTATGGGATATTATTTAAAACAAAAACGCTGTGCTGCTACTGCCAAATATATATCATATAAAAAAAATGGGTATAAGCAGAGGGTGGCTTTAAAATGGTCTATCTATTTATCTATCTATCTATCTATCTAATATCTATTTATCTATCTATCTATCTCATATTTATCTATCTATCTATCTATCTCATATCTATCTATCTATCTATCTATCTATCTATCTATCTATCTCATATCTATCTATCTATCTATCTATCTATCTATCTATCTATCTGTCTATCGATCTATCTATCTACAGTATCTACTCTATCTATCTATCTATCTCATATCTATCTATCTATCTATCTATCTATCTCATATCTATCTATCTATCTATCTATCTATCTCATATCTATCTATCTATCTATCTAATATCTATCTATCTAATATCTATCTGTCTATCTCATAGCTATCTATCTACAGTATCTACTCTATCTATCTATCTATCTATCTCTCTCATATTTATCTATCTACAGTATCTATCTATCGATCGATCTATCGATCTCATATTTATCTATCTATCTCATATCTATCTATCTATATCACATCTACATACCTTCCAACTGGATGCGGGACATCCCGTTTTTCTGGGACTGTCCCGCTGTCCCACCCGCGGGCTGCAGTGTCCCGCGGTGGGGGGGGAAGTTGGGGAGAGCACAAACCGCTCTCCCCAAGCACATCCCCCAAAGTGACGAAAACGGGGGAAGTCGCGAGGCTGTTTCCCATTTTCCATAGACACCTAGCTAAGTTAGAATGTTGGGAGGTATGCATCTATCTATCTATGTCACATCTATCGATCGATCTATCTATCTCATATCTGTTTCATCTATTTATCTATGTCTCCGATATCATATTTATCTCTCTATCTATGTCACATCTATCTATCTATCTATCTATCTATCTATCTATCTATCTATCTATCTATATCATATCTATCTATCTATCTCCTATATCATATCTATCTCTCTATCTCATATCTATCTATCTATCTATCTATCTATCTATCTATCTATCTATCTATCTATCTATCTATCTATCGTGGGGTCATGGGCAAGTTATAGATGATAATGTAGTTACTTCTGCAACATATGACTTGCAGTAGTGGTGTTGGCATTATGTGGCAATACAGGGGTGACAAATGCTGATTGTCTCTGTAATATGTATGGGGGTATCTCTGTTCAGTGTATAGCTAATATATATATGGGGGTATCTCTGTTCAATGTATAGCTGTAACACATGTTTTGGAAAATGCAAGGGAGATATGTGTGGGCGAGGGGGGGCGAGGGGGGCCCCCAGAGATATCAGTGTACCAGGCCCCAAGATTTCTGTTGGCAGCCCTGCCCATGGCTCAACTGAAGATATACCCTTAGTGACCTTCTGTAGCTTCTTTTCTGCTGTCATGTCCCCTCAATCCTCCCCCTCAGCCTGATGGCCTTAGGTTATACTGTAGGTATGTGATTTATCCCTATGTTATTCATCTGCAGTCCTCTCACCTCTGCAGCTGCTTAGCACCACCTAGCCTTAAATTGCCCCACCAGCCATAATGCAATCACTATATGTCCGGGGGAGGGGGTGAGTACTCCTTCTAGATGGAAAATGCAGCATTTCCCTTTTATCATGCATTGTTAGGGGATATCGGGCATAGGGGACTAGATGATGATAACCACACCCAGTGCTGTTACATGGCTATGGAAATAGGATGCTTAATTTAAAGGGGCAGCAGGCATAATTACTATGAGAAAGAGATTGTGCTCTCCTGCATGGGCACCTTACAGCTGACTACAATACGTATACGTTTGCTGCTGAAGAGTATGTGGTTTTATCCAG
The DNA here is from genome assembly GCA_031769625.1 of Taudactylus pleione. Taxonomy (NCBI): domain Eukaryota; kingdom Metazoa; phylum Chordata; class Amphibia; order Anura; family Myobatrachidae; genus Taudactylus; species Taudactylus pleione. The sequence goes on along the minus strand of JAUIMM010000757.1, from coordinate 4,282,954 downwards.
TTATTTACATATGGGGCAGGATTTAGTGCAGTAAATGGTTTGTCACAACTAAACCTCTGATATCTTGAATCACAGTTAACATGACCCATTCAATTAGGTACAAAATGCTCTGCTCCTGGGGTCCCACCTAATGTATGATTGCAGTCACCTGTGCTGAACTAGATAATTGATGAGACTGGTGTTTCAGCACAGGTGTCTGCAATCATAAATTAAGAGGGAAGTCCAGGAGCAGAGCATTTTATACCTAATGGAATGGTCACGTTGGAGCATACTTACCGACTTTTCTGCAGGGGGCTTCGGGAGGGGGCTGCCAGGTCCGTCCAGCAGGGAGGGTGGCGGCGGTTCAGGTAGGCGGAGCGGAGGCGTGCCGACATGATCGCATCATAGTGGCCCCACCCCTCGCTTTAGAATGCCAATATTACTGCCATTATAAGGCAGGGGGCGGGGCTACGATGATGAGATTCAGCATCATCGCACCCCTGGACCGCCCACTTTTGCGGGTTTGCGAGGTGCCGGAGGCCATTCCGGGGGACTTGCCTAGTCTTGCGGGGTGCGGGGAGCAGCACCCGATTATTGGGAGAGTCCCGGGAGAGTAGACAAGTATGCGTTGGAGGGTCTGAGTTAAGCTGTCAGTAACCCGGGTTATATGAATAAATAGCATAATACATTCTGTTTGCTGCAACAAACTTTGCTGCATCTGTAAAACCATAATCTTTTACCACCTTAAATAAACTGGTTAATTACAAGCATGATAACAGCTGACTGCATGCAGCTGGATAATGATCATGTGTCTGGTTTTAAATGCAGAGTGCAATGCGAGTTGGCCATAATAGCTCCAGCATTGCATATATGGAACTAAGGGCCTGAAACAGCATGGATCGCAATTGCAACTGCATACGCATATCGGTCAATGGTGCATACTGCACATGCGTATGCACCGCAGTGCGCATACGAAGGTTAGCATTGCATTTACACACACAGATAGAAAGCCATCGCAGAGTGAGTGATGGGATGTCAGTGTTTGGGGGTGGTGACGAGGGAGTGGTAGGAGAAACCCAGACGTGCCTGTCCGTTTGAACGCCATTACATGGGTGTGCATACATTAGCTACTGTGACAACATATGCAGCCTGAGTACTCACTGCATGCAACGGAACTTGCAATTCCTGAGACAGGGAAGATTCAGTATATAGGAAAGATTCCTGGACTGCACACCTTGAATATATATATATATATGCAGCTGTGGCTGCTCTTAACTATTTCTTTTACACTTCACTTTTCCTATTATGGCGGTGCCCTAGGGCGGCTTAGCTGGGCTAGTTTGGGGGTGTCCTGCGCTCTTGATTTGACCCCTAGTATGTTAGGGACCTACCCTAAAGAGGTTACCTGGATATGGTGGGTAGGCCCATAACCTTGGCCATGATTATGCTAAAAGCTCTATCGATTGCAAAATTTGATTGCAAATGTATTTATATATAATTAGTAATTTGGGGTTGTTCACCTGTGATCAGTTTGTTTCAATTCCTGAGACAGGTCAGACCTGCTGTAATTCTGTATGAGGGGCCGATGTTACTCATTGTTACCGATTTATGCACAGGACTGAGAGGTATTACGGATGTGAGAAAGCGGTAGTGGGCGTCTCTATGCTGGCTGAGTGGTTGCAAACATTAGCATATTTCGCAGCAGAACTGCATGCATAATCACACCTGTGATCGCAATAGTGATCTGTAATGAATCAGGCCCTAAATACAGATATCACCCACACGCTGAGTTGTATGCATCCTTGTGACGGGACTGCTACAATCTGTACGCTTGGCTTCATTCATACTGTAGCTGTCATTATTTTGTTCTCACTTGCGTCAGCCCTTTCCCTAGTGCAAGAGATCCTCCTGAATATTCAGGTGTATTTACACATATGCACAATCCCTGCATAGCCCACAATTATGTGGAGATGCTCCTAATAAGCTATGTCTACTTGTTACTCATAGAGGAAACAATTCCATTGTAAGATGTTTCATTGTAGTTCTAGGGAGTATTTTAAATGTCAATACCCTTTAGCCACAACAAAATGGAGCACAGCATACAATCTGACCTCTACATTAATGAAATACTTGGGGTATAACTGAATACTTTATAGCGTTTTTTATGTATTTAGGTCTGTTTACTGTAATATGCTCCCCCTTGAGTTGCTGCAACTCCACATACTATTGCATGTTACCAGGGCCGGCTCGAGGAGGAGTCACGCCCTGTGTGGAGAGGGAATACGATGCCCCTCACCCTGCGCTCGGTGAAGTCGTGAGCGCCCAAAAAGGAGGCGTGGCCTAATTATCGTAGACCATGCCCCCTAAGTGACGCTAATTGGGGACGTGCCTGTATGGCACGTCTCCCATTTAACGTCAGGCTGGGGGCAAGCCCAGCACTCCTTCAGTAGCTGGGCTGCCCCCAGCCCTCTTCCTACACTGAATTGTCCATTACTTTTCTATGGGGCCGGCACAGATGCGGTGGTGGGAGTGCCCAACCTCCCGACCACCAGCGAGACACTTCGGCCCGCGGGTGGAACAGGAGGGCAGTGCCCCAAAAACGTGTCTGCCCAGCTGAAAATCGGGAAGGTTGGCAGGGGTGCGCCCTCAATGGGATGGTGCCCCTGTTCGACTGCAATGGTTGAACATGCCTCGTGCCGGCCCTGCATGTTGCTTTAGCCTTGACTTCTCATCTTGTGCTAATCCCTACTAACTACAATAGGTGCAAGGGGTACACCTGCTTTAGGGCCCAGTGCTGAGGCGGGCTGATCTACCTTGTCAAAGTTATATGTGTTATATTTTTTACCATTGGGCAGTCTCGGACTGGAGCATGAAGGGCCCACCGGGGGAATGCAGTGATAGGGGCCCATATTTGGGGTTGTGGCCAGCCTCCATAGAGGCTTGGCTAACCATTAAGAGTGCATGGTCTGGGTCCCTTAAAGAATCTATATAGTACATACTGGCTAATGCATGCAAGATAATGTACAAGATTAATAACAGCAATGCATTGTAGAAAATACATCATAATCCTGTGCAGTATAATTTAACATATGTATAATTAATAATTCAAGTGTACAGTCTGGAACCTGAGCACTAGAGAAGAAGGTAGGCCCTTGGGCAGTGGGGCCCACCAGGGGTTTCCCCTGTACCCCTGTGGGCCAGTCCTACACTGCCATTGGGTGCTACATAGGGGTCTTCTCAAACTTTTGCTATGGGGTCTTCAAATACCTAGTTACAACCCAGGCACCACCTACAGTTTATAGTACATTATTCCTACAGAATATAATATATTACATTGCCATTAATAAATAACACATATTCTAGAGAGAACCAGGGTTACAGAGAGTTTTCAGGCATGCAGTTGTATGGGGATACGGGAAGTTACACACTGCGCAGCAGCACAGGCGCATTGTCAGGACTTGGGGTAGTCAGCACAGAATACCGGCGGTGCGAGTGATCACGGTATACAGCGCTCACTGCTCAGTCATTTCACATCTCCCATTCTGAGATCAACATAATAAACATAACCACTGTTGATCCCATGTAGCCATCCCCAATAAATAAATATACCTTCCATCCTATAAAGCCCATAAAAACATCAATATTTAATAAATATCCCTCATCCCCACCTTAAATGAATAGACATTGCCAAGATGCCACTATTATATTAATATCCCTCATCATTAAATGAACAGTTCCCATCCACTGCTAAATGATTACCCCACCACACCAATAAATTAATAGCCCAGCCCACATCCCCATTACATTAAATAATAATATCTCCACACTAATAAATAGCCAAGTCCTCTATCCAATAACATTAAATTACTAACCCACATAATAATAATAAAATGAATAGCTCAGTCCCCTGCTTTAAAAAGTCTTCCTGCAGCCTGAGCCCAAGGGGCTCAGGGATGCTGTGTATTCTCATCTCTCCCCATTTACATGCACTGCTCACCTGGCCAGCCCCGCAGGATTGCCCACTCACTGCTGCTGCTGGCTTTTTGCAGGGCTGATAAGTGTAAGTAAAATTATGTTTTATACAGTTATAAAAATGGTATATATATATATATATATATATATATATATACACTATATATCACTATAAAGTTTTTTTTACCTGTATAAAACTCTTCTTTTAAATTGTTCCAAAAAGTATTGATTTATTAAATAATCAAATTATGTAAATAAGAACTATTACCCTTATTCAATATAATGTCATTAATAATCTACATGTTTATTAATTCCGTTTTACCAAATCAGGTGTAAATAGTTATTTACATAATTTGATCATTTAAAAAAATCAACAATTTTGGGGTCATTTTTGGAAAATATTAGCCAGTTAAATGGTTAAGCAATGGGGCCCACTGAGGATATCCCAGATACACTGATGGTCAGCCCATCCAGCTATTATACAAATAATATTAAGCAACTGACCGGCACAAGATGATGCAATATGACACCAGCCTGAGGTGCAAATACCCCTCTACAGCCCATCCCTGACCATTTTTCCAACAGTAGCAATTGATGACCCACTTTCCTCTGTATGGCTGAGTTTATGTGTTCTCTCTGGGCCTGATTCAGAGCCGGACGCTATTTGCGCTTGCTCGTTCAGAAAAAAGGGGTGGCTATTCAAATGAACCGTTCGCTCTTTGCGGTCTGTTCACGCCTCTAGGACTGAACGAGCGAACAAAACTTGCGGTTGTGTTTTGGAAAACTACGCCCCCTGGCCGCTCGCATCCTACGTCATGTCCGCTATTTATTAGATTAATTGAGTACATCGACCAGCGTATGAACTGCTTGCTATTCTTGTGGTTGGTTTTTCCTACCGCAATCATGCGAGCAGTTCTGACTATAAAATAACCCAGTGACGTGGTCAATGACGCTGCTGTTTTAATTATGCACACCCATAAAATGCCCGTTTTGACCTTTAAGCATGCCTGCGTTCTGATCTCCACTCCCCGTTTTCAAGCACCTTCCCCTGTTTACAACCCACATACGCCTCCTCCTGTCACTCAAAATAGCAGGCATTCGCTATTTAGCGAACAAACAATTTTCGGCCGCACTGACTGGTTCGCGCATGGATCTGTACGCATGCACAGTTGTGCAAACATCGCTCGGAACGAACGAGCGGCCGCTTACGAGCGGCTCTGAATCAGGCCCTCTGTACACAACAGTATTCTGACTGCATTACAGTTACATAATGGTGTAATACAATACAATAATGTACATGCATTTTACATGTGCCTCTAAGAGGTCTATTTACTACAGTCCGCATTATGAATGCAAATTGTAGTGTGATATTACTCCAGTCAGCTGACATCCCATACTGCACTGGGACCCGGTCACCTGATGACCGGGCCGCAGTGCAGTAAGGGAGACCAGCTGACCGGAGGGAGGACATCACCGGAGTCCCGAACTCTGTTTCCTGGACTCAGGTAAGTACATTTTTTTTTTTGGAGTGTATCAGCGTGTGTTCTGTTTAGACCACACAGCTGATCACTGGGGCCGACTCTGGGCTCTGCTCTGCATGTTAGAGCGGAGCAGGAGTCTGGTAACCAGGGGAAACTCTGGATAACGCCACCTCCAGGTGGCGTTATTATCACAGGGCCTCCCCAGGTATATTTTTCACAATTTATTTTTAGTAACTTGCACACAGATCGCATTTCCCATTACAATTATGGGAAATGCGATCTGATTACTAAAAATAAGTGATACGTAGGGGTTGGAGTAGAATTTTATGAATTCTACTCCAATTGCCCTGTTGTAACTTTAGGTGAAACTGAAATAATGTGAAAAGGGTGTGAAAACACCCTTTTTCACTTAATGTTAGTAAAACTAATGATAATAAATAGAGCCCTAACTCTGAATAGTAAATGTTACATTGTTCACTTTTTTATCCCTACAAGGTGGAAGTGTTGTTCAGGAAGCTGCTCCTGGAGAAACAGTCTCTACATACATCAAGAGGCTGTCCTTCTGCCATCTACTGGGCCAGGGCAGCTTTGGGAAGGTAAGTCATGTGACTGTGGTTACATAACTCAGGTAACAACTGTGTGACTCAGACATTGTAGTAAAGGAGGCATCATGAATATATTATCATTGTCACTCCATGTACATCATTAAGCATCACTATAAAGCAGTTGGGCAGGGCCAGATTAAGGCTTGTGGGGGCCTCATAAATTGCGGGGGCCCTTTCAAGCCACACAGAGCTTTCCCCCTTCCCCCTAAGCCTTCTGCCCTCCCACCCCCAAAGACTCTGCCACTGACTTACCTGAGTGACGCCGTGTGGGCGTGACCTCCTCCCGGCAGAGCTGCTGCCTGGTCCTCCAATCGGCGTCACGGACGTAATGTGTCACGTGGCGCCGGAGAGAAGAAGACTCGGGAGCCGCTCTCAGCTGTATGCAGCGGCACTGTCACTGGACACCTGTTCTCGGCAGGGTCACACTGATCCTGTGTGGGGGCCCCTCCATGTGTGGGGCACAGGGACGACCGCCCCTGTCGCCCGCCCCTTAATCCGGCCCTGCAGTGGGGGCAGGACTTAATGGCACTATTCCCCTCAGTCACATCATTAATCTGGGAATATTCTGGAGTCTCATTCCAGGAAAGTAGCCGGGTAGGCCTTACTCCTGTGCTGGCTGACTGCATATTACTATTGTCATTTACAGAAACGTCAACCACAGTCTACTCTGTTATAGAATCAAATAATATCTAAAAATTAATTATTTTTTTACTTTAATGACACTGGAAATACAATATACCACTAACCTCTAAAGATATGGAGCTACCTGGATGCGTGTGGAGGTAATAAAATGTAAGTAGAATTATGATTGTGTGTGTATGCCTCTATCACCTGTAGGTCCTGCTGGCTGAGGACTCTCTGACTGGTCAGCGACTGGCAGTGAAGGTCATCAAGAAGAGAAAGCTGCTATTGAAGGACCCGAAGCTGGTGTTTGTGGAGCGCAGGGTGCTAGAGGTTGCGTCTGGTAGTGCCTTCCTTATCCATGGTCACCTTGCCTTCCAGACCATGGTACAGTGTATTTCTTATTAGACAAGGATCATGAGTTAGGATTCTTTATTTATATTTACACATCTAACATATACAGGTTTCATCTCTTCTTGGATAATAATGTTACTATGAGCCAGTACGCTCACTTGGAGTTGTTGCCATGTTCTCCTAATAAAATGTATTATATGACTATTGTGTGTGTCCAATCAAACAGAACCATCTATTTCTGGGTCTGGAATATGCGAGTGGCGGGGACTTATACCAGTTCCTGCAGAGGATAGGCTGCTTGGACATCACCAGCGCAATGTAAGCACCTCAAATACAACAGACATGTACTGAAATGAACTGGTAACAGGGTGTGCAGAGATAGGGACAGTATAAGGGTTGTACACCTTTTGTAAATTCCCCTTAATATTTCCTACCCCTACACCTTTACCCAAAGCTGGGATGCTAGATGGCCCAGCAGCTAACATTACTGGGGTACTTTGTCCTTATCAATAGAGCTTGTTTAAGATACTAATACTCAGTTTTGAGCTGCATTACATCTGCATTGAAAGGAGTTAGATTTAAATAAAATGCAGACTTTAATGTACATGCCCCCATTCCATACACCTGGGCCATCCTCTCCAGGGAATGGCAAATGTTCAATGTAATCTTTTCATTAAGGTACGGTCTGATCACCTTAATTTGGTCTTTATGTGGAATGTGAGTATGGATAGAATAACATGCAGGGGCACAGAGAGAAGGTGGAGCAGATACTAATTACCGGGGCCTGGACTTGTTTGAGGGGCTTGGCAGGGTACCTGGGCCAGCTGTTGAGGGGGATAAACACCCCCCTTTGCAGGTGCACATAGTATTTTCCACTAATTTTTTGCAGGGGGATTTGACCACACCCCCTATTTATCACCTGGTCCCACCATTGTCTTGATAGCCCTGCTAACATATGGTCTATTAGATCATGGAATTTCTTGCATATATGTCAATGTGCTGATCATGTGGGGGCATAGTTGTGAGAATGTGTCAGTGATAACAGGGTGTCATGTGACAGGGGCAGTGTTATGACATAAGGGGGAAAGTGGGGATATCAGGTTTTCTACCTTTTTCTAATGTCAACAAGTTACAATCATTTCCTCTCTTTAAGGTTCTACGCAGCTGAGATCACATGTGGTGTACAACACCTGCACTCTAAGGGTGTCATCCATCGGTAATTATACTAATAATTCCAATTTCATACATAATCAGGTCACAGTGATGTGCACTTTCTTATTACGCTTAAAGTAAGAACTGAAATCACTGTACCTGCACTGGGCCTAAGTCAGAGGTGGGAGCAGACGTGACTGTGTCTTTGGTGATCGCCCATATGTGATACTATGTAATGCCACTACACAGCCCTTCCCTGGTGTACATCTGTGTGTGCAGGGATTGAGACGTCACTATGGGCATATGTAGATACTGTAATACTGCCTGGTGCATCTGTAGTCACCACCATCGGTCACACCACAGAAACTTATACCAGCCCTATGGCAGGTGCAGATTATACAAGTATGGCCTCACTGTGAGTGATTGAGCATCCATGTACACAAACACGTTACTGACACGCCCATAAGACAGCCCATCTCTGTGCATCTGTTTAGCCACCTCCCAGTCACCACCCAGGAATGCCAAGCACTTCTCCTAGACATGTCTGATGGTGTGCGGCTCATCAGTGTCTTTGTGCGCACACACTGTGTAACACATGCACCGTAGGAGTTTTAGGGATTTTCGGGTAAGCGCAGTAGCAAAACATTGCCCAACTCTGTGACCATCGGCATTGTGTCCAATTCAGAATCAGGCCCTATATGTCCTGTCAGCATAAGTGGTGCATTCGCCATCATTCATTGACAAGTGGGTCGCTAGTGCTGGTGATCATCATCATCAGTGAATGTGCATACGTCCCTGACCTATCCCAAATAATAATTCTGGCCTCCATCTATTCATAGCTGTGTCATCACACCTTTATTGTACTCTTAATAAGAGTATCACTGACCTGCCTACCCAGGAGCAAGCATGTGTGACAGCAGTGCTGGGGAAGTACTCTGTGGCACCCTGTGCCAGCCCCGCCCCTGAATATGTGACTTCATGGTGTTACAACACTCCAGGCATCTCTACAGGCTGCAGGGTGTGTGTTTGTAGTGACCAGGCACCCTGCAAGCCAAATACAGGAGCCTGGGACAGAGACAGTGCCATACCAAGGGCCCTGCACAATGACACTGCTCACACTTCCCTAATGACATCACTGAGTGGTAGATTCACTGTGAGTTCTGTCTGTGGAAGTCATGGCTAAGGATGGCCATCGACCATCGATATTTAACAGGCATTAAAGGCTTACTACCGATAGGCGACGGTTTTGCAGAGAGCCAATGGAGCTCAATGTCTTTTTCTTCTACAGAGAGACAAGGAGCTTAGCTGCGCCCCCGGGTAGCCTGCTAAGTCCCACCCAACATTTTATATTGGCCCGCGACCCACTATTTACTAAGCAGCAGTAGCCATCAAGTAGTGCAAACCATCAATGGTTTTCCATAGATGTTTTGTTTTACACCATCGATGGTTATCATCAATGGCACCATGGAAGGTGACCATCAATAGAAAGCCCTATATGACCATTCCTAGTCACTGTTGTGACATATTTAGCCACTTCAAGCAATTTGCGGCAAAGACTCAACTAATAGAATGCTGCCCAAAGTGTTACCTACTGAAAGAGGTGGGATGATAATAGCAAAGAACTAGTGCCAATGAGACACAGACACATGGCATATAGTAGATAATGATAGAGTAACAATGTGCTATAATATCTCTCTCTTATGGTAGATGCTGGCAGGAGAGGACTACAACGCTGGAGTGGATTGGTATTCATTTGGTGTCATCATTAATGAAATGATTACCGGAACCCGTCGCTTCCATCCCAGACGGTTCCACAAGGCAGGAGCTGTGGCTAAAGACATCGTTAAGCAGCTCCTGTGTAAAAATCCATCCAGGCGTTTGGGAGTCAACGGAAACATCCGCCAGCATCCTTTGTTCCAGCGCATGGATTGGGTCTCGCTGGAAGCCCTTAGACTCCCACCACCACATGTCCCTGACCCAGTAAGTATAGGAAAAAATGCAGTTTTGCACAATTAGTGCATTTAAAGATAATAAGGGTCATGTACAAAAATAATGAAAAGATGAAGGTCAACTATCAATTTATGATAAGAGGACATCGCTCAGCCTATCCACATGGTGATCACTGTGGCATTACTTGCTTTATTTAGCTAGTGAAATAACTGCAATCACACTGCACCCATATGTAGTACGTGATTTCATGTACATTATTATATTGAGTCCAGCCACTGCCAACATGAAACTCCGGAGAGCTAGGTATTAAACAAGGGCGCAGGGTGTATGGTCAGGGCAGCTACTAGGGGGGCATGTGCCCTTGACGCTGGTCTTGGGGGCACTGAGAACAGGCTGCTGAGCGGGGGCCTAGGTACCTGGCTGTTTGTTTGGAGCCGCACGCCGTGACTGGCAGGCAGCCGCCCGCTGCCCTGCAGAGACACAGAGCTGCAATCATTCTCATGTAGTGCCAATCGAGAGCCAATCAGAGCTCCTGGACCATCTGCAAATCAGCAGCGGCTGCCGGTCTGCAAGTTCTGATTGGCCCGTGACCGGTGTCACATTAGAATGATGGTGGCATTTGTCTCTCAAGGGCTGCGGACGGTTGCCTGCCAATGCAGGCATGTGGCCCCACATGCTTAGTTGGAAAGCAAGCTTGCCAATGTGGCGTGCAGCTCCAAATTTTAGGGTGAGGGGCTTCAAATCCTGGGAACAAGGTGAGAGACTTCGGGGAAGGAAGGAGGACATAATTGTGTAAGGTGCATTATGGTGGGTTAATGTGTAAAGGATATTACTGTGGCATAATGTGTAAGGGACATTACTGTGGTATAATGTGTTGTGGGCATAACAGAGTTGCGTAATGTAATACATGAAACCACACACCCTTTTCAGGAGTGCACATGCATTGGACGTAAAAAAATTTCTTCTTTGTTGTTTTTTTAGGGGGGGGGGGCAAATTACTGCCTTCCCGCAGGTGAGAAAAATCCTAGTTTTGGCCCTGGTATGGTTTGGGCCCCAGTAGACTTTGCAGCCTACAATATATGCACCGCACACCCCGCACCCTTTATAGAGAGGCTGAGCAGAACCACACTACACTAGTCTGTGCTATCAGCGGATCCATAGATACATGTCACATCTTACTTTTTTCTAACACTTTTAGCTTTTATGAATTTGAAATCAGATTTTAGTACATGGATGTTTATTTGCCTCTTCTTCCTGTAGCCCACCATTGAACACAGCTCCCGAGGATGTAACATCGAGGAGATGGAAGCAGCAGAGGCTCAGATAACACCACTGAGCTCAATGGACCAGGAGCTGTTCAGAGGGTTCTCATATGTGGGCTCCAACTGGAGGACCTTCCCCAGAACACCAGCCTTGCAACTGCATGGAGCGAGATGGCCTAACACCTGGAAGATGGTTATGGAACGAAGAGATGGTTTTAAGCTGATGGTTTTCGTATTCATGTTTATATTTTATGTGTATATTCTCTATATAAGTTAAGAGTATAATTTTAACACATTTTCTTTTCTATTCTTCTGAGGTCACCTCTGAGGATGTGCTCTACAGATTATGTCACCACCTCCCAGCAGGAATAGTTTAGACTTCTCGCTGGATGAAGAAGGTAAATTCTAAGAGGGTGACTTATACATCTAAGGGCTCATGTCTGTCACTCAGCAAATCAGTTGATTAATGCTGATGATAATATTGAACCTTGAGTTTTTATAGTCAGCTCCTCTATGAAAGTCTATACAAACAAATAAGATGTGGATAAATGGTGCTATCTAATAGAGTGAGAGAGGTATTCAAGGAAAAATACTTATCTCCTGGTGGTACGGATAGTATTAAGTTGGTATGTCACTTGAAATTCCTCTTCCCATTCGTCCAACCCAGTTCGTACACATATATATAAGAAATGGAAGTACAAAAAGACAAAAGATATATTTCTAAACCTTGGTCTATTATTTGAATAAACAATCGTTATTGTAGGTGAAAATAGATGCTGCTCCCCTATATGTTTATAGTGAATTTGTGAATGCAAATTCAAGTCGCTTATTATTACAGATGTGTTAGATCACCAAACAATAATCCACAATTAGAGAGATAAGATATATCACAGGACTTTACTCCTGAAGCAACGCACCTCACTTACAGATATGTGATGCGTTTTGAAGCTAGTAAAGGTTTCTTTCAATTCTCAAATATGTGATGTCAAGAGAATGACATGTCTTTCCATTTCCAGAATAACACACCTGACTTACATCTACACGGTGCAAGTGGGAACGTATAAAGGTCTCTTTATCTTTAGACTGAGGATACTTCTTATCATGCTCAAATACAGCTCTCACTCTATTAGATAGCGCCATTTATCCACATCTTATTTGTTTGTATAGAGTTTGTTTAGGTCTTGAGGGATAGACCATTAGGTGTGGATAGGCTGATATCTTTTTGCAGCGCCAATTTTTTTTCCCCTATTTTTGATTTATCATCCTCTATGAAAGTGTCTTAATTATTAGATTCATACACAGCCATGCTTGTTCATGAGATCTCTGTTGGCATTTTAGTATAGATTACCCCATACTTCAATCTCTGTAATTCAAAATCAGGCCCCATATCTCTGATGACAATATAATGTAGAATATTCCCCTCCTTACCAATCTCTGCAATAATGTTAAATGAGACCGTAGATCTCTAGCAGCACAATATAATATACATAATATAATACAGCATAATATAATTTAAATCTACCTTCTATATAATATAATATAAAATCAGATCTCTGAAGTAATTATGAGACTGAGCCAGGGCCATTTTTAGAGAGGAGGGGGTCTGTGTGCAGTCTTCGACATGGGCCCCCTCCTCTCCGCCCGGCAGCCGGCAGCGCACTGAGCTGTGCGCGGCCATTTTCCCTGTATTGCGTATGCGCAAACAATGGGAAGATGGCCACCGTGGCCATTTTCCAGTCGTTTTACAGCGCAGGACCCCCGCACCGACGTGGGACTCCGGAGAGGTACGTAATATTATGGGTGCAGGGTGTGCGGTGCGTGGCCCCCTTGGACCTAGGGGCCCATGTTCCCCGCACACCCTGCACCCATTATAGATACGCACCTGGACTGAGCCCACTCCCAAAAGTTTATTTGTATAATTATTATGGAATTAGATCACATATCTGTAGGGTGAAACAATTAAATAACTTGCCCCTCCTGTGGTGTCTTGCTGTCTGTCTGTGCACTGTACAGGCCATGTGACAGCAGCCTGCACTCTGATTAGTGGATAGTTTCAGACATTCACTAATTAAAGTATGGAGACCTCCAGCTACTCCATCTTGTGAATGACCAGCACCATCCACCAATCAGTTTGCTACTGTGTAAGATGATCTCATACCCAGCCACTGTGCAGCCACACAATGTATGACTGAACTTGGGGAAGGGGATGGCCTATCCCAATTGGTTACGCGCCTGCTGTCTATGTGATAACAGGTAATGCAGGATAGGGAATATATTACCTCACATACTGATTAAATGAGTAAATGAACAATAACATCCTGTGCATCCCTTGTTTCATCATATAGGGGCCTATTCATCATCACTTAATTTCTACAAAAGCAGGGGAAAATTAACATTTTCACCTGCAATTGTAGAAATTAAGTTATCGGGCCATTCATCAAGAAGGTATCTGTGATATATCCTGCTTACCTTCCTCTCGCTGAATGGGCCACTGTCCCCATACACTAGTATGGGGTCAGAATTAATCAAGCTCCGAAAATACAATATTTTCGGGGCTTGAGTGCGGGAGCATTCGCCATCTTTAGATGACAAGTGCTCCGGCTCCAGGCTCACAACCTACTCCTTCCCGGATAGTGAAGAGGGTTCTTTCGGATCCCTCCACCCCTATCCGACTCCTTTCTCCAGAAGATGGGGCTCTTGTGCGCATGCGTGACTTGTAGGTTACGCATGTGCACATGTCTCACTGCTTTGAAAGGAACAGTGAAACAGTTCGGGGAGACAGCTGATATTCGGATCAGCTGTCTCCACGCTGGAGCAATGATGAATTGCTGCGGCACTTGCATCGAGTTAGAATGTTAATTATTGGGGTCCGAACCCTGATAATTAATATCATGAATAGTCACAATATGAGAGATCTAATGATGAAGGTGCTGGGTATAGAAATAAGACATATTGGCAGGAGATGACAATGCATGTTGGAGGCCTTCTGCATCCATAGTGCAGGTTCACACAGCAACAAACAGAATAAGATACTGTAGTGTGTGTGTTTTTTACCATAGAAAACACACATTAAAGTTTTACTCTTTTTTTTTGTTATTATACAGCACTTCAGAGCCATGATGAAGAAAAGAAGAACATGTTTATGTTTTTAGAATTTTTAAATTTTCTACAAATAATTTAGATACATTAGATGTTATTACTATTATTATTATTTCATTGTTATTACTATTATTATTCCTATTATTTTTATTATCATTTTAACTATTATTACTACTATTACTATTATTGCTAAGGGAAGGGTTAAGGGTAGGGGTGTGCACCGGCCACTTTTCGTGTTTTGTGTTTTGGTTTTGGATCTGGATCTTTCTTCGTGTTTTGGATCTGGATTGGTTTTGCCAAAACCACCCTTCCGTGTTTTGGGTTCTGGGTTTTGTGTTTTGGATCTGTATTTTTTTTTTAAAAAGCATAAAAACAGCTAAAATCACAGAATTTGTTGGTTTCTCTGCTCCTATGCTATTATTAACCTCAATAACCTTAATTTCCACTCATTTCCAGTCTATTCTGAACACCTCACACCTCACAATAGTGTTTTCATGTCCAAAAGGTTGCACCGAGGTAGCTGGATGACTATGCTAAGCGACACGAGTGGGCGGCACAAACACGTGACCCATCTAGGAGTGACACTGCAGTGGCAGACAGGATGGCAGTTAGAAAAACTAGGCCCCAAACTGTACATAATGCAAAGAAAAAAAAGAAGTGCAAGATGGAATTGTCCTTGGGCCCTCCCACCCACCCTTATGTTGTATAAACAGGACATGCACACTTTAACAAATCAATCATTTCAGCGCCAGGGTCTGCCACACAACTGTGGCTGAAATGATTGGTTCGTTTGGGCCCCCACAAAACAAGCTGGCAATTAATGTGTCCCTGCACAAACTGGCTCTACGGAGGCAAGATGTCATCCTCATCCTCCTCATCCACCGATTCCTCACCCTCTTCAGTGTGTACATCCTCATCCTCACAAAGTATTAACTCGTCCCCACTTGAATCCACCACCACAGGTCCCTCTGTACCTTCTGGAGGCTGGTCTGCCTGGAAGAGCTGATAATTCATTTTGATGAACATCATCTTCTCCACATTCTGTGGAAGCAACCTCCTACGCCTTTCGCTGACAAGGTTCCCGGCTGCACTAAACACTCTTTCGGAGTACACACTGGAGGGGGGGCAACTCAGGTAAAATAGAGCCAGCTTGTACAGGGGCCTCCAAATTGCCTCTTTTTCCTGCCAGTACAGGTATGGACTGTCTGACATGCCTACTTGGATGCTGTCACCGATGTAATCCTCCACCATTCTGTCAATGGTGACAGTATCATATGCAGTGACAGTAGACATGTCAGAAATTGTTGCCAGGTCCTTCAGTCCGGACCAGATGTCCAAACTTGGTCCTGCCTGCCCTGCATCACCGCCAGCGGGTTGCTTAGGATACCTAAGTTTTTTCCTGGCAGCCCCAGTTGCGGGAGAAAATGAAGAAGGAGCCGTTGACGTGTCACGTTCCGCTTCAGCTGACAGTGTGTTCACCAGCAGGTCTTTGCACCTCTGCAGGCTTGTGTCGGCCGGAAAGAGAGACACCACATAGGCTTTAAACCTAGGATCAAGCACGGTGGCCAAAATGTAGTGGTCTGATTTCAACAGATTGACCACCCTGGAATCCTGGCAAAGCGAATGAAGGGCTTCATCCACAAGTCCCACATGCCGAGCGGAATCGCTCCGTCTTAGCTCCTCCTTCACTTTCTCCAGCTGCTTCTGCAAAAGCCTGATGAGGGGAATGACCTGACTCAAGCTGGCTGTGTCTGAACTGACTTCACGTGTGGCAAGTTCGAAGGGCTGGAGAACCTTGCACAACACGGAAATCATTCTCCACTGCGCTTGAGTCAGGTGCATACCCCCTCCTTTGCCTATGTCATAGGTGGATGTATAGGCTTGTATGGCCTTTTGCTGCTCCTCCATCCTCTGAAGCATATAGAGGGTTGAGTTCCACCGCGTCACAACCTCTTGCTTCAGGTGATGGCGGGGCAGGTTCAAGAGTGTTTGCTGGCGCTCCAGTCTTCGGCACGCAGTCGCTGAATGGCGAAAGTGGCCAGAAATTTTTCGGGCCACCCAAAGCGTCTCCTGCACGCCCCTGTCGCTTTTCAGAAAAATTCTGCACCACCAAGTTTATTGTGTGAGCAAAACATGGGACGTGCTGGAATTTGCCCAGATGTAATGCCCGCACAATATTGGTGGCGTTGTCAGATATCACAAATCCCCAGGAGAGTCTAAGTGGGGTAAGCCACTGGGCGATGATTTCCCTCAGTTTCTCTAAGAGGTTGTCGGCGGTGTGCCTCTTACTGAAACCGGTGATACACAGCGTAGCCTGCCTTGTAACGAGCTGGCGTTTCTGAGATGCTGCTACTGGTGACGCTGCTGCTGTTGCTGCGTAAGGTGATACATCTACCCAGTGGGCTGTCACAGTCATATAGTCCTTAGTCTGCCCTGTTCCACTTGTCCACATGTCCGTGGTTAAGTGGACATTGTGTACAACGGCATTTTTCAGGACACTGAGGACACTTTTTCTGACGTTTCTGTACAGTCTCGGTATCGCCTGCCTAGTGAAGTGGAATCTAGACGGGATTTGGAACCGGGGACACACTACCTCCATCAATTGTCTAAATCCCACTGCACTAATGGCGGATACCGAACGCACGTCTAACACCAACATAGCAGTCAAGGCCTCAGTTATACGTTTTGCTTCAGGATGACTGCTGTCGTACTTCATCCTCCTCGCTAAGGACTGTTGGAGGGTCAATTGTTTAGTAAAAGTAGTGGTGTTCCTACTTCCTCTCTGGGATGATGAACGACTCCCAGCAGCAGCAGCAGCGGCAGCAGTAGGCGTAGCAATGCAGGATCCTCCAGAGGAATCCCGGATAGGAGAGTCAGTCATGCCAGTGACATGGCCTGCAGGACTACTTCCGATCCTGACTAAGGAGGAAATTGACGAGGAGGGAGTTGACGGTGTGGTTTGCAGGCGCTTGGATACAACAGGACAACGGGATTTAGGTGTCCCTGGACTGCTTACGGTCTTAGCCAAAGTTTCTGAACTTGACAGTAACTTTTTATGAACGCTCTGCAGGTGCCGTATAAGGGAGGATGTTCCTAGGTGGTTGACGTCCCTACCCCTACTTATTTCACCTTTACATATGGTACATATGGCAAGACAGTTGTTGTCCGGATTTGGATAGAAATATTGCCAGACCAAAGAGGTGGAATGTTTGGTCTTCTGCCCAGGCATGACCGTGATGGGCTTTTTCATCCCACGGACAACAACTGTCTCCCCCGGAGCCTGATTTAAACAAACCACATCACCATCAGAATCCTCCTCGCCAACTTCCTCCTCAGCGCCAGCTACACCAGTATCCTCATCCTGTTGTACTTCAACAGTGACATCTTCAATTTGCATATCAGCAAGTGGACTGTGGGTGCTCCTTTCAGCACTTGCAGGGGGCGTGCAAATGGTGGAAAGAGCCACCTCTTCACGTCCAGTGCTGGGAAGGTCAGGCATCGCAACCACCACCACACTTGGACTCTCCTTGGGGATTTGTGATATCTTCTTAGAAAGCACAGTTCTTCGCTGTGCTTTTGCCAGCTTAACTCTTTTGATTTTTTTAGTGGGAGGAGGGCTTCCATCGTCATGTGAAGCTGAACCACTAGTCATGAACATACTAGGGATCGACCTTAGCCGTTCCTTGCCACTCCGTGTCGTAAATGGCATATTGGCAAGTTTACGTTTCTCTTCAGCTGATTTAAATGTCTTTTTCAAGGTCATTTTCCTGAACTTTGCCATTTGGGATTGTATGTGCCCTCTACTATGACATTGGGCATCGGCCTTGGCAGACGACGTTGATGGCATGTTATCGTCTATGTCATGACTAATGGCAGCAGCTTCAGCACTAGGAGGAAGTGGTTCTTGATCTTTCTCTATTTTATTTTTATCGGAGAAAGTTTGGTCCTCCATTTATGTTATATCGATTTGATATATACGTGCGGCTAAACACAGAAAATAATTTTTTTTTGGGTTTGGACTGGAGTGTACTTTGTGGGTTACAGCACCCTTTAACGGTCAAGCCAGCCGGCCCTTTACTTATGACACAGGCGCACTCTTGGCACTACTTTGTTGATGCACGTGCGGCTACTGCACACACAATTCACAAACACAGAAAATAATTTTTTTTTGGTTTGGACTGGAGTGTACTTTCGGGGGTTACAGCACCCTTAACGGTCAAGCCAGCCGGCCCTTTACTTATGACACAGGCGCACGCTTGGCACTACTTTGTTGATGAACGTGCGGCTACTGCGCACACAATTCACAAACACAGAAAATAATATTTTTTTTGGTTTGGACTGGAGTGTACTTTGGGGGTTACAGCACCCTTTAACGGTCAAGCCAGCCGGCCCTTTACTTATGACACAGGCGCACGCTTGGCACTACTTTGTTGATGCACGTGCGGCTACTGCGCACACAATTCACAAACACAGAAAATAATTTTTTTTTGGTTTGGACTGGAGTGTACTTTCAGGGGTTACAGCACCCTTTAATGGTCAAGCCAGCCGGCCCTTTACTTATGACACAGGCGCACGCTTGGCACTACTTTGTTGATGCACGTGCGGCTACTGCGCACACAATTCACAAACACAGAAAATAATTTTTTTTTGGTTTGGACTGGAGTGTACTTTCGGGGGTTACAGCACCCTTTAACGGTCAAGCCAGCCGGCCCTTTACTTATGACACAGGCGCACGCTTGGCACTACTTTGTTGATGCACGTGCGGCTACTGCGCACACAATTCACAAACACAGAAAATAATTTTTTTTTGGTTTGGACTGGAGTGTACTTTCGGGGGTTACAGCACCCTTTAACGGTCAAGCCAGCTGGCCCTTTACTTATGACACAGGCGCACGCTTGGCACTACTTTGTTGATGCACGTGCGGCTACTGCGCACACAATTCACAAACACAGAAAATAATTTTTTTTTTGGTTTGGACTGGAGTGTACTTTGGGGGTTACAGCACCCTTTAACGGTCAAGCCAGCCGGCCCTTTACTTATGACACAGGCGCACGCTTGGCACTACTTTGTTGATGCACGTGCGGCTACTGCGCACACAATTCACAAACACAGAAAATAATATTTTTTTTGGTTTGGACTGGAGTGTACTTTGGGGGTTACAGCACCCTTTAACGGTCAAGCCAGCCGGCCCTTTACTTATGACACAGGCGCACGCTTGGCACTACTTTGTTGATGCACATGCGGCTACTGCGCACACAATTCACAAACACAGAAAATAATATTTTTTTTGGTTTGGACTGGAGTGTACTTTGGGGGTTACAGCACCCTTTAACGGTCAAGCCAGCCGGCCCTTTACTTATGACACAGGCGCACGCTTGGCACTACTTTGTTGATGCACGTGCGGCTACTGCGCACACAATTCACAAACACAGAAAATAATTTTTTTTTTGGTTTGGACTGGAGTGTACTTTGTGGGTTACAGCACCCTTTAACGGTCAAGCCAGCCGGCCCTTTACTTATGACACAGGCGCACTCTTGGCACTACTTTGTTGATGCACGTACGGCTACTGCGCACACAATTCACAAACACAGAAAATAATTTTTTTTTGGTTTGGACTGGAGTGTACTTTCGGGGGTTACAGCACCCTTAACGGTCAAGCCAGCCGGCCCTTTACTTATGACACAGGCGCACGCTTGGCACTACTTTGTTGATGCACGTGCGGCTACTGCGCACACAATTCACAAACACAGAAAATAATTTTTTTTTGGTTTGGACTGGAGTGTACTTTCGGGGGTTACAGCACCCTTTAACGGTCAAGCCATCCGGCCCTTTACTTATGACACAGGCGCACGCTTGGCTCTACTTTGTTGATGCACGTGCGGCTACTGCGCACACAATTCACAAACACAGAAAATAATTTTTTTTTTGGTTTGGACTGGAGTGTACTTTCGGGGGTTACAGCACCCTTAACGGTCAAGCCAGCCGGCCCTTAACTTATGACACAGGTGCACGCTTGGCACTACTTTGTTGATGCACGTGCGGCTACTGCGCACACAATTCACAAACACAGAAAATAATTTTTTTTTTGGTTTGGACTGGAGTGTACTTTCGGGGGTTACAGCACCCTTAACGGTCAAGCCAGCCGGCCCTTTACTTATGACACAGGCGCACGCTTGGCACTACTTTGTTGATGCACGTGCGGCTACTGCGCACACAATTCACAAACACAGAAAATAATTTTTTTTTTGGTTTGGACTGGAGTGTACTTTCGGGGGTTACAGCACCCTTAACGGTCAAGCCAGCCGGCCCTTTACTTATGACACAGGCGCACGCTTGGCACTACTTTGTTGATGCACGTGCGGCTACTGCGCACACAATTCACAAACACAGAAAATAATTTTTTTTTGGGTTTGGACTGGAGTGTACTTTCGGGGGTTACAGCACCCTTAACGGTCAAGCCAGCCGGCCCTTTACTTATGACACAGGCGCACGCTTGGCACTACTTTGTTGATGCACGTGCGGCTACTGCGCACACAATTCACAAACACAGAAAATAATTTTTTTTTTGGTTTGGACTGGAGTGTACTTTCGGGGGTTACAGCACCCTTAACGGTCAAGCCAGCCGGCCCTTTACTTATGACACAGGCGCACGCTTGGCACTACTTTGTTGATGCACGTGCGGCTACTGCGCACACAATTCACAAACACAGAATATAATTTTTTTTTGGTTTGGACTGGAGTGTACTTTCGGGGGTTACAGCACCCTTTAACGGTCAAGCCAGCCGGCCCTTTACTTATGACACAGGCGCACGCTTGGCACTACTTTGTTGATGCACGTGCGGCTACTGCGCACACAATTCACAAACACAGAAATTATATTATTTTTTTAGCACTTGGGGGGAGCGCCCCTGATGGACAGAGCACCCCCTGGACAACACTACAGCTCTCCTTTAGGACTGGGACACTGCACAGGACTTTGGAGTGGACACAGCCCCTATGGAGAACTGACTGCACAACACAGTCCAGCCAGCCCCTATGGACTTTGAAGTAGTGGACACAGCCCCTATTAACAACAGCAGCACAGCACAACACAGCCAGCCCCTATGGACTTTGAAGTAGTGGACAACAGCAGCACTACACTACACTACACTACACAGCCCTAACTCCCACCCTCCCTCTTCACTGTCCACAGCCGAGTGAGAAAATGGCGCCGACGCGGGTACCTTATATAGGATCCAAAACCCGCGAGACTCGGAAGGCGGGATGATGACGTTTTGCCTCGATTTCAGATCCGAGTCAGGCGGGAAAAGTCGAGCCTGACTCGGATCGGACTCGGATCGGGGGGGCTCGGGGGGGTTCGGATTTTAGAAATCCGAACCCGCTCACCCCTAGTTAAGGGGAGATTTAATCGGGGATAGATGCGTTAGGAGGGAACTAATATTAATAATAATAATAAAAAAAAGAAACATCAAAGGTGTGTGACTGGCCGGCTATTTAGGGGAGGTGGAGGCCGGGTTTTATTATTATTATTATTATTACTTCTACTACTATGGCTATTATTGCTAAAGGGAGGGCTTAAGGGGAGAGTTAATAGGGGAGAGAGAAGTTAGGGGAGACCAGGGGAGAAGAGAGATTATTTAAACTAATAACAATAATTATAATAATAATAAACATCAAAGGAGTGTGACAGGCCGGCTATTTAGGGGCGGTGGAGGCCGGGTTTTATTATTATTATTATTATTACTACTGCTATTTTTGCTATAGGGAGGGGTTAAGGGGAGAGTGAATAGGGGAGAGAGAAGTTAGGGGGGACCAGGGGAGAAGAGAGATTATTAAACTAATAACAATAATTATAATAATAATAAACATCAAAGGAGTGTGACTGGCCAGCTATATAGGGGTGGTGGAGGCCGGGTTTTATTATTGTTATTATTTTTATTATTACTACTGCTATTATTGCTGAAGGAAGGGTTTAAGGGGAGAGTGAATAGTGGAGAGAGGAGTTAGGGGGGCCAGGGGAGAAGAGAGATTATTTAAACTAATATCAATGATTATAATAATAATAAACTTCAAAGGAGTTTGACAGGCCGAATATTTAGGGGAGGTGGAGGCCGGGTTTTTTTATTATTATTATTATTATTATTCATTTTATTATTATTATTATTATTATTATTATTATTATTATTATTATTATTATTATTATCATTACTTCTACTACTATGGCTATCATTGCTAAAGGGAGGGCTTAAGGGGAGAGTTAATAGGGGAGAAAGGAGTTAGGGGGAGCCAGGGGAGAAGAGAGATTATTTAAACTAATATCAATGATTATAATAATAATAAACTTCAAAGGAGTTTGACAGGCCCACTATTTAGGGGAGGCGGAGGCCGGGTTTTATTATTATTATTATTATTATTATTATTATCATTACTTCTACTACTATGGCTATTATTGCTAAAGGGAGGGCTATATAGGGGTGGTGGAGGCCGAGTTTTATTATTGTTATTATTTTAATTATTACTACTACTACTGCTATTATTGCTGAAGGAAGGGTTTAAGGGGAGAGTGAATAGGGGAGAGAGGAGGTAGGGAGGTCCAGGGGAGAAGAGAGATTATTTAAACTAATAACGATAATTATAATAATGATAAACATCAAAGGAGTGTGAGAGGCCGGCTATTTAGGGGAGGTGGAGGCTGGGTTTTATTATTATTATTATTATTGTTATCATTTCTTCTACTACTATGGCTATTATTGCTAAAGGTAGGGCTTAAGGGGAGAGTTAATAGGGGAGAAAGGAGTTAGGGGGGACCACGGGAGAAGAGAGATTATTTAAACTAATAACAATAATAATAGTAAACATTAAAGGAGTGTGACTGGCTGGCTATATAGGGGTGGTGGAGGCCGGGTTTTATTATTGTTATTATTTTTATTATTACTACTACTAATGCTATTATTGCTGAAGGAAGGGTTTAAGAGGAGAGTGAATAGGGGAGAGAGGAGTTAGGGGGGGCCGGGGAGAAGATAGATTATTTAAACTAATATCAATGATTATAATAATAATAAACTTCAAAGGAGTGTGACAGGATGGCTATTTAGGGGCGATGGAGGCTGGTTTTTATTATTATTATTATTATTATTATTACTACTACTACTACTATAGCTATTATTGCTGAAGGGACGGGTTAAGGAGAGAGTGAATAGTGGAGAGAGGAGTTAGGGGGGACCAGTGGAGAAGAGAGATTATTTAAACTAATAACAATAATTATAATAATAATAATAAACATCAAAGGAGTGTGACTGGCTGGCTATTTAGGGGAGGTGGAGGCCGGGTTTTATTATTATTACTATTACTACTGCTATTATTGCTGAAGGGAGGGGTTAAGGGTAGAGTGAATAGGGGAGAGAGGAGTTATGGGAGACCAGGGAAGAAGAGAGATTATTTAAACTAATAACAATAATTATAATAATAATAAACATCAAAGGAGTGTGACAGGCTGGCTATTTAGGGGAGGTGGAGGCCGGGTTTTATTATTATTATTATTATTATTATTATTATTACTACCACTAATGCTATTATTGCTGAAGGGAGGGTTTAAAGGGAGAGTTAATAGGGCAGAGAGAAGTTAGGGTGTCCAGGGGAGAAGAGAGATTATTTAAACTAATAACTATAATAATAATACATTTCAAAGGCGTGTGACTGGCCGGCTATTTAGGGGTGGTGAAGGCCGGGTTTTAACTAAAACATGGTACAGATGTGTGCATATAAAAATAAAACCTACAGTTTGTTTTAGTTATTTACAAAAAAAATTGACAGTACATATCTCTGTTACTGTCATTATTGTTATTACTATTATTATTGCAATTATTATTGTTAGCATATGAAAGAAATATGACCTAATGTTAAGGGTAGATTGAATAGGAGAGAGATGAGTTAGGGGGACCAAGGGAGAAGAGAGAAGAACTTGGATTTGTTCCCTATGATGGAGTAAAAGGAGTAATAGCTAGAGGGAGAAGAAGTAGGATAGGAGACAGGGTTAGAAGGTGGCAGGTACAGATTTCCTATCTAATAGATTCTATGTTGGAGGTGAATAGATGACAAAGTCAGAGGCAGATAGGGGAGGAGATATAGGCAGATAGGGAAGGAGATATAGGAGTGGGGGAGGGCAGAGAAGGTGGTGATGAGACACTGGTAGTTGGAGGATTTGGAGGAGATGAAATCCTTGAAGAATACACCATCACCTGGTTGAGTGAGTAGAAAAGAGGTCACAGTAGTAGAGAGCTGTGGGAGAATGCCAGGTTTTAGTGATGTTGAGGAGGAAGATGAATAGGTCATGAATGGGGGCCATTTTATTATTAACTAAAAGTTTAAAATGTGTTATTTCCAGTATATAAACCATATATGATCTCTATCTCTCTATAATTATATATATGTTTTCTTTTTTTTTATTATATACTTTATTGGGGATTTCCCTCTCTATGGGTTATATGGACTTACCTTACTAACACTATTCTCTATTTATAGTCATGGTTACTCAAACAATTTAGTACAGTACTGTATAATTTAATACAAAAATAGCAGCATTCAATGTGACATTTTATTACCTCACATTTCCAACTTTGTATCACTTTTTTACGTGTTTATATATTTTTTATATTTTAATGTGTATAATGTTTTATACTGTACCAATAAAGGTTATATTTTAAGAGGAATTTCTCTCCTTTTTTCCTTTCAAGTGTTCACCAATATTAGACAATTCTTTTATTTTTCTTGTGTATTATGTTTCATATCTGTGTTACTAATTAATGTACATTTGCAAGTAATCTGCATTATGGAAGTCCTACAGAATGGCAATTACAAAAAAATGTTTGGTCTGGGATTGCTTGTTACATTATTTGGTGAATGGTAATAGTCAGGGTCTGGCAGCTTTTAGCCTGGGGGGAAAATACAAGCAAGTGGCCCTGGCTTTCTACCAGCGTACGGCAAAATAAATTAGGCACAAACCAGGCATATGCAAGTGTAACTGACACAGGGTAGTACGCATTTCAAGTGAATCTCCACTAATGGCTGAGGAGGTGTAACTCAGCTGTAATGAGCAATTTCATGTAGATAATGTTCAGTGAGGGCGTATTGATGGAACTGCAGCCACTGAGTTCTTCCTTAGTGTAAATACACCTGGTGCATCTTCTGCAACAAGTGTAGTCTGATGTACGATGATGATAATTAGCAAAACATATGCATAGTGGTCAGGTGTACCACAAGATGTACAGCATCAGCGCTGGCACTGACACAAACCAGGACAAATCATAAATAATTAATAGTACAACTAATACATGGAGTTAGTAAAGTGCCACTCTATGGGATCAATTCAATTAGTCGCAAGTGAAGAAAGCTTCAGTTGAAATGGTGTAGAAACGTCAGCAATGGCAGCTGAACTTGCCCAGTCCCGGCTCAATACCGCCCCAGACTTCAATTTTTTTGTACACAGCGCTGCAAACAAAAAGCTGCGTGTTCAGAGCCACCAAAATTGCATTATATAGCTACACTTACTCGCGGGGCAAGCCACCTCATGGCTAATTGAATCGACCCCTATAGGTAAAAATAATAAGAATATTACTGACTTGATATTAAAACATACATTTATTTAACCCTTAAAACAAACAATTTATATATACAACAACAACACAAGCAAAACAGTGACTACTTTATATTGGTAAAAGAAATAAATGATCATTCCCATTTTTTATACATCAACAAGTAGATCCCAAATCTGACACCACCCTTCCTCATTAAAAATTAGTTCCCATATCTGACAGGTCAGTTCCCCTTCCTCTCTAGTTTAAAGTCAGACTCCAGATCACACAGACTCCTTCAATTATGATCATACCCCATACCTGACAACATCCCCCACTCCTCCAATTATAATCATACCCCAAACTTGACAACCCTCCTCCCTCAATTGCAAACATACCCTGTACCTGACAATCACCCCTCCTTCCTCAATTACTTTATAATCAGTCTCAAACTTGACAACTACCTCAATGTAAATAATACCCCAGATCTGCCCCGAGTTAGGTCCATGTAAAAAAACTGCCTCTCCTAAAACTGACAACCCCTCCTTTTACCTCAATTAAAATCATGTCCCAGAACTGCCCCTAAATCTTAACAACCCCTTCCCCTAGAATTACAATCATATTCTAGAACTGTCCCCCCACCTCCCGCAGACCTAACAACCTCCCCCTTCTCTGTCTATTTCAATCCTGTTAATAACCACATCTATACCTGACAACCCCTCTTCTCCCTCAATCAAAATCATGCCCCAACTGCTGATAAAAGATCAATTTTAAATGAGACCTCAGTTCTAAGGGGACTGCCCAATACATCTACATACCCTAGTCCAGGCTCCAGCTGCTGTGTTCTTCTGTCTCTGGCTCTCAACCTGAACCTGATTGGCCACTTGCACTGTAGTTTCCATTGATTGGTAGATAGCTCCAGCCATTCACCAATCAGTGTTTAGATTAGGGGTGAGCGGGTTCGGATTTCTGAAATCCAAACCCCCCCGAGCCCCCCCGATCCGAGGCCAATCCGAGTCAGGCTCGACTTTTCCCGCCTGACTCGGATCTGAAATCGAGGCAAAACGTCATCATCCTGCCTTCCGGGTCTCGCGGGTTTTGGATTCTATATAAGTTACCCGCATCTGCGCCATTTTCTCACTCGGCTATGGACAATGAAGAGGGAGGGTGGGAGTTAGGACTGGCTGGGCTGTGTAGTGTAGTGCAGTGTAGTGTTGTGCTGTGCTGCGCTGTGATGCTGTTGTCCATAGGGGCTGTATCCACTCCTCCAAAGTCCATAGGGGCTGGCTGGACTGTGTTGTGCAGTCAGTTGTCCATAGGGGCTGTGTCCACTCCAAAGTCCTGTGCAGTGTCCCAGTCCTAAAGGGGTGCTGTAGTGTTGTCCAGGGGGTGCTCTGTCCATCAGGGGTGCTCCCGCAAGTGCAAAAAAAATAAATATTTTTTCTGTGTTTGTGAATTGTGTGCGCAGTAGCCACACGTGCATCAACAAAGTAGCACCGAACGTGCGCCTGTGTCATAAGTAAAGGGCCGGCTGGCTCATCCGTTAAAGGGTGCTGTAACCCCCAAAGTGCACTCCAAACAAAATAAAAAATTATTTTCTGTGTTTGTGAATTGTGTGCACTGTGGCTGCACGTGCATCAACAAAGGAGCAGCGCCAAGCATGCGCCTGTGTCCCATAAGTAAAGGGCCGGGTGGCTTGTCCATTAAAGGGTGCTGTAGCCCCAAAGTGCACTCCAAAAAAAATAAAAATATATATTTTTTGTGTTCGTGAATTGTGTGCGCAGTAGCCGCACGTGCATCAACAAAGTAGCGCCAAGCGCGTGCCTGTGTCATAAGTAAAGGGCCGGCTGGCTTGACCGTTAAAGGTTGCTGTAACCCCCAATGTCCACTCCAAACAAAATAAAAAATAATTTTCTGTGTTTGTGAATTGCGTGCACTGTGGCTGCACGTGCATCAACAAAGGAGCAGCGCCAAGCGTGCGCCTGTGTCATAAGTAAAGGGCCGGCTGGCTTGTCCATTAAAGGGTGCTGTAACCCCCAAAGTCCGCTCCAACAAAAATAAAATAATCTTTTTTTCTGTATTTGTGTGTGAAATGTATGCGCAGTAGCCGCACCTGCATCCTCAAAGCAGCAGCGACAAGCGTGCGTCTGTCTGTTAAAGGGTGGTGTATCCCTCAAAGTGCGCTCCACAAAAAATATATTTTTTTTTCTGTCTTTGTGAATTGTGTGCACTGTGGCTGCACGTGCATCAACAAAGGAGCAGCGCCAAGCTTGCGCCTGTGTCCCATAAGTCTGTTAAAGGGTGGTGTAACCCCCAAAGTGCTCCAAAAAATAAAAAACAATTTTTTTCCGTTTGTGACTTGTGTGCGATGTAGCCGCACATGCATCAACACAGTAGCAGCGCCAAGCGTGCACCTGTGTCATAAGTCAAGGGCCGGTTTGGACATCTGGTCCGGACTGAAGGACGTGCCAACAATTTCTGACAAGTCTACTGTCACTGCATATGATACTGTCCTCAAAGCAGCAGCGACAAGCGTGCGTCTGTCTGTTAAAGGTGGTATAACCCCCAAAGTGCGCTCCACAAAAAATTAAAAATTCTTTTTGTTTCTGTCTTTGTGAATTGTGTGGGCTGTAGCCGCACCTGCATCCTCAAAGCAGCAGCGCCAAGCGTGCGTCTGTCTGTTAAAGGGTGGTGTAACCCCCAAAGTGATCTCCAACAAAATAAAATAATCTTTTTTTCTGTGTTTGTGTGTGAAAAGTATGCGCAGTAGCCGCACCTGCATCCTCAAAGCAGTAGCGCCAAGCGTGTGTCTGTCTTTTAAAGGGTGGTGTAACCCCCAAAGTGCGCTCCACAAAAAATAGAAAATTCTTTTTTTTCTGTCTTTGTGAATTGAGGGCCTGATTCACAGCCGGACGCTCCGACCAGAGCGCTCGCTCTGAATCAGGGCCCTCCTACCTCATTTTGGAACGGCCTCATGGAAGCTCGCATAGCTGTGGGTTACCACCCACAGCTATAGCTAGCGTCCATGATGATGGTCGCGATGGTCAAGAACATCGCGACCATCGGTCTTGCGAAGAGATCGTGCGGTAGGGTCTCGCTGCCGCAAGCCCTGGAGTGATTTTGGCTATATCAGAGCCAAAATCACTCCCACTGACATCACTACTGATGTCAGTGGGGCCGGACTCAGACGGCAGGCGTTCCCATGGGAACGCCTCCGTCTGGCAGCCACGCCCCCGGCACACCCAACAAAGGGGGCGTGCTGTCACTCACCATCAGCAGCATGCCCCCTTTGTATCGAGACCCGGAGCGACGGATTCTCCGTCGCTCGCCGGGTCTCGCGCATGCGCACGACGGAGCTCCCTCCATCATGCGTATGCGCACTTCGGCACCATCGACCCGCTTGCGAGCATCCAGCGCTCGCGAGCGAGTCAGAATCAGGCCCTGTGTACACTGTACGTGCATTAACAAAGGAACAGCACCAAGCGTGCTCCTGTGTCCCATAAGTCTGTTAAAGGGTGGTGTAACCCCCAAAGTGCGCTCCACAAAAAATAAACAATTTTTTTTTCTGTGTTTGTGTGCAAAATGTATGCGTAGTAGCGCACATGCATCAACACAGCAGCAGCGCCAAGCGTGCACTTGTGTCATAAGTCAAGGGCCGGTTTGAACATCTGGTCCGGACTGAAGGACGTGCCAACAATTTCTGACATGTCTGCTGTCACTGCATATGATTCTGTCACCACTGACAGAATGGTGGAGGATTACATTGGTGACAGCATCCAAGTAGAGATGTCAGACAGTCCATACCTGTAATGGCAGGAAAAAGAGGCAATTTGGAGGTCCCTGTACAAACTGGCTCTATTTTACCTGAGTTGCCCCCCCCCTCCAGTGTGTACTCCGAAAGAGTGTTTAGTGCAGCCGGGAACCTTTTCAGCGAAAGGCGTAGGAGGTTGCTTCCACAAAATGTGGAGAAGATGATGTTCATAAAAATGAATTATCAACTCTTCCAGGGAGACCAGCCTCCAGAACGTACAGAGGGACCTGTGGTGGTGAATTCCAGTGGGGACGAATTAATACTCTGTGAGGATGAGGATGTACACAACACTGAAGAGGGTGAGGAATCGGTGGATGAGGAGGATGAGGACGACATCTTGCCTCCGTAGAGCCAGTTTGTGCAGGGACAGATTAATTGCCAGCTTGTTTTGTGGGAGCCCAAACGAACCAATCATTTCAGCCACAGTCGTGTGGCAGACCCTGGCGCTGAAATGATTGATTTGTTAAAGTGTGCATGTCCTGTTTTTACAACATAAGGGTGGGTGGGAGGGCCCAAGGACAATTCCATCTTGCACCTCTTTTTTTTCTTTGCATTATGTACAGTTTGGGGCCTAGTTTTTCAAACTGCCATCCTGTCTGCCACTGCAGTGTCACTCCTAGATGGGCCACGTGTGCTCCCCACTCATGTCGCTTAGCATAGTCATCCAGCTACCTTGGTGCAACCTTTTCAACATAAAAACACTATTGTGAGGTGTGAGGTGTTCAGAATAGACTGGAAATGAGTGGAAATTAAGGTTATTGAGGTTAATAATAGCATAGGAACAGAAAAACCCACAAATTCTGTGATTTTAGCTGTTTTTATGCTTTTTTTAAAAAAAAATACAGATCCAAAACACAAAACCCAGAACCCAAAACACGGAAGGGTGGTTTTGGCAAAACCAATCCAGATCCAAAACACGTAGAAAGATCCAGATCCAAAACCAAAACACAAAACACGAAAAGTGGCCGGTGCACACCCCTAATATATATACACATAACTAAGCACTTGCAAGAGGGTTCCAACCTCAGCACCTACCTGCAGGTTGGTGCTTCTATGATCATCGGACGGAGATGCTCCTGTGATCATGGGGAAGTGCTGGTGTGATCACCGGCGGGGGGGCTATTATAGTCGTGTGGGGGGGTGGCTGTTGTGATGGGGGGCACTGCAGGGGGTCCTCTTGTGATCGTGGGAGGGGGCACCTGTGATCATGTGCAGAGCGCAGAGGAGCTGTAGCTCCGCCTCCAGTCGACCATGATTTACAGACACTAGAGCCCACCTCTGCCTCTTGCCATATTTTTACATTTGCACTATGTGGTGGCGGCCATTTTGGGGGGGATTTTTCTGTGTGGTATGGAGGGAGACATACTCGCCGGGCATGTCAGCAGCCGGACCGGCCCATCTTGGCATCGGCCTTTCTGGCATTTGCCAGAACTGCCAGATGGCCAGTCCGGCCCTGCCTTGTCCTGATGAAAGGAATACATTCCCCGAAACCTAGACTTTATCAAAGCACCATGTGGTATATTTTTCACGGATCTACAGTCTCTGAGTGCCGCCTGTGTTTGTGTTTGGATATATATACTTTGGTAGATAAATAAAACTATAGAAGCTAGTCTTGATTTCTTGATTAAACTAACATAGCTCTGAATAGTCAAAGTTGGTCTGTCTTCCAGAATGAGCACACATCAACACAAACATCTGGAGCAGAAAGGGTTAAGTGGGGCAATTGCAATAGTTATGTTTATGTATAGGATTGAATAAAACAGAGCGAAATTAAACCACGAGGTCGTCAGAGCTGGCCCCTTTCCTTTTATATGTTAATTGATTGGGGAATTGGTAATCTGTCAGCATTTCATAGTTAGAGGTGTGTTTTGGGGATTACTTTAGTGATCATAGTTATTTCTTCATCTTGTCTTAGAGGTATTTCAGAGTTGGCTAGTTATAGGTCTAGTGGCTGTGCTGCGGCTTATTTGCCTGGCATTTGGTAGTAAGAACGGCTGTTTAGTTGAGTTGTCCTCCTCACTTAGTTGGGTACGCTCAGTGGCATCATTAGGGGGGTGCAGGCTGCACAAGGTGATACCATTCGAGTGGGTGACACCAAAATAGCAGAGTTGCTGCATCATCCACACCCACCTGTGTCTGGAAAGGCTGACGGCTTCCCAGCAGCTCCAGGAGCGTGTTAAAGATGCAACCATAACATGCGGCCACACCCCCAAAAGGAACACGAAGGAGCGTGATCTCACAGACACAAGGCCCCTCTTTGGCATGTACAAGAGGTCAGCAAATGCCGCACCGGGTGTCACCAAACCCTGGGCCACCTCTGGGTGTGCTCCCCTCAGTCAGTGATAGTGAAGGGGCATAGCACACCGCCTGCCTGGGTGTGTGTAATATTGCAGAGTTGAACACCAATGTGTGAGTTTGGAATATTTTATTTTATGTTGTCTGTTCTTGTTGACTGAACCCAGAATACAGTAACTCTAATGAATTAAAAGGAAATGTAATTATTATGTAAAAAAAAAAATTGTATTTTGTACAAGATGAGAAAAAAAGTAATATAAAAGACCTGAATATACAAACTTTTTGACAATCTTTAAGAGGAATAAATCAACAGTAATTACAAAATTTTAATGACTATAACTAAAGTTTTGGACAAACACGTGTTCCCATTCAGAAATGTCTTTGTGGGCTATATGGAGAGTATTTGGAACTTGTATTAGAATATAATATAATCAGTGCACTTTCAAAAATATATTTTTAAAATATATAACTGAAGCTTCAAAGACATACTCTGCTAATAAGTTATTTGACATCTTGCATGAAAAGCATCTACAACACGCTGGGTTTTTTCTCTTCATTTCAATATTATTTTTGTTCATTCCAAAAAGCATAACATTGATAGCTAATATTTTCAACAGTCTGATTGCTTTGATGTATGATCTACTTACTGTTCTATAAATGTAAGTTTATGAGCTACAGCCATGGCGAGTGCACTATAAACCACCAGACTGACATTTAGGTGGTGATAGTGAGCTAGACAAGAAGGATGGAGTCTCCAGCACAGAGTTTTATCAATTTTACTAAACAGAAACAACTATTTTATTACATTTTTACATTGTTTCTTTGGACAGTCTCGCATGTGATTTTGCCTTTATATAGAATAGATATACAGAACTTTGCATTTCTTTTTTTTCTTTATTATGATGCAAACAGCAGGTATTTCTGCCCTGCTATAATAAGTATATAGGGACACCTCACTCTTTGGCTCAGAAAAAGGTACTCTCTGAATGGGGGGACTATTTTACAGGCACTTCCAGTACAAATGCTCACTGAAATACAATACATATTTGATATACAATACATACTTGTGCAGCACAGACGGTATAATGGTTAGCATTACTACCTCACAGCACTGAGGTTGTGGGTTCAATTCCCACCACGGCCCTAACTGTGTGGAGTTTGTATATTCTCCCTGTGCTTGCGTGGGTTTCCTCTGGGTACTCCGGTTTCCTCCCACACTCCAAAAATATACTGGTAGGTTAATTGGCTCCCAACAAAAATTAACCCTAGTGTGCATGTGATAGGGAACATAGGCCCTGATTCAGAGCCGTTCGCTATTTGTGGTCATTCGTTCAAAAACAAGGGGTGGCTATTCAAATGATCCGTTCGCAAATTGCAGTCTGTTCCCACCTCTAAGTCTGAACGAGCGAGCAAAACATACGCTCGTTTTTTTTATAAAAACGCCCCCTGGCCGCACGCACCATACGTCATGTCCGCTATTTATTAGATTAATCGAGTACATCGTACAGCGTATGAACTGCTCGCTATTCTTGTGGTTGGTGTTTTCAACCGCTATTTTGCGAGCAGTTCTGAGTTAAAAAAAACCAAGTGACGTGGTCAATGACGCTGCTGTATTAAATATGCACTCCCTTAAAACGCCCGTTTTGACCTTTAAGCACGCCTGCGTTCGGATCTCCACTCCTCGTTTTCAAGCACCTTCCCCTGTTACCACCCACATACGCCTCATTCTGTCACTCAAAATAGCAGGCCCTCGCTATATTGCGTACCAACGATTTTCGGCCGCACTGACTGATTCGCGCATGCGTACTAAAAACCGTACGCATGCGCAGATGTGCGAACATCGCTCGGAACGAGCGTACTGCCGCTAGCGAGTGGCTCTGAATGAGGGCCATAGATTGTAAGCTCCACTGGGGCAGGGACTGATGTGAATGGCCAACTATTCTCTGTTAAGCGCTGCGGAACATGTGTGCGCTCAGGCTTGCGAGTGGGCGTGGTCTAGACAGGGCATGCAGGGTTTATTTTATAGCAGGCTGTTTAGGTGACTGACCCGGCTGCTGATCGCTGACCCCCCCTTCCCTGCACTGGGCTGTCTCACATCACCTGCAGCGGCATTCCGCGCTGTTCACTACTTTGTTTATAGTCTTGCCTGCAGAGTCCCATCTGGTGTAAGCTGCTGCCCCAGGACCATCCACCAATGAGGTAGGTTTGTCTCTTCTAGAGACGCCCGCCTCTCCTCTCTCTGCACGGACTCCTGTGGCTGTGGCTTCCTCCTCCCTGCACAGCACTCAGTCTCTGACATTACAGAGAGTGTGAGGCTGGCTGGAGGCTGCTTTATATAGTAGTGTGCAGCATTGATTGCTTCATGTCTCCTTGCACTTGCAGCAAATGTCTCTCTCCAGTCACCTGCCATGAGAATGGCTTCAGGTAACATAGGACAATAAAAAAAAGTTAATAAGTGCAACACCCCAAACCCCCCCCCCCAATCCACTACACATGTCCATTTTCTCTGCATCCCAATCCTTGGAATCCTCCTCATCTCTGGAATGTAACAGACCCTCTTGTCTTGTAACCCTCTCCCTGCCAGCCTGCCAGCCTCCTATTCCATGTACAGTATAGATTTTATTCCTGCTAAAAAATAGATTAAATATACTAGGTATGTATATAGAATATACACTATATATGTATGTATACTATGTACGGTATGTGTATAATATGTATATGTATGCATGTTTATGTGTATACTAATTATATGTATGCATGTGTATACTATGTATGTATGTATGTATGTATGTATATGTATGCTATGTGTTTGTATGTATGTGTATGCTATGTATAAGTACAGTATGTTTGCATGTCTGTGTATACAATGTATATGTATGTATTATATATGTACAGTATGTGTGTGCATGCATGTTTGTATGTTATGTATGTATGCATGTCTATGTATACAATGTATATGTATACTATATATGTATTCTATGTATAGTTAATTGTGTATGCATGCTATGCATATATACATGTGTTCTATGTACATGATTGTTTATGTACAGAGGGTCTGATTCAGAGCCGGACGCTATTTGCGGACTGTCGTTCTGATAAAGGGGGTGGCTATTTAAATGAACCGTTCGCTCTTTGCGGTCTGTTGACGCCTCTATGTCTGAACGAGCGAACAAAACATGCGGTCATTATTTTGAAAAATGCGCCCCCTGGCCGCTCGCATCCTACGTCATGTCTGCTATTTAATAGATTAATCGAGTATATCGAAAGGCGAATGAACTGCTCGCTATTCTTGTGGTTGGTTCTTCCTACCGCTATCTTACGAGCAGTTCTGACTATAAAATAACCAAGTGACGTGGTCAATGACGCTGCTGTATTAATTATGCACACCCTTAAAACGTCTGTTTTGACCTTTAAGCACGCCTGCGTTCTGATCTCCACTCCCCGTTTTCATGCACCTTCCCCTGTTACCACCCACATACGCCTCATTCTGTCACTCAAAATAGCAGGCATTCGCTATTTAGTGAACAAACGATTTTCGGCCGCACTGACTGGTTCGCGCATGCGTATTACAATCCGTACGCATGCGCAGTTGTGCAAACATCGCTCGGAACAACGAGCGGCCCCTTACGAGCGGCTCTTAATGAAGCCCATTATGTGTACAATATATATATATATATATACACACACACTCAGCATATGTGTGTGTTGTGTGTGTGTGTTAACTATATTATATAAGCAATAATTGGTGCCCCTTTTATTAGACTACTATAATAAAAGGGTCACCGATTATTTATACTTTTAGAAAGGGGGCACGGATTATTACTCATTTAATAAAACAGAGCACAGAATACTATAATAAAAGTGGATACGGATTATTGGTATTATATTAAAAGTGTCATAGATTATTGGTATTATTTAATGGGGATGACCATACCTACAAAAGGCTGGTCATGGTCACGCCCCTTCAGTGGGCCTCTGTCATTGCATTCCCCTGTGGGCCCTTTATGCCCCAGTCCGACACTGTGTGCGCTATATAAATAACTGGTAATAATAATAATACTTGGGTGATGTTCCATATATGTTTACAAATGTCTGCATAGACTTGTCCAGTACTTGCTGCACCTGAAAATTGTATTAAACGGACCACTGCAAAATGTGTTTGGCTAACATGAGATGTATGCAGCATCACAGAGTGAGTACCTTGCCAGCCAGTTCTGCATGTGCTCAGAAAGTATATTAGCAACAACAAAAAAAAACTCCCAACAATATCCCCCCCCCACCTTCTTACCGCAAATCAAGATAAACATTCTCATTGTGGGAAAGCATGGCAGTCCCCTCAGATCAGGTTGGGAGGTATGCTGCCATAGCAACTAATTAAACATTTGTTTTCATTGTCTAGCGCGCACTTGGATGGATGCTAACTGCTGATTGGTTGATATGGTTTCTTTCCACAGTTATGCCTTTTGATTGTTTATTACATGATACCCCTATCCCGCCTCCCTGTGGTTTTCTAATAGTTTATTCATTGACTGTTAGATTTGCTAATACAGGTGTATGCATGTGTAAGGCCTGACAGGGATTTGTGCACAAGGCAGTCATGACAAGACTACCTAGATTGCCTTATCTATAATGGCACCCATCTGTGCATACATGCTTATGGGTGCTCACAAGGGTTTTTTATTGCAATTCTCGCTTACTGATAATTCTAAACAAAAAATTGCTCTATTTACATAATTGAAAGGTTCTACAGTTCCACACACATGTAGGGAGCAGTTCCGAGATTACCAAGTCACGTCTCGTATTAGTTCAGTTATATGTCAGGCCTGCACACCCTCTACTGGATTACAGCAAATCTACTAATATGAATACTGACTGACATCTGAGATACATACATTGTACAGATTCCTATGCACAATAATATGGAACAATGAAGCCTATTGTTGTATTCTATTCAACTCGAGGTGAAGTGAAAAGGATGCACAGGGAGATATAAATTCAGACATCTTCACACTTTTAGGCACTGTATGAATATAACAATAAAATAACGGGGTCATTCTGCAGTTACATTTTCAGGGGGAGATGCATCAAATCTTGTAGATAGAAACACTGGAGAAGTTACCCATAGAAACCAATCAGCCTCTAAATGTAATTTTATAGGCTGTGCTAGAAAAGTGACCAAAGCTGATTGGTTGTTATGAGCAACTTCTCCACTTTATCTTTCTCCAAGATTTAATAAATCCCCCCAAGAGCAAACACAGGATTTTCTCTATCTATCTATCTATCTATCTATCTATCTATCTATCTATCTATCTATCTATCTATCTCTGCTAGCTAAATATGTATGTACACACACACACGTATACTTTGTAGCAAACATATATATATATATATATATATATATACACTTTAACACATACATACACACTAACACATATACATTATAAACTACCAAACACATATGCATATTGTAACAAGGTCGGGGAATCGGTACCATCTCCTGGGGTAGATGGTAATGCACAGCAGCTGAGAGATCACACAAAGGGCCTGATTCAGAGCCGGACGCAATTTTTTGTTCGCTCGTACGCATTCGATGTTTTCCAACCACGCATGCGTCCGGTTATGACTGCGCATGTGCGGCCGTATCTTTGCGGTCAGTTTTCTTTCGCTCGTATACACAGCGATCAGGAAGTGACCTATGTAATTTGATTGACAGAATGTCGGTTTATGGGTGGTGACGGGGGTGGAGATTTGAAAACGCAGGCGTGTCAAGCCGTTTTTTGGGCGTACATTAATTATCTTGTGCGAGCGCAATATTTGAACGGAAGTTGTGATACGTCACTGTGTGATCCAGTTTCCATTATGACTGTTCGTTCAGCTTGTGGTAGGGTATTGGATCTCGCAAAGACGATGGTGTCTTCGTAGCTCCCTTAGCGAATCGATGATTTGCTATTCTACTGAATAAGGCACAAGACCAATCACCTAATAATTGGATCACTTGTTATAATGTGATGTGCAAATGGCCCTGATTTATTAGCTAAATTTGGAACGCATGTTGTGATCCTATTTGTTTGTGTTTGGAAATTACAACAGCAATCACCTAATAAATGTTTCATTTGTAATGTTATTTGAAATGTGATTGTTTTATTTGCTATATTTCGTACGCATGTTGTTGGCACATTTCCTTAGTTATTTTAGAGCACAACACCAATCACCTATGTTTTTTTTTTTTGGTTTAAAATAAATACACAAAGATAATCACCTACTAATTGCTTAGCTTGTGTTATTGTTTACTTACCTGTTGGGTTTTTTTTTTTTTGGGTGCAAATATTTTAGTATATGATCTTTCTCATGTATTTAAGTATGTTTGTTGCAGTCCCTTTTACCCTGTTGATAAAGAAATTTCAAACCATTTTTTTTGTTTGATTTTTTGATTTGCAAAAAAAATTTATTTATGTAATTTTTACAAATATTCATTTTTTTTGGGTCAGCCAAAAAGGAAAATATTGTCATTTGCACAAATAACAAATCTTACAAATTTAAAAATTCACAAGAAAGGAGATGGAGGTTTTGGTGTGGCCAAATATGGGGCAAACACAGAGATGGATTTTGTGGAAATTAGCCAGTGCTGTCAACTCCTTCTCGTCCGCTTGGCCTGGTGTTGCTGGGAGCATGACTTTGTCTGTGTGCTCCTGCGCCTGGCCTGGCCAGAGGTAGATGTTGTTGCCTCTGGCCTAGGCATAGGGCTAGGCACATTTTGAGAGATGGCCGATGTTGCGCCAGAGGTGGAGGGCCCTGATGTTCCGTCAGGAAGGGAGGGCGGCTCCAACATGCGCAGGCGGACGAGCTGCTCCAGGGCATTTGCTATTCTCACATTGGCCGCACCATTTTCCTCCAGGGCGTCCGCCACCCGTAACAGATTGGTGTCCATCCTCATCGGAATCTCGGTGTTCTTATCTGTTGTTTCATTGAGATCTGTGAGGAGGGCCACTGTCTGCGAGGGGGAATGCCCTGGACTGTCTTCCACAGGGTCCCCAGCCAGATATACTGCT
Source organism: Taudactylus pleione (assembly GCA_031769625.1). Classification (NCBI taxonomy): domain Eukaryota; kingdom Metazoa; phylum Chordata; class Amphibia; order Anura; family Myobatrachidae; genus Taudactylus; species Taudactylus pleione. Next base: position 4,243,752 of record JAUIMM010000757.1, on the reverse strand, counting down.
TCCTCCTCTGCGGAGCCAGCAGATCTACTGCGGCCAAAGCTCACCTCTGGAGCAGACTCGTCCTCTTCTGTGCCTGTGTGAAAAAGATAGAAAAATAATGAAATTGGTAAATTAGAAACTTTACTTCTACATTTTTTATATAATTTTCATAAATTTTTACCTGCGGCAACATGTGGAGACGCAAAGTCTAGCATGTCTGTGTCCATGTTGGACACGGCAAACATCTCCTCTTCCTGCACACACCCCTGTGCCAGCTCCTCCAAAACTGTTAGCTCCAATAACACAGGGGTTGGCCCACCACATGTCTCCCCTAGCCCTATCTGCAAGCCTAGCCCTATCTGCCAATTTTTGTTTTAGCCGATATTTGAAGTCGCTCCATCTGTTGTTAAAAAATGTAGGGTTAGATTTTTTATTAAAAAAAAAACTTTGGAAATAGGTTACAGCATTTACGCACTGGCGTTTGACCTCTTTGGTTGAACGGACAAAGTCACCAACCCCATTGACAGCACTGGCTATTTCCTCCCACAGTTTCCATCTCTGTGTTGCACCCATATTTCGGGGTGCCTGTGCCAGGTTATCAATGCACTTTTGCACCAAAGCCTCCATCTCCTTTCTTGTGAACTGAGGCTGCCTTTTGCGTTTGGCACTGGCCTGGGTACTAGGCCCCGCAGCCTCCTCATTCTCAGTCTCCACACCTTTCGAAAAATTAAAAAAAAACATATGTCTATTTTTTTTTTTGGTAACTTTCATTTTTGAGCTACTTACTGTGAGGTCCTGGATTTTGGCTTTGCTGCTGTTCAGTGGACATCATGAAACACTTGAATTCAGCAGACCCATTGTGGGCTCTCGTGACGTTTTTATAGATGCGTGTGCATTATACAGGCGCATCTATTGTGCGTCATTGATTTGAGCGGGAAAGTTCTGGCTATTTAAGGCTTTTTTGTGGCCTTGTTTCGGGGTGGGTTGTTTGGAGTGGATGTTGTTGGAGTTGGCGTTGGAGTTTGAGTGTGAGTCGGAGTCGTGGTTTTTGGAGGAGAGTTTGGAGGTTTTGGGGAGAGTTTTGTTTTGTTTGGTTATTTTCGTTCGCATATTTGCGTATTGTTTGTTTCTCAGATTTTTTGTATTTTTGCAGGTAAGTTTTTTTTTTATTTTGGGTCGATTATAACTTGCAAATATTTTTAACATTTTTAATATTAATACGTGTTTACTTTGCTTTTATTTAGGTTTTGTATTTTTTCATTTGGTGTTTGGGATTTCGTTTATTTTGGTGTGTTCGTCTTTGTGCGGTGTTTTTTTTCATACATTATAACTTGTTATTTTTCTTTATTTTTCATGTTTTTTTAAGGGGTCATGCTATGCAGATAGGTGTACCTAAAAACATGTTGTTTTTGCAATGTTAAATGTATTGCGTATAGTTTGATCATCTCCTGTCTGTGGGTTAAGCGTTCCATTAAGCCTAATTTTTTTTAATGTATTGCATATAGTTTGATCATCTCCTGTCTGTGGGTTAAGCGTACCATTAAGCATAATTTTTTTTAATGTATTGCGTATAGTTTGATCATCTCCTGTCTGTGGGTTAAGCGTACCATTAAGCGTATTTTTTTTTTATGTATTGCGTATAGTTTGATCATCTCCTGTCTGTGGGGTAAGCATACATTACAATTTTCATGCAAAATCCAAGAATAACTCAACATCATCTGTGTAGTGCATGCATTCTTGATATTTTGGCCTTAGCCTGTCTTGTTTTTTGAAAAATCTTTAAATTATTTCTATGGAAATTCTAAATCTTAGGTTTACTGCAAGAAGTCACTGCCCAACCCTGTAAGAATCTTCTTAATATGAAAAAAAGATAAATATATTTTAACATTCTTAAATTTCGAAAACATAACTTCATTGTCTAACATTTCAGATTGATGTTGGGCGAATTATAGTGGCGATGGTCCCCAACCCCGACCAACCTGGGCATCCTCCTAGGCGTAGGCCTCGTAGGAGTGCAAGGCCCCAGATATTTTGAACACGTGTCACCCTTTTTGGAATGCCTGATGATGTGGTCTTAAGGCGTTACCGCCTACCACCCCAAATCATCCTAGACACTCTTTCATTAATAGAGAGTGATCTTGAAAGGCAAATTAACAATCCAACAGCAATACCACCACTTACGCAGTTAATGTCTGTGTTACATTTCTGTGCCTCAGGATCCTTCCAGACCACAGTTGGCATAGTTGTGGGAATTTCCCAATCCTCCTTTTTAAGGATCCTGAGGGCGGTAATGGATGGCCTATTTAAGCACATCCATCATTTTATTAATATGCCATTGGATATGGGGTCCATTAATGTGGTTAAGCAGAAATTTTTCGAAATTGCAGGCTTCCCACACATCATAGGGGTTGTGGACGGCACTCACATACCACTTCAGCCTCCAGCAGTGCTGGAGGCAATATTTAGGAACCGAAAACATTTCCATTCAATGAATGTAATGGTGATATGTGATGCCTCCCTCCAGATCCTGTCCCTGAATGCCAAATTTCCAGGAAGTGCACATGATTCATTTGTCATCCGGCAATCAGTGCTTTGGCACAAATTAAACAACCTACAAGCTGGTGATGCATGGCTTCTGGGTAAGTCATAACCTTAATTTTAAAAATAAACACTGTTGACTGAAAATGGTACTGATGTTTTTTTTTAATTTCACAGGAGACCGTGGTTACCCTTGCACGCCCTGGCTGCTCACTCCTTATTTGGTTACTACACCAGGGCCACAAAGTCAATATAATTCCACACTTACTGCCACCAGGCAGGTGGTGGAGCGCTGCATTGGCCATTTAAAAGGCCGATTTAGATGCCTCCACCACTCTGGTGGTGACCTAATGTATTTGCTGGCTATGGTTTCTAAAATTGTGGTCCTGTGTGGGATATTTCACAACATCGCCATAAGGAGTGGTGTCCCAATGCAGCCAGAGGATGCCTTGCCTGAGGATGGTCCCCCTGAGGTTGGTCGGAGGAGAGTGTCTGGGGGGGCCATACGTGATGAGGTAGTGGCACGTTTTTTCAGGTAATTTATTTCAAGCATTTAGTTAATGAAACATATATTTTTTTTTTGACTGTTAAATTTCAAATGTGGTATTTTTTTTTATTTTTCTTCTCTTTTTTTTTTACCAACAAATAAACAACCTGCATACTACCTGAAAATAAACGACTGTGACAAATATGTTCCAAAATGGGATTTTACATCTGGTCAAATGAATTATTACCATGAATTGTGGAAACATGTTGGCATGCTACATCTACAACCAGTTCTGGATGTCCTTTTTTTTAAAATGTATATTAAGGGTGTTTGTGTTGTGTTTATTAAATGTTTGTTTTGAAAAATGTGTTTGTTTGTTTTTTAACAATAAGTTACCCAAAATGTTGGGACGGAAAAAACGGGACAATAGCTTCTTAATTTTGTCCCAAGTGAAAACTGTTGAAAAAGTGGCTAAAATGTATTTGAAGGAATTCACTTTTTACATTTTTTTTTTTCTTCATTTTTTTTTTTGGGAATAACAAAAGTTATTATGGCTAAGCAGTATGGAGGGAAAGACTAATACAAACACGTTTATGTAAATGTATCCCTAAAAAAAAAAAATGTGTGTTAAGGAATTTGCAAAAATTCTTATTAAATGTAATGGTATTAAAATTACCACTTTCCAAATTACTTGGAGTTCCCAAATATTCCTTTTCAAAATGTCAAAACACATTCCACAAATGCAAATTTATTATTTATACAGGGATTAAAATGTTAGAGGCAAGGAAAGACACTTATTAACCATTTTTTTTTGACAAAAAAATGAACTCTATCAAACAAAATAAAGCACAATTAGGGCCTCCTTAAGGCCAACAAATGGTCCAAACACACGAGAATGCCAATAATGTGGCCATGCAGACGCCCAAGCTCCTCGAAGATTGCATCAGTCTGCATCTGTGCCTCTGTTGAAAGAGAAATGTGTGTATTACTAAAATGTAGACATTAATATTTTGATAATGGTCATTAGGATTAACATATAAAACAAGATAAGATACCATGCAAAATGGGGCAAAATTTTACATTTATTAAAATAAACTTCACATTGTAAACTTTCAAACACAAAGCAAATGTTAAAAAAAAAAAATAATAAAAAAAAAGTGGTTAGAACTAAAACATTTGCATATGAAGTAAGCCTAACACAAGTTGACAATGTTAAAATTAATTAAAAAACATGAAAGACACAAGTGGAAGTGGTTTGGCATGTGTCATATGCGCAAGGTTAAACCAACTTTTTGTTTTTTAAATAAAAAAAGCAGATTTGTACTAAACAGAATTTTTTAGGTACACAGGGCAAATTTAAAAATCATATAAAATGGATAAAAAAGAAATATAATGTTCAAAAAACAAAAAAACACCACAGTGTATGCATATAGGGAACAATTAAAAACATTACTTCCACCAAAAAAAAATAAAGAAAATACCTGCAGCATCCAGAACTGGAGCAGAGTGGCCAAGCTCATCCTCAGATGATGTTGGCCAATGGACATGTGATGTGGGAGGGGTGAGTTGTGAAACAGATGAGGGAGTGGAACATGGAGAGGGTGCATCAGGGGAGGGAGTAGAAATATGGATGGGTATGACAGGGGAGGGAGGGGTGGTTTGGGGGCCAGGAGAGGTAGGGGAAATATGGATGGCAAGGTCAGGGGAGGGTGGAGAATTTGGGCAGGAGTGGGCAGGGGAAGAGGGTTGGAATGGGGGATAGGGTCGGGCCGGCCTTCTTCTCCGCCTCACTATCCGCTCTTGACCTAAATGATGGATAGTTCAAAAGATTAACTAAATTGACATACATTTTTAAATTGTTTCTAATAAAAAAAAGCCTACATTCACATACACAAATACAAGGTATAATTTATTACAAAACAAGGCCATATTGAAAACATGCACACGCATTAATGATAAATTACAGTAGCAAAGTACATTATGCAAATAAGATTAAGATTAAACCATTCACATATACACTTACGCCAATGGATACGCAGCCGGAGAGACTCGAGCATGCGTGGTGACCTGCTCGAGGGAGTTAGGTTTAAAGCTCCCGGGGGGACTTTGGGTTAGGCACCCCCCGGGAGGTTAGGATCTGGCTAGGGGAAGGGGGGGTTAGGGTTAGGCACCCCGGGGGGAGGTTAGGGTTAGGCACCCCCCCGGGGGACTTAGGTTTCTGTGGCGGGGAAGGGGGGGCTAGGTTTAGGCACTTAGAGCGGGGCTATGGGTTAGGCACAGGGTGGAAGGTTAGGGTTAGGCACCCTAAAGGAGGGTTAGGGGGTAGAATTAGGTTAGTTTATACTTACCTTTAGTGTGTCTCTCCAGTCATCAGCCTGACAGCCTTAAAACACACATGCACAGCTGAAAGCCCTAATTAGCCTTCTGTGAAGCTAACAGCCCAAAAACCCGAACTGGGCCTATTGAATGGAGCCTGCCCTCTCTCTTCATTCATAAACCCCAGGAACCCTTTTCCAGCTTTGTCAAAAAGCCCACAAAGCTGTTAACAACACAGACATTTCCCTGGGGTTTTTTATAACACAAAAGTTAGGACTCTAGGAGAAATATAGCAACCTTCCAGCACTATACTAGTGACCTTGTCACATATCCTCCTCCCCTGTTTCGACCTAGGGGGTAGAACACTTGCAGCCCCTAAACAAAAGATGCGAAACAACGTATCTGCATTAGCTAGTTGGGACCCGGGCCTATGTTCCACAGTGATTGTAAATTCCTGCAATGCTAATAACCACCTTGTTACCCTGGCATTTTGAACTTTCTTTACTGATATCAATTTTAATGGGGCATGATCAGTTATGAGCTTAAACCGTTTGCATAAGAGGTAATACCTCAAGGTGTCTAATGCCCACTTAATGGCCAATGCCTCATTTTCAACAATAGCGTACCTTTTTTCATGGTCATTGAGTTTTCTGCTCAGATAAACAATGGGGTGCTCCTCCCCATCCCTACTTTGGAACAACACTGCTCTTACCCCTACCTCTGAGGCATCCGTCTGAACCACAAACTCTTGAGAAAACTCTGGTGTGGTGTTATTAACACCGGTTGTGTACACAAAGCCACTTTCAATGCCTGAAATGCTTTTTCAGCCCCAGGGTCCCATTTCACCACATTAGATGGCTTCCCTTTTGTGAGGTCTGCTAGTGGCACTGCTGTGGTGGCAAAATTTGGGATAAACCGTCTGTAATACCCAGTGATCCCTAAAAAGACTCTAACTTGTTTTTTGTTTACAGGACGGGGCCAGTTTTGTATAGCTTTCATTTTGTTTAACTGGGGCTTAATCAGGCCTTTCTCCATGGTAAAACCCAAGTATTGAACCTCTTCCATTGCTAGGTAACATTTCTTAGGGTTGGCTGTTAGGCGGGCCTTCCTAATTGAGTCTAGCACCGCCTGCACTCGGACCAAGTGAGACTCCAAGGGGACTATTTACTAAGCAGTGTTAGGAGACAGAGTGAAAAGTGATAAGAAAGTGATAAGGTGCCAGCCAATTAACTCCCAACTGTCATCTTACAAGCTGCGTTTGAAAAATGACAGTCGGGAGCTGATTGGCTGGCACCTTATCACTTTCTTATCACTTTTCACTCTGTCTCCTAACACTGCTTAGTAAATAGACCCCCAAGTCTGGACTGTGGTAACCCCAGGCTCAGTAGTGATATCATGCTCTATTATGGCCGTTCAGCCGGGGCAGTGCTGAAAACAAATCTCTGTTCCTAATAAGGAACTCCTTAGCCTCGTTCTTTTGAGTGGCTGACAAGGTTTCGGACACTTTTACTTCTGGAATCAAAGGGACTGAAGCTACTGGCGGGCTAGGTTCAACTGACAGAGCTAACCTATCCTTCCAGGGTTTCATTAGGTTAACATGGTAAATGTGTTCAGGCTTCCTCTTGCCCAGTTGGTATATCTTTATAGTTAACGTCACTCACTTTCTCCTTGATCTCATACGGACCTTGCCATTTAGCCAAAAACTTGCTTTCAACCCTTTTATAGCTTTGTCAAAAAGCCCACAAAGCTATTAACAACACAGAAGCATCCCTGGGGTTTTTAGAACACATAGGTTAGGAATCTAGGAGAAATATAGAGACCTTCCAGCACTATACCAGTGACCGTTTCACAATATATACAGTACACACTAACACATACATACACATTTATACACACTGTGGCAGGGTCAGCATAATTCCACATGAAGTAAATGTGGAAAGTCAAGATATCTCAGGATTGGCAGAGCAAAAGCAGTAGGACTGAAGGGTCCAGTTCAGGTGTTGCCTCAATCAGTTGTCATCTAATTAATTAAACTGCACCTGTAATCAGCCTTTAAGAATGTGTTCAAAGCACAGAATGGGTCTTCTGATAGTGAATAGCATCCAGAAGGGGGTGTGGGATGTCAGGGCCACTGTTCCTGTAATATGATCCTATACTGCTATGTTGATATACTGACATGTTCCCGTGCAACTATGAGCTGATGTGAATCTGTACTGCTGTAACATATGCTGTTTGGATGAAGCTGTAGCCTGCTTGTGATGGTAATAAAGAGTGTTGGACTTTTATCTGGTATATGTGATTTCTTGTCACAACACTAACACGTATATACACATATATTATATACACACTAACTCTTACATGTGCATATATACACACTAACACATACATACACATATATACACACTACAACCGTGCACACGGAATTGGTATGAAATACAGCCGGCCATGATTCCCGGCAGCGGCAGCCCGACATCAGCAGAGATCCCGGCAGTGGAAGCCCGACAGCGCTGGAAACCCCGATCATGGATAGGTAAGTATTGTCTAACCTAACCCCCCTAATCCTAACCCTCCTTAGGGGTGCCTAACCCTAACCTCCCCCCAAGTGCCTAACCCTAATCCCCCTCTAAGTGCCTAACCCTAACCACCCCCTTCCCCGCTGCCTAAGCCTAAGTCCCCCGGGGGGGGGTGCCTAACCCTAAGTCCCCCCCTGGGGTGCCTAACCCTAACCCTCCCTCCCCCTAGCTTAACCCTAACCCTCCTGGGGGGGTGCCTAACCCTAAGTCCCCCCCGGGAGCCCTAAAACTAACCCTCCCCCCTGCGGCTGTCCGCTCCTGGCGCCCGGCATCGCTACGATCGGGGTGCCGGGCGCCGGTCTCCCGGCGTTGGGGAAATGCCAGGCGTCTACATCTAGATGCCCAGCATTTCACCCCTGCCAGGATATGACAGTCGGGAAGCCAGCTGCCGGTATTTAGGCAGTCGGCTTCCCGATTGCATACCGTGCACACATACATACGTACACTTTGCTGTGCTAATGGGAGTGAGATTGCCGTATTGGCTCCGCCCCCACTGATGCCAGTGTAGGGGGGGAATCAGTCCATCAGGGAGGGTTTCTAGGTAGGGATGGCCATCGGTGGGCTGTCCATCAATGATTAACATTGATAGTTCCAACAGTGATTACCATCAATGGCACTAAACAATCTATGGTGAACCATCAATGGTTTGCATCCCTCGATGGCCACTGCTGCTGGGGGGCACAGGGAGCCACGGACCAATCGGAATAGGGAGTGGGGCTTAGAGGCTGCCAGGGTGCGGGACTAAGCTCCATGCTACGGAAATACATCGGTTTTATTTGGATTGTTCAATTATTTAATTACTTATATGTGATATGTCACCAAGACTTGCTTGAGCTTCTGGTAACTTTATAAGTTTGACAGTGTTTTTGTTTGGGTTGATAGAATCCTCCCTCTTAGCACCACCCTTATAGCCAGCTTGTGTAGTAATATATGCTATAATCATGATTATGTATATTGTAAAGCATTGTATAACCTCCTACGTATTTTTAAATGTTGTAAGGCAGCTTGGTTGCACCTGGAATCTCCACCGCCAACACCTTCATCATCAATATCATCACTAATGATCGTAGCTAGTCCTGCATCCAATGTGATAAGGCTGAGTCCTCCCCTATCCTGGGTTCTTCAGAAGAATCCTTGTGCACTAGGACTGCTTCTGCTGCTGCTGGGGGTGGATCTTCATCCCAGAAGGAGACCAAGAAGACTACTACTAGTAGTAGTTTATAAAAACATAACTGGTCAAGACGGTGACTGATAACTGATTTATCATGTTTAGTATGATTGGCTGCGGACATTTTAGTCCTATTGTCTGGGGAGTCTGCTGGAGCAAGGAGGTAGATGGGTACCTGGTCAAATCAGTCATCTCAGAACGAACTTACTGTATCTCTTTGCAATGTACCCCCATTATATTGCCAGTTCCCCAGGACTATTATGATGAACATGGTAATGGCATTAAACATAATGCATCCACTGTACACTATAGGGTCCCTTAAAGCATATCTGTTATGCAGTTTATTAAAATCTAATATTGACATTATAACATAAATCCTAATTGCAATGTAAACAACATGCACATACCACTGGTGGGGAAACAAACAGGTATGTATACTGTATGTATATATATACCCCTCCCTCTCTTTGACTGTTGCACTGGTAGAATTTCCTGTGTCACAGAGATCATGTGATCATTCAGAGCCAATGTACTCAAAGCTGGCAACTTAGTGCACAGTGACCATGTCCCTCCCAGTATATGGGCTGTTCACATTGTAATATGCATAGATATTTATAACTGTCCAGAAAATGTCTAACTTCATGCTCAAATAATAATGGTGCATGCAGAGGAAACTATACTGTAAATGTATGCATATTATATATTTATGTCAGTAAATAAAGTCACATTTCTTTATGTGATGTCTGCTCAGCGTATTGTGTAATTGAGTACATTTTAAAGACTGGGCATTGGCCTGCAATTGCCACAACTATTTTTTTATGGGACACGTACAACCTAATTAAAAAACTGTTGTTTCCAGAGACATCTCGGTATCAATGGTCAGTGTGATGTCCATATAAGATTAGGGCAGAGCAGTGGTCTGAAGTTATTGGCAAGGAATAGTAGTATGAGTAACCATTTATATTGGAAAATAGGAGTTAGGTATGGGAGACCGACAGTCGGGATGCCGGCTGTCAAAAGACCAACAGAGGCATCTCGATGGTGAGAATCCCGACAGGGACATAGGGGTCTATTCACTAAGCCTTGGAGATAGATAAAATGGAAAAAGATAAGTCCCAGCCAATCAGCTCCTAACTGTCAGTTTACAGGCTGTCTTTGAAAAACGGAGGCGCAGATTGTCAGGGAATTATATTTCTCCATTTTATCTCTCTCCAAAACTGAGTGAATAGACCCCTTAGTAAGTACATTAACCCTCCCTCCTTCACCCCCTAACTCTCCCTTCCTGCATGCTAACTCTAACCCTCCCACCTCAGCACCCTAACCCTCCCTGTTAGTGCCTAAACCTAACCCTCCCCCTTAGTGCCTAGACCTAACCCTCCACCCTTAGTGCCTAACCCTAACCTCCCCCACCCCCGGTGGTACCTAATCCTAATCCCCCCATGGTGCCTAACCCAAACCCCACCCCGCAGCTACAAACTAAGCCGGCCCACTATGCTTACGTACTTACGCTTGGGATCCCGGCACCAGTGTTCTGGCCACAGGTCGGGATTCCGGCACCGGGATTTCGACTGCCGGCATCCCGTGCGGTGGTAAAATAGCTTGAAAAATATTTTATTCTTAATATATTTTACAATATATAAATATAATTGATTTTATCAACTGTAATTTAAATATTATTTCAACTTGATCGTATTGTTAATTTGGGGACATCGCCTGCTATTGCCTAGATATCCTTCAGAAAACTGTTCAGTGAGTCTAGATAATAGTTGGGGGGCAGCAGAAAGGATGTTTTTTCTAAGACCAACTTTTGCCCTTTGGACCAAATTATTATATGGGATTAAAATAATAAATGTACAGTGTATGTACCCTGTTTCTTTTCCCAACGCGATATGAGTTATGCAAAAAAAGAAGAAAGAAAAAGTATTCCTATGTGGGGCACTCATGAACCTCAAAGTGGTATTATTCTACAATATTCCAATTGTTCTTGGATCTGAATATTAAATAAAATATAACCTTTAATAATTAAATTTAAAATAATTCCAGCAAAATATTGAAAAAACAAAACAAAAATGTGACACAAGTAGTGAAAGTTAAAATAAAATTAGATATGATGCTCTCAATACTTGTAACAATAAATATTAGCTCTTCATTATTTCATAGTTACAAATGAAGCAAACTTACAAATGAAGCAAATTACCATTTACGTACAATATACCACACTGCCTTATTATGTACAATATACTCTTATAGATGGTCCTCTATTAAGAATCAATCGATCTCAAAAAGCAGTGAGTTCTATGACCATAGTGCTCAAATATTTACGATGTTATTCGTCATGGCTATTTATAAGTGAATAAGTAACAGTGTTGTTTCTATTGGTTTATTCAAAAGCCGGGGTGAATATTCCAAAATTGGATTATATATTATTCCAATTGTATTGTATATTCCCTAATAGGGTCCATTCTCATTTCATTTTATTGTAGTTTTCTTTTAATCCCCTATTAGATGCTTACTACGTTAGTTGCATTACATATATATAGCAACTTCATAAGTATTCATCAACTAGTGTAATTGTATATCACAGTGACATACTATCATTATTGCCCCTATCGTATAGGATTATAAACCACCACACTGTTTGAATTATTCTGAATCTGTGCAGGTGTTTTGTTTGCCTTATAACAATATGAGTTATGTAAGGTCCAGCCTCAGGGAAATCTTGGTTAACTTCAAATTAAATAAAATTCTATCTGACGATATTCTCTCTGTGACAGGGTTTATGCAGTATGATTGGGATTATATCTGAGGAAGAATGGGCTACAAATTAAATCTCTTAGGGGTCAATTCTATTCCGTGTGATGCCACTAATGCCCTGCAATGCTGGGGATATAGGGCCTCATTCAGACCCACTAGCGAGCGGCTGTCCGCTCGCAAGTGGGTCGATGGTGTGCACTGCGCATGCGCACGACGAAGGGAGCTCCGTCGTGCGCATGCGCGAGACGCGACGAGCGAAGGACTTTCCTTCGCTCGTTGTGTCTGATCAAAGGGGGCGTGCTGTCGATGTTGATTGACAGCACGCCCCCTTTGGTGGGCGTGCCAGCCAGACGGAGGTGTTCCCAAGGGAACGCCTACCGTCAGAAGCCGGCCCCACTGACATCACTAGTGATGTCAGTGGGAGTGATTTTGGCTCTGATAGAGCCAAAATCACTCCTGGCCTTGCGGTTGAGAAACTCAACCGCAGGCTTCTGGTCGCACTGGCGATGGTCGCGATGGTCAAGACCATCGCGACCATCATCCTGCACGCTCGTATAGGCTGTGGGTGGTGACCCACAGCTATACGAGCGTCCAGGAGGACACTCCATATTTATGGAGGTGGGCCCTGATTCAGAGCGAGCGCTCTGGTCAGAGCGTCCGGCTCTGAATCAGGGCCATAGTACATACATCACCATATGGTAACCTGACATTGTGCCTTTTAGTATGTACCCCTATGGGGCTGCGAACTAAAATGTGCTATTTAGTGGTGAAATCAGGGTGTTTAGGAGAGTTGAATGGTGCGTTACAATGCCATTAAAATGGCACATTGCAGGCATTGACTTTAATTCGATTGACCCCTTAGTGTACATTTAAAATAATCACTAATGATCATGTAAAGTGTCTGTACAAAAGGAATGGATTTGCATACGTATTTATAGTGAATAAAAATAGACACATTTACATCTAAAGAAATTAGCAGCTCTATATTATTACCATGTATATGACAACAGGGCTATTCAATTACAGCCCCTATTCCTTGTGCAATAGACTACTTGCTAACATGCATTAACCCATAAAATCCAGCATAAGTTCCCTGAACTATGGGTTAACACGTTTACGGCACCCACGATCAGTGCATTTAACACTGATTCTTTTCGAACCTCCTTGTTTTGCAAAAACAATATTACTATTAATGCTACAAAAATGTGCTGCCATTAGAATCTAATATAAGCAAGTACTAGAAAAGTCAATGCCTTTAAATGCCCATTTTATAATCTTGAAAATGTTCAGGTTTTCTTCCTCCACTGCCAAAAGGTTGTCTGTTTCCATTCCATCAGTGCTAAAGTGTCTGAAACGTTCTTTCCCACTATTTAATTAGACTTCAGCTATCACATTAAGATATGATGTCTGTGTTTGGGTGCATTGCTTTACATTCTATGATGTCATTATTACATAACTTTATATCACGCTCGTCTGTACAGTAGTCCTAGTTTTGCTAATTCTTATTTTTATGCCGCCAAATGTTTGTGTTACTGACTGTTACATCATTTGGTATTAAAAAAAAAGTATAAATAATTGTTAATAATTGTTAGTAAATGAATTGCTACGCATGTCAATAAACCATAAAGCGAAGCAATATTTGATACAAATAAAAAGGATTTCTATATGCATGTAATGAGTAAAAGGTATCACGTCACAATTACGACAGTCATATGCAATTTACTAAAAATCTACAAGTAGTTTTGCTTTTTTGAATATATTTAATAGTTTAGATCTGGATGTGGCTTCACTTATACCCCTTTTCCACCTAAATTCCGGGTCTGACCCGGAGTTGGAACAAAGGCCCTGATTCAGACCCACTCGCAAGCGGGTGCACGTACGTTAGGCGTACGTACAAAAATATTTAAATTCAATGGCTCGCTCGTATTTTCGTTCGCATCTAAAATTCCTCCCTAAACTCTGACGACCCCTCCTCTAACTAACGAGCGTACGAAATAGCGAGCGTACATCCCCGAAATGGCTTGAAAGGAACGCACGCACAAGTATAAACAGGAAGTGGCCTTGTCAGATGTCGATTACCTGCTCCTTTATTCTGCCTACCTCCATCAATCGTATCATGCCAATCAATGTATCAATTAGCTTAATTGTTTTTTTTTTTTCAACACAATGCAAGAAACTTTACTCTTGTCCGTGTTTGTGTTTACCCGCAGAATGCGTACGGATGAAACATTCGCTTTTATTGTTCAAAAAACATGTGAACCACAATTAAACAATTGTTCTATTGCTGTGGATCCCCGCATATTTCCCTGGGTTCATTTCTTTATTTAAATTTGCTTACGCATGTCACTGCATCAAGCCTATCATAACTCTCCAGAGATTTCTGGCCCTGTCGAACACATGACTCATACACTAACCAATAAAATTGCTCCTGTTAATTTCCAAAATACATTAGCCAATCAGAACATTTTTACACACTTTATCAAAAATGATTTTTAAGAAAAACACCATTGCCATCATGAGAGCCTCCGCATTCACCAGGCGCGAGCTGCTGGTGCTTACGGAGGTCCTGGATCGCCGGATCACCAGCCAGCCTCCACCCATCACCAACCGGCAGAAGCGCTCCGCGTATGCGGAGGCACGGTCCCGCCTGCGGTCCTTCGGCTCACGCCGCAACATCGGGCAGCTGGAGCGCAGGTGGTCCGACCTGCAACGGCGAACGCCCCGCTTGCTGGCATGCTTTCGCATGCAGATCGAGGAAAGTAAGTGTTATGTATTGTGGTTTTAATGTTTGTGTTTGTGGGGCAAACTGCGTGTGCATGTTTTCCTGTCTGTCCTATTTATTATTTGTACTCATATCTGCGTGTGCATGTTTTCCTGTCTGTCCTATTTATTATTTGTACTCATATCTGCGTGTGCATGTTTTCCTGTCTGTCCTATTTATTATTTGTACTCATATCTGCGTGTGCATGTTTTCCTGTCTGTCCTATTTATTATTTGTACTCATATCTGCGTGTGCATGTTTTCCTGTCTGTCCTATTTATTATTTGTACTCATATCTGCGTGTGCATGTTTTCCCTCTATTTCTGATTTATTCATTCTACTCCTATTTGGCTTATTTTTTGGGTTGTGTTTTTTTTTTAGTTTTGGTCCCCGGATTTGTCCATAAACTAAACGCAATTTCTTTGACATATTTTAGGGGGACAGCCAAGACTCCGCCGTCACCGTCTGTCCAGACGGCATTCCCGGCCACTATCCCCAACCCCCAGCCAACACTCCACCCCAAATCTTTCCCCTATTCCCCACTCCTCCCCGTCCTTCCCAGACCCTCTCCCAGAAATGTCGGGCCTCCTTCCCCTCCGTCCCACTTCCCCCTCTCCCCCACCCACCCCTCTTCCAATTACCCCCTCCCCGGAGTCCATCATAACTCCTCCCCATTCTTTGGGGAATGACGGATCCTCCGAGGAGGATCATGGAGGCATTTCCGGAGCTCCCGTTTTGGCTCCCGGTATGTTTTTATTTCGTTTTTTTTTAAAGCACAAACTGTTTGTATGTAATCATGTGTCGTGCCTTTCTTTGTGTTTTTGTGGCTTGACTTTTGGTGATTTCGCAGTTTGCCTTTACCTCTTCCTGGTGATTTCAACATACACATATCACACCTGTGGGAATTTGTACATAGGCCTTGTATTTTTGGCAGCACCCCCTTTTTTTATTTTTTTTTAGGTTTAGGAGTGATTTCGTTGTGTTTTTGTTTTTTTAATGTGGATTCCCTATTGTTGTATTAACCCACACACTTTTCTCACCCACAGAGGAACAGAGGCGTCGGCAAGAGGTGGCGGATAGTGTTGGCCAGATGCGCCAACATGTAATTGGCATTCTTGTGGCCCTCGACCGGCTGTCTGGCCTCCTTCGCCAGTAGTTTTTTTATTTTTGTTAACTTTTCAAAATACATTTTTTCATACAAATATACGTTCTGGCTCATTTTTTAAATCCAAAACCAAGATAGTTTAGCCTGACATAAGTAGACTGTTCCTGCAAGGATTTCCCTTTTTTAAAAGTTAGATTGTGTTTTGTCTTTGTATGTCAAACAGACACAAGAAACACATAACAGTAACAATGTCATTTCCCTTTTTGGGTGTAGTGTCAATTACATATTTCTACATTTTACAGGTTCCTAGTTGGTGCGCAAGCTGCTTAGGCCAATCTTACAAATCCCAAGGTTGGGCCAGGCTTCCTTTTGGTGTGGGTTGGGAAGCTGAAAACATATTTCAGTTTAGCTCAACTGGCGTCAGTACTGGATTACCCCTTAGTCAAATGTAACTTGTGTTAACCTGGTTACACTTGCTGTTAACGTCCCAAAAAAGGAAGACCATTTCACTCTCCAAACATTTATTCACAACATAACAGAGAAAACAAAGTGGTCAGTCCCAAAAAAAGAACACAGTGATAAATTCAAATACAACACATACCAAGAAATAATTAAATAAAAACAAAAAATCAAGAACTGGTTGACGAAGGACCATGCCAACATGATTCCACAAACATGGCGTTGCGATATGGGTTCCAGAATATATGCCCAAAAGGACCAGATCCAGGTTTGGTAAGGGTAGCAGGAAGTAGTGAGCGTTGGAGTGCCAAAGATTATGTGAACAAACAGAAGATGGTGAGAAAAAAAACACAAAATTAGATGTTCGCAAACAAACACAAACACATTAGGTATAAACACTGTAGTTTTGTTACAACTTACCTAAAAAATCTGGCCACAACATCATCGCGTATGGCCCCCCCACATACTGACCTCCGACCAACCTCGGGGGGGCCATCCTCAGGTAAGGCATCCTCTGGCTGCATTGGGACACCACTCCTTATGGCAATGTTGTGAAATATCCCACACAGGACCACAATTTTAGACACCATATCCGGCACATACATGAGCTCGCCACCAGAGCGGTGGAGGCATCTGAATCGGCCTTTTAAAAGGCCGATACAGCGCTCCACCACTTGCCTGGTGGCTGTAAGTGCGGAATTATACGCACTTTGTGGCCCTGGTGTGGGAGCCAAATAAGGAGTGAGCAGCCAGGACATGCAAGGGTATCCACTGTCTCCTGTGAAAAAAATAGACATCAGGAACACTGTGTATCAAGCTTAACATTGTTATGTACTAAAGGTCTCCACTTACCCAGAAGCCACGCATCACCAGCTTGTAGGTTGGTTAATTTCTGCCATATCCCTGATTGCCGGATGACGAAGGAGTCATGAGCACTTCCTGGTAATTTAGCATTCAGGGACAGGATCTGGAGGGAGGCATCACATACCACCATTACATTCAGGGAGTGATAGTGTTTACGGTTTCTAAATATTGCCTCCAGCCGTGCTGGAGGCTGAAGTGGTATGTGAGTACCATCCACAACCCCTATGATGTGTGGGAAGCCAGCTATTTGGTAAAAATTGGCCTTGGCCACACTAAGGGCACCCATATCCAAAGGCATTTTAATAAAATGATGGAGGTGCTTGAAAAGTGCCTCCATCACTGCCCTCAGGATCCGGGAAAAGGAGGATTGGGAGATGCCCGCCACTATTCCCACCGTTGTTTGAAACGATCCTGAGGCACAGAAATGTAACACCGCCATAAATTGCGTCAGTGGTGGTATTGCTGTTGGACTGTCAATTTGCCGCTCAAGATCACTTTCTATTAATGAGAGAGTGTCTATGATGATTTTGGGAGGTAGACGGTAGCGTCTTAAAACCTCATCATCGGGCATTCCAAAAAGGGTGACACGTGTTCGAAATATCTGGGGCCTTGCATGCCTACGATGCCTACGCCTGGGACGAGTTTGAGGTTGGTCGTCTTCCGGGAGCAGGGCCAGAACAATTCGCCCCAGATCTACCTGAAATTCAAAGTTTACAATGTAAGGCTTTTGAGCCACCCCAAAAGTAACATAAAACAACTTAGCTTTATGATACCATCCATAGCTGCTTACATGCCGGGGTATTGTCATGATACGTATAAACTGTAAAAAAGCCAAAAATGAGACATCAAAAATTTAGAGGGTGATTTTATGTTTGTCAAATTGGTGCAAGCCAACACATAAAATAGGCGAAACACACATTTGGCCATCGATGAAAACGACATTGCACACCGTACGTCAAATAGGGGTCAAATGGACCCCAAAAATGGAAAAGGGAAAAGCAAAACTGGTTTACATGATGAATAAGCCTCGAAAAATGCGTTAATTATTTCGCAAATGCAAGTCACTACACCAACAGTCAAAAATGCGTTAATTATTTCGCAAATGCAAGTCACTACACCAACAGTCAAAAATGCGTTAATTAGTTCGCAAATGCAAGAAAAATAATGGACTTACCAAAATCGAATATATAAGATTTCCCTCAAAAAGGTCTTTGGGTCCGAAAGCCAAAACAAACTAAAATAGATGAAATTAGTGTTAAAAAAAAAATATCAAACAAAAAACCAGAAGTAGACACCAATTGGCCACAAATTAGACTGCACAAAACTTACCAAATCAGGAAACGATGGCAAAAAATAAACCAAAAAAATGCGAACGGAAAACCAAAACAACTGTAGCAAACCAAAAAAAATACAAACACCGCCAAATCCTCCAACCGCAAACAACAAAATCCAACCAACTTAACCGCCAACAATCCAACAACGCAACCTCGACTCCACACACACCAAGCCATAAATAGTGTTTATTTTCCCGCACAAATTAAGGATGAATCATAGGGACGCACAATCAATGATGCGGCCGCAAACTAAGGACGCATGTATAAATACGTCACGAAATCACATTTAATTTCTGGTTGATTTCATTCTGGAAGCAGAGACATGGCTTCAGACCAGGGAAACAATGGCCAAAATTCCGGCGGTAAGGCCTTCATGCATTTTGTCTCAATGATTCTTTTAAAACATAATATTGTGCAAGTTGTGAAGTGGCTAAATCTGCATATTTACCCAAATAGGTGAGGAGGATGACATGGAAGAGACTGCTGGCCCCAGTCAACCCGCCAAAGCTGCCAAAAAAAAAAGGCAGCCACATTTCACAAGCAAGGAGATGGAGGTTTTGATCCAGAAGTGCGTTGACATCCTGCCCCAGGCAGCCAGGAATATGAGCCAAAGCCAGAAGTGGAGAATGTGGGAGGAGGTCGCCGTTGCTGTCAATAGGGTGGGTGATTATGTCCGTCTAGCCCGGGATGTCAAACGGCGGTAAGTAAACACTTTCCCATCCTATAAACAAACCCCATTGTAAAAAAAAGGATAATGGTTCCAATTTCATTCCACAGATGGGCAGACTTCAAATATCGTCTCAAGCAAAAACTTGCCGACAGGGCTAGGCATGCAAGGGGGACAGGTGGGGGTCCCACCCCTGTGTCATTGGAGTTGACAGACTTAGAAGAGCTGGCACAGGGGTGTGTGCAGGCTGTGGAGGTGTTTGGCGTGTCCAACATGGATACGGACATGCCAGACTTTGCGGCTCCTCATGTTGGCCAAGGTAAGTCTTGTGATGTCACCAACTCTGAAATGCTATTGTGCCAATATGTAGATTCTAATGTGAGTCTTTTCGCATTTTTCCTAACAGAGACAGAGGCGGATGAGTCTGCTCCAGAGGGGAGCCTTGGCCGCAGAATTTCTGCTGGCTCTGCAGGGGAGGAACCAGTACATCCGGCTGAGGACCCTGCAGAAGCCAGTCCAGGGCGTGCCCCCTCGCAGGCAGTGGGCCTCCTCACAGAACTCAATTTTAAATCGGATTTCCATACGGAGATTCTGCAGAGGATGGACGCCAGTCTGATACGGGTGGCTGAGGCCCTGGAGCAAAATGCTGCGGCCAACGTGACCATTGCTCAGGCCCTGGCGGAAAATACCAGGGCCAACATCCGCATCGCCGATGCCCTGGAGCAGCTCGTTCGCCAGCACATGGTGGAGCCGACCTCCCTTCCTGCCGGAACATCCGGATCCTCCACCTCTGGCACAACATCAGCCAATCCTCCAAATGTGCCTAGCCCTGTGCCTAGTCCAGAGGCCACAACATCTGCCTCTGGACAGGCCAGCCCGATGGCATCCCGGACCCGGTCTGGCGCCCACCCTCACCCAGCCAAACGGGCGAGAAAACGGTGACAGCAATGGCGATTTTTCCCACACTCCTTCTGTGCTTGGCTCATATTCCTTTCTGGTCAAAACTTCCCTCTCCTTTCTTGTGAAATGTTTTTAATTTTGGTAGTTACGTTTATGTTACCAGTTATGGCTTTTTTTTTTTTTTTAACAAATATCTTTGCCACAAAAAAAAGGCAACAAAATATTAGGCCAATTTGTTTGTGTTTAAACAATAAATTTAAAACAAAAAACTGACATTGTATTGTGACATTATTGTACAAATGGGTTACATTTAATCCTGGCCCTAAAGGCAAAAACTGACCCTCTTAAAAAAAAAAAAAGGCCTCTTTAAGGAACGTTTAAAAAATCACATAGCGATGCAAATTCCACAGTAAACCAAAAAAAAGGGGAGCTAATTAAAACATGATGACATTATTGTTACAATAGGCCATAACCAACAAATTGTGGCCAAAATAAAACACCAAAAATGTACGCTAATTGATTGTGTAATCATGACATTAGCAGCTCTGATTTCCACCTGCGTACGCTTTTGTGCTATCCCAATAAACTGCTTTCCAAACACATACCAAGCCGGTTTTCAATCCAACACTAATTACTTTACTGACCAGCCGCGATTAATCACAGCACCATCGTTGAGTCCCGGAACGGAGGAGAAGGCCATCGCCAATGTGGTCGAGTAATCCTGACCCTAAGCTGTGCGAGCATTTTGAAGGGAAAGCGGATGTTCCAGTGACGTATGAGACGGTCCGAACACATTTGACGTTCGCATCTGCTAATGTATGTACGCCCCAAAAACGCCTCGCCACGCCTGCGTTTTTTCATCTCCACCCCCGTCAACACCCAAAAACGCCCTGTTCTGTCAATCACATTTGACATGTCACTTCCTGTACGCTATTTTAGGAACGAGAGAAAAAAAGCTCGCAATCTGCCGTACGCACATGCGCAGTGTAACACCGACGCATGCGCGGTTAGTCAACATCGGAACGCAACGAGCGTACTGTTGTTAACGTGCGGCTCTGAATGAGGGCCAAAGTTCCTATCCGGATCAGACCCAGAATTTTGCCGGCGCTGACTCGGGATATTCCCGAGTCAGCGCCGCTCACACCGCAGTCGGGTCTGCATAGACCCAGCTTTTGCGGAGTGAAAGTGTACGCTTGGAGATGACGTCATCTCCAAGTGCCACTGAAGCCGGACCAATTGGCCGGCTAGCAGCGCACTCCAGGTCATCGTGACTCGGAGTGCGCTGTTCTCATAGCAGGGTTTCACGGGCTACGCCCGTGTTAAACCCTGCTAGTTACCTGGGTTGGATTGCCGGGTCACTCGACCCGGCGATCCAACCCTCTGCCCTTTTACACCAGGGAGCTGCCCGGGTTAACCCTTCAAAAACCCGGGTTTTAGCTCCGGTGTAAAAGGGGTATAAGCTGAAATGTTAAACTAATACTCCTTTTACACCTAAATCCAGGTTCCAGCCTGGGACACTGAACATGGTTTTCAAGCCGTAACACAGCAACTTGAACCCCATTTACACAGCAGCCTGGACCCGGGATACTGCTAGGGCTTACCTCTGCCGGCTCTTGGAGATGACATCATCTTCAAGCGTCAGGAATGCGGCTCTCCCTATGAAGTGAATGGGACCGGCGTCAGATGACCCGGGTTACCCATTCACACTGCCCTGTAACCCAGGTGCTGCTCAGAGAAACCCTGGTAGCTAGCCGGGTTGGATTCCCGGATCACTGGTTCCGGGTTAACTCTTTTACACCCTGCCGCGACCCAAATTACCCAGACAATAACACAGTTGTTTTTGTTGTAAAAGGGGTATTAGTGTAAAATTGATATTAGTTAGTCTGGTCTAGAGACCCAGGCTTTCAAGTCTCCAACTTAGGTGATATTAAGGAAAGGTTGTTTTAATTGATTTAAATATTTATTTTTTTCCTGGATCATGTGTATGTGACCCAGCATACTTCCATACCCTCCACACTGACCACAGCCTCCTCACGGACTGCACAAAGAAGAAATGAGGAACAGTCATAGGGGTCAATCCAATTAGGTGCAATTTGGTGCAGCGAACTCGCATTGCAAAGTGCAGTTGCAATCCAATTTCAAACCCGCATTTTTTTGCAGAGGAAAATCACGTTTTTTTTGCGCGCAACCCCCCTCAAGGTGTGAGATGGTAGGGAAAATCTTTTATTTCAAAGTAAAAATGCCAGGATACAGTACAGAACCCCTTGGACAGCCCTGTAATGACTAATTAGGCATTAAGAAGTTTTCAATTAGCTTAATTGGCCCAATAATTACATGTCATTTTTGGGTGTTTAAAAAAATGGCCTCAAATTACCCCCAAATCTACTTTTTCATTAGTTTAGACACCCCAAGTGTAATAATTACTGCAGTTTTTTAAATTAAAAATATTTGCTTTTAATAAATTGTTTAATTTTTTTTTTTTTTAAGTTAGTGGCCTGAAAATAACGCTAAATAATCTTTATTTCTACTTTTTTTTTCATCTTTCATTTAATTTAGATTAAATAAAAAAAGTTTGCTTTTTCTATATTTTTTTAAATTTTTCAAAAATTTCACAAATTAGCCAATTGAAACCATTTAAAAACCTCCAGTACTTACCTTATGCCCACTAACAATTGTCACTTTTTTGGGATCCAGGATGGTTTGTCCACTTTCTCCCAAGTTGCATGCTATAGAAAATTTGCACACCCTCCCTGTGAGTAGCGCGAGTTGGCATTTCTAATTGGATTAAGAGATTCTCAGGAGAAGCATTCATGCGAAGTGTGTGAGTTTCATTAAACAAACTCGCACTTGGAAACTCCTAATTTGATTGACCCTATAAAGTGATCACATAGGTATTACTATCACTTTTTTCTGTGGAGTCCAGGTTGGTGATTGGCTGCATTGTGGAGACAGTGATGAGTATGGGGAAGTATGCTGGTGTTTTGTTTTTAAGCATTTTCTGTAACCTGCAAACTCTAGTTTAGTATTAATTTAGTTGTTTAGTTAATTAATATAAAAAATGTACAAACAACAATCTGCAGTCGATGATTATTCACAAAACAGTACATGGTACCAGGAGTGGGGTTTTGCACTGCATATTACAGGCCTGGACCGAGGAAACATTTTGGAAAACTGGGCAAGATGGAAGGAAGTTCTGCAGCTTCAAATTGCAGATTCTGATACAGATAAATGGACTGCGAGTCAAAAGGCAGCATGCAAGTATTGCTGGATCCACCTTCCCCAACATAGAAAATGGGAAGATGAAACTTACTGTTTAAATTAGAGATGAGCGGGTCCTCTGAGAATTGGACCCACTCGAACATTGCAAATACGAACCGTATCCGAGTCGGGCTTGGGCTTCCCGCTTGACTCGGATCCGAAAACGAGGCAAAACATCATCAATCCCGTGTTGGATTCTTGCAGGTTTTGGATTGCATATACGTCCCTCCCCGTGATGATCGGCGCCATTTGCTTCACTCCAGCTGTGCTGTATAGGCTGTGCTGAGTCCGTCCACGGGCTGTGCTATCCAGGGGCTTTGCTGTTTGTCCAGGGGCTGTGCTGAGTCTATCCAGGGGCTGTGCTGTGCTCCATCCATACATTCCAGTTGCTGCTCCTGTGCTCAGTGCTGTGGTGTGTCCATCCACTCCTGTGCTGCCAATGCACCCTGTTCAGTGTCCATCTGCTCCAGTGCTGCTGAAGATCCTGTCTGGTGTCCATCCGCTCCAGTGTTGCCGAAGCACCTGTCCGGTGTCCATCCACTCCAGTGCTGCGGATGCACCTGCCCGGTATCTGTCTGCTCCAGTACTGCCGACTCACTGGTCCGGTGTCCATCCGCTCCAGTACTGCCGACGCACCTGTCTGTTATTCATCTGCTCACTTGTTAAAAAAAATATTTAAAAAAGCTTTAAAAAATAAAAAAAGTAAGAAAAAAGTAAAAAAAAAACACTTAAAAAAGTCAAGGAAAGTTTAAAAAATAAAAATAATAAGCAGAAAAAACTAAAAAAATAGTTGTTTTTTGTGCTGTACCCCATTGTATCCATAGAAGTATTGTGACACTGCAGGCTGTACCCCAGTGTATCTACAGAAGTACTCTTACGCTGCAGGCCGTATCCAGTGGGTATCCCTAACACACAAGTACTGTGACGCTGCAGGCCCTACCCCAGTGTATCCATACAAATACTGTGACGCTGCAGGCCATACCCTAGTGTGTATCCCTAACTTTCAAGTACTGTCACGCTGCAGGCCGTACCCTAGTGTACCCATAGAAGTACTGTGACACTGCAGGCCGTACCCCAGTGATTCCATATAAGTACTGTGATGCTGCAGGCTGTACCCCAGTGTATTCATATAAGTACTGTGATGCTGCAGGCCATACCCCAGTGTATCCATATAAGTACTTTGACGCTGCAGGCCATACCCCAGTGTATCCATATAAGTACTGTGACACTGCAGGCCATACCCCAGTGTGTATCCCTAACACACAGGTACTGTGATGCTGCAGGCCGTACCCCTGTGTATCTATACAAATACTGTGACGCTGCAGGCCGTACCCAAGTGTGTATCCCTAACACGCAAGTACCTTCACACTGCAGGCGTACCCTAGTGTATCCATACAAGTACTGTGACGCTGCAGGCTGTACCCCAGTGTGTATCCCTGACACACAAGTACTGTGATGCTGCAGGCCATAGACCGGTGTATCAATATAAGTACTGTGACGCTGCAGGACGTACCCCAGTGTATCCATATAAGTACTGTGATGCTGCAGACCATACCCCAGGGTATCCAGACAAATACTGTAACACTGCAGACTGTACTCCAGTGGGTATCCCTAACACACAAGTACTGTGACACTGCAGGCCTTACCCCAGAGTAACTATATAATTACTGTGACGCTGCAGGCCATACCCCAGTGTATTCATGCAAGTACTGTGACGCTGCAGGTTGTACTCCACTGCATTCACATATGTAGTGTGACTCCGCAGTGTCATTTGCAAACAAAGTTTTAAAAAAAATAAATAAAATGTAATAAAATAATATATTTGCTGTTTTACTTTTCCGTCCAGTGTGTCATGCTCCGGACAATTAAAATTACCTTTTTACCTCTCTGGTGCCTGTCCAGGCTAGCGCTGAGGTCCTCTCGTGCTATGCATCACTCCCGGATAGCACAGAGGTCAGCTCACACTGCACGCCAGAGTTCCCTTAAGAACAACAGTATGTGCGCAGCTATGTTGGACTCTGTCACCTGACTCTCCTCCACCACTCAGAGTGCTGCTCTCAGACCAGCTGATCCCAGCATCGAATCCCTGGGGATCCTCCCCTATAAAGTCAATATCCTGACTGGCCTCTGTTGCCAGTACAACGTCGCTTATGGCTGAAGTTACACTCAGTGCTGAGGCCCTGATTCAGAGCCGGACGCTCTTTGTGAGCGCTCGCTCTGAATCAGGGCGGCCTTTTTTTTTTTGCCCGGCCTCCAGGTCGCTTGCTAAGCTGTGGGTGACCACATACAGCTGATGGTCGCGATATCGTGACCATCGGGCTTGCGATGAGACCCTTGTGGTAGGGTCTCGTTCCCGCAAGCCCCAGTGAGCTTCCTGCTCTAATAGAGCAGGACGCTCACTACTGACATCACGAGTGATGTCAATAGAGCCGCCCACAAATGGCAGGCATTTCTTCAGGAATGCCTCCATTTGTCCAGCCACCCCCCCTCCCCACCTACAAAACGGGGTGAGCTGTCGATCAACATCAACAGCCGCCCCGTTTGTAGTGAGCCCCGGAGCGAGTGAATTTCTGACTCGCTACGGGGCTTGTGCATGCGAGCGGCACGCATAGCGCGTGTGCAGTGCCCCATCATCGACCCGCTTGCGAGCGCACAGCGCTCGCGGGCAGGTCTGAATCAAGCCCTGAGGTCCCAGTCCATTATATCCAGTTCCTAGATCTAGTAAAAAAGTCTCCAATACCATCTTGCACACCAGTCTGGTTTTTGCCACTGAGACTTGGTCTTACAGCCACCATCAGCTCCAGCTGATACCTCCAACTATCGGTCTCATCCGATGCTTCCAACATTGGACTCTTATCAATTAAGGCCCTGATTCAGACCCACTCGCAAGCGGCTGTCCGCTCGCAAGTGGGTCGATGTTGTGCACTGCGCATGCGCATGACGGCGGGAGCTCCGTCGTGCGCATGCGCCAGACGCGACGAGCGAAGGACTTTCCTTCGCTCGCTGTGTCTGATCAAAGGGGGCGTGCTGTCGATGTTGATTGACAGCACACCCCCTTTGGTGGGCGTGCCGGGGGTGTGCCTCCCTGACAGAGGCGTTCCCAAGGGAACGCCTACCGTCAGAAGCCGGCTCACTGACATCACTAGTGATGTCAGTGGGAGTGATTTTGGCTCTGATAGAGCCAAAATCACTCCGGGCCTTGCGGTTGAAAACCTCAACCGCAGGCTCCGGCTCGCACTGGCGATGGTCGCGACGGTCAAGACCATCGCGGCCATCAAACTTCACACTCATATAGGCTGTGGGTGGTGACCCACAGCTATACGAGCGTCCAGGGGGACACTCCATAATTATGGAGGGCGGCCCTCATTCAGAGCCAAAATCACTCCCACTGACATCACTAGTGATGTCAGTGGGCCGGCTTCTGACGGTAGGCATTCCCTTGGGAATGCCCCTGTCAGGGAGGCACGCCCCCGGCACGCCCACCAAAGGGGGCATGCTGTCAATCAACATCGACAGCACGCCCCCTTTGATCAGACACAACGAGCGAAGGAAAGTCCTTAGCTCGTCGCGTCTGGCGCATGCACACGACGGAGCTCCCTCCGTCGTGCGCATGCTCAGTGCAGACCATCGACCCACTTGCGAGCGGACAGCCGCTCGCGAGTGGGTCTGAATCAGGCCCTAAGTTCCTTAATTCATCAACATCGGTTCCAACCAATCAAGTTCATAATGTCATCAATATTGGACTCATGTCAATTAAGTTCCTCTATTCATTAACATCGGTCCCAACCGATCAAGTTCTTCAATTCACCAACATCGGTTCCAACCAATCAAGTTCATCAATTCATTAATATCGGACTCATATCAATTAAGTTCAATTCTTTAACATCGGACTCAAACCGATCAAGGTCATCAATTCTTCAACAGCAGATTCAAATCCATCAAGTTCTTCAAATCATCAACATTGTTCTCAAACCAATCCAGCTTTCAATCAAGCCTCATAGGTCCCAAACTGATTCTTCTCATTCATTCAGATTTATCACCTCCAGTTCTCATTCCAACCTACTGTTTAATAAAGACATTATATTTCTGTCCTCGCCTTCAGGCTCATCATTCACTACCATATCTCTATCTCCTCACATCATTACATGAGGAAGTCCTGGCTCAAGCCACCCAAGTTCCTTCACGTATCGCTGATCTACCCTTCAGCCTTCCATGCCTGTTCCTACCCAAACCTATCCTCAGATGTGAGACAGTGGCTGTGCAGTCCATCCACTCTGCTGCAGTGACTCCACAGGCCATAGCCCACTGCATTTACTAACTTCAAAAAAGAACTGTAAGCAGTGTTATTTGAAAAAAAAAAGTATCAAAAAAATATATTTGGTCCTATTGTTACTTGTACTGTTCTGTGTGCTGTACCACATTGACATTTTTTGCATACAAAGCCCTTTGAATACCCGCAGTGTGAGTTGAGCTGCAAATTGAAAAATGGATAACGATCAGTTTAGAAACAAAGAGCAAGAGCAACAACCAAATACTTTTGCTGCAGCTGCCACCACAAGTCATGACAATACCAGTCCGTCAATGTCATCTACTAAAGCCGATACCCAAGGGCATAGAGGGTTTAAGTCTGGGCATCTAAAATCAAAGAACCAATACTTTATAGTGGTAAAGAAAATAACACATCTAATAGAGGGAAAGTATAGTGCAGAAAAACATAAAATTGACAATATGCCATTCACCACACAAAGTGGCAAGAAAAGGCTAAGGCCTTGTCCTTTATTTATGAGTGGTGGTTCTGAAACTGTCAGTGTGGCATCTTCTTCTGCCTCTCATGACAATGTAAACCATTTTCACTCTAGAAGAGGTTTCAAAAAAATTAAAACAACTAAGGCACAGTAACCAACTGTGTGCTCAGAAATGTCACAAATCCCTGAGAGAGTCTAAGGGGTAAATTTACTAAGAATCGAGTTTGGTTGTGTTTAAACTCACTTTGCTTCACCAAAACTCGGGCGAGTTTTTCCTTTTAAAACTTGCACATTTACTAAGAAGTGAGTTTAGCTGAAAGTGAGTTTTCCGATGGTGAAGCAAAGTGAGTTTTTTTTCCAAAAATTGCAAGTTTAGATACGAGTTTAAATTCAAGTTTAGATGAGATTACTTACTGAAAGCCTGCACATATCAGTGAAATATGTGAAGGCTGCCTTGTGTATTGAACCTATAAAATAATTGTTAAACATTAGAAAAAAAATTACATAAGGTCCCCCCCCCAAAAGCATAACAAGCCCCAGACTTGCCAGCCAGTCCTGGTACCAAAAATTACGGGGAACAAAATGAGTAGGGCTCCACCCTAAATTAGCTACCAGCACCTGGCTGCAGGGCCAGTCCTGGTTTTAATTATAGGGGTAAAAAATTTGTGTAGGGGTACCCCTAAAATTAAAACCAGCACTGGATCCTTTCTAGCGAGGGGCTGATGCCACAGCCAGGGGTGCCCTTTCACTGGGCCCCCAGCTGCAGCATCAGCCCTGACTGCTAGTCAGGCCAGGGGATCCCTGGGGAGTTGTGGACCCCTCCAATAAAGGGAACTCCCTCTCCAGGGCACCCCTGACCTAGGCTGATAGCTCAGGGCTATCCCCGTCACCCCTAGGTGGTGGGTGGCAGGTTGATAGTGTAGGTGTAGTGTTCAAAATTTAATTAGAAACATTGTCTTTACAGTAGAACTGCAGGTCCCAGCAAGCCTCCCCCATATGCTGGTACTTGGAGAACCACAAGTACCAGCATGCAGGGCATTAAGGGGCCACTGGTACCTGTAGTTCACCTGTAACGAAATGTGGAAAAAAAACAAGACACACACAGTGAAACTAAAGTTTTGTTACATACATATACATACTCACCTGTTCCCAGATATTCACGTCCCCTTCTCAACGTAAAGTATTCAATGGTTGTACCTGTAAAAAAAGATCCAATACTCACCTTTTGTCCACAGATGTTCTCCGCAGTATTACAAAGAGGGCACCTGTGACACTGTAACAAGATGCTACAGCATATTGTTACAGTATCGCTAATGACAGCTCTGGGATTGAGCTATCATTAGTGCTGGGGTGCCAGCCAATCAGCGGTGGCTTCCATTAGCAGCCGCTCATTGGCTGGGACCCACGTGGGCTTAGCCAATGAGCGGCTCCTCCACGTGGGTCCCAGCCAATGAGCATACGCTAATAAGGATGTTGATGAGGATGTTTGTGTAAGTCAGGCACCAGAACAGTTGTTGCCCATGATAAGAAAAAGCCCATTGTCATGCCTGGACATAAGATGAAAAAAATCCACCTCTTATGTGTGGAATTAATTCTACCCAAATCCAGACAACAATTGTGAAGCCATCTGTAGCGTTTGCAAAGCCACAGTAAGTAGAGGTAGGGACCTTAACAATCTAGGAACCTCCTGCCTGTTACATCATTTGCAGCGAGTTCATGGCACATTTTTGGGAAAATCAGAAATTGGTGCTAAGAAAATAACAACAGACAGTCCAGCATCAGTTAGCTCCTTTCACTCAGCTAGATCCCAGCACCTGCAATCTCCACCACCAACACCTTCATCATCAATATCCTCAATAATAATCTGAGGTAGTTCTGCATCCAGGATAAGGCTAGGTGACTCTCTCATTATCCAGGATTCCTCAGAAGAATCCTTGAGCGATAGGCCTGCTGCTTGGGGTGGATGTTCATCTCAGAAAGGTACCAAGAAGACTACTAGTAGTAGTATTTAAAAAAAACAATTGTCTGTTAAACAATCCTTTGATAGAGGAAGAAAATATGACAGCTGTCACCCAGTTCTGACGGCTGTGCTAGTTTTAGATGGTGAAATAATTGAAATTGAGGATGATAGTGTGGAGGTAAGTGCAAAAGGAGGATGAGGGAGGATATTTGTGTCCTATCTGATGCTAATGAAGATGTTGATGATGAGGATGTTGTTTGTGTAAATCAGCCACCAGTGGTAGCAGTTCTTGCTTGTGATAAAATGAAAGCCATTGTCATACCTGGACATATGACTAGAAAAGCCATGATTTGGATGTGGAATTATTTTATCCCAAATCCTGACAACAGTTGTGAAAGCATCTGTTCCATTTGTGAAGCCAAAGCTAGTAGAGGTAGGGACGTTAACCATCTGGTCACCTCCTCCGTTACATCATTTGCAGCGAGTTCATGCAATTTATTTAACAAAATTATAATTTGTACCATATCAGCTACCAGCAGTTTGGACCAGCACATGCAATCTCCACCACCAACACCCTCATCATCAACCTCCTCTTTAATGATTGGAGGTAGTCCTTTCAATAAATTGTTTTGTGGGGACCCAAGAAACCGAGTACAGTACTTCAGCCACAAAAGTGTCAGTCCTTGTCGTTAAAGTACACAAATAAAAACAGTATTACTACTGACAGGGGAAATAGGTTCGCGCCCAGTTATGCTAACCTATATATGGGTGAGGTGGAGGATGTACATGTGTGGGGTGGCGGGCTGGGCTCGAGCCTAGTTCTCTATGGCCGGTATATTGATGATCTTTTTATTATTTGGGATGGGTCCCTCACTTCTGCACAGTCCTTTATTTCTTCCCTTAATTCTAATAATTATAATCTTCATTTCACGTACACGTTTCACCGTCAACGTATTAATTTTTTGGATGTTTCCTTGGAGATATATCAAAATAGAATTGTTACTAGTAATTTTATTAAAGAAATAGGGACCAATGCTTACTTACATTTTAGAAGTTCGCACCAGATGGCATGGAAACGCAATATTCCTAAGGGTCAATTAATGTGGTTGAGAAGAAACTGTTCGGACCTGATTAGTTTTAGATCACAAGCAGGTAATATGATGGATGCCTTCAAAATGAGGGGCTATCCATCACACCTCACTGAAAAAGCGTACTCTGAAGTATTGTCTATGGACAGAAGATCTCTATTAAGAAATAAAAAAACAACTAGAAATTTGATAAAAACAGAGAGAAGGTTAGCCTTTATTTCAACTTATAATGATTCTCATAATGAAATAAAAAATATTATAACTAAGAACTACGGTATTTTAAAACAAGATAGGATCTTAGGTGGGTTGATTCCTCCCAAACCTATATTTACTTTCAGATGGAACAAATCTTAGAAAAATATGCTGGCTCCAAGCTTTTTGAGATCCTCTGATAAAACGAATATGAGTGTCACTTGGCTTCCATCTCGACCACCAGGGTGTTTTAAATGCGGGAGTAACAGATGTAAGACTTGTGAGTACATAACTAATGGTATTAAAAATGTCAATATACCTAATGGAGAAGAGACATATACAATTAAAGAATTTATAAATTGTAATTCTAAGTTCGTTGGTTATATACTCACGTGTGGTTGCAATCTGAAATATGTGGGTAGGGCTACTCGGTGCCTTAAAACTAGGTTTATGGAACACCGGAGAAATATTATTAATAGATTGCCGTCCCATAGTGTATCCCGGCATTTTAATGAATTTCATGATGGAGATCCCTATTCCCTGAAACTCACGGCGATTGAGAAGATCCCTATTACCCCTAGAGGAGGGGATCGCTTTAGAGTACTGTGCAAACAGGAATTATTCTGGATATTTAAAATGGACTCTCTTTATCCGAGAGGTCTGAATGAAATGCTAGAATTGAATTCTATTCCCAGTTAATATCAGACTACCTGTCTGTTTAGTTATAGGTATACTAGTTTTTGATACACCTATATATGTAGATTTTATTCCATTATGAGCTCTTCATTCCTTCTTCCTCTAGCTATTACCATCTACTTTTTCCAATTTTTAATATTGATTGTTTTTATATAATTTACTATATATAATTTTTTATTTTTTTCCTTTTTATATTTATTAGCCATAGAGATCGTTATTATTGTTATTTATTTTAGTTTGATTTATATTTTCATTTTTTAGTTATTTATTGATTATGTTTAGGCTAGATTGTTGATATCATGTGACTATCCCCAGTGTTGTGTCCCATAATGGTATTGACATCATGTGATAGATGGAGAAATCACGTGAATGTAACATCCACGATTCTCCAATATTTGCACTATGTGATCACCGTCTCTAATTACTTATAAAGACAGTGCCCTATTGATATTTAACTGTATTTGATCCATATACATACCATCACTGGTTTATCATTTACGTTTGACTAAACACTGAAGGTTACTATCACATGATCAACTTCAGTACTGTGTTCTGCACTGACGTCCCTATCATGTGTTAAACGGATGGGGACGTCTATGTATTTTTATGTCCCTGACATGTGATTGTTAGTAGATCACGTGAGTATTATCTCACTATCTAATAGCTGTGGAAGATCATCATCCAATAGCTTTCCGTCTCCTACCCACGTGTGTTTTGTTTACATCACGTGGACGGAGAAGATCGTCACTAGTAAGTGTGTGCATTGCGGATATTGGTTAAACAAATAAATTAACTACTTGAATCCCCAATTGGATAAGTCTGTCATCCTATAGAGATATATATGTTGTTATGGTTTTATTCCTATATTGATGTTTATGTGTTCTCATGTAATTAGAAGCATCAATTGCAACAGCTGCTAATCAGCAGCCATCTTTAGAATATAAGTATAAATAGCCTCTACAGCCACATAACCAACGCGTCAGAGAATTGGCTGTCACATCTTGTGGTATTCTTCTGGTCCAACGCTATGCCCATTACTATCCATTGCTGTGCTTATCCATGACGAGTGCTACACCAACCTACCATCGGACCTGTGCCCTGGGGACATCATTGTGCGAATTGCTACATCGCTAATTGGACCCCAAATATTTGGACACCGGACCTGTCCCATCAAGTCCTCTACACATCTGTGCTTTGGGGAGCTGCATTTGCCCTTACATCTACTTTCATTAAGCGGACCCCTCGCCTGTGTGGCATTTGGACTGGGTAATTATTTGGCTGGACATTGATTCATTTATATTAGCATTCAGCATAAGGACATCCAATCAGTTGTGACCAGAAGTTGCGGACTGAGATATATACAAGATTTGTGCAATTATTTATTAAATTATCATTATGTTGTTATTTATTATTTTCGTTATTTACTGTGTGATTTGGGTTATTACCCGGTATCAATATTAAATATGCAACTTATTTTTTAACTATAGAGCGCTGTTTATCCTTGCTTGTTTCAACTTGTCGTTAAAGTACGTGGTTTATTAAACTGTGCATGTCCTTTTAATATCCCACATAAGAAAGTGTGGGAGGGTCCAAGGACAATTCCATCTTGCACCTCTTTTCTTTACGTTTTGCACAATTTGGGGAATTGCCGACTGACATTTTTTATTGTTTATTAAACTGCCATCATGTCTGCCACTGCTGTGTGGTAATGTTTCATAGATGTTCTATATTTTTTTAAACTGCCGTACGTTTGTGCCGCTGCTCTGTTGCTTACTTTAGCTAGCCAGCTTGCTGCAGCCTTTGGCTTATATTGGTGAAAAGTAGTGAAAACAATATTGTGAGTTGTGAGGTGTTTAAAATTGACTGGAAATGCCTGAAAAAGATTGTTATCAAGGTTAATATTACTGTAGGAACAAAAACAGCCCCACATTATGTGGTTTTAGCTGTTTTTATCAGTTATCATAAAAAATACAGATCCAAAGCCAAAACACGCAAGGGCGGTTTTGCAAAACCAAATCCAGATCCAAAACACGAAGGAGATACAGAACCAAAACCAGAACCAAAACCAAAAAACTGGGGTCGGCACACATCTCTAGTTTAAATGTTTATTTTTGTAAAAAAAAACACTATTTTCATTTGTTATATTATTAAACATGGTAAGTACATAATAAATGTGAAAAGGGTATGCAGACACCATAATGTCATATTTCACATTCACAAGTACATAAGGTCAGAATAAGTTAACATAGTAACAAGACCATGCATATTGGTGGATTAATAAAAATTCAGATGGTATAAATAAATCCTTCAATAAACAAAACAAAAACAATCCGATCCAAGTAAAGATCTGAGAAAGAGCTAAGAATGGCTATATTTTGTGAATACTAAAACAAAATTAACTTTTCTGCATATATAAGTGTGTGTGATAAAATTAACATATAAAGAAAGTAACAGATGAAAAATACAAAAACACCAGTAACACATGAAAAACACAAAAACACATTTAAGGAAAAAACAGAAGCGCAGGAATAAGACTAAATATACCGTAACATGAACATGTAAATAAATATAAATTAAAAATAGATCATATCAGCATTATGATATGTACTAAGATGTGGCTGCCAATTGACATTATAAAAACCAATGAGTGGTTTCAAATTAAAATTGAATGTGTGTCTGGGTAGCATAATATAATTTCTCAATATAAATACCCCACTTTTGTAAAACCTGATCAGTATTTTCTCAATGTCAGGCAATGTGGCACATCTATCAAAGTAGAGAAGACAGAGAAGCATATTCTTGACTGCTGATGAAAAATGGGGGTGACTGGTTTGTCTAATTTATCAAGATTAATTTATTTACCACTGTAACTATAACAGTGAGTAAGGGGACAATTCTGTTACGCTGTGCGCATAAATTCCACAAATTGAAATTAGAGCAGAGAAGAGCAACAGGATCTTTAACTAAATGAAGTGAGAAAATTAGCTTGGGATATATAGGCTGGGTTAAGGACCTTAATATGCACTTCTTGGTGCACTGCAGAATGCAGATATTGAAATGTGCCTGAACAGTGTTGTAAGAAGATATTGGGGGGGTATTAAATGTGTTTCTTTTTGGTATTCTCCAGAAGCAATGCCTGCCTTTAAATAAAGAGTTCTGCACATGGTACAGTTGAGTACATGTGTGGACCTTATTAATCAATGACAGCAAATAACATAACATATTACATAGTATATTATTATTATTATTATTATTATTATTATCATCATTTATTTATATGGCACCACAAGTTTTCCGCAGCACCTTACAAAGTACATAAACAAATAGGTGACCAGTGACTTACAGAACAATACAATACAATACAGGACAAGGACATGGATAATATACATAGCTACATTAGCAACCATAACACCCACATAAGCAGCTATCTCAGATATTACTTAAGGCTTATGTAAGGGACATTGCTTAGGGTAACTAGTTTTCATAAAACATAGCTACTTACACATATATTTTGCATAGTTAAGCATGGCACTCCTAAAGGCTCTTGCTTAAATATCTTTAGAGCATCTGGTGGAATGACTCTCAATAAGTATCTAAAAGTCTGTGACTTTAGAATAAAATCAAACACATGGGGGTATATTTACTATAGTGGTAGTGATGGTTTTTAGAAGTGGAGTTGTTTCCAATAGCAACCAATCAAATTCTACTTATCATTTATCTAGCACATTCTAGAAGATAATAGCTAGAATCTGATTGATTGCTATGGGCAACAACTCCACTTTCAAAAACCCGCACTATTGTAAATATACCCCATGATGTCAAGATCATAATTTTACCCAAACTGAAAAGCTGAACAGAAAAGTAAGTTATCATTTATCAAAAACATTTTCATAAAATGAAAGAAAAGGGGGCAAGATCCAGAGCTATTATTTGTGAATACTTCTCTTTGATTTCAGTGATACCAGAAAAGTTACTGCCAGACAGAGTCACTTTGCAATAAATACTTGGCATGACAGTATGAGATAAAGAGAAAGTTCTACAGTAAAATTGTCTAAGGAAGCCGACCTAGCTCTGTGAAACACGTAGCAGCAATTGTTTTTATCTTTTATTTTATGATTTATTGATTTTATGACCTTATTTTTTTTATTTCATATTATATTTTTATGATTTTATTGTTTTTGCTTTTTCTTTCTGTTTTTACATTGATAAAACTATCTGTCCATACTATTTTGTGATACTTTGTGAATGCTACTATAATCATTTTAAAATGTTTCCCTAAATTCATAGCATATGTTTTATTTTGGAAATTAAAACAGAGAATATGGACATTTGAACCTTTTTACAATAAATCTTTGTGAACCTAAGAATACTGAATTTATGTTATAATTGTTTATATCTCACTAAAGGTGGAGTAAGAAAATCGTCCTAAAACTTTTGGTTCCTTAAATGAAGTTTTCTATTTATTATAATCTCACAAAGATTCCTTATTTATTTAGAGTTTTTTTCTCTCTTTGATGTGATTAATTTATTACTCTCTGAAGTTAGAGTGAGTAAAAAATAAGTTCTGGCATTTTTGTTTTTTTAAACAAAGTTTTCCATATATTGACATTTTTCAAAGTTTCAGTATTTGTTGTTTTTTTTTGTTTAACATTTTGTATGCGAATAAAGCATTTGTTACCACGGGATCCCTGAAGCTTGTGTAGGGACTCTTGAGTACCACGTGAAAAGATGCATTTCTACAAGGTTTGGGAAGCCCAATCTATCTCCTTGGTTGCACACAAGGGTTACCCCATCACCTTCTTTTAGATATATTTTCCCAACTGACTACCAGTCAAATACTTTTTCCTATATATCTACAATAAAACTACATTTGACCCAGAGAAAAAGTAAGCAGAACAGATGGGAAAAATTGTCAATTTGAAAACAAAGAAGAATCAGCAGGATCAAATGTATCTTTGGGTCAAGAGAATATGGCAAGGATTCCATGGGGAACATCACAGTTTAGTTGCTTGAAACGCACCTGAATTGCATGAAATTAGACTTAACCTGAAATAACCATATGTTATTAAAGTAGAAGAGAAAGGGCCTGCTTCTAAGTCATACGTTATGCAAATATGCACGCAGTTGGCTACTGTTTCAAGTAAAGATGAGCATTTCGATTTTACTCGGTCATGGTATGGAGCTTATAAGTGGCATCATATGGCTATCTGGCTCTCGTGTTTTGGATAGCCAATAAGGTAAATCTGAACTTGCGCTAATTTGGCGAAAACAACCGAGCCAAAATAGAACAGCTCATCTTTCGTTTTAAGCACTGCGCATGCAACTGGGGCACATTGCAGATGTGTTCCAATTGTTACCACCCCGACATGCAGAACAAATTTGGGCGCAGGGAGTGTGGATTTAGTGGGCATTCCTGGGAGGTAACAGGGGTGTGGCTCGGCAGACGCGGGAGTATCACTGACAGAGGCTGCCTCTAAACATGCCCAACCGCTAACGCAGTGCGTCATAATAAGATGGAGAAACTGCATCTAACATAGGGCTGGTGCAAGTTTTGGTGCTGCCAATGATGCATCTATAGACGCACCAAGACGGATTTGCACAGCCGCAAGATGGTGCAAGTGGGCGTCTCAGTGTAGGAGAAATCGGACATGATTAGCCCAAAGTCACAGAGGTGGCTGCTTTCCACTAAGAACCAGGCCCAAAAGGGTGGACACTGTGAAGAACCAATAGGGAAAACAGTTTAGAAAATTTGGTTTTGATCATAGCTTTGCTTTCTTGTAGGTTCTCTCCAATATTTGCTATAGATGTAAAATAGATAGAATCAATTATTTCCTGTTGGTTATTGAATGAGAAAATCCCTCCAAGTTTTTGACTATTCTGATGAATGTTTTTTTTTCTAAAAATTGAGAACTATAATATGTTATTTTGATTTAAATTGTTATTTGATGTTTTCTTTTTTTGTTAATATTGCCCAGACAGCTGCATTTGCCATCGTATCACGACACATCATAATTCATCCTGGCTACTGCAGAAAACTCCCCCTGTATAATGGGATACTTCTCATTTTAAATTACACTCATAAATTTCCTCTGCTGCTCTGAACATATAAACCACATCTTCTATATACAGTATCTCGTAAAATCTTACTAATGAAAAAGGGTTCTTAGAAATGGAGTGGAATGTTTGCACCACCCCTAGTTAGAAAATATCCAGACAAATATGAAGTACAAAGGGAAACAGCACTTGGGTTTATGCCTGAGGTTGCTTTTACAAGATGAGTTATCTATATTAATATAAGGCAAATGTATCAGTTATGTTTCGTACATCCTGACCTACAAACAAAAAGTTACAGCCAATCAAGCAGCTGCTGCGGTTACTAGAAAATGTTATTCAATGCAACAGCCATTAAGACTGCAGCAAGTGACATACTGTATTTACTAGATTAGAAAAACAATACATACATTGTGTACTGCACTTATGCACATGCACTGCACACACATACTTAAGGTACACATATGCAAATACACTGCACACAATTAAACATGGTGCACACATGCACAAAATTCTACAAGGTACATATACTACTTTAAACCTTTTTTTATTAGTCTATTCTTATTAGTTAAAGTGATTTACATGAATTCACCAAGCATAGTAATACATGACGTAAATTTATTACAGCTTTATTTTTTTCAATTTTATACAAAAAAATTACAATTTCCATAGGCTGCCAGTAATAAACACCCACTAGTTACAAAGTTGAACAAATACACATAATGAAGTATAGAAATGTCCCCATTTGTTAAGCAATTAGTATGAATTTAACTACACTATGTACAGTATGTAGACGAAAGTGATTGGACACCCCCGTGCAAGCAAAATGATGAGCTCGTGCAACAGACATGTGTTGATGAAGATATAAAAAGTGAAGTATAGAGATGTTCTCGACAACTCTGTGCTCCCTACATTGTGGCAGTTCTGCGGAAACAGCAAATGTTTTTATCAGGACAACAATGTAATTTTTCCATCGAGATGCTGGATTGGTATACAGGGAATTTGGTGACCCGGATGGAGTGGCCAGCTCAGAGTCCAGATCTTAACCCCATTGAGAACCTCTGGGACGAATTGGAGCGACGGGTGCTTTCTAGGCCGACTCAACCTTCTTCAGTGTCAGAGTTGGTCACTGTACTTAAGGCGGAAGAGCAAAACATAACGCCTGCTGTTGTCCAGGAACTTGTGGACAGTTTGCCAAGAGAGGGGTCTGCAGTAATCACTGCACGTGGTAGACCTACAAAGTACTGACATCAATAAAATATGGTTGATCTATTTGCTGTCAGTTCCAATCACTTATGTCTGCATAGTGTAAAAAATAAATATAATTTATTCAGTACTCTGCGCTATATGTATAAAAAGCAGCTCAAAATAAAGGAATTGTTAATAGATAAAAGGGGTATATGAGCACTAAAAAATGTGTGCTGAAGAAAGAGTGATGTTTATAGTCCTTTTAGGGATTAATTAGGAGTGAATGGAAAGCGATGGTAAGTCCGTTTTTCAAAAGGGGGAAAAAAACTTGCAAAGTTCCAGAACGCTGGGTTTGCACTGAGGCCATCATTTGCCCTATTTCGCCCTACTTCTCAGAGCTCTGGTCCTCTTGTGGCTCGGAGGTTAGACTACGTGTCGTGTGATCGCGGCATCCGGATGTGACGTCAGACGCCCGGCCCGGGTTTCACAATAGCAGGCAGCTTGAATGCGTGCTTCTCCTTTTTCTCTCCTTTGTATTACCAACGCGTTTCACGTCTCTCCGGGGGCCCGTGATGTAAGAAAGGGGGAGTGGCACTGGGCCCCTCCAGCAAGCCAGGGCCCATGTAATTAGTACCCACTCCACCGTCTCGGCTCCCCTGTTTGCAAATGGAGCTTTTTTTTCCTCCTTTGGGGGCATGGCCACACCTCCCATGATTAGGCCATGCCCCCTTTTACCCGGGCCCACAAATCTGCATACTCGTGTGCGCAGCCGTTTTTTTGGGACATGTGCCTAACAATTTACATATATTACACTACCTATTTTGGCATAAGTCTAACTTAGCATCAGCCATGAGTCTTGTTCAGTAGTAATACATGCTTTTGATATATGCATAACAATAACAAATGAAGATAATGTTAAACCAAACATTACAAAGATATTATAAAAATATAGTATATATTAACCACTTATAACTTTGTAAGGTAAGAATAGAGATAATATACTGCGATATATAGCACCTATCCCTGTGTATCAGTGCCTATTTCCTTATAGATTGTAAGCTTGCGAGCAGGGTCTTCCTACCTATATATCTGTCTGTTATTACCCAGTTTTGTTCTATAAATGTTCCAATTGTAAAGTGCAACGGAATATGCTGCGCTATATAAGAAACTGTTAATAAATAAATAATAAATATTGAGTTTATTTGGAAAATATTTTTTTCATAATTTAGTTTAAATATTTTGTTAAAAAAATGTATAAGAAGAAACTCTGAGAGAAAAATAGAGTAATCATATAATGGCGATTTCTAACTGGCTGCAAATTGCAACAAATAAAGCAGTAGATGTATAATCCAGTTGTTTGGCGGTAGAAAACCAAAGTGCCAGGGATGTGCGGCGTGCATAAAATCTATATATCAGTGGTGGTTTCATCTATTTTATCATGAAAAATGACCTGGCTCCCAATTGGCTCTGCCCCACTCCATGTCGCTCATGCTTTAAGAACTCCCAGTAGGGGTTAGGATGAGGTGGTCATCCATCTTGAGTGTGCCCCTGCATAACTAGCTCCTGAGATCTCTGGAAAACTACAAACCAGGGAAGCAAGGAGCTACATGTAAAAGTGATGCTAGTAGAAGTACTTCCTATTAACAAAATTAAAAGGTGCCCATACTCGTTACGTTGACCTTGAGTACTTTAGTGATTAGGCCCAGAAGTATTAAAATATTTTATGAACTTTGTATGTATAAAGTATCTGTATTCTATTGACAAATATGTGTTCAGTGTTCGGAGATATGTATCAAAATTGATGCCAGGTACTATGCCCCATAAATGACCTAGGTCCATGCTGCAGAGGGGCTGATGGGTAGAATGAGGTGTACAACCGCTGACCCCTTTATAGCCAGCCCAGACCAGGATGGGGGCAGATAACATTTGACACTGAGACAGTTAACCAGAAAGTGGAGGCTAGGAGACCCTCCAGAGTATAAAGCTGAATTTCTGCTAGCAATGGTTGTTCAATCACTTGGAGAAGTCTTCGCAGACTCAATTGTATAGAAATGAAATGTAAATCCTGCACCAGTATTGTAATTGTATGGTGTCCTCTTCTTATATGGTCCTATGCTCAGTTGTTGCCTAATGTATAAGTTGGTGTTATTCCAACAGAATATAATGAAGCTATTGCAAGGTGCTACCCACTACTAGACAAAGCCTTCTGGTGAAATGGTCGTTGGCTCTTTAATGGCCGTTGTCCACATTCTAATGTATAGATTATGATGTGACTTGTTACTGCACGGTTCATGCACAAACTGTCCAAAGCGCTATATGAATGTATTGTGAGTAAAAATACTGGTACACGTTATTGTATTATATATGTGTCTATGAGGATTAGTGCAGCAACATTAAAAAAGTACAGCACAGCGCAGCTCCCAGGTAGCACCCTGGACGGATGCAATACTTACCTATGGGGTTCTCCAATGGCCGCTGTCTGTGTTTCAACGTATGAATTATAATGTGACTTGTTACTGCATTGCTTACTCACAAACTGCCTAAAGTGCCATATGAATATATTTTAAGAATAATCACTGGTACACGTCATTGTATTATATAATGTTTATGAGGACTAGTGTGGCAGTGCGAGTACGGCACAGAGTGGCTCCCAAACAGCCGGGATGGATGCTATACTTATTTTGGGAATTAGTTAAACTATCTCCATAAAATATAGAGCAATATTCAGTACCGTCTGAACAATCACAAACTGATTCTATCTAACAGTAACTGTCATCAGTCCGTATTACTTTTTGAGGAAAATCACTGTTAGGTCTGTACAAGCGGCTGTATCACATCGAGAACTAAAGTATATACACAATGGGGGAGACTAAAAATAGGAGACAGTATTATCACACAATAGCGAATGTGGCTAATGATTTATGTAACATGTACACAGTAATACTGGTTGCTTTAAGAAAATAAAGTTGGAGAAGAATGCTTTATAAATAAGATATATGAATATAATGGCTATGCGAGAGACTGGGTTATAGTACCACTAAGCATTTTCTTGATCTGCACCCTTGCGTGTCTCTCCTGAAAGGGTGTGGAGGTAATGAGAGGTGTGCAGGAGGGACTGTAACTGGTGGATTACTGCCCTATAATCATCAGAGGGAGGTGTAGCAATTAGGCCCAGAGTTAATCATCAAAATTATATTATGAACTTTGAATGTATAAAGTAATTGTATTCTATTGACTTATTTGAGTTCAGTGTCTAAAATTATCATTTGACATGTATCAAAATGGATGCCAGGTAGTATATTACATAGATGAGAGCAGCCAGGTAGCATTCAACATAAATGACCTAGGTCCATGCTGCAGAGGGACTGATGGGCAAAATGAGGTTTATGACAGCTGAGCCCTTTTAAGTCAGCCAAGACCAGGAAAGGGGCAAATATCCATCTATGTCCTGATTCACAAAGATTTGTTGTATGTTGATAAAACTGTATCCTATCTCCTGTGCAGACTCTTTGCAAATATGAAAAACTTTCCTGTAGAAAGTCTGACCAAAGAATGTGTGTGAGTCACAGAATTCATTAACATTTGGCACTAAGAGAGTTAACCAGAAGGTAGGAGCTAGGAGTCCCTCCAGAGCATAAAGCTGAATCTCTGCTCACAATGGTTGTTCAATCTCTTTAAGACGTCTGTGCAGACTCGATTGGTCCATTCCTTCTAAAGTGACCTCCACACAGTAGTCCTTTCATATTTCTTATAAGTGAGTTATTCTGTTTTTATTCCTTTTCATTTCTTTAAATTAAATTGCATATTAATGTGTGTCCTTTAGAAAACGTCCTTGGTGGGGAGCCATGCATGCACAGAAGGAGCAGGTCAGAGATCACACCTCCACGAAGAACTGCTCCGAATCCTAATACCTGCCGGCTGACTGGAGCATGTAAAAGGGGTAGCGCAGAGTGCACCTCTATAACAGTTGGTACATCACCTAAATGCCTATATGCCAATGACACACAAATTGAACTCTCCTCCCCTGACCTCTTTCTTCTGTCCTTTCTCATGTCTCCACCTGTTATTCTGATTTCTCCTCCTGGTTATCCCAGTACGTTCACAAACTTAATATGTCTAAATCCAAACATATTGTATTCCCTCATTTGAAGACCTTCTCACCCCCTCTTAATCTCTTTATAGTTGACAGAACCACAATCTACTCTGCCCCTTGTGTACACTGTCTAGGGGGAATCCTCTATTCCTCCCTTTCCTTTACTCACCACATTCAGTCTATTTCACAATGTTGCTGCTATCATCTTTGCAATATTACTAGAGTAAAACCTCTACTCACCATGGATGCCACCAAAATGGTCACCTCTTGACATGAAATTTCCAACCTAGACTACTGCACAATCTCCTTCTCACTGGCATTCATCACACTGGTCTCTCCCCACTGCAATCTATCATTAAGGCTGCTGCCCCTCACTTTTACTTCTCATTTTCTAATCTGTGTAGGCCCCCCTGCAAACTGCTTCATTAGCTTCTCATCATCCACAGAATATAGTTTAAATTCCTCACCCTCACATACAAAGTCTTCAATCACTCTACTTCATTTATAACCTCAATTCTCTACACACTTTTCCTCATCCTTTCCATTCCTCAACTGGTTACCACTTCACCTCTGCTCTGATCACCTCCCTTCACTCCCCCATCTAAGATTTCTCCTGTTCTTTTCCTATAATCTGGAACTCACTCCTTTGCTATATCATGCTTTCTGCCAGCCCACACACCTTCAAATGAGTCCTCATGTCTCACTACTTCATACAAGCCAATCAGCCCTCATAACGTTATCCTGTCATTAGGTCTACAGTAAATAGGTAAACAATGTTTGGGTAGACAATGGAAGTTAGACAGGCAATACATTGACATGGTCTGAAGATCAACAGGGTCTGAAAGTTGACACACTAAAGGTCAACTAGTAAGAAGGTTGACAGGGACAGAATGTCAACATGGTTATAGGTCAACCCACAAATGGTTGACACAGACATGGTCAACAAGTTTTTTAGGGGTAGGTTTAGGCACTTACTATGATGGTTAGGGTTAGGCACTTACCATGACGGTTAGAGTTAGGCACCAGAAGGGAGGGTTAGGGTTAGGCACTAGAGGGTTAGGGTTAGGCACTAGAAGGGATGGTTAGTGTCAGGCACCTACCCCGATGGTTAGGGTTAGGCACCAGGAGGGAGGACTAGCATTAGCCACCAAGGTGCGGGCTAGGGTTAGGCACTTACCCTGACGGTTAGAGTTAGGTACCAAGAGGGAGGGTTAGAGTTAGGCACTTACCGGAGGGTTAAGGTTAGGCACTTACCCTGATGGTTAGGATTAGGCACCAGGAGGGAGGGTTAGGGTTAGGCACTTACTGGAGGGTTAGGGTTAGGCACTAGAAGGGATGGTTAGGGTCAGCCACCTACCCCGACGGTTAGGGTTAAGCACCAGGAGGGAGGGTTAGGGTTAGGCACCAAGTGGAGGGTTAGGGTTAGGGTGAATATTAGGGCTAAAAAACACACAAACAAATGTGTTGACCATGTCTGCGTCGACCATTTGTGTGTCGACTTTCTGTCCCTGTTGACCTTCTTATAAGTCGACCTTTAGTGTGTCGACCTTCAGACACTGTTGACCTTCAGACCCTGTCGACCTATTGCCTGTCTAACTTCCATTGTCTACCCAAACATTGTCTACCTTTTCATTGTAGACCTAATGATCCACACCCCTCATAACTGTCTATTCAGTACCTACAAACCACCCCGATATTTTATCTCTAATTTCACCCTGGTTACACCACTCCCTTTTAGACTGTAACTC
The DNA here is from genome assembly GCA_031769625.1 of Taudactylus pleione. Lineage (NCBI taxonomy): Eukaryota > Metazoa > Chordata > Amphibia > Anura > Myobatrachidae > Taudactylus > Taudactylus pleione. The sequence continues at coordinate 4,198,829 of JAUIMM010000757.1, read as the reverse complement.
CCCTCATAGTCAGGAACCTCTTCCTTCATTCTCTTCTTCTAGCAATATCCTTGTCACTAGTCCACATTTGTTTTCATGTCTCCATTTTCTCACTGGTGATTCTGAACCTATTTGTCCACCCATCCATTTAGTGAGTACCATTTCATTGAGAGCTGTGTGCTAACTGTTGAAATGTGGAGTGGGCTACTGTGCTATCTCCATATTTGTGCCATATGCAAAGCCTTTCACTTAACCAAGACGGCCGCCATTTGGTTTTCTGCACATGCGCAGCATCATCTTGTCACTGTGGGCCTGATTCAGAGCCAGACGCTCTGACAGAGCACTCGCTCTGAATCAGGGCCGTCCTTCTTGATTTTTAGAGCGGCCTCCTGGCCGCTCGTATAGCTGTGGGTGACCACCCACAGCTATAGCGAGCGGCCAGGAAGGGCTTGCGATGAGACCCTTGTGGTAGGGTCTCATTGCTGCAAGCCCTAGAGTGCTTTCGGCTCAAACAAAGCCGAAAGCACTCCCACTGACATCACTTGTGATGTCAGTGGGGCCGGCCCCAGATGGTAGGCGTTCCCATGGGAACGCCTCCGTCTGGGCAGCCACGCCTCCGGCACGCCCACCAAAGGGAGCGTGCTGTCACTCAACATCGACAGCACGCCCCCTTTGGTACGAGACCCGGAGCGATGGTTTGCCCGTCGCTATCCGGGTCTCGCGCATGCGCACGACGGAGCCGGCTCCGTCATGCGCATGCGCACTGGGCCAACATCAACCCGCTTGCGAGCGCTCAGTGCTCGCGATCGGGTCTGAATCAGGCTCTGTGTTAGAATGCCACAGTGGAAAAGGGACTGAGCTCCAGCGATCCTGCTGAAATAATGCATATTCCTGCGCCCGTACTCACATACATGACCAGTTGGTCCTCTGTATGTCCTGCTCATGCTCCCCTCCATCCAGATTCACTTAGTGTATAACTGTGAGTACGGCTGTACAAACACCTCTGCTACACTTAAATAAACCATACACCTGGTTAAGTACTAAGTCTTTCTGCTGTATTTAGATTCTCCTGGTGTCTACTATTATAACCTGCATTCCACCACAAATAGTACGTAGAGTACATAGCAACACTAACCACTCTACCTTTCTACGTGCCCCATTATTGTTTGCTTCTACAAGCCTTAGGAAGTCTCTCTATTCTACCTTCTACTGCCCGTACCCACCCAACACTGTCTTTTATTTTATAACTGTGTTTATGGTTATCCCATGTATTTATGTAATGTTTATGTCATTCTGTTCTTAGCATTGTACAGCACTGTTGACACCTTGTGCACCCTATAATAAAAGTTAATAATCGCAATAGTTTTCCTATTGTGATTATTATTAACTTTTATTTAGATTATTAATATGTGTTTTGATTCTAGACAATTTTATTGCTAAATTGCACAGTTCTTTGAAATGTCTGAAAGGAAATATGTGTTCTTCTAATCCTGAAAACATGCAGTGCTTTACTTGGAAAGATGATTTCTATTTGCACAACAGTAAAACTGTAGTCTGAGACTCAGTCACACATCTTCCAGTCGTTTGCCCTCTAAATTGTCATGTTGGAAAAACAAATAAAAGCCTGCTAATTTAAGAAACACATACCACTAAAACAACTTTAAAAACTATGTAATTAGAAGTGAAGGTTCTAGGGAAATGATCCAGAATTCTTTTAGTAAAAGTGAAGTATATAAGAATAGGTATCATTTCTGCAGAATCAGGATAAAACCAGAGAAAATGACACTATATTTATGAAAACATGTGAAAAGACAATTCATAGGACTACTAGCAATTAGTGGTTGTCTTCAGTGTAGCATCAAAATTGACAACATTTTCCCTGTACACTTTCCACCAGCCCTTTGTTTTTTTAGAAATGTTTTGGCAGAGTATAATTAAAAATGGTAAAATAATGATATATGACTAGAGGGACACTTAAAGTGGACCAGTCACCCACAAACAGTTAGACTTAAAACCTATTTTTCTGAAAAAAAACAACATAAAAATAAATGTCATATTCTGGGTTGTAGGCACCCTACTGCCTCTGCCCCCTAATACCCTCTTACACACACTTGGCTTTTTATTTACTATTAGACTTATTAACAACAAAAATGCATGTGCATGCATGACTTGGCTTTGCTGGTTCAAACTTGCGCAGTTGAGTAGATTCCTTATTTGTACAAAAATATTAAAGGTAATAGAAAAAAAGAAAGTGTTTAAAAAAAGAGAAAAAAAATAGAATCTATATGTCATTTAAAAAAAAACATAAATTAAGCTACCCCAGCTATAGCTATATTATGTGTATTTATTAGAGATGTGCTGCTTTGGTTCTCAGAGAACCCACAACAACCGAATTTACTGGTTTACTGAGCCGAACCGAGTCCGAGTTCGGAATCACTTTGTGCTACCGAGTTGAACCGAGTCCCAGTTCGGACTTTCCAGCAGTTTGGTACTTGGATTTAAAAAACGAAACTCGAGTTTTGGATTGCATACTAACAGGACAAAATGGCATAATTTTAGCTGTTTTTTCTTTTTTTTAAATACAGATCCAAAAGCAAAACACATGAGGGTGGTTTTGCAAAACACAAAGATGAATCTGGACTCAAAACCAAAATACGGGGGTCAGTGCACATCTCAATACAAAGTATTTATAGTTTTATTTATATACACATGACTAAAAAAAATCTATCAGGCTTGGGAAAAGTAGCACTCATGGGACTCCAACTCAGTAAATAATGACCTGAGGTGTAGATTTTGTCAAAAATGTTTAGGCGTTTAAGTCCTGTAATAAGACTTTCTTCAGGGAATACACAATATGTATACAATATCTCCCTCAAATGAAACAATGTGCCAGGCTGCCCTCTTGAAGTAATCAAATATAGAGGGTAAAGTGGGTGACACTCCTAGATTATTAAATAACTAGTAAAGAGATGCGGCATATGACGGCTCATCTCTGTCCACCCCCATCCCGTCTTCCACTCCATCGTGGACCCTCCCCCAATCCATCCCTGCTTAATACTTACCAATTCCCAGCTCCTGCAGAGTCATCCTCCATCCTCTAAGACTGTTTTATCACTGCAGAGGGACGGCTCCTGAGGTGCTCCCTGGGTCCCACTGTGCATGCTGGAGATGGGACAGACCATAGCAGATAATTATTTAGGTGTAAAAAGATACTTTATCTGTGGTCTAATGTTTCAGTGACTTTATTATTTCTTTTATTTTACTTTAATTTTATGAGGTCATATTTTAAGTAAAAGAGAAGTTACTTATTTTTATTATTACTGGTAATACAAGTGTTTTGTCTGCAGTGTAATTGAACATTACACCAGATAAAAATGGGACATTACTTAAAATAGCGCAAAACTTGTGCAGTATTTTAAGTCAAGCATATTTTATAATTGATTCTACTTACACCAAGAGACATTGGATAGGGGCATTCATGCAACTTTCATAGGCCTGGATTCATGCAACTCTCATAGGCCTGGATTCATGCAACTCTCATAGACCTGGATTCATGCAACATGGAGACTTCAGCTGCATGGGGTCCTGTGCATGAACCAATGGATCCCAAATGGGTTTCCATAGTACATTTACTGGCACCCATGTGGTGGAGTACTGAGTGCATGGACACGAGTCATTGGTTCCCAAAGTTTTGATATTAGGTACAATGATTATGAGTTATGCATCAGTCTATTCTTATTATGTTCATAATTTATTCTCTACCACCCTACTGGGGTCCCATGCAGTGAATGAATCCAAAACAGATTTATTGTTACAAAAGCATAGTTCTTAAAAACATCAATCCCAACACTGATGGGAATACACATCAAAATACAACAAAGTTAAAAAATTTAAAAATCAAGATTTCATCCAAGAAGCAGTCCAATAGGAAAATTATTTGTAGCTTAGTCCAGTTTTTCCAAACAGAAATAAAAATGCAAAATCAACAAGGGCATACCTCAAGGTGATGTAGGAATAGCACACTGCAATAGATCAATGCGTTTTGGCTCACATGGGAGCCTATGTCAAGATAAAGAAAGTGTGCAAGCTTGTGCTACTTAAAACTTAAGGCACAGCCCAGAAGCGGCAAGTGTTCCGACCGCTAGGTAACATAGGGGGCTCAACTCCTGCCCACTAGTCTCCGTTTAGTCCCATCTGCCGGATGTAGATCCGGCACCGGAAGTGACACTAACGTGTCACTCACAGGAATACTCCAGCTATTGGGGAACAGACAGGGCTCGGCTCCTACCTGCTGGTCTACGTATGGTCCTGACCGCCAGGTGCATGCCCGGCTCCAGAAGTGACACTTGCGTGTCACTTACAGGAAGTCGAAAATGCCCTGGCTGCTGCAGAGCATCGGCGGTTTCCAAAGGACCCCAGATGAAAAATTCAACCTGCTAAACATAATTACAAAAAACATTATATAAAAAGCATTATATATGAAACATTATGCAAAGATAAAGAGTAAAAATTGAAGAGACAAACAAATTAATTCCAAATGATAATGCTGAAAAAACACCAAACACAACATAGTGTAGGGTCCATCGATGAATGTTGTATGTTTAGATGGTTATTCCATGGTAGATATTCTTGCTTTTACTATGATGATAAGTTCCATAATACATTCGCAACGGCCACATTCCATAAGGGAAACACATAGATCTAAAAAAACTGAAAACATATGTACAGTGTTCTCCCCAGGCTGTTTTCTGCGGGCGCATTGCCCGGCAGAAAGAGCCTGCCACCCTGCACTTTTCCCCGCTGACCCCCGCCGACCCCCGCTGTGGAACACTGGCCTCTGAAGTCACCAGAGGCTAAAGAAGCCTCCCATCACTTCAGTGGCCAGTGTTTCCAGTGATGCACTGCGCGGGTGACGTCATGACATAACCCGTGACGTGAGGAGCCTGCCCCATGTGCCTGCTGAATCTAGTTAGATCCAGTCAGTGCAAGGCAGCGGCAGTGGGAGCGGGAGCGGCCATGGCCATCAAGTAAAAGTGCTGGGCTGGGGCTGGGGCAGGGACCAGGGACCATGGCTAGGACCAGTCTGGGGCCACTATTTAAGTCTGGGGCACTGCATAAGGGACACTATTAAACCTTGGGGCACTGCATAAGGGGCCATCCTGGGGGCACTATTTAAGTCTGGTGGAACTGCATAAGGGACACTATTAAACCTAGGGGCACTGCATAAGGGGCCAGCCTGGGGGCACTGCATAAGGGACACTATTAAACCTGGGGGCACTGCATAAGGGGCCAGCCTGGGGGCACTGCATAAGGGACCAGTCTGGGGGCACTACATAGGGGCACTACTTCTACCAGGGGGCAATGCATAAGGGCAAAATTAAACTACAGGGGGAATGCATAAAGGGGAAAACTACAGGGGGCACTGTATAATGGGCACTTTTGACTGAGAGCCAGTAGGGGAGCAGCCTGAGACCTGTCAGGCTGGATTGGTAAGGGAGATACCCCTTTTCCCGGCGCGCGCATAATTGCAAAGGCCCCCACCCGGCTACTTTTGGATGCCACCCGGCTGGAAAAAATTTCTGGGGAGAACACTGATGTATTAGAAACCCCAAAAGAAAACATCATAGGAACCATTTTATTTCAAAATCCTTATTCAGGCCATTTGGGGTCAGCATTTTAAGAGTATATATAACCTTCATTTCTGCTTTAGCAAGGGCTGTTAGAGTGTCAGAAGATCTCATATTGTATTTTATGGTTTTGAGGCCATAGAAACCAGAAATCTCTGCAGGTGAGCAACTATGAACTGCTCACCAACTTGTAGCTTCAAAGGTTTCATGGTTCGTCCTATATAAATCTTATTACAAGAACATTTGATAGCATAAATAACGTTCTTGCTACTACAGGTGATAGTCTTTGATTTGAACTGTCTGCCCATTTATATCAACACTCTCTAATTTGTTCTTCCCATCACTTTTGATTACTCTACACCTCTGGCACCCCCCACATCTGTAGAACCCCTTTGAAAGGATGGTTGATGGGTTCTTAGATGCAGGTAATGCACTAGCAACGAGTCTGGATTTAAGACTGGGTGCTTTTCTGTATATATAAATGGGTTTCTCAGGATTGATGATGCAATTATTGGATACCTTTTTAATAACCCCCAATGTCTCTTAAAGATCCTTTCTATATTTTTATGTTGTTCCGTATATTCAGTCGTGAATGCCCATTGGTATTTGTTCTCAATAGATTTGTCTTTATATTTTTTTTCCAATAGTACTTTACGTTGTAGATCCTCCACTTTTTTTAGGGAATCATTGTCTTTTGTCTTATCATAACCACAGGCCAAAAATCTATTCTCCATACTCGTGGCCTGTATTTTAAATTCTTGTTGTTCTGTACATTTGTGTGTCAGCCTCTGAAGCTGACCCACGAGTATGGAGTCTAGCCAGTTCTTATGATGGCAGCTTCTGGTATCTATATAGCTACCTGAATCTGTGGGTTTCATATAGTTTTTCGTACAAATGGTTCCATTCTTAATGTACACAGTGATGTCAAGAAAATTAATACTTTGATTACTGACATCATATGTTAACACTATATTTTTATTATTGTTGTTCAGAAATTCACAAAAACTATCCAGACTAGTTCTACCTCCTCTCCAAATAAAAAAGATGTAATCTATGTACATAGGTCACCAGGCTCGCCCCAAGATGCCTACACCCCCACATGGCCTCCTTCTCCCATAGGCCCATGAAGAGATTGGCATAACTCGGAGCGAACCTGGTGCCCATCGCAGTGCCTGTCTTTTGTAGGAAGAACTCATCTTTGAAGAGAAAAAAATTATTGAAAGGATCAACCCTATTCCTTCCAGAGGGAAACTTTGTAGGTCTATAGATACATCCAATTTTTTTTAAAAATATTGTGTGGCCTCTATACCCATGGTGTGTTCTATAATCGTGTACAATGAGCTAATGTTGGAAGTTACCAAAAGGTCTCCATCTACCCAGACTATGCCTTCTAGGGCCAACAAAATGTCTCTAGTGTCTTTTAAATGTGACTTATTCTGGATCACAAGAGGCTGCAAATAATAGTCAACAATTTCTGACAGACTCGAGGTGATTGAATCCACTCCAGAGATTATTGGTCTCCCTGGTGGGCTGGACAAACTCTTGTGAACCTTAGGTAATATATATATAGCACTGGGGTGACTGGGTGGTCATTAGTTAGAAACTGGTTCTCTTTTTGTAAAAGAGTACCTTTTTTAACATACTTATTTACTAGGGCCCTCATTCAGAGCCGTACGCTCTGAGCAGAGCGCACGCTCTGAATGAGGGCCGCCCTCCATAATTATGGAGCGTCCTCCTGGATGCTCGTATAGCTGTGGGTCACCACCCACAGCCTATATGAGTGTGCAGTCTTGACCATCGCCACTGCGAGCCGGAGCCTGCGGTTGAGTTTTTCAACCGCAAGGCCCGGAGTGATTTTGGCTCTATCAGAGCCAAAATCACTCCCACTGACATCACTAGTGATGTCAGTGGGCCGGCTTCTGACGGTAGGCGTTCCCTTGGGAACGCCCCCGTCAGGGAGGCACTCCCACCAAAGGGGGCGTGCTGTCAATCAACACCGACAGCACGCCCCCTTTGATCAGACACAACGGGCGAAGGAAAGTCCTTTGCTCGTCGCATCTGGTGCATGCTCACGACGGAGCTCCCGCCGTCATGCGCATGCGCAGTGCACAACATCGACCCACTTGCGAGTGGACAGCCGCTTGCGAGTGGGTCTGAATCAGGCCCTAGATCTTTAAGTTTGATCATTGTTGTTTTAGTGGGGTCTCCCGTCAATTCTTTGTAAGTATTTTGATCCCCAAGTTGTCTATATACCTCTTTCTCATAGTCCTCGATATTTAAGAGGACAATGCCTCCCCATTTATCTGTCGGTAATTTATAATTTCCCCTTAGATCCTTCAAAGCTTTCCTTTCTTTAAAGCTAAGATTAAGATTTATTTTCTTGTTGTTATACATATTAAGTTGTTCAATGTCCTCCAAAACTAGAGAACCATATGTTTCAAGAAAAAGAGCCTTTAAGGTATTGTGGGTAGAAAACAGACTTAGGGCCTGACTCAGACCCGTTCGCTATATGCGTGCGCTTGCACTAAGCGTATGCAAATTTTCCAAATTGACATCATGGGATGCGATTGCTCGCCAAGGCATAAGCACACCCACTTTGGCTGTGCGAGCGATCGCTCTGTGTATGCAGACACCCCATAGCGTATGTAGAGATGCCCACTGGCACACATCGTATTAAAACATTGGTACATCGAGGACCATTGGATGCGAACGCAGTGCTTGTGGTAGCCTTACCCTACTGCAAGCTCTGCGAGTATTTCAGTGTAAAAAAAAGCCAAGTGACGTGTACTATGACGCGCGCATGTTAATTATGCACGCCTCTGAAATGGTGTTGAAACACTCAGGCACACCTGTGTTTGCATCTTCAACTCCCTGTTATTACAGGACAGCCCCTGTTATCACCCACAAATGGCCCCTCCTGTCACTCATTACACTGGGCTGTCTTTGCAGGGTGAGCGAGCGGTATGCGATCACAGTTAGTAGTTCACGCACGAGCAGAACAAAGCATGCACATGCGCATATGCAGAACATCGGGCCGCTTGTGAGCACACGCATATAGCGAACGGGTCTGAATCAGGCCCTTAGGACGAAAAGGAGTGACAGACGTCTCTTTCTCAATGTCCACAGTCTGTTCTCCTTTGTTAAGAAAAAATTTATCCACAGTAAGCTTTCTTATAAATTTTTGAATATCAACAAAAATATTAAAAGGGTTGATGAAGTTGCTTGGAGCATATTTTAGACGTTTTTCTAAAAGGGAAATTTAATCTTTTTGCAAATATGTGAACTGAGATTAAATATCTTTACTTTGCATAAAGAATTATGCCTATTTATTGTTTTATTGGCATCTATGGTTTCATATTTTTGTGTTTATATTTCCATTTCCTAACAGATTTTTTTGGGGGGAACTTACTCTTTTTTCCACCCTGTTTCCCTCTATACTGACGTCTGGGAGCTATCTGTGAGCGTAAGTCTGTGGACTCATTGCTAAAAAACAAGGATTCTCCTCATCACATAGAAAATTTATTTCTTAGGGTGACCCGTTCCTTTTGCTCATATAGCTCTCCTTGTTGTTTTTCTCTATAATTTTTGTGCGGAGGATGTTCCTGTCTATAGGTGTTGGGCCTATCCCCTGGATTTTTCCTATATGTATAAGATGGTCTCCACCCTTGGTCCCATTTTCTCATTACTGTTCTAAACCCGAAATGAAAACCCCCTCCTGGGATGCGAGACTTGAAACCCCGACTTGGGATGAGAGACTTGAAACCATCGGCTTCCCAACTGTCTAATCCCGGCAAGGGTTAAATGACAGGCATTGAAATCCCGATGCCTGTCATTTTACCTATGCCGGGAACCTGACACCCGACTTACCGATCGAAGGTAAGTTGGGCGCGGACAGCCGCGGGGGGGATGGTTAGGTTAGGGGGCTCCCAGGGGGGATTTAGGGTTAGGCACCCCCTGGGAGGTTAGGGTTAGGCTAGGGGAAGGGGGGCTTAGGGTTAGGCACCACCGGGGGGAGGTTAGGGTTAGGCACCTCCCCGGGAGACTTAGGTTTAAGGGGAGGTTAGGTTTAGGCACTTAGAGGGGGGATTAGGGTTAAGCACTGGGGGGAGGTTAGGGTTAGGCACCCTTAAGGGAGGGTTGGGGGGGTTAGGTTAGTTTATACTTACCTTAGTGCAGTTGGGATTTTCACCCATGTCGGGCTGACGCTTTCGGGATTTGAATCATACCGAACCCACCCTCTGGGGTGTAAGACTTGAAACCCCCTACTGGGGTACGAAACTTGTAACCCCCTCTTGGGGTGAGAAATTTGAGAACCCCTCCTGGGGTATAATACTTGGAAACCCCTCCTGGGGTACATGACTTGAAACCCCATGCTGGGTGCAAGACTTGAAATCCCACCTTGGGTTGAGAGACTTGAGACCCTTTCTTGAAAAGATAAACTTGAGATCCCCTTCTGGGGTATGAGACTTGAATCCCCTTCTTGGGGTAGGGAACTTGAGACCCCCTCCAAGGGTATGAAACTTGACACCCCCTCTTGGAGTGAAAAGCTTGAGAACCTCTCTAGGAGTGTGACATTTGAAACTTCCTTTTGAGGAGAGAGACTTGAAACTTCCTGTTGAGGTGAAACAATTATGACCCCATCCTGGGGTAAGAAACTCGAAGCTGAGACCCCTCCAGAGGTATGCAACTCTAATATTTCTCCTGGAACTGGTGAAACAAGTGTGTCACTTGAAACTGGCAAGTCAAGCGTCTCCCTGACTGTAGATGGGTCAAACATCTTTCCTTGGTTCCCCGATCTGAAGTAAGAGTATCTTGTTACAGGACCCCAGTCAAAAGGTTGAACCATCTTTAGCATAGTAGAATTTGACCCTTTGCCCGAGACTGAGGGAACTCTGACTGCAGACAGTGAATGAGAAAAACTAGACATGAACGCTGAAAAGCAGACCTTTGGTATCAGAATTAGGCTGGCGAATGGTATAGGGGTCTATTTACTAAGCAGTGTTAGGAGACAGAGTGAAAAGGGATAAGAAAGTGATAATGTGCAAGCTAATCAGCTCCCAACTGTCATCTCACAGGCTGTGTTTGAAAAACGACAGTTGGGAGCTGATTGGCTGGCACCTTACCACTTTTTTATCACTTTTCACTCTGTCTCCTAACACTGCTTAGTAAATAGACCCCATAGTCTTTTATAAAATGACCGGAGTTCCCACAATACAAAAACAGAGAAAACTCCAGATACACTTGATGTTCAGCCTCAGAAAGCTTAGGACATGGGAAACTCCAATGTTTTACTTTATTCTGTGCAGAGGAGGATTAAGAAGAATCAGAGGTAACACCAAGAAACTCAGGAATAAACTGAAAATATTTTTTGAGGGAATCTTGTACTTGTTCCAGTAATTGCTGGAAGGTAGTCAGATGTCCGGAGTTAAAGATATTAGAGTATTGGAGGGGTTTAATGGTAGTAAATTGGTTTGATAGAGCCTGAATACTTTGTGCCAGTTGTAATTGTGCTGCTTCCTGATTTTTCATACGGGAGGCGAGGTCTTGAATAGCCTCAACACCCAGAGAACCCACAACTTCCATATTTGGCCTGATCAAACTGTCACGTTTAGCGTTCTGGAGTCCCCTACTGAGGGGCTGGAAGTTGTGGTCCCGAGTCAATGAAGGAGTCAGCAGCGAGGGGTCTGGATTTTCAGTCTCCTCATCCACAAGCTTCGGATGTTGGCGAGACCTGATCTAGGGTGCGGAGTCTAACCTGCCAAGAGGTGTTCACCAGTGACCCCTTCAAGCGGTATATGGGTTTCAGCTGCACCCTATAAGCAGGTCACGGTCCCCAGGTCAGAGATCCGATGGGAATAGGGAAAGACACACACTTTTGGCCCACTGGAAATATAATCTCTGTACCACTAGAACAGAGAAGCACAATAGAGATGTTTCCTGAAGAGGTGCTGTGGCAGACCAGAGAAAGGAAATCCACTGAATAGTATGTTCTGCAGCTAACACTGTAGGGAAGTGGGGATATGCTGCAGTCACTGAAGGAGAGTGGTAATTGCACCAGTTTGGATGACGTGGTGTCTGAACACTGATGCCCAAGGATATGACACTGGTAAATAGCACACCGAGGGAAAGGCACTTGAACCAGCACACACAGGCAAGGTGCTGCACATACTTGCCGACATTCAGCTCCCTCCTTCCGGGAGGGGGCTGAATGTCAGCTTACACGATAATGCTGTTGAGGGGGCGTGGCCAGTGCGGGCCTGTGGCGTGGCCGCGAGATCACGTCATCGCGGCTCCGCCCCCTCTTCACAATGCCGGAGTAAACGGCATTGTAAAGCGGGGGGCGGGGCCACAATGATGCGATTCAGCGTGAATCGCATCACCGGGTCCCCCCGCTGCGGGGGTTTTGCTAGTAACTCTGCGGGGGGGTATGGAGGGATGGCGGCTTGCGGGAGGCTTGCCTGCCTTCCCGGGGGGCCGGGAGCGGCACCCGATAATCGGGTGGCCCCCGGCCAAATCAGGGGGGTAGGCAAGCCTGGTACTGCAGCACTGCTGCACAAGGATATGGCACTTTGTAAATAGCAAGCAGGCAAAGATGTTCTATCACACTGCTGCACAAGGATATGGCACTTTGTAAATAATACACAGGACTCAGTACATAAGAGATGTATAGAGCATATACTGGAAATACCACTGGGAAGAATCTTTGGAAGATTGCATGTGAAGCCTGGACAAAGCAAACAGCAACCATCTGGGAATAACGAAGTTGATCAGGCAATTACCTGTTCACCTGGAGTCCTGTTTATATACCCCCAGGTAGCTGTCCATTGGATGAGCAAGTCAGCTGAGGACTGACACAGCTACCACTGGATAAGGATCTATCAGGTATCAGGTGATTCAGCCAAGATGGCTGCGCCCATGACCATCGTCGCAGGAACTCCCATATGGAAAATTGTGTGACAGTCACCTGGGCCCCGGGTAGAATACTCAGCCAGTCACCCACCGCTGCACCTGAAGTCTCACTGCTCTCGCTAATGAGGGGAAGCCGGCGCTGCGGTAAGTAACAGCTAATCCCAGGCAGAATCCTAGCAGTAACACTGTTATAGTGCAAACTAGTCCCTGGCTGTCTAGCCCTTTTACCTCTTTCATATAGAATAGCTTCACTCCTCCAAACTCATGTCCTCTGGCTATGCTAGCTTCTGGTCATCCATTTAGTCTTCCCTGGGACTAGTAGCACACAAAGAAAAAACTATGGTTACATAATCTAGAAAATAAAAGTACAAAACTCTTAGACTCCACAGAAGAGACAGGGAAACCAAATAAAATACAGCATTAAAGTAATACTTCAATATCTTCAAATAGTAGCAGTATGTCAAGTAACTTAAATCACATCTTACCACCTTGTGTACTGTGAGTTTTGTTGTATCAATTCTACTGCTGCTGTGCAATAAGCATACATATTTTCCATTAAGATACTGCTGCAATCCACATATTTCTGCTTAGATCTCAATTGCAAACCAATTATCCACCATAATGTGATGTTCTGGAGTATTTTGCTCAGTAGAGTGGTCAGTGGTGCAGTGTTTGGATGCTGAAATAAGGGTCATCACCATACAGCCTGTTCGGATAAAAACCAACAAAATGATGCTTTAATATTGTCAGCATATAGCAACAGAAATTAAAAACAACCTAGCCCTCATTTAGGGCACTGCCTCACTTCTTCAGGCTAACTATAAAGGGCAGCTAGTCTGCACACAACTTCAGACAAAGTCACAGAGTGCTGTCTGCTTAATGCAGGAAAGGTCTACTGGCCACCACAGGCTACCTGGCCTCCAGGTCCACTTGCCTACTTGATTGCCAAAGCCCCATCTGGGCTGTGTCCTCTGTTCAGCAGATAGGTGTAGTTTCTTCCCTTTGTAAACTTGCTTGGGTGGATCCCTCCATCACACCACTGGGAGAAACCGAATAGTTCACTTGAATATCTGATCCATTTACCAGAGTAACGATGGCTGTAGTAAGCTGAATGTCCCAGAGGCCAAGTGATATTGTCTTTAAGAAAGTACAGAGTGCTGTGTGATGTTAGTAATGGTCCAGACCTGATGCACTCAGAGCCTGATTCAGCAAGGATCGCTATTCTGCTAGAACGTACGCACCGCAGTTGCTAATATTAGTGGTGATATCTAAATGTTTGCAATCGCATTGCAATCACAGCCTAACATAAGGACGCCCACTTCCCCTTACACACATCCGTATACCTGGGCAATATAGCAAAATAATCGGTAACATCGGACCCTTACGCACAGTTAAGGCAAGTCACGCCTCACTCAGGAATTACTAACTTCAGCGCATGCTATGAGGCCTCATGCTGCGTATGGAATTGCAAAGGATAATTTATGCACGACTCTGCAACGGTGTTGCAATATACTGGCATGCCTGCGTTCGCCCGACCACCCACCTGTCACCACCCACAAACGGCTCTTCCTGTCAAACACTGTGCTCTGGGTCTGTGTAGCCTCTGCAAATGCATTTCCCATCGCAATTGCTAGCTCGCGCACGCACATTGTGATGCATACGCATGTGGAATGTGAATTAATCGACCGATTGTGTGCGTCTTTACTACTGCAATCCTTGCTGAATCAGGCCCTCAGTCAACAAGTCAGTTCAGCAGCAGTGATTGGAGAAAAGTTTCTAGAAACATATTAAAGTGTCCTTACACATATAGGATATTTCTGATTTTGGTGTGTGGGTAAGCTGCGTTTGCATTACAGATAGCTTACTTTTGTCCTTAGTAATTTACCTACTGTATATTGTGTTTACTATCTGTGAGGATACTGGTCTTATGTTTGCCTCTTTTTGTGCACTGCTGGAGGCAGCATTCTATGCTAGATGATGATACCTGGTACCTCTATTACTTCAGAATTACTTAAGCAAAACAACTGGAAATATACAAATGGAACATTATTTTTATAAAAAATTGAAACCTGTATATATAATCACACAGGAATACACAGAATAAAGCAAACATCACAGAGCCTATAGGTCATTGCTCCTCATGAGAGCTGTTATAGTCACCAAACCACACTATTTAACTCTTCTGGCAGAAAGTCTGAAGAGGAGTTATAAAATAATATAAAATGATAAGTGCCCCCCCTGTCCATTGTGCAGCGAGGGGAGGGGGGGTGCACAATGGACAGGGGGGGCACTTATCATTTTATATTATTATTATTATTATTATTATTATTATAAGTTATTTATATAGTGCACACATATTCTGCAGCACCTTACAGAAATAATTTGGCCACTCACACCAGTCCCTGCCCTATTACATGCACACTTAGGCCCTCATTCAGACCCACTCGCGAGCGGCTGTCCGCTCGCAAGTGGGCCAATGGTCTGCACTGCGCATGCGCACGACGGAGGGAGCTCCGTCGTGCGCATGCGCGAGACGCGCCAAGCGAAGGACTTTCCTTCGCTCGGAGTGTCTCATCAAAGGGGGCATGCTGTCGATGTTGACTGAAGCCGGCCCCACTGACATCACTAGATGTCAGTGGGAGTGATTTTGGCTCTGATAGAGCCAAAATCACTCCTGGCCTTGCGGTTGAAAACCTCAACCGCAGGCTGTTGCTCGCAGTGGCGATGGTCGCGATGGTCAAGACCATCGCGACCATCATCCTGCACGCTCATATATGCTGTGGATGGTGACCCACAGCTATACGAGCGTCCAGGAGGACGCTCCATATTAATTGAGGTGGGCCCTGATTCAGAGCGAGCGCTCTGGTCAGAGCGTCCGGCTCAAAATCAGGGCCTTACACCCTAGGGTTAATTTTTAGTTGGATGTCAAATAACCTACTAGTATATTTTTGGAATTGTCGAAGCTGAATAATTGGCTGAGACAAGTTCAGTTTAAAATTGAATCGCAGCGACACCATCTTGCGACTGGCCGCAAGACGCCATTTTGCGAAATGGCTGCCTAAGCGCCATTTTAGATAAACTCACATTTTAGTACATGTGGCGATAATACCATTAGCATCATATGAATGCATCTGTGACCATTATCATATGTTACGGTGATTCACTAAAAGCCTATTTCATTACTTTACGTATTATAAAGGATATATTCCAGAAATGGCTTTATAGTATTGATAAGCAAGTGGCCAGGTGACAACTGGCATTGTGTAGATAAGTTTCCAGCATAGTGTTTGCTCACTACGGGTGGTCTGGCTAGAATGTCTATTGTAGTTTGCATTTTCACGCAAGAGACCAACAGAGGTGTTTTCCCTTTGAACACAGGAAAGGTGGGGGGGGGGCTGCTGACAGGATATGTAGAACTATCTAACCCAGCATGCCACACTGCTAAAATGTTCAATCAGTTAGAGACAAATGCATTTTCATACACACATTAAATATGTCTTTATACCAAACCCTGATTACCCACACATTTCATATTCATACATAAGGTTCAATAAGCTTTAAAGTGTATGATTCAAGAAGGTTTAGTTAGTTTAAATGCTAAGAAATAAAGATATTTGTTAACTAAGGAATTATACAAGATAAACACGTCATTCTTGGAGTTGTTCTGATGCATACTCTTTCCACAGTTTCCCGGTGCTATCGGTGAGGAGATTGCATTATGCATTCTCGAGTTATGGACCGCAGAACCTACAAGCAACCTAAATGTATATTTTAGATTCAACTGTTAGGATGCTAAAGAAGGCATGAGGAGGAAGACTCCTAGCTGTTAGAGGCAGGGAAAGTCTGTTTAAACCAGCCTGTTAGATGCACTGTAACAGATGCTTCACCTCTGAGAACCAATGACATCAGCAACAGACATACCTTTTGTCTTGTTTATACTGGGGGGTATAAGTATGGGTGCACAGACACTATTTGGGAGTCTTTGTGCTGAATGCTGAATGACGAGGGGTGTCTTGCTGAAGCCTATCTCTGGGTCCAGAAGTGCCTGCGTACGTATACTGTACTTGTGGTCTGTATGATTTACTTTTGCGCCTAAATTGTGTCTTGATCAATTGCGTGTAACTGTCTGAACTTTTACCTGAATATCACTTGTGCTTTGGAACCACAGGTTCTATGTCTAAGTCTTTATTTATGGTGTTGACTGCGTACGCAAATTAGCGTCATCCTTAGAGGTTTATAGGAAGGATTTTAGAAGGTACAGGCAGGGGTACATAGAGGTTCTGATCCAATATTGTTAGATGGGGGCTCATCGAGTGAAGTCACTTACCTACTCACACGGCACATATGTCTAGTGATATCTCAGCAAAGGGTGGAGTGGCCACATGCAGGGTTTTCCTGCAACCGCTTTGTGCTGAAAAGTCGCTATCCGTTTTCGTGTGAGCAAAGGAAGCTGACTAGAATACAGGGACAAGAAAGGACAAAGTTTGTTTTCCTTTGTTGGTAGAACCTAGCGTTTAAAGGGGTGCCGTAGTATTGAGTATGCGGCTAAGTCGCAGTTTTGCGCACAGAAAAGACGCACTTTTGCGTACGCAGTTAAAAAGCCATTATACGGTTGTGTGGTAGTTACATTATTGTGTATGCGACTGGTTGCACAATAGCGTATACGTACTTCCGGTTGTGCTGCCACGTGTTTGAACAAAGCCATTGAGGTTTAAATTTTTTTTTTATTTTTTTTTATTTTTTTTTTTATTTTTTTTCTATTATCAATATCTGGGTTAACGTGTATTTTTCTGCGCAGGAAAAAGTGTGTAACAGTGAGTATGTGTTGGACAGTTAAGGGTATCGTATGATCCTTAAAGGCTAGGTGCAAGGGTTAGTCTAGCCGCTCAGTAAGCAGCTTACCGTTCAGAACACAGAGCAGGTGTATGGTTTGTTATTTTTGTTAGGGACCGGCTCTCAGTGTGACTGCAGTGTTCAATAATATTTGAGCATTGTAGTTGAGCCGCACTAGGTGTGATTGTGAGCTGAGAGATAATAGGTGAGCAGGGAGCATCTAGAATTTCTTCCGTAGGTGAGCGGGGGCATCTAGAATTTCTTCCGTAGGTGAGCGGGCGCATCTCGAAATTTCGTCCGTAGGTGAGCGGGCGCATCTAGAAATTTCGTCCGTAGGTAAGTGAAAGTATCTTGATTGTTTTTCACCAGTTAAAAGTTTTATTGAAAAGCGTAGGAGTTGTCTCAGAATGGGAGCCACGCAAACAGTAGAAATGTTAGGCAATGATGTGCTGCTAATGGAGGCGCCGATTGGATCAGCCCGTCGTATTATGCATACTAAGTACGGTACTACTTATGCAATAAGGTATTGTGATTTATGGTTTAGTATGACGAGGAAGAGTGTTAGACCGTTTCCCAGAATTGGTAGTTTTGACAAAAGTGTGTTAGACAATGTCCAGGATCACATCAGTATGGTGCGATCCAGAGAGAAAAAGATTAAGTATTTTGAATGTTTAAAACTATGGCAGCATGAAGGGGATGCTTGGCTTAAAAATGTGCAAACCAAGCAAACCAGCGTTGCAAGCGCATTGCCAGAAAATACTTCCGCGACGCTGAGTTGCAATACGGGCGAGCCGCAAATTGGCGTGCACGTGCGGCAAGGTAGCATCGTGGAGAGTATTGCCAGCAGTTCACACGCACCTCCCCCGCCCTATGTGGATGGAGGTGTAAGTACAGTTACCAAAAATACCCATAAAAATGTAACAAGCAACTTGTACCCTCTCTTAAACAATTATAAAGAAAATGTTCATGATACGGATGATGAGCCTATTGTAATGTCTGCCATTTCCCATGCTGTGCAAATGATAGATGCTGCATCACCACAATCACGGGTGGTGCCGCCATCTCCATCGGTAACAGCAAGGGAAGTGTTAACACACTCTGCACCCATAGAGGAAGTTGTTAATACTATACGTAGCAGCAGCAGATTAAACCCCCAGCCAGGTAACCAGGTCAGAGGTAGCAACGCTGCCGGTCTGCATCCCATTCTGACGATAACTGTTCCGAATGGAAATGCGGATGCAAACGGTGTAGTGCCCACGAGGGAAGTAGTAATGCATTGTCCATGGACAAGAGCAGAACTAAATTCCATCATAAATGATTTCCCCAATCCTAAAAAGGAACTAGCCAAATGTCAAAGATTTTTGAGAAATTTGGGTAGTTCTCATGAGCCCACTAATAAAGATTGGCGTGTGGTGTTAAGGGCCTGTCTACCACGCAATACCGACGTGACAAAATTTATCACGGACTGTGTATTGGATGGCGACGTTCCCTTAACAGACCAAGTAAACCAAGGTAACATTTCCCGCATTGTAACTCAATTGGGTGTATATTTTCCAGTAGTAGTTAACTGGAACAAAATCTTCACAATCAAACAGAAAGAGAGTGAGACTGCAGAAGATTACTGTGATCGGGCTCTGCAGGCTATCACACAGTACACTGGGATAGAAGATATTAAAGATAGCACTCACCACAGGGGAATGATAGTCACGGTACTCATGGACGGTCTGAAAGACGATTTAAAGATTCGGGTTCAGACCTCACAACCTGGCTGGAGGGGACTTACAATAGATAACCTCATAGAGTCTGCCATAGAAAATGATAAAAACATCTCCAAAAAGAGAGAAGCCCAGAGCGAGAAACGAATGGCTGTCAGTATACAAGCTCTGGAAGGAATGACAATAACATCACAGCCAACCGACACACCTGCACCCACACACACACCTGCACCTGAACAATTACATGTCCTCACCAATCCCACACCACAGCAAACACATCCTTACCCCACATATCATACACAACCACAGGTCCCATACTCATATCCCCCACAATATCCGTACCCTCCCTATCCTTACCCATACCCACCACCTTTCCCTCTTGCTCAAATCCCACAACAATCTTTTCATCCACCCCATTCAAAATTATGTTTTAACTGTCACCAAGTGGGACACATAAGTAAGTACTGCAAAGTGAAGAACACCACAGAAGAACACTAGTTTCCCATGGGTTCATAGGTAACCCCAGTATCTTCTACCAGGCCTTATATGACTGTTTACAATCTTTTCAACCTATCAACTTGATCTGTTCTAATGAAAAATGTGGACGATTTATTGTTGTATTTTAGGTCATGTTTAAATGATATTAATCTGTTGTGCTTTGTCTCCCACTCACAGGACACAAGGTTGCTAAGGATAAACGGCAGCCATGCCAGGCTGAGGTCGACTACTCGGAAAACTATCCAACCCAGCGGCACAGGCATTATTTAGAGCAGTAGCTATTAATAACAAAATTTAATTGCAGGAACCTGTATGCAGATACTATATCCCTAGAATTATTAAAAGTGATAGGGGGACTTATTTTACAGGTGACATTTTCAAGAACATGCGTAAGATGATGGGTAACAACACTAAGATTATCCCAGACTGTCTTTTCCTTTATTTGCCCCCCTTTGAGATTCTGTCCAAACAGGCAGCCTCATGTGAAAAATTGATAATGAGGTTACTGTGCAGGGTCTCACGAAGATGAATGAGAATAACCGAAAATGAGAGTGTTATTAACTAACATGTCTAATGCAACCTGTCATGATGTCAAATCTGGAACAAATTGTTATGATCCCAAATTTTTTTTTAGCTCAGCTTGTTTGACTGATCGGTGTAAAGGTCCGTATCTGACGATACAGCATCCTCAAAGGGTGGCCGGGGAAGATACGTGGGTCCATTCCACTCACTATAGGGAGGTTAACCAACCGGTGGAGATACAAGGCAGAGACAAGGCCGATAACGTGGACCTGTCGATTGCGAGCTTGTGCCGGAAGGATTAAAAAGGTAACGGTGAGATATCTGAGCTAAAGAAATGTGTAGATCAGTGCTTCCAGCAATGGAGTGGTCTGCTGTGGTCATCCTAGTTCTTTTTCTTTCCAGAGTTTTTGTCATGATGACCTGTTTGGGGATACTCAGTGTCTGTGATGGGGGACCGGTAAAGGAGATGTGAGCTGATGGCGGAGCTGATGGAGTGGAGTCAGGAGGAGTGCAATGCCAATCAGGGGAGTTTCTGACCAATTTTAGTATTGTAATTGTTATGTTATTTGGGAAAAATACTTCCAAAAGTTATGACCCTCACACATGTTGAAATGCTGGGTATAAATAAAAACACACCGTCACCATATCTTCACACACAATATGAACACAGAGGCAAGAGAAATATGATACCTGGTGATATGCATAAAGCCGCTCAGTTAATCAGTGAGACAACTGGCTTCCAAGTTTTAGTCGCCCTGGATCCCACCAGGATTGCTAAGGGTACATTAAATTTTAGATATATCCAGGAACTTGCTAAATTAATAGATAATATCACCGAGATGTACGATGACACATTCAGGTACACAGGGAGAGAATTGCAAGCGTACAAGAAAGAACTAGCGCAACACAGGCTAGTGTTGAATTATTTAACTGCTGTTACTGAAGGGTATTGCGTAACGTTAGCCACCCAATTTGGAGTAAAATGTTGCACCTAAGTCACCAATGATACCAGCGACCCTAAGGAGGTGATAGACCAGAAGAAAGTGGGAATTTCGTAAGAACCATAACGCATCAGTGGCTGAAACAGGGGAAAAGATAGAGGGATGGGTGTCATGGCTGAACCCAGTGAAATGGTTCTCAGGTCTAGGGTAATGGGTCCAGGAAGTGATCGCCAGCATAGGCAAATTCTTGATCCTTATACTGATTATCATCATAGTAATTGGCATATGCGTCCGGTGTGTTCCTATTGTGTTGAAGTGTGGAAAATGTAAAAAAAAAACAGAGTAAAATGAAAGAATGAAACTATGATGGTGGTCAGAAATTATATGTACACCGAGGTAGATACAGAACTGCATTACAATCCTGAGCTAGGAAGTACCATCATTTAAATGTATAATATTTAGACATGCATAGAAGATATTGTTGAAATGTTATTTATAGAACACGTCAGACAATGTAAAGTCTCAATTCCCCTTCAAGACTGCTGTTATAAGACTGGTGCATCCCCACACCTTTCACATGATCTTCCAAGATCCGCGGTGTGCGTATAATAGTAGTTTTATGTCCCCACCTAGAGACACATTATTGATGGATTAAGAACCACCTTGTGCCATCCCATAATAACACTAAATAATATGTAAATGTAAGCCTAAATTAAATTTTAATAGCTGATTGTGATAGCATGTTGTTTGCTAGCAAAGTGTGGACTGTCGAAGCTGAATAATTGGCTGAGACAAGTTCAGTTTAAAATTGAATCGCAGCGACACCATCTTGCGACTGGCCGCAAGACGCCATTTTGCGAAATGGCTGCCTAAGCGCCATTTTAGATAAACTCACATTTTAGTACATGTGGCGATAATACCATTAGCATTATATGAATGCATCTGTGACCATTATCATATGTTACGGTGATTCACTAAAAGCCTATTTCATTACTTTACGTATTATAAAGGATATATTCCAGAAATGGCTTTATAGTATTGATAAGCAAGTCGCCAGGTGACAACTGGCATTGTGTAGATAAGTTTCCAGCATAGTGTTTGCTCATTACGGGTGGTCTGGCTAGAATGTCTCTTGTAGTTTGCATTTTCACGCAAGAGACCAACAGAGGTGTTTTCCCTTTGAACACAGGAAAGGTGGGGGGGGGGCTGCTGACAGGACATGTAGAACTATCTAACCCAGCATGCCACACTGCTAAAATGTTCAATCAGTTAGAGACAAATGCATTTTCATACACACATTAAATATGTCTTTATACCAAACCCTGATTACCCACACATTTCATATTCATACATAAGGTTCAATAAGCTTTAAAGTGTATGATTCAAGAAGGTTTAGTTAGTTTAAATGCTAAGAAATAAAGATATTTGTTAACTAGGGAATTATACAAGATAAACACGTCATTCTTGGAGTTGTTCTGATGCATACTCTTTCCACAGTTTCCCGGTGCTATCGGTGAGGAGATCGCATTATGCATTCTCGAGTTATGGACCGCAGAACCTACAAGCAACCAAAATGTATATTTTAGATTCAACTGTTAGGATGCTAAAGAAGGCATGAGGAGGAAGACTCCTAGCTGTTAGAGGCAGGGAAAGTCTGTTTAAACCAGCCTGTTAGATGCACTGTAACAGATGCTTCACCTCTGAGAACCAATGACATCAGCAACAGACATACCTTTTGTCTTGTTTATACTGGGGGGGTATAAGTATCGGTGCACGGACACTATTTGGGAGTCTTTGTGCTGAATGCTGAATGACGAGGGGTCTCTTGCTGAAGCCTATCTCTGGGTCCAGAAGCGCCTGCGTACGTATACTGTACTTGTGGTCTGTATGATTTACTTTTGCGCCTAAATTGTGTCTTGATCAATTGCGTGTAACTGTCTGAACTTTTACCTGAATATCACTTGTGCTTTGGAACCACAGGTTCTATGTCTTTATTTATGGTGTGACTGCGTACGCAAATTAGCGTCATCCTTAGAGGTTTATAGGAAGGATTTTAGAAGGTACAGGCAGGGGTACATAGAGGTTCTGATCCAATATTGTTAGAATGTGGGAGGAAACCCAGAGGAAACCCACGTAAGTATGGGGAGAATATACAAACTCCACACAGTTAGGGTCATAGCAGGATTTGACCCCACAACCTCAGTACTGTGAGGCAGTAATGCTAACCATTACACCGTCTGTGCTGCTACCAGTGACGTGCGGTGAGGTAAATGGCTGGGGAGGCACTGGCTAGTATCAGAGCCAGATTTACAGATACATATATGAACATGAGGGTTCATGTGGGTATTATACAAAGGTGCAGCAGTGGACATTTGGTGAGTTTTGATCAGTGATGTTGTTTGGAAAAGGTAGAAAGGGGAGGCAGTGCCTCACCTGCCATACAGTTTTTACTCCAGAGTTTTGACTAAAAAATGATTAGAATAATACAAAGAAGATATTTATAATATTTTCTCTAAATTATTCTTATAATTTTTATAGTAAAAACTGTGGAGTATACCTAAGTATGACAGGAAAAGCTCTGCCTCACCTGACCGCACTTCACTGGCTGCTACCTACAGTAAGACTCTCCAAATTCTTCAGATTGCAACAGGCACATTGCG
The DNA here is from genome assembly GCA_031769625.1 of Taudactylus pleione. Classification (NCBI taxonomy): domain Eukaryota; kingdom Metazoa; phylum Chordata; class Amphibia; order Anura; family Myobatrachidae; genus Taudactylus; species Taudactylus pleione. The sequence continues at coordinate 4,175,145 of JAUIMM010000757.1, read as the reverse complement.
GAGAGTGGCTCTGAAATGTATGTTTAAGTTCACTTGAGAATAATAGGTTACCGAGCATACGCAGGTCGCCGGGGAAATTGCGCGGCTGCCATTTTCCCAGTGATTTTCTCACTGCGCATGCGCAAATCGCCGGAAATATTGCTGCAGTGGCCATTTTCTGGCATTTTGAGCAGCGCTGAGACACCCGACTCGGGAGGGTGCAGGGTGTTCGGTGCGGGCCACCCCTGGACCCGGGGGCCCGTGTGCACCGCACAACCTGCACCCATTATAGATACACCCCTGGTAATATAGCAGAATGAGCCCAATAATATATACTGTATTTGTATTATTTAATCCAAGTATGAGCAATAATAAGATAATTAAAAACAAAATCAAATATCATTCTTATACATTTTGTTAAAAATTACTAAAACAAATTGGATGGATTAACTTTTCTAATTCTTTTACCTGAGGTCACATCACTGCTTTTAATCTGTTCCTTCTTGCATATCACCATGACGCTACACCTTTCACGTACATCCCTGTCTTGACTAACACAACCACATGAGTAGACCGTTCACAGGGTATCACAAGATCAGCAAACAAATCTCCTGAAATGCTTTGGCTGCTGTGAGCACTTTGATGATCTGATTGGCTACAATTCTATTCTGACTCACTTTGAAACTGGGTACACACAGAATTTTTTTTTTTTCAAATTAATGGGCCCCATATATCTGTGATTATTTGGGGCAATTTTGCATTTTGCAAGTGATTGTCAAATCGCAAATGTACAGTATGTAGTTCATCAATCGCCGATTCTGACCAAAATATGATCGGAATCTGTAAATCAGGTTGCCCAACATGGTGGATTTCACAGACCAATCGGGTCTGTAGACTACTAGTGTTTGGTACCAATCAACTGTGTTTCAAACCATTACTAGTTAAAAGTTGAGCCTTTCATTATAGGCAGATCTGTTCTTTGGTGGAAATTATCTGAAAATCACTGAAAAATATCGGCAATGTACGGTTGCATGTTGGTGGATTGGAGAATCGTTAAATTGGGGGGAAAATGCAGAATCTATTATTTTTTTTGTGATTGCTGATGTATGAACCCTATTAGACTGGTGCCTGATCTAGTAGGTACTATCCATGGTAGAAAATCTTGTATGCACCTGCCCTATTTGCAGCAAGTACTGGAAGTCTGGAAGGCCCTCAAGTTCCTTCCACCAGAAAGTTTTACATAGAAATGAGCGCAGTGTGCCAGAATACTCTACAATTGGGCACAAACACAGTAATAAAACTGGGGATTAACAGAGAAAAATGTTAGTGGGAACTTAGACAAACGTTTGCTAAACGCACTTTCAAAACAAAGTTGGGAAAACCCCTCATTTCCTGATCTTACAAAAATACTTTTATTACCGCCGTGACAAAATCCTTAGATGTCATACAATTGTATGAGTATAAGTTACAAGGCACAGTTCTAACTCATTCCACTGTTAAACATTTAGTAGAAAATGCATTAAACTGTGCATTAACAACATAAGCCAAGTAGAAATATCCAGTTCAACTTTCCAAAATGTACTCAGTGATGTCATTCATTTCAAATATTAATCTTCCCTCGAGGCTAGTTTAAGTTCCATTTTCAATTTAATAGATATCAATCTAAAAAAGGTAAGAAGCAAGGTCAGACATTTCTATTTCAATATTCATAAACAGACTAACAAGTTTTACACACAGTAGTCCAAAAAATGTGATGGAAAATATTAGACGCGTGTTTTAGGATCCAGATCGCAAGAGTCATGTTCATCTCTTGAACAGATCTGACGCCAAAGAGTAGACTTTCAAATCTAATGAGGAACAACTTATATAATTGTGTGGCACCAGTTTCTGTTTTCTGAACACGTTCCTCATAGTAAAACCTTTATTCGGGTCTCTTCCATAATTTCCTAAATGCCAACACCTTTGGTTGATCAAGGTTTAACTTAAGTCACAGTGCAAAGTTCTTGCCAATTTTTTTTTTTTTGGTGTCTGTGCCAAATCCATTTTCCTTAATACACCATAGATTTGGCAGATAGCTCAGGTTTAAAGATCTAAAAAAAAAAAAAATTGGCAGTCAAATATAGATCCTTTTTTATGTGTTGAAATCTACCGACATGGTATTACTGTCTTAAAATAAAAGGATGATATGTCTTGTATATATTCAATGCGGAATCCAACCTATGTTTGATATACTGTCTATGCAAAATGTTATTTGTTCTTTTAACAAAGATGGGAAATAGGCATAATACGTGCACTCTGGAGCTGATGCTAAGTTGCACACATCCGTTGCCAATTTCCCATCTGGCGGCAGGTGTCTGCCTACTATATTATGGTAATGCAGGAGTCCATCTTTGTATATAAAAATCTGCATGACTGCATGTGTAGGCCTATCGAGCCCACTGTTTCTATGTCCACTGATGCAGGTGTCATTAATTAGTATCTGGACTTACTCCACCACCCAAGGTAGTCAGCTTACACTTCCACTACACTCTCATTATACTGCCATGAGATAGTAAAGCTCAGTGCAAATGCATGGTTGCCACCCAGTTACCGTCCATAAACGCCCATTTCACGGATAGTGTGGTCTGTCGATAGACAGAACAATCCAAAAGAAATATCGATCTCCGTCTGCGTGCAGATGCTAGATCCGGAACAAGCGTAGAAGACGATTTCTCTTTTTCCGCATGTGTAGAATGCTGAAATGTGTGACATCTATGCACATTGTGACTAGTACGTGACTCAGAATCAGCTCCTATGTAATTTAACATTATCCGATATAACTTTGTTTGCTACGTAGGTTACATAATGTGCTTGGACCGCCCATGGTGCTTGCTGCTAGAGGACAAGCCAATTGCACCCTTGTTGTCACGTGCAATGCTTATAGTCTTATCTCGACAAAGAAAAGTTATCTCACGCAAAGAGGGGAATTCCCATAGGAGCAAAGTCGACTCCACAGCTAATTGAATATGCTGCCCCAGTGGGTAGAGTTTTCCCCAGAAGCTTAACGAGTGGAGAAATCCAGAGATTCCAGCACTTTTCACGGAATCTATGGGTTAGCATGCATTAACCCATGTGTTTACCATGCGGGAAAAATGCAGCTTAATTAAATAATTCCAGGTAGCAAACCCTGTGCCTAATTGAATTCCCCCCAAAGTTTCTTTTAATCATAAGGCTTCCTTGGCTGCTTCTGTAAGTGCCATGCACTCCGCCTCAGTGGTGGATAGGGCAACAGGGGGTTTCTTTCTAATTGCCCAGCTGATGGCTGTGCCTGCTAGTACAAACAGATATCCCATATAAGAATAACGGTTATCATTATCCCCAGCCAGTATCACAGAAAATTTCCAACATAGAATTTTCAGACTTTGAAAACTTTAATTTTAAGATACTTAAATCCTTTAAGTATCTCAAGATTCCTTTATTTGCGGTCCAGTGTTATTTCAAGGATTAATTGCAAATTTGCTTGATGAGTCCCAATGTTTGAACACATTAAACTTCCAGTAGCGATTTGATAAAGAACTTTCTTAATATCATCTATTTTTGCCTCGCTTGTGGATGACATGACTTTTGTGATTTTTATGCCTTTGTCAATGGGAGAACTGAATGGTTTAGCAGCATTCATTGCATACTTGGAAAGTTTTGCCTTGATATATCCTTGTACATCAATTGTGACAGTTCCTGCGATCAAATTTTGTAAAATCCTCAAGCCTAACAGGTAATGTGCAGGCCCTAGGGGGTCTGTTTACTAAGCCTTGGATGGAGATAGAGTGAACGAAGATAAAGTACCAGCCAATCAGCTCCTAACTGTCATGTTACAGGCTGCGTTTGAAAAAATGACAGTTAGGAGCTGATTGGCTGGTATGTGGAAGGCAGGGACAGGCAGAGGGGATGTGTCCTCTGTGGGACACATCAGTTTCCGGTGCTGGGACAGTGATGTCCCCAGCATTGGTTCAGATGCCGCATGTACCTGGTGAGGGGACCGCCTGGTACCCTCCACCAGTGCCGGCGGTACAGTGGCTTCGGAAGAAGCTTGGCTCCGGGCGCAAGCTCAGCGAAGCTTTGCCGCCCGGCAGCCAAGAAGTGGCAGGTGTAAGGCTCTGGCCGCGAGCCAAACACGGCTCGCGGGCCAGCAGCCAATAGGAGGTGGACGCAATGAGCCAATCGCGGCTCGCCGCATCATTGCCCCTCCCACTTGCGCCATCTTGTATTAAACAGTGCTGAGCGGGAAAAGGCAGTTCGGCGGCGGAGAGGGAGGAGAGAAGACCTCCTGAAGAGCAGAAGATCATTGCATCAACAGGTCCAGCGGCCGCGGAAGAGGCCAGAAGATGCCCTGAACAAAAGTGAAGACAGAAGGGGCCGGTTGGATGCGGAGAAGAAAAGGCGGCACCGCTGGCCAGGATGGGCCAGCGGACGAAGAATGTGGCTGAGGACCGGAGAGGACTGCGGGGGAGGGAAGTAAAAGAGCTTCACGAAGTTCCCCCCGCAGCCTCTTCCAACGGAGCAGGTAGGCCCTCCGTGAGGCCTACCATATACCCCATCCCTAGACCACCAGGGTTGTTGGGCACTAGGCCCGTGGGGCATTGTCGGTCACTAGGCCCGTGAGCAAATAGGCGGACACTGGCCTGGGGCTCAGTAGGCCCAGATCACTGAGGGTACAAATAGTTGGGCACTAGGCCCGTGGCCACCAGCCAGGCTCTAGGCCTGTACCCAATTCAGGAGGGCGTTAGGCCCTATATAATAAGTGAGCCCCACTGTTAGGCAGGCCCATAGGCCTGAGCCCCATATAAAGTGGCGCTGGGCACCAGGCCCAGACCTCTACCAGAGCCCATCATTAGGCAGGCCCCTAGGCCTGAGCCACAATATAGGAAAGCAGCCCCTGTGTAAACGATTAGAGGTGTGAGCAGTGGTGGAGAGCTGTCCGGCTCCCACCAATGACGTAGTGTTTCCCCACTCACTGAGAAGAGGAGCTGGCCAGCTCTGTATAGGTAGGTAGCAGGCATTTAAAGGGACAGCACTGTGTTTTGCTCTTGTGTACTTATAGCCTGTGATTATTGTTCCGTGCAGGGCAAAAGTTTAGTTATTGTTATACCTGTCACACTACACACACTGTAGGTTGAGGGCGATGTTGTTTTTGTATGTGTAGCTGCGTGACATAGGTTTAGGCCCTGCAATGGCTGTGTTGTGTATCTCCTTACACTGACCTGTAGGCGAGTGAGCGGACAAAGAGCAAGAGTGGACACTGTGAGAAATATCTGTGTGTGTACTGTCCCTCCCTGTTTGTTTGTCACTACCTATCCTTCCTTCTTTCTGGGCGGACAGTGAACCTTGCAACCCGGTGCAAGGATGGATCTTCACCTGGTGCGTGAGTACCGATAGGTGAAAATTCAGGATCTGAGGCCAAAAGTGCCAATGATGATCTTCACTTAAAACCTGAATTTATCCCTCGGTTCAGTAGGGCGTGTCGGTCAACGTGAGGAGGGACGGTACTCACATAGTCTCCTTCCTCCTAGGTCATCGTGTCCGTGTTCTATTTGAGAATTCCAGGACCGTCTGTTCAACACACGGCCTGAAGGTGAGAGGGTGCGATGCAAGGTAAGGAACTGAAGTACACCTGTACGGCAGCAGGCACTGCACCGCACCACTCTTACAGGTACCTTATCTCCATTCACTTTATCTCCATCCGAAGCTTAGTAAATATACCCCTAGGTCTTTTAACTTGAATTTTTGTTCCAACACATTGACATTGGTTATGTGGTTCTCCTGACCTGCTAGCAACAAATTATCTGCATATAAACATATAAATGTATGAACAATTTTTGCTCTATTTCATTATGGTATAGATATGACCAGTCTATGAATGCACAGTCCATCACTAAAAGTACAGCATCTAGCTTAATGAACCAACAATGACCACTCAGTTTTAGACCATACAAATTGAAATATTGTGCTCAGGTGTGGTGTCTTTGCAGGGTAGGGGGTCAATGCCCAATGTAATGGAATGTAGAGAGAGTGTTGTAGGTGGGATGCCGGTGTGGTTGATGTGGCTCATGGTATAAGCCTGTATTGTATCTGGTGCGGCAAGTATGTGAAACTATTAGGAGGGCTTGAATCCTACGCTCCTGTCTAGTGTCGGTTCTGGGTCAGTGGTGGGGAGGGGGTGTGTGTCCAGCTGTATAGGGGCAACATTCCCGTGGTGGTGTCGGAAATTGTATTGAGGGTCTCGTGTGACTAAAAATGAAATTGAAAATTGAAAACTGAAATGTGAAAAAAGAAAATACTGCCATAGCGTAATGCTGGTGAGTGATGTTTGTTATTGGCGACAAAATGCTTCTCTTAGGATGGTCGCAGAGGATGAAAATGTCTGTTCAATTGCAGTCTTTACCGGTGCAGTAGGGGCTACTGACTGCTGTGAATGTATTGGGTATTGTGTGACTCCGTGGTGAGGTAAGTGAACCCTTTGAGGGGGCTACTTTCTATGAAATACACACGTATTCCCTACTGGATCTATGGTCTACAGACTGAGGATCCAAGTGTATCTGGATATGTATAGTACTGGAGCACCCCACTGAAACAGCATCAACAAAAGACCATGTATTGTTATCATTCAATGATGTCAGCTCTCTATCTATGGCTGATTTCCATTCTGCCCAGTCGATGCTTGACTTTGCCTTTTGAATATTTTGCGGTTCACAAAAATTGATATTCGTGAGCTCCTCATAATATCTCCTAGGGGGTTTTTGTTTGTTACTGTACTTCTCACAGAACTCCTGCTCTATGATTGGATATCCACATTAGCAGTCTCAACTTGAGAAACATTTCCAGTTGCCAGCATATCCAGAATAATACATTTATTGCTGAGGTTCTCGTTCTAGTCGGTCATGGGAAATATAGGTATATGGCTAGAAATGAATAATCTAAATTTGATTGTAAATGGCATAGATGGGCTCAGGGCCTGAATCAGAGCCGGTCGCACTGACAGAGCGCTTGCTCTGAATCAGGGCCGGCATTTTTTTTTTTTACAACGGCCTGCTGGCCGCTCGCATAGCTGTTGGTGACCACCCACAGCTATAGCGAGCGGACATGAAGATGGTCGCGATGGTCAAGACCATCGCGACCATCAGGCTTGCGACGAGACCATTGTGGTAGGGTCTCGTTGCCGCAAGCCCCAGAGAGATTTCGGCTCTAACAGAGCCGAAATCTCTCCCACTGATATCACTTGTGATGTCAGTGGGGCCGGCCCCAAATGGAGGCTTTCACATGTGAACGCCTCCATTTGGGCAGCCACTCCCACGGCCCGCCCACCAAAGGGGGCGTGCTGTCACTCAACATCGACAGCACGCCCCCTTTGGTACGAGACCCAGAGCGACGGCTTGGCCATCGCTGTCCGGGTCTCGCGCATGCGCATGACGGAGCAGGCTCCGTCGTGCGCATGCGCTCTGGGCCACCATCGACCCGGTTGCGAGCGCTCAGCGCTTGCGACCGGGTCTGAATCAGGCCCACAATGTAGATATGATACATTTGGAGCTGGGGGTCTCTGTGTCCATGCCTCCCCGCTATTATTTCTCCATCCAAGTGTGTTTGATGATAACATTATGTGTACTAGTTTTTTCCACTGCATTCTGGTATGCTACTCCTCTTACTAGGACTGGTCACCGCTATTACTGAGCTGCTATTTATCATGGGTATTTGATGGGGAAGCTGCTGCATTCCAGGGGCTCCATTGTTCACATTGTTGGCAGCAGCGGCTCCTTACCACTCTCTCTGCTATTGCAATTCAGACTGACAGTCCCATGGGGAGAAGACACCTCTCCCTGGGACTGCCTGTCTGGTTGTGATCATCAAGGAGTGCTTCCAATGAGAAGTCACTACCACTGCTAGGGAGTCCCTGCGAGTGGCAGATATTACAGGGAAGCTGCAGTCCCACAGAGCCGTAACTAGACTTTTTGGTGCCCTGTGCTAGTAAAAGCATTGGCGACCCCCCATTTTTCAAATAGGGACATAACGCACCCAAAAAAGGGGAATGGCCTCATGCTCTCTCCTCCCCTTATCTCCTCCTCTTCCATTGGAGATGAAGACAAGTAGCAGGATGCCAGGACAGGTAGGCACATTCAAAATCTCACTTGTTTATTTCCAAATTGGGGACCCGAGTGCCTAATCAGGCTACAGGGAAATGCTCATGTCCCTCATTTCTTCTTGTCTCATCCTAGTCATTGTTTAGTCTTGCGAAATCATGGTTACCAGAGAGGTGGTCAGGTTCACCACCCGGGCCATCAGCACTGACTGGATTCTACCCCCATGTTTTGGTTTTGTATCTGTATCTCCCCTGGTTTTGGATCTTTTTCCTTGGTGTTTTGTTTTTAGTAGAGAAGTGCGCCGACCCTCGTGTTTTGGTTTTGGGTTTGGATCTGGATCCCCCCTGGTTTTGGATCTGCATTGGTTTTGCCAAAACCTCACCTCCGTGTTTTGTTTTCATGTTTTGGTTTTGGATATGGATTTTTTCTTAAAAAATCATAAATACAGCTAAAATAACATAATTTGGGCATATTTTTGTTCCTACAATATAATTAACCTCAATAACATTTATTTCCAGTAATTTCCAATCAATTTTGACCACCTCACAATATTACTTGCTTCATCTAGTTAAGGCCAAAAGGTTGCATCCAGCTAGCTGGCTGACTAAGCTAAGTGACACAGTTGGCGGCACTAACATGTGGCAGTTCAGCTTCTAATTTCCAACACGGATACAGTGTGTTATACAGTGTGGGTTGGATACACCAATAGTGCCCTTACTGTGACAGCAGTGTCGGCAGAGCGCGGTTGCTGACGGTGCCCACAGTACATGGAATGGTAGTGCTGCGGTGCTGGCAGTGACCTCAGTGAAGGGTACCGGTGATGTCGGCAGTGCGGGGGTGCCAGCGGTGTCTTTAGTGCAGGTTTGCTGGCTGTGTCGGCAGTGCGGGGCTGCCAGCGGTGTCTTTAGTGCAGGTATGCTGACTGTATCGACAGTGCGGGTGTTGCTGGTGGTGTCTTCAGTACATGGAATGGCAGTGCTGCGGTGCTGGCAGTGTTCTCAGTGAAGGGTACCGGCGGTGTTGGCAGAGCGGGGGTGCCAGTTGTGTCCTCAGTGCATGTTTGTTGACTGTGTCAGCAGTGCATGGGTGTTCTCAATGCAGGGTGTCGGCTGTGTCGGCAGAACGGGGGGTGCCAGCGGTGTCCTCAGTGCATGTGTGCTGACAGTGTCGGCAGTGCAGGGGTGCTGGTGGTGTCCTCAGTGTGGAAGTGTTGGCAGTGTCGGCAGTGAGGGGGTCGCTGATGGTGTCCTCAGTAAGTGGGGCAGCAGTGCAGGGGTGCCGGCAGCAGTGGTGTCGGCAGCAGGGGATGCTGCCAGTGGGGGTGGATCGCCCCGGATCCCTGAAATTCGGGTGGGTTCGGATCTCTGAGATCCGAGCCCGCTCATCTCTAGTTTTTAGGTTTTGGTTTTGGTTCTGTATTTTTTCCAAAAAATTATATAAACAGCTAAAACCACATAATTTGGGTCTATTTTGGTTCCTACAGTATTATTAACCTTAATAAAAATCATTGTTAGGCATTTCCATGCATTTTAACCACCTCCCAGCTCACAATATTGATTTCACTATTTTTCACCAATATAGGCCAAAGGCTGCAGCGAGCTGGCTGGCTAAAGTAAGCAACAGAGCAGTGGCTCAAACGCACGGCAGTTTAAAAAAATATAGGACATCTATGAAACATTGCCACACAGCAGTGGCAGACAGGATGGCAGTTTAATAAACTATAATAATGTCAGTCGGCAAAGCCCCAAATTGTGCAAAATGTAAAAAAAAGAGGTGCAAGATGGAATTGTCCCTCCCACACACTCTTATGTGGGATATTAAAAAGGACATGCACAGTTTAACAAACCAAGCATTTTAGTGACTAGGCAGTATATTTACTAAAGTGACAGTTTTTAGAAGTGAGTTTTAAAAGTGATGTTGCTCATAGCAACCAATCAGATTCTACTTAACATTTAACTAGCACCTTCTAGAAGATAATAGCTAGAGTCTGGTTGCTATGGGCAACATCACTTTTAAAACTCACTTCTAAAAACTCTCACTTTAGTAAAATTATGCCCAGGACTAATACTTTCGTGGCTGAACTCCTTGGTTTTTTGGGTCCCCACAAAACATTTTTTGGAAGGACTACTTTCAATTAGTGGTGGAGATTGCATGTGCTGGTCCAAACTGCTGGTATCTGATACTGGACTGCTTGTTATTAATTTATAAATTATTACAATTTTGTTAAACAAATTGCATGAACTTGCTGCAAATTACGTAACAGGGAGGTGGTGCCTAGATGGTTAACGTCGCTTCCTCTGCTAACTTTGGCTTTACAAATGGAACAGATGCCTTCGCAACTGTTGTCAGAAATTAGATTAAAATAATTCCACACCCAAGACGTGGCTTTTCTGGCTTTCTTTTTATCATGAGCAAGAACTGCTGCCACTTGTGGCTGATTTACGCAAACCACATCCTCATCATCAACATCCTCATTAGCATCAAATTTTCTACTCGTCCTCCTTTTGTACTTCCTCCACACTATCATACTTATTTTTTATTATTTCACCATCTAATACTAGCACAGCCATCATGGCATCAGTGATCCGCTGTGAAACTGGATGACAGCTGTTATACTTATTTCCTCTATCAAAGGACTGTTTAATAGTCAATCATTTTTTTTAAATTACTAGTAGTAGTAGTCTTCTTGGTCCCTTTCGGGGATGGAGATCCACCCCCAGCAGCAGCAACAGGCGTAGCACTCAAGAATCCTTCTGAGGAATCATGGATAGGAGAGGAGTCAGTCAAGCTTATGAAATTGGATGCAGGACTACTTCCGAGCATGAATGAGAATGTTGAAGATGATGCAGGTGTTGGTGTTGGAGATTGCAGGCGCTTGGATCCAGATAGAAGGGAGCAGCTAGGTGACACTGGACTGATTGTTGTTCGTTTTTTTGTCCCCAAAGTTTTAGATTTTGAAATACCCTTTCCAATTTGATGAATGCACTGCAAGTGACGTAACAGGGAGGAGGTTCCAGGATGGTTAAGGTCCTTACCTCTACTTACTGTTACTTGGCAATGATTACAAATGGCTTGGCAAAAGTTGTTCGGATTTGGGTGGAAATTATTCCACACAATGGAAGTGGATTGTCTGGTCCTTTGCCCAGGCATGGCAACAATGGGATTTTTCCCACCATGGGCAACAACTGTTCCCTGATTCACAGTTTTTACACAAACATCCTCGCCATCAACATCCTCATCATCATCAACATCCTCATCATCCTTGTTATCGCCAACTAGATAAATATCCTCCTCATCCTCCTCGTGCAATTCCACAGAAACATCCTCGATTTCTATATCAGAAGGCACACAAATGGTGGAAGGAGGATCCTCTTCAAGTACAGTATTACTAGAAAGGTCTGGCTCACACATGGCAACTGTGGTCACACTTGGGCTCTCCTCTGGGATTTGTGAATTTTCAGAGCACACAGTTGGCTCCGGTGTCTTACTCATCTTAACAACTGTTATTTTTTTTGTACCTCTCCTACAAGCAGAGGGGCTTAAATTATCATTAGAACCATCAGTCATCATAAATACAGGCCAATGCCTTATCCTTTCCTTGCCACTTCATGTAGTGAATGGCATATTGCCAATTTTTTGTTTCTCTAAAGCTGACTTAGCTTTCAATTTTTTTTGCTTTAACAGGGTAAAAGTTGATTTTTTTTTAACCTGACTTTTTGGCCTGACTTAAGCCCTGGTACATCGGCCTTCATAGATGACGTTGACGGCCTTGAATCATCATCATGACTGCTGCTGGCAGCTACAAAACTGGTATGTGGATCCTGCTCTCCGGTCATGTGACTGTCCTCCATACTCACTACGCACACAACCATACAACATTTTTTTTTTTTAATTGGAACACTGGGTTGACCCCCTGAAAGAGGCAGCAGCCCCTTGACAGATAGCAGCATAGCACCCCTGCGCACATACACTGATGACAGGTGTGGCTAACACACACACAAATTTTATTTATTTTTTTCATTTGAACACTGGGGGTGAACCCCTGAAAGAGACAGCAGCCCCTTGACAGACATCAGCACAGCATCCCTGCGAACCGACGCTGATGACAGACGTGGCTAACATGCACACACATTTTTTCATCTTTTTTTAACACTGGGGTGAACCCCTGAAAGAGGCAGCAGTCCCTTAACAGACAGCAGCACAGCACCCCTGCGCTGATGTCAAGTGTGGCAAACACACAAGTTTTATTTATTTTTTCACACTGGGGGTGGGTGAAGAGCACCCCTGAAGGTCAGAGCACCCCCTGGACAACACAGCACTACAGCCAGCCCCTATGGACAGGACGACAGCCGGCCAGCCCCTCTATAGACAACAGCCAGCCCCTCTATAGAGAACAGCCAGCCAACCCTTATGGACAGGACAACAGCCAGCCCTTATGGATAGGACAACAGCCAGCCCCTATACAGACAAGAGTAGCTAGCCCCTATGTATAGCATCAGCGTGCAACAGCAACAGCACAGATCCCAGCTCCCTCCCTCCTCCCTCTTCACTCTCCACAGCCGGAATGAAAAAATGGCAGCGATTCGGGCAGGTTCAGATTTCTGAGATCCGAACCCGCTCATCCCTAATTAGCAGTAGTGCCCCCTGCTGCTATGGCACTTCTGCCTGTGTTTGTCAGGTATTTTAGAAAAAACCTAATGTAAGAAATCATCTTTTAATAAGAAATGGCTATAACATGCTCACTGCCACATGTAGGCAAAGACCACACAGAAGTGGTGGATATGTCATGACCCAGCTGTGTCATGCCTGTTACAGCTGCAGTACATACCCTGTTATCTGTTAGCGGTGTCATACATGCACATATGTGCAGAGACTGGCCTGACATGTTACCCTTTCTACCACTCTGGACCGGTATCACCGGGCTGTGTAATACAGTATCACTTAGATGCCCTGGTGATATAGCTGGCAAATTATGACTATAAATGTTTTTTTTTCCATCATCATCACAATAAGTAACAGTAATTATTTATATCTGTTACGGTATGATGGGATAAATAGAACCTTTAATTTTTAAATTGCATATTACCTTACTCTCTTCCGGCAAAAGAAGCCCCCATAGGTTTCTATGAGGGCTCAGGTCCGACTCTGCCATTAGGCAGCTGATAGTGTGCTGGAATTTGGGGGGTGCCATTGGGTCTGCCCAACACATTATTAAGAATGTAACTTAGAGACATCCTGGTTGTACTCAATACTGCGGCGGCTGTGCACTTATAAAATGCCGCCTGCACACTTTCACCTGAGGGGCTGGGTAGGGGTATTGGTGGTGGTGGGGGAAGGGGCAGTGGGCTGAAAATTTGCCTAGGGTGCCGAGAAACCTTGCACCGGCCCTGATTGTAGATCTGCTGTTCTTGCAGTTCATACACTACCCTAAACTATCTATCTTACAAGAGGCTTCATTGGTTATATAAACTTCAGCATATATCACTCAAGATCTGGGAAAAATGTAAACAATTGTAATAAAAGATAAATATGTTTCCACAGTTGACCATTGTAAGATTTCTGTCTCTAGGACTGCACCAAAAGTCTGTATTATAAAATATTTACTTTATTTTGGTTACAGCTATAGCGAGTGGCCAGGAAGATGGTCACAATGGTCAAGACCATCGCGACCATCGGGCTTGCAACGAGACCCTTGTGGTAGGGTCTCATTGTCGCAAGCCCTGGAGTGCTTTTGGCTTAAACAGAGCCGAGAGCACTCCCACTGACATCACTTGTGATGTCGGTGGGGCCGGCCCCAGATGGTAGGCGTTCCCATGGGACCGCCTCCATCTGGGCAGCCACACCCACCAAAGGGGGCATGCTGTCACTCAACATCAACAGCACGCCCCCTTTGGTACGAGACCCGGAGCGACGGTTTGTCCGTCGCTATCCGGGTCTCGCGCATGCGCACGACGGAGCCGGCTCCGTCGTGCGCATGCGCACTGGGCCACCATCGACTCGCTTGCAAGTGCTCAGCACTCGTGAGTGGGTCTGAATCAGGCCCAGAGTACCGACTAGTGCAGTAAATTAAAATCACATTTAATCATTTTGTTTCTCAAAGTGCAAGTGGTTGTCAATATGTGTGCAGTAAAAGAAAATCACGCTTACCTGTAGTAGTGCAATTTCCAATAGGGTTAGAAATTTACTCTTAACAGAGTATGGATTGCATGAAACAACAAAGGTACATCATAGTGTGTATTGTATTTAATAAGATCAACTTAAAAATGCCCAAGTAGAAAAGTTCAGTAGTGAGAGATGACTGAGTACCAAACATCTATTATTTGTGCACTTATCTCAAACTTTGTTCTTCTGATTTCAAATGGGTCTTAAGCTGGGTACACACTAGAAGATCAGCAAATCTTGCCAATGGTCAGGGCGATTTATCTTCTCCCCGGACCATGCAAGATTGCCGGTACACACTAGAAGATCTAATGAACGACGGAACCATGTGTCATTCTATCCTTCATTAATATGCACGGTACCGCATGCGATATCTTAAGATTGGCCTACACTGCAAATGCAATGAACGATGCATGGGAGCACACAATAATGCATACACACTAAACTATGTGGATGATTTGACGTTCCAGTTAGTCTAAAATCATCCTATTGTCCAATTTATAATTTAGTATGTACCCAGCTTTGGAGAAACTCTCAACTCTTTCATCTGATACAATAGAAAATATTGTGCATGGTGAAGTTTGAACAGGTTTGAATTATACACATAAAGACAAAACATATATTCAATAAAGGTAAGTAAAAACAGCATATATCACTCTTCACCAGGTAACTTGAATATCTCCAATAAAACAAAGAATATAGTCCAGGCACAGGAGACCAAAGTATGGTAGAAGGACAGCTTTCAAACGCATTTCGTCAGTTGATTTCTTTAAAGAGATCGTTCCCCGCCGGCTCATACTGGCACATGCGCAGCCTAACGTCTGTTTCCAACTGTTCACCAGGACAGGGCTTTCTCACAAGCTCTGTCCCAGCATGATACATTGTCCTGGTAAATTGCATTACTACATTGCGATTATTGGTGAAATGATCACACCCCAGCTGCATTTTAAATGAGGATTGCGGTAAATATGTCCAAAGGCGTCTTCTATTGCCACTGTTGCATTTCTTTCTATTTACTAATTGGAGGAACTTTACGTAGGTGATAGACAGTGGAATTGCTCAAGTTTGGAGAAGACTGCAGCTGAACCTGCCGATTCTAAAGAGTTGACTGAGAGCAAAGGAGTTTGCAGATTACTTCCTTGGTGCAATGACTGGACGTTGCTCTTAATTATCTTTTCAAGATATAAACTTATTAAAGTAGTTTAAGTAACTGTCGGATATTTTTAGATAGTGTATATTTCCTCCCTCTATAATGCATCATAGACAGTGGTGTATCTATCATGGGTGCATAGTGCGCGGTTCACATGGCCCCTGGGTCAAGGGGTCCAACACCACACATCCTGCACCCATTTCAGTTACCTACAGCCTGCTGCTACCAGCACCATAATTCAGTTTATATCATCATAAATATGGTACCGCGCCATACTTATGAAGTAATTACCAGTTATATGGCTCCAGCAGCATAAAATGATGGAATACTACACATATGTCGGCACAATTTGTTTTTCAGGGGGGCCCAGGGATATCACACATGAGCCCCCTCAAGTCTTAAAACGGTCATGATCATAGACATTGTAATTTTATTTACAGTGATTATAGTGTTTGGAGCTGTGCAAATTAATAATTATTTAATTGGTGATTATTAAATACTGTTTCATAAATATATAAATAAAACACTTTTTAAATGGTCATCACCTAGAAAAGCTAAAGAAAAAACAGGGATTGATTATTAGACTTGAATGCTAATTCCATCTCTTAAAAAAAACCACCTCATCAAATGGTAGATGTACTAAGCCACGAAGAGAGATAAAGTGGATAGAAATAAAGTACCAACCAATTAGCTCCTAATTGTGATTTTTCAGACACAGGGCCTGATTCAGAGCCGCTCGTTCGCTCCGAGCGATGTTCACACATCTGCGCATGCGTATGGGTTGTAATGCGCATGCGTCAACCAGTCATTGCGGTCGGAAATCGTGTGCTCGCAAAATAGCGAGTGCCTGCTAATTTGAGTGACAGAATGAGGCGTTTGTGGGTGGTAACAGGGGAATGTGCTTGAAAACGGGGAGTGGAGATCCGAACGCAGGCGTGCCAAACGGTCAAAACGGGCGTTTTAAGGGTGTGCATAATTAACAAAGCAGCGTCATCGATCACGTCACTTGGTTGTCTTTTAGCCTGAACTGCTCGCATGATTGCGGTAGGAAAATGCTACTACAAGAATAGCGAGCAGTTCATATGCCTTTCAATGTACTCGATTAATCTAATAAATAGCGGAGATGACGTTTGCTGCGAGCGGGCAAGGGGCGTGTTTACACATTAGCGAGCGCATGTTTCGTTCGCTCGCTCAGACATAGAGGCGTCAACAAACCGCAATGAGCGAGCGCTCAATTTAAATATCCGGCCCCTTTTTTAGAACGACCATCCGCAAATAGCGTCTGGCTCTGAATCAGGCCCACAGCCTGTAGAGTGACAGTTAGGAGCTGATTGGTTTGTACTTCATCTCCATCCACTTTAATTCATCTACCCCCAAATATTTATGTTTTCAATTATCTTTATATTTTATATCAGGAATATAAGAGGATCCAGTGGTGTGAACTATGTTATACGAAATTAGTGGGATGTAGTTATGAGACCGGCGGCCACGTTGCCGCCGGTCTCAATACCGACAGGGAAAACCTGACAAGGGACTTAGGATAGACGCCTATCTTAATCCTGACGCCGGGACGCAGAAGGACGCCAGCCCGAACGAGGAGAGTCCGGGGCGTCCTTAGCGTTAGCCACGGGGGTTTAGGGTTAGGTTTTTTTGCGGGAGGTGTTAGGGTTAGGCACCCCTAGGGGTGCGGGTTGGGGTTAAGCACCACTGGGGGAGTTAGGGTTAGGCACTAAGGTGGGAGTGTTAGGTTTAGGCATGAAGGGGGGAGACTTAGGTTTAGGTACTAACGGGGAGGGTTAGGGTGCAGGGAGGGGAGGGTTACGGTTAGGCTTCAAAAAGGGAGGGTTAGGGTTAGGGAGGGAGGGTAAGTATACTTACCTGACCCGTTGGGATACCAACCATCGGGATGCCGCTGTCGGTATTCTGACAGCAGACATCCCGACAGCCACCATTACTTGCCCATTCCGAAATTTATCTCACTGGACCAAGATATGATACATTGTGCAAGACTTCGTTCACTGTTTACTGTCAGTTACACTGCCATATGATCCCTGCCAACAACACTGATCTCAGTGGCTGAGGGACATTATGTTGCAACTGATTCTTACAGCAACATGCACACAGAAAAACTTGAATTATATTAAAGTGCCTAATAGTCTATATATTGTTCTCTGATCCAATATAATCACTAGGATCCAGGAATGTTGCAGTCTGTATCTGTTAATTCTTTATCTGTTGAAATATTGTGCAATATATATATATATATATATATATACACTATATATATATCATTTTTGTTTTTTTTCATGGAAATTTAATTTTGTTTTAATTGCTCTCATTGATTTAATGTTTAGAAAAACAATCACCTGGTAGGCTAACCATTATTTCTACATTTCAACCTGATTGGGATCAGTTGCCTTATAATTGTGCTCACGTAAAAAAATATAGTAATACATCTACTTGTTTTTTCGTTATAGATTGAAAAGCAGGAAATGAAAGTATAAAAGCTGCACAGACAGCAGCAGTGGCTTTATTATACGGGACATTACTCCAACAATAAAGCTGTTAAAGTGTAGACAATTTAGCAAAATTATATCTACAGAAAATAAAAAACTAGCTTACCCATTATAAATCTATGTTTTCAACTAGACAGCTATTAAATTAAGCCACTTTAAATTTAATGCAGTTAAATTAGGTTGTACTTTAGAGTCAGTGGCAATCTTATATTAATAAACATTGCTTGCTAAATAATAATTTTATGAATTGTTGCAGTGAGGGCCATATAATGCAGAGTGCGTCACAGTGAGGGTCATATAATGCAGAGTGCGTCACAGTGAGGGCCATATAATGCAGAGTGCATCACAGTGAGGGCCATATAATGCAGAGAGCGTCACAGTGAGAGCCATATAATACAGAGTGCGTCACAGTGAGGGCCATATAATACAGAGTGCGTCACAGTGAGGGTCATATAATGCAGAGTGCATCACAGTGAGGGTCATATAATGCAGAGTGCGTCACAGTGAGGGCCATATAATGCATAGTGCGTCACAGTGAGGGTCATATAATGCAGAGTGCGTCACAGTGAGGGCCATATAATGCAGAGTGCATCACAGTGAGGGCCATATAATGCAGAGTGCATCACAGTGAGGGCCATATAATGCAGAGTGTGTCATAGTGAGGGCTATATAATGCAGAGTGTGTCACAGTGAGGACATATAGAACAGAGTGTGTCACAGTGAGGGACATATAATGCAGAGTGTGTCACAGTGAGGACATATAGAACAGAGTGTGTCACAGTGAGGGACATATAATGCAGAGTGTGTCACAGTGAGGACATATAGAACAGAGTGTGTCACAGTGAGGGACATATAATGCAGAGTGTGTCACAGTGAGGACATATAGAACAGAGTGTGTCACAGTGAGGGACATATAATGCAGAGTGTGTCACAGTGAGGGCCATATATAACGCAGAGTGCATCACAGTGAGAGCCATATAATGCAGTGTGTCACAGTGAGGGCCATATAATGCAGTGTGTCACAGTGAGCGCCATATAATGCAGAGTGCGTCACAGTGAGGGTCTATTATAAAGCATTCTTTATAAAGTTATGCAGGAAAAGCAGTTTCTGAATAATTTTATGAATTGTTGCACAGTGAGGGCCATATAATGCAGAGAGTGTCACAGTGAGAGCCATATAATACAGAGTGCGTCACAGTGAGGGCCATATAATGCAGAGTGCGTCACAGTGAGGGCCATATAATGCAGAGTGCATCACAGTGAGGGCCATATAACACAGAGTGCATCACAGTGAGGGCCATATAATGCAGAGTGCGTCACAGTGAGGGTCATATAATGCAGAGTGCATCACAGTGAGGGCCATATAATGCATAGTGCATCACAGTGAGGGCCATATAATGCAGAGTGTCACAGTGAGGGCCATATAATGCAGAGTGTGTCACAGTGAGGACATATAATGCATAGTGTGTCACAGTGAGGGCTATATAATGCAGAGTGTGTCACAGTGAGGACATATAGAGCAGAGTGTGTCACAGTGAGGGACATATAATGCAGAGTGTGTCACAGTGAGAGCCATATAATGCAGAGTGTGTCACAGTGAGGGCTATATAATGCAGAGTGTGTCACAGTGAGGACATATAGAGCAGAGTGTGTCACAGTGAGGGCCATATAATGCAGCGAGTGTCACAGTGAGGGCCATATAATGCAGAGTGTGTCACAGTGATGGCCATATAATGCAGAGTGCGTCACAGTGAGGACCATATAATGCAGAGTGCGTCACAGTGAGGACATATAATGCAGAGAGTGTTGCATTGAGGGCCATATAATGCAGAGTGTGTCACAGTGAGGGCCATATAATGCAGAGTGTGTCACAGTGAGGGCCATATAATGCAGAGTGAGTCACAGTGAGGACATATAATGCAGAGTGCATCACAGTGAGGACATATAATGCAGAGTGCATCACAGTGAGGACATATAGAACAGAGTGTGTCACAGTGAGGGACATATAATGCAGAGTGTGTCACAGTGAGGACATATAGAACAGAGTGTGTCACAGTGAGGGACATATAATGCAGAGTGTGTCACAGTGAGGGCCATATATAACGCAGAGAGCGTCACAGTGAGGGACATTTAATGCAGAGTGCATCACAGTGAGAGCCATATAATGCAGTGTGTCACAGTGAGGGCCATATAATGCAGTGTGTCACAGTGAGCGCCATATAATGCAGAGTGCGTCACAGTGAGGGTCTATTATGAAGCATTCTTTATAAAGTTATGCAGGAAAAGCAGTTTCTGAATAATTTTATGAATTGTTGCACAGTGAGGGCCATATAATGCAGAGAGTGTCACAGTGAGAGCCATATAATACAGAGTGCGTCACAGTGAGGGCCATATAATGCAGAGTGCGTCACAGTGAGGGCCATATAATGCAGAGTGCATCACAGTGAGGGCCATATAACACAGAGTGCATCACAGTGAGGGCCATATAATGCAGAGTGCGTCACAGTGAGGGTCATATAATGCAGAGTGCGTCACAGTGAGGGCCATATAATGCATAGTGCATCACAGTGAGGGCCATATAATGCAGAGAGTGTCACAGTGAGGGCCATATAATGCAGAGTGTGTCACAGTGAGGACATATAATGCATAGTGTGTCACAGTGAGGGCTATATAATGCAGAGTGTGTCACAGTGAGGACATATAGAGCAGAGTGTGTCACAGTGAGGGACATATAATGCAGAGTGTGTCACAGTGAGAGCCATATAATGCAGACTGTGTCACAGTGAGGGCTATATAATGCAGAGTGTGTCACAGTGAGGACATATAGAGCAGAGTGTGTCACAGTGAGGGCCATATAATGCAGCGAGTGTCACAGTGAGGGCCATATAATGCAGAGTGTGTCACAGTGATGGCCATATAATGCAGAGTGTGTCACAGTGAGGACATATAATGCAGAGTGCGTCACAGTGAGGACATATAATGCAGAGAGTGTTGCATTGAGGGCCATATAATGCAGAGTGTGTCACAGTGAGGGCCATATAATGCAGAGTGTGTCACAGTGAGGGCCATATAATGCAGAGTGTGTCACAGTGAGGACATATAATGCAGAGTGCATCACAGTGAGGACATATAATGCAGAGTGCATCACAGTGAGGACATATAATGCAGAGAGTGCAGCAGTGAGGCCCATATAATGCAGAGAGTGCAGCAGTGAGGGCCATATAATGCAGAGAGTGCAGCAGTGAGGGCCATACAATGCAGAGTGTGTCACAGTGAGGGCCATATAATGCAGAGAGTGTCGCAGTGAGGGCCATATAATGCATAGTGTGTCACAGTGAGGACATATAATGCAGAGTGTGTCACAGTGAGGATATATAATGCAGAGTGTGTCACAGTGAGGACATATAATGCAAAGAGTGTCGCAGTGAGGGCCATATAATGCAGAGTGCATCACAGTGAGGACATATAATGCAGAGAGTGCAGCAGTGAGGGCCATAAAACACAGAGAACAGTGATCAGTGACCAACATATAACTTATAACACAGATAATCTAAACACACCCCTTACACACATACACATAAAATTAATACACTCTCCCCCCCCACACACACACACACACACACTACATTAATACACCACAACCACCCCACCACAGAAAGTAAAACACACTCCAACTTCCCAGAAAAAAAACAAATACACCCGCCCCATTGCATACCTGATACCACCCCCCTAGATGACACTGGCAGTTACCTGTTCTGGAAGAGGATGTGTGGTCCCTGCTGGGGCTGGGCTCCATGGCACAGGCTAGGAGAGGAAGAGCCTGTGAGATGATGATAGAGAAGAGACTGGAGAGGAAGGGGCGGGGACTCGGGGTTGGGTCTCGGGCAGGGAAAGCAGTGTGCATGTAGAATAGACAGAGGGCGGAGACCCGAGGTTAAGGGGCGTTGTCTCGGGCAGGGAAAACGAGTGGGCATGTAGGAGGGGACGGGGACTTGGGGGGAGGGGATGGTCTCAGGCATAGTGACAGCCTGGTCAGAGCCACCTCCTCCTTCTCCAGCCACAGTCAGACTGCCCAAGTCCAGCTGCAGTACTGTAATTATGAGTCAGTGTGTGTGACTCACTATTAGTGCTGCCGGCTGCAGGCCA
Source organism: Taudactylus pleione (assembly GCA_031769625.1). Lineage (NCBI taxonomy): Eukaryota > Metazoa > Chordata > Amphibia > Anura > Myobatrachidae > Taudactylus > Taudactylus pleione. Next base: position 4,153,087 of record JAUIMM010000757.1, on the reverse strand, counting down.
CTTCATTGACGCGGGACCCAGGGCATTGCACCTGCCGCACTGCTAACAGTTCTGAGCTGTGGAATGCCCCTTAGGCATTCCAGATGCCCCAGGCATTTGCCTGGAATGCCTATGCCTAGGGCCGGCTCTGGTCGCTCTGTCGCTGCTCGCATCGGCAATTGTGTATGCATTTGCCAATGCCAGCTCCCCCGCAGGGTCCTGATGCTGCGGAGGTCAGGCTGTGTACAGATTGCCTAGTGTGTGCCCAGCTTTAGTCAGTTCTGCTGTAGTCTCTCTACCATAGAAACCTATGATGGTGATGGTAAGATACCATCTGGGCGTTTGCGTTGAGAAGACAGTTTTCTTCTTGAAATGACCTTTTATGCATATTAGAAAACAATATTTATTTGGTTTTCCAGCTCATTTATTAGTATTGGCACTTTTCACATCTTAATGTACAGTATTTGCCCCAAAGGGGCCTATATATAAAGCCAGTTTTCCATGGAATTATGCACAAACTGCAGTTTCAGTTTTTTACTTTTATGTATCCTGGCTATGTAACAACAGCCTAATGCAAGAGATTCCACAGAAATCTACTGCAAAAGGCTAATTATCGCTGCAGACGGCAGTCCCCATTCATTTCAATGGGTACTGTAGTCTGACCCCCATGTACCAAAACCCAAAAAGTAACACTTTTCGGAGTTTGGTCTATTTGGTTAATACCATACTCAGATGGCATAAACCTCTTTTTGCCTCGCAGGAGAGGGATCTTACGAGCTCCAGAATCTGACACTGTGCACACGTGAAATGTGAAAGACTCCTCCAATGCCCCCGGAAATGTAACTTGCAAGGACAGCGATTAGCATTATCTCTGTCCCTGCGAGTTACATTTAGTACTTAATGGTGTAAAAGGCGATTATCCCCGCTCTTAAATTGCATTGCTTCCGTGATTGTTAGTACACATGCTTCTAAATCTATTTGTTTATTTACAAATAAAGTTATTATTGGGAAATGAGCAGTGCTATTTTTCAGCAGGAACAATCAGGAACTCAGGACCTGATTCAGACCCGCCCTGCTAGCAAGCGTTCGCACGCAGACAGCCAATGTTTGCAATCTGCGCAGTGTGAGAGATTGGGATGCGTTTGCTCACTGCGGATAGACTGCCCAGCAAAGTGAGTGGCAGGAGAAGCCGTTTGTGGGTGGTGACACGGGATGGTCATTACGCAGGCGTGCCTGAGCGTCTCAACGCTGTTTCAGAGGCGTGCATAATTTAGAGACAGCGTCATAGTACACGTCACCTGGCTGGTTCTTACATTGAAATGCTCACAGTGCTTGCGGCAGGGTATGGTCAACCATGAGCGCTGCGATCGCATCCGATGGTACCCGATGTATCAATGGTTGCATACACTTCCTGGAGATGACGTGCACAAGTGGGCGTCTTAAGACAGGCTGGTGGGCATATGCATACACAGAGCAATCGCATGCCAAGACATAGTGGGCGTGCTAATACCTTTCCGTGCGATCGCCTGCCTTCCCAAATTTGCATAAGCATCGTGCAAGCGAACACATCTAGCGAGCGGGTCTGAATGAGTTCTTCAGTTCCTGAACCTCTCATTAACTGTCCTGGACCAAAATGTATTTTCCATAAGATAACTTTTATTTTAAAGTCCCTTTTGAATACCTTCTTTTCTAAATACTATATATATGTATATATAATATATATAATGTATATAAATTCATTGATATAATTGTTTTTCTATAGCTCCACCCCCACTAGCTCCACCCACAGTTCCTGAACCTATTTTTCCAGAAAAATAGCCCTGGGAATGAGAAACATAGTGTAACAATATATATTTAACTTTAGAGTAAAATGTAATAGGTCACATTGCAACCGATTATTCTTCTATTCTTCTAGTACTAGAAAATGTTCTAAAATTCCCATCTGCTGACTGTTGCTGATATGGATCAGAAGACTGCACAAATTAGATTCTTATGACTACACCTTCTGCAAAGATAAATTCAATATGAATGATGAAAACATGAAATATAATTATTTTTATTGTGAAAATGGATTACATTTAGCAGGAGAATTCTAAATATAGAAATTCCATCAAACACAGCAGAAGTGAATTTGTTTTATCTTCCCAGCCTTAGCCAGCATGGTACATTTTACATTCAGTTACTGCAGTCTGTAGTATGGTCTGTGTTTACGCACTGCTTACACTAATAAATGCCAATATTTTCTAAGCCATTAAACATTAAACCCCACTACAAAGGTGTTTCATAATTCTTACATGTATAAAATATTGTTTAACTTCTTTTTTAAATAAGAGAAATCACAGATAACTATAGTTAAAATGCTACCACCTTTTTGATGAAAAACAAACTTAGGGCCTGATTCAGAGTCGGACGCTATTTGCGCTCGCTCGTCCAGAAAAAGGGGCTGGCTATTTAAATTAACCGTTCGCTCTTTGCGGTCTGTCCACGCCTCTATGTCTGAACGAGCGAAGAAAACATGAGAACGTAATTTTGAATAAAATGCCCCCTGGCCGCTCGCATCATACGTCATGTCCGCTATTTATTAGATTAATCGAGTACATCGGACGGCGTATGAACTGCTCGCTATTCTTGTGGTTGGTTTTTCCTACCACAATCATGCGAGCAGTTCTGACTATAAAACAACCAAGTGACGTGGTCGATGACGCTGCTTTATTAATTATGCACACCCTTAAAACGCCCGTTTTGACCGTTTGGCACGCCTGCGTTCGGATCTCCACTCCCCGTTTTCAAGCACCTTCCCCTGTTACCACCCACAAACGCCTCACTCTGTCACTCAAAATAGCAGGCATTCGCTATTTAGCAAGCACACGATTTTCGGCCGCACTGACTGGTTCACGCATGCGCAGTTGTGCGAACATCGGTCGGAACGAACGAACGGCCGCTTACGAGCGGCTCTGAATCAGGCCCTTAGGGCCTGATTCAGAGGTGCTCGCAAGAAGCGAGCGCTCGCTCTGAATCAGGGCGGGCGCCCTTTTTTTTAGTTGCGGCCTCCTGGCCGCTCGCATAGCAGTGGGTGACCGCCCACAGCTACTGCGAGCGGCCAGGATGATGGTCGCGATGGTCAAGACCATCGCGACCATCAGGCTTGCGACGAGACCTTTGCGGTAGGATCTCGTGGCCGCAAGCCCCAGAGAGCTTCTGGCTCTAATAGAGCCGGAAGCTCTCCCACTGACATCACTGGTGATGTCAGTGGGGCCGTTCACAAACGGCAGGCGTTCGCTTGGGAACGCCTCCGTTTGTGAAGCCACCCCCCGGGCACGCCTACAAAATGGGGCGAGCTGTCGATCAACATCGACAGCCGCCCCTTTTGTAGTGAGCCACAGAGCGAGTGCTTTTTGCGCTCGCTCTGGGGCTCACGCGTGCGCACTGGGCCACCATCGACCCGCTTGCGAGCGGGTCTGAATCAGGCCCTTCATACGAAATTTGGAATTACAATAAGGACCTAATTTTTAAGCTTTAATAGAGGGCTTTATGTACGTTACATCCTGTATATTAAGTGTTATTTTAAACCGAGTGGCAAACTATAAGAGGTCTGTTTAGTGCAGCAGCTTAGGGCTTTCTATGAATGGACTCTCTCCTGTAAGGGGGTCCAGATAATTTAAATTCAAATACTGGTGCAATTATGATTTTAAGAAGAGATAAAATAAACTTGGCGTGAGGGTTTCTGTACATGACTTGGGTGGGATGTTCTTAAATTTTATTACAAAGTACCTATAATGGTATTTTTTTTATTAATGTATCATTGAGAAGCTGCTATGTGTGGGATGCATACTATGCATCTATGATCTCTGCATGCTGCCCACCTCTTGAGACAGACCATAAAAAAAAATCTGAACTCAGCTTCCAAATTGAGACACATTGGGCAATAATAGGAGTTAACATCGAGCTCAGACCACAAAAAAGTGACCACCTTACACTTACAATGCCGCTAGGAAGCGTATTAGGTACACTCCACTATACCCACAAAGAATACATGCAAAAAGAGAAAAGGGGCTTCCTGCGCAATTTAAGAGTGAGTAATGAATTAACATAGAGTCAATAAATTATATTTAAAGTATTGCGTTTTAATTTGTAATAAATGGGGGGAGGGTTCTATGCCATAGCAAAACAGTAATATACAATCAATTAATAACTAGTACTAGTAAAACACTAAATAACAAAATACCTAGTACCCGTATACCACATATATACAAAAATAGAAGAAAAAATAGCAATGTGCAGAAAAGCGCTAAGGAAGCTAATTAATCGCTGCGCAAAAAAGCCCTGCGTAGGGATTTAATTGAATAGAATAGTGATAAGTCAATTCGTATTGATATTCAGAAAAAGTTGCTGTGTTAAATCCAAGTCCACATCAAAAATATTCCATGCAAGGGAAAAACACCTATTGGTGCTATGCTCTACCTCAGGTTCCTTCAAAAATGACAGCCTCCCAGCTTCAAATCTGGAGTATTCAAAGCGTTACCTTTCCTGGAGTTTTTCCTGTTAAGTGGGGGGAATGACAGATGTAGGGTCTGCTGGCAGACTCAGTGCTTCTCAGTTCGATGTTTCACCCTAAGAAGGGCTTCCTCAGGAACACATAGAAGACATTCCTTTACAAAGTCCAAAGTGGACAAAACTTGTTGGATTATTAAGATGTTTTGACCCTCCACAAACAAAGTATCCAGCAAGTCGCTACCTCCCAGCTGCGTTCCAATAGTGTCTCCCACATTACCGCCAATAAATATCAATCTGTAAGCATGGAGAGAGTCTGTCACTGCATTGACTACTGTGACACCAGTATTGGAGGACTCCCCCAAAGGAAAGCGATAGGGTAAGGTTCATGTTACCATGAGTTTTGTGACTGAATATACCAGCAAAATGACTCACCCTTAGAGCATAAGCATTTACTTTTTGATTGCCATGGCAATATGTTATCTTTTCTATGCTCATCCCTTTAACTTATTTTCTTTATGTGCTTGATTTATTTTCATTGCAGCCCTTTTACTATTTAATACAAATATCTATCATTATCTCATTCCCCATATCATCAGACATATCCTTAAAAAATATTGGAATGGGCACTCAGGCTTCCCCACTAGAAATGGGCTCCTAGTAAGCACTGTCCCTGAAATAACAGTTTCTGTATTTCACTGCTTCACTGTCAGTTATACCCCATGCCCAATCTCCACCTGTAGATCAGTGTCGGGTAGTGTTTTGACCGCAGGATCTTGCTGTGAGACGTGTATTGCATGGAAACTCTAATCATACTTGTGTATGTCCAAAATGTTATTTCTCCACATGGCATTGCTAATAAAAGTGGAAACCTGGAATTACAAATCTCTGGAAATTGTCACATTATTGTCCTCATTACAGAGCCTCATTAAGAGATGAGTATAATTTTGTGAATGTACACTTTGGGCAGCAATATAATCAAGTTGATGATAATGACTAGAAGTTTATGTATGTATGAAAAGAAGATGTCAGCATCGGGCTAAAATTAATGTACTAGAGGATTCAGACATATGGGGAAAAAAGTACCACTAAACCTAAGGAAAACAGTCCTGTGCTCTTAACGATGGGGCTCATCCTAATCTCCGTGGTGCATTTTGGAGGTTGGGGTGAGGGTCAGAAATAGTAGTTAAATAAGTCCAAGAAAACCCTGGTAGTCATTCATTATTTGGGCATGGTGATGCTTGTAGAATGGCAAGAACCAATATGACCATGGCTGCTGATGGCCACCAGAACACATTGGCACTGGCAGCGAGGCCTACTGGGTCCTGTAATGCCACATAGTTTATTGAAAGTAAATAAACACAGAAGATACAATGCAAATGACAGTCAGGTGGCTGGTCTGCATGTATCCAATCAGAGGGGCTTCACTCTGATTGGGTAGATCTTGAGACAGCAGCTCTAATTAACTGTTCCTTCATAGAGCCCCAATTAGGCTGTAAACTAACTATAATGTCATATTATACAGTGCTGTACAGAAATAATGTACATATCTACCACAAACACATGCACACTAAGATCCATTTTGCCGGAAGCCAATTCACCTTCCAGTATGTTTTTGAAGTGTGGGAGGAAATCGGAGCAAACCCTTACAGACACTGGAAGTACATACAAACTCCACACATATATGACCCTGTTTGGAATCGAACCTATGACCCCAGCATTTGAGGCAACAATGCTAACCTCCATCCCATCAAGCTGCCCATACAGGGCCGAATTTTCTGCTATCAATCCTAGGCGCTCGCCTAGGGCCCGGCGGGACCCAAGGGGCCCGTGGACGGGCCCCTTTGCCTGAAGAAATCCCCTGATTATAGCACTCCCAGAGGAGCACTGCGCGAGACTCTCTGGGAGTGGAGGCGGGACCATGTGACGTCACGCGGTCCCGCCTCCACTCCCAGAGAGTCCCGCGCGGCTGTCGGTGCTCTCTGGGAGCGACATGAGGGAAGGTTGTGCGGGACCCGCCGCCCTGTCCCTTATCCAGCTAGCCCCGCCTTGACCCGCCCCAGCAGCCAGGCTTCCAGGCACTCCACCGCCCACCAGCAGCAGTGCTGCACCCAAGGCCAGGCAGGTAGGGACCTGTATTACCCTGATAAACTGCCATATACACACTAATATATATATATATATATATATATATATATTAGTGTATGTGTGTGTATATATATATATATATGTGTATATATATATATATATGTATGTATATATATAAATGTATGTATATATATATATATATATATGTATGTGTGTATATATATATATATATATGTATGTATATATATATGTGTATACTGTATATGTATATATATATATGTGTATACTGTATATGTATATATATATGTATGTATCTATGTATATATCTGTGTATATATCTATGTATATATCTATGTATGTATATATATATATATATATATATATATACAGACGGATGGTGCAGCACTCCATGGGGTAGATGTACGAAGCCCAGAAGCGCTATCAGCGCACGTTATGTGCGCTTATACCGCTTCTCCCCGATGTATGATCGGGGGTCTGGGCGTTAATTGACAGGGGCGCTATGCGCCCCTGTCATTATCGACGCTGCTATTTACAAGATAGCAGCGCCGATAGCCTGGGCTATGTACGAACGGTCATAACGTCTGACCGTTCGGCCGGCTGTAGCTGTCGTTATCGACAGCTACAGCCTGGCGCTAGCCTATCCCCACAGCGCTGTCCCTGCTGCGGCGGCTCCAGGCTCCACGCGGGGATCTCGCGATACTTGCGAGATCCCGCACATGCTCAGTGGAGCCGGCCGGGAAGAGACACAGCGCATCAGCACTAGGCTGATGCGCTGTTGTCTCTAGCGGGTAGCGCCGGAGGGGGGAGTTAACGCTCCCCCTCTCCGGCCGATGAAATGTTTATACATCTCATCGGTAGTGCTTCCTGCTTCGCCTCGGTAACGAGGCGAAGCGGGTAGCGTTATAGCGGCACGGTAAGTGCCGTTATAATACATCTACCCCCATGTGCTTAATAAAATCCATTAAGCGCATGGAGTGCTGCACCATCCGTCTGTATTTGTGAGTAACATGTGCGGTCACCGTGCCACTTAGGTGTTCATTCAGGAGAGCTGGACCACACGACTATATATATATATATATATATATATATATATATGTAAATATGCATCCATCTCAATGGGAATAATTATATATATATTTATATATTTTTTTTTTTTTCTCATCTAGTGACATTGTAAAAACTGTGCATATATCCAGTAGTTGTCACTAGGTCAAGACTTGACCTATTGACACCTACTGGATATATGCACAGTTTTTACAATGTCACTGGATTATATATATATATATATATGTGTGTATATGTGTATATATATATATATATATATATACATTAGCCTGACTCGGATCTGAAATCGAGGCAAAACGTCATCATCCCGCCTTCCGAGTCTCGCGGGTTTTGGATCCTATATAAGGTACCCGCGTCGGCGCCATTTTCTCACTCGGCTGTGGACAGTGAAGAGGGAGGGTGGGAGTTAGGGCTGGCTGGGCTGTGTAGTGTAGTGTTGTGCTGTGCTGTGCTGCGCTGCTGTTGTCCACTACTTCAAAGTCCATAGGGGCTGGCTGTGATGTGCTGTGCTGCTGTTGTTAATAGGGGCTGTGTCCACTACTTCAAAGTCCATAGGGGGTGGCTGGACTGTGTTGTGCAGTCAGTTCTCCATAGGGGCTGTGTCCACTCCAAAGTCCTGTGCAGTGTCCCAGTCCTAAAGGGGTGCTGTAGTGTTGTCCAGGGGGTGCTCTGTCCATCAGGGGTGCTCCCCCCAAGTGCTAAAAAAAAATTATATATTTTCTGTGTTTGTGAATTGTGGCCCTCATTCAGAGCCGTACGCTCTGAGCAGAGCGCACGCTCTGAATGAGGGCCGGGCTCCATTTTCATGGAGCGTCCTCCTGGACGCTCGTATAGCTGTGGGTCACCACCCACAGGCTATACGAGCGTGCTTTGTGATGGCCGCGATGGTCGAGACCATCGCGACCATCGAATTTGCGAGCCGGAGCCTGCGGTTGAGGTTTTCAACCGCAAGGTCCGGAGTGATTTTGGCTCTATCAGAGCCCAAATCACTCCCACTGACATCACTAGTGATGTCAGTGGGCCGGCTTCTGACGGGAGGCGTTCCTGTGGGAACGCCCCCGTCAGGGAGGCACGCCCCCGGCACGCCCACCAAAGGGGGCGTGCTGTCAATCAACATTGACAGCACGCCCCCTTTGATCGGACACAACGAGCGAAGGACTTTCCTTCGCTCGTCGCGTCTGGCGCATGCGCACGACGGAGCTCCCTCCGTCGTGCGCATGCTCAGTGCATAACATCGACCCACTTGCGAGCGGACAGCCGCTCGCGAGTGGGTCTGAATCAGGCCCTGTGTGCGCAGTAGCCGCACGTGCATCAACAAAGTAGTGCCAAGCGTGCGCCTGTGTCATAAGTAAAGGGCCGGCTGGCTTGACCGTTAAAGGGTGCTGTAACCCCCAAAGTACACTCCAGTCCAAACCAAAAAAAAAATTATTTTCTGTGTTTGTGAATTGTGTGCGCAGTAGCCGCACGTGCATCAACAAAGTAGTGCCAAGCGTGCGCCTGTGTCATAAGTAAAGGGCCGGCTGGCTTGACCGTTAAAGGGTGCTGTAACCCCCAAAGTACACTCCTGTCCAAACCAAAAAAAAAATTATTTTCTGTGTTTGTGAATTGTGTGCGCAGCAGCAACACGTACATCAACAAAGTAGTGCCAAGCGTGCGCCTGTGTCATAAGTAAAGGGCCGGCTGGCTTGACCGTTAAAGGGTGCTGTAACCCCCAAAGTACACTCCAGTCCAAACCAAAAAAAAAATTATTTTCTGTGTTTGTGAATTGTGTACGCAGTAGCCGCACGTGCATTAACAAAGTAGTGCCAAGCGTGCGCCTGTGTCATAAGTAAAGGGCCGGCTGGCTTGACCGTTAAAGGGTGCTGTAACCCCCAAAGTACACTCCAGTCCAAACCAAAAAAAAATGATTTTCTGTGTTTGTGAATTGTGTGCGCAGTAACCGCACGTGCATCAACAAAGTAGTGCCAAGCGTGCGCCTGTGTCATAAGTAATGGGCCGGCTGGCTTGACCGTTAAAGGGTGCTGTAACCCCCAAAGTACATTCCAGTCCAAACCAAAAAAAAAATTATTTTCTGTGTTTGTGAATTGTGTGCGCAGTAGCAGGGCCGAAACTAGGATTTTTGTCACCAGGGGCAAAACAGTAATTTGGGGCCCCCAATGTAATTCCCCCTGCAGTAGTGCCCATATTGTAATGCCCCCATAGTAATGCCCATATGTTAATACCCCCATAGTAATGCCCCTGTGGTAATGCCCCTGCCCCCATAATAATGCCCCAGCTTATTAAAAAAAAAAATACTTACCTTGAACCCCGCTCCTGCATCCAGCGTCACGTCCGGTCCGCCGGCTGCTCCTTGGAACTATGGGGGAGATGTCATGACGTCTCCCCCATAGTGCCCGTGGGGAGAGCCGGAAGCTGGAGTTCGGGAGAGAATTCCAGCCTCCGGCTCCGGCTACACTGCGTCGCTGCAGAGAAGGAGCTGGGCGCCCGCTAGTAATAAATATTACCAGCGGACGTCCGGCTTGGAGCCTCTCTGCAGCGCCGGGCTGGAGGTCACTGGCACCAGGTACAGCGGCTCACCCGGTGCACGTGCACCTCCAGCCCCCCCCTAGTTGCGGCCCTGGCAGTAGCCGCACGTGCATCAACAAAGTAGTGCCAAGCATGCGCCTGTGTCATAAGTAAAGGGCCGGCTGGCTTGACCGTTAAAGGGTGCTGTAACCCCCAAAGTACACTCCAGTCCAAACCAAAAAAAAATTATTTTCTGTGTTTGTGAATTGTGTGCGCAGTAGCCGCACGTGCATCAACAAAGTAGTGCCAAGCGTGCGCCTGTGTCATAAGTAAAGGGCCGGCTGGCTTGACCGTTAAAGGGTGCTGTAATCCCCAAAGTACACTCCAAACCAAAAAAATATATATTTTCTGTGTTTGTGAATTGTGTGTGCAGTAGCCGCACGTGCATCAACAAAGGAGCATCGCCAAGCGTGCGCCTGTGTCCCATAAGTAAAGAGCCGGCTGGCTCATTTCTTAAAGGCTGGTGTAACCCACAAAGTGCATTACTCTCCAGCAAAAATAAAAAAAAAATTTCTGTGTTTAGCCGCACGTATATATCAAATCGATATAACATAAATGGAGGACCAAACTTTCTCCAATAAAAATAAAATAGAGAAAGATCAAGAACCACAATCCCAAATGACAAAGTTCAGGAAAATGACCTTGAAAAAAACATTTAAATCAGCTGAAGGGAAACGTAAACTTGCCAATATGCCATTTACGACACGGAGTGGCAAGGAACGGCTAAGGTCGATCCCTAGTATGTTCATGACTAGTGGGTTCAGCTTCACATGACGATGGAAGCCCTCCTCCCACTAAAAAAATCAAAAGAGTTAAGCTGGCAAAAGCACAGCGAAGAACTGTGCTTTCTAAGAAGATATCACAAATCCCCAAGGAGAGTCCAAGTGTGGTGGTGGTTGCGATGCCTGACCTTCCCAGCACTGGACGGGAAGAGGTGGCTCTTTCCACCATTTGCACGCCCCCTGCAAGTGCTGAAAGGAGCACCCACAGTCCACTTGCTGATATGCAAATTGAAGATGTCACTGTTGAAGTACAACAGGATGAGGACACTGGTGTAGCTGGCGCTGAGGAGGAATTTGGCGAGGAGGATTCTGATGGTGATGTGGTTTGTTTAAATCAGGCTCCGGGGGAGACAGTTGTTGTCCGTGGGATGAAAAAGCCCATCATGGTCATGCTTGGGCAGAAGACCAAACATTCCACCTCTTTGGTCTGGCAATATTTCTATCCAAATCCGGACAACAACTGTCTTGCCATATGTACCATATGTAAAGGTGAAATAAGTAGGGGTAGGGACGTCAACCACCTAGGAACATCCTCCCTTATACGGCACCTGCAGCGCGCTCATAAAAAGTTACTGTCAAGTTCAGAAACTTTGGCTAAGACCGTAAGCAGTCCAGGGACACCTAAATCCGGTTGTCCTGTTGTATCCAAGCGCCTGCAAACCACACCGTCAACTCCCTCCTCGTCAATTTCCTCCTTAGTCAGGATCGGAAGTAGTCCTGCAGGCCATGTCACTGGCATGACTGACTCTCCTATCCGGGATTCCTCCGGAGGATCCTGCATTGCTACGCCTACTGCTGCCGCTGCTGCTGGGAGTCATTCATCATCCCAGAGAGGAAGTAGGAACACCACTACTTTTACTAAACAATTGACCCTCCAACAGTCCTTAGCGAGGAGGATGAAGTACGACAGCAGTCATCCTGAAGCAAAACGTATAATTGAGGCCTTGACTGCTATGTTGGTGTTAGACGTGCGTCCGGTATCCGCCATTAGTGCAGTGGGATTTAGACAATTGATGGAGGTAGTGTGTCCCCGGTTCCAAATCCCGTCTAGATTCCACTTCACTAGGCAGGCGATACCGAGACTGTACAGAAACGTCAGAAAAAGTGTCCTCAGTGTCCTGAAAAATGCCGTTGTACCCAATGTCCACTTAACCACAGGCATGTGGACAAGTGGAACAGGGCAGACTAAGGACTATATGACTGTGACAGCCCACTGGGTAGATGTATCATCTTACACAGCAACAGCAGCAGCGTCACCAGTAGCAGCATCTCAGAAACGCCAGCTCGTTCCAAGGCAGGCTACGCTGTGTATCACCGGTTTCAGTAAGAGGCACACCGCCAACAACCTCTTAGAGAAACTGAGGGAAATCATCGCCCAGTGGCTTACCCCACTTAGACTCTCCTGGGGATTTGTGATATCTGACAACGCCACCAATATTGTGCGGGCATTACATCTGGGCAAATTCCAGCACATCCCATGTTTTGCTCACACAATAAACTTGGTGGTGCAGAATTTTCTGAAAAGCGACAGGGGCGTGCAGGAGACGCTTTGGGTGGCCCGAAAAATTTCTGGCCACTTTCGCCATTCAGCGACTGCATGCCGAAGACTGGAGCACCAGCAAACACTCTTGAACCTGCCCCGCCATCACCTGAAGCAAGAGGTTGTGACGCGGTGGAACTCAACCCTCTATATGCTTCAGAGGATGGAGGAGCAGCAAAAGGCCATACAAGCCTATACATCCACCTATGACATAGGCAAAGGAGGGGGTATGCACCTGACTCAAGCGCAGTGGAGAATGATTTCCGTGTTGTGCAAGGTTCTCCAGCCCTTCGAACTTGCCACACGTGAAGTCAGTTCAGACACTGCCAGCTTGAGTCAGGTCATTCCCCTCATCAGGCTTTTGCAGAAGCAGCTGGAGAAAGTGAAGGAGGAGCTAAGATGGAGCGATTCCGCTCAGCATGTGGGACTTGTGGATGAAGCCCTTCATTCGCTTTGCCAGGATTCCAGGGTGGTCAATCTGTTGAAATCAGACCACTACATTTTGGCCACCGTGCTCGATCCTAGGTTTAAAGCCTATGTGGTGTCTCTCTTTCCGGCCGACACAAGCCTGCAGAGGTGCAAAGATCTGCTGGTGAACACACTGTCAGCTGAAGCGGAACGTGACACGTCAACAGCTCCTTCTTCATTTTCTCCCGCAACTGGGGCTGCCAGGAAAAAACTTAGGTATCCTAAGCAACCCGCTGGCGGTGATGCAGGGCAGGCAGGACCAAGTTTGGACATCTGGTCCGGACTGAAGGACCTGGCAACAATTTCTGACATGTCTACTGTCACTGCATATGATACTGTCACCATTGACAGAATGGTGGAGGATTACATCGGTGACAGCATCCAAGTAGGCATGTCAGACAGTCCATACCTGTACTGGCAGGAAAAAGAGGCAATTTGGAGGCCCCTGTACAAACTGGCTCTATTTTACCTGAGTTGCCCCCCCTCCAGTGTGTACTCCGAAAGAATGTTTAGTGCAGCCGGGAACCTTGTCAGCGAAAGGCGTAGGAGGTTGCTTCCACAGAATGTGGAGAAGATGATGTTCATCAAAATTAATTATCAGCTCTTCCAGGGAGACCAGCCTCCTGAACGTACAGAGGGACCTGTGGTGGTGGATTCAAGTGGGGACGAGTTAATACTTTGTGAGGATGAGGATGTACACACTGAAGAGGGTGAGGAATCGGTGGATGAGGAGGATGAGGACGACATCTTGCCTCCGTAGAGCCAGTTTGTGCAGGGACAGATTAATTGCCAGCTTGTTTTGTGGGGGCCCAAACGAACCAATCATTTCAGCCACAGTTGTGTGGCAGACCCTGGCGCTGAAATGATTGGTTTGTTAAAGTGTGCATGTCCTGTTTATACAACATAAGGGTGGGTGGGAGGGCCCAAGAACAATTCCATCTTGCACCTCTTTTTTTTCTTTGCATTATGTACAGTTTGGGGCCTAGTTTTTCAAACTGCCATCCTGTCTGCCACTGCAGTATCACGCCTAGATGGGTCACGTGTTTGTGCCGCCCACTCGTGTCGCTTAGCATAGTCATCCAGCTACCTCGGTGCAACCTTTTGGACATAAAAACACTATTGTGAGGTGTGAGGTGTTCAGAATAGACTGGAAATGAGTGGAAATTAAGGTTATTGAGGTTAATAATAGCATAGGAGCAAAAAAACCTACAAATTCTGTGATTTTAGCTGTTTTTATGCTTTTTTAAAAAAAAATACAGATCCAAAACACAAAACCCAGAACCCAAAACACAGAAGGGTGGTTTTTGCAAAAGAAATCCAGATCCAAAACACGAAGAAAGATCCAGATCCAAAACCAAAACACAAAAAGTGGCCGGTGCACACCCCTAATATACATATATATGTATATATATATATACACACACACATATTATATATGCACATTCTTTTTGCACTGTGTTTTCATTTTCCATTTTAATGTTTTAAGCTTTAAAAAGTTGATTATAAGGAGGAAAAACCAAAAAATTATGTAAGGGCATGAATCAGGAACTCACATAGGGGCGCGCTAAGGATTTATTCTCGCACCCTCCTGGGGATGCGAGAGAAATACAACCAAAGTGTTTTTCTGCTTAGCGCTGCGCTAACAGCCGCGCGCCCGGCACTTTGGTCAGAGAATGCCGTTAACGTGCCTTAACGCCCTTGTTAAGGAGCAATTAGTGCGATAACCGGCATTCTCCGACCACACAGCGCACTGAATTGAATGGCTCAGGGAGCTCGCTCCCGGCGCTATTCATGTCACGTTGAAATTAATTCCCCCCATATAGTGATATGGATTGTTTGAGAGAGGGGGGGCCCCAAACTAGTATTTTGCCTAGGGCCCCATGAGGTCTAAATCCGGCTCTGTGCCCATATATCATGATGTGCCTCTGCTCCATGTTGGGACAAATTACTTAAGTTATATGCATTTTATGGAACTTGTTCCTAATATTTGTTGCTGTTGGTACCTTGATGGCTGCATAGTAGTTTAATCTAGAGATGTGCAGCTTCGGTTCTCTAGAAATCCGAATCCACCCAAATTTCATGAATCCGGGTAAATTGGAGTCGCAGTTCTAATCTAATGAGGAGATCCGGGTAAATCCGGGTCGTGGTTCTGATCTTTTTGTGGTTCAGAATTTGGATTTTAAATCCGAATTTCGGGTTTTGGATTGCATAAATTACATGATTTTAGCTGTTTTTAAAACTTTTTATCTATTTTTTATTTAAAAAATCCAGGTCCAAAACCAAAACCAAAACACTTGAGGGTGGTTTGCAAAACCAAATCCAGATCCAAAACCTTGAAGGAGATACAGATCCAGAAACAAAAACAAAACACGGGAGTCGGCGCACATCCATAGTTTAATCCAAGATGACGGCCAAAATGATGATAAGACAGGCAATTAACCTTGAGTCTTAGAGGTATATTGACTAAAATGTGGGTTTTTAGTAGTGGAGATGTTGCCCATAGCAACCAATCAGATTCCAGCTATTAAATTCTAGAAGGTGCTAGATGAATGTTAAGTAGAATCTGATGGGTTGCTATGGGCAACATCTCCACTTCTAAAAACCCACACTTTAGTAAATATACCCCTTAGGAAGGATAATAAAATAGTGCAGGTTAACCCAGACACATATTATGTTGGCAGGACAGGGTGCACCTGTCTGATATAGATTTTATTATTTTTATTTTGCCTCTGAATGTGGTAGTGGAGAGAGCCTTGATTTTGGTAGGAAGAATATTTAAGTTATAAAATAACTTCTTTGGTGAATATTTGTGGAGTGAACTTACCTGCATGATGATGCCATCGATAGGAATAATGTATAGCTTAAGTTATATATAAATATAAACCACTCATCAATATTAGGCTTTTTTCCTTTAAGATTTTGTGAGTACCTCCGGGAATACAACTATTGTACTGAATTCATAAACTAGTTTGGGAAAAGAACGTTCTGTTCCATTGTTGTATCATCATCCTTTGCACAGTACATAAAACAATACTGGCTCCAACGTTCACTGCTAAGCATTAAAAATCAAACAACTTAATAATGAGCGAAAACATCTTTTTATTCTTTTTAACAAGCATTTTGTTTAATTGTAAAGGCAATCTCTGTATTTTGCTGAGTTGCTCACAATAAGAAGTACAAAGTGTAGTCCCGCTGTGTCAGTAAACTGATGACTCACATTTAATATTGGGCTGAGCCAGGATTTTAAACTCTGCCAAGTGAACTCCACAGGGAATCCCACTTCAACCCACTCAGGTTTCTTCCTAACAGAGCTGTATTTTCTACAAACTGCTTAAGTCGGTCCTTATGATTTGCAAACTGCAATAGGCTATAAAATGTGGCACACTGGCACGTTTCTAAGACAAGTTTCTTGGAAATGCAACGTTGGGAAACAATTGTATAGAGGAAAGTTAGGTATCATAGATCAAATATTTAAAGAGTTGCTGAAAGAACGAGGAGAGATTTTTTTCTCTGTCGTCCCAGTTGGAGCGGTAAACAAATTTTTAGCCATATTCTTATTTTTTTTTTTTTTGTAGCTTACAGATTTTTTTTTTTTTTATAGTCTTGGGAAAAAAAGAGTATTTCCTTAGCGTACAGCTTTTATGTGCTTTAAATAGCAACTTACATAACTACATCACTAGAAAACACATTTTATTAGCCTCAGACATGTTTATTTGGGTTCCCAGGATCCCCATTTGGTAAAAATTTAGGAAGTGCAGAAATGCCCTGAAGACAGAAATTCACCTCTGGAAGATTTGAAACTTGCTCCCTTTTTTGAAGTTAAAAATATGGAACCACACAGATCAAAGATTTGTATTTTATTGACCTGGCCACATGACTGCAGTATTATGTGGCATCACGACTGATGTTTAACATTCTACACATATAATAATGCTTGGGATATATACATTAAAATCAATTTTTTTTAAAAAGGCATGAAACTAAATGTGTAATTAAAACAAGGTAATTTGTCATCAATGATGGTCACAATAAAATGTGTGTTGCTTTTGTTTATTTTAAGATTATTTTTTTTGCTTTTGATAACCTGCATGCCTGATACAATATTACCTAAAAGTCTAATTAGCGTGAGTTAAAGATTGAAAGAATTCTTCACAAAATGTATTTATGTAAATGTATTTAAGACTGATGCGAAAGGGAAGGGATGTACCTACTACCAAACAGCAATATATGCAAGGGAACGTACATTTGTCTAATTGCACCATATTGCCTGATTCACATCGAATGTGAGGAACACTTACATTAAACTGTCTGTAACTTCAACGATGAAAGCATAGTGCCCAGCCTTGCGGGTTTATGGGTCTGGCAGCCAATAGCCATGATGGAAATAGTAACACATCACTTCAAAGCCAATCCAACGGCCACTTTGGAAACACCCTCTTTAAACATTTTAAATTTTGTTTGCAAACATACGGATCAGCTTAATCTGGTTTATGGTGGAATTGTAATGAAAAGCAATTTAGGATTTTTTTTAAAGGAAAGCATGAGTGATTTTGCCTTTAACACAGTAAATGCTTTAACTCCCACAGCAAAAATCACTGAAAATCTGCATTTTTGACAAATCGCTGTTCACTATATTTCCTGTTATGTCTTAAATTAAACATGAATGAGGGGACATCAGGACATGCCTAAAAAATGATTTCCCCACATTTTTCCCATTCGCTGGCTTTTTTGTGTTGTATAGGAAAGTATGGCCCATTTGGGCAAAGCAGGCATAAATGATGTTGGCTCTGTGAGAGATGCTTATTTAGAATTTTGTAAGTGACTTATAGGGATTCAATATATGATTGAATGAAATCATAAACAAAAGACAATAAGTATAAAAGTTGTAGTGAGAGGGGTGGTCTCAGCTCCCTCCAAGGGAGAGAAAAACAAGAGCCACACATTCTGCATCTACAATAGAAGTTTGAAATTCTGGGTTTTCTGGGCTGCACAGCTCAAACTGGAAATATAGAATTCCAGGTTTTCTAGGTCGCCCAGAGCCAGCAGGAAGACAGCAGCACAGGAAGGGTTTAAAACTCCCACACACCTGATGCTCCTTGCTCCTGATGCCGGACAAACTGGCCAGGCGATAGGCCAGGGGTGGTAGTTAGCATTCGGGTGCCAGGACCCGGAAGGTTCACAGACATCTACTGTTATGTTTATTTACTTATTTTCTGTTATATGCCTGTGTGTATCCAGCCCTATGCTCACGTATGCTAAGGTGCAGTGTCTGCTACCTTTAAAAGACACTGCTTTACCAAGTACCTGCCTGTCTGGAGTCCTCATTTCAATACCCCGTGTTACAAAGTGTAGAAGGTGATAAACTGGTGTAAACAAGTAATTTAATACAAAATCAGAATTTGTAAAAAGAGAGGTGGTCCTAGGTTTTGTGGGTCCTTAGGCAAAAATTGAAAGGGACCTCATAAACAATTTCCCATTAAAAAGAAAACAACATCAAATTGAGTTTCAGCGCTTTAAAATACAACTATCACAGTAGAAAATGCCAGTGTAGGAATTGTTATTCATTAAAATGAAATAAATGGTCAATGACTGAATACATTTGAAAGGCAGTTTATTACATACTGTATAACGGTGTATTACATACTGTATAACTAACTGCACAATACAGAATTTCTATATATGTATAATACATTAAGAACTATGGGCCTGATTCAGAGCCGGACGCAATTAGCGCTCGCTCGTCCAGAAAATAGGGGTGGCTATTCTAATGAACCGTTCGCTCTTTGCGGTCTGTTTACGCCTCTGGGTCTGAACGAGCGAACAAAACTTGCGGTCGTTTTTGGAAAACTACGCCCCCTGGCCGCTCGCATCCTACGTCATGTCCACTATTTATTAGATTAATCGAGTACATCGACCAGCGTATGAACTGCTCGCTATTCTTGTGGTTGGTTTTTGCTACCACAATCTTGCGAGCAGTTCTGGCTATAGTATAACCCAGTGACGTGGTCAATGACGCTGCTGTTTTAATTATGCACACCCATAAAACGCCCGTTTTGACCTTTAAGCACGCCTGCGTTCGGATCTCCACTCCCCGTTTTCAAGCACCTTCCCCTGTTACCACCCACATACGCCTCTTTCTGTCACTCAAATTTTCAGGCATTCGCTATTTTGCTAGCACATGAATTTCGACCGCACTGACTGGTTCGCGCATGCGTATAACGATCCGTACGCATGCGCAGTTGGGCAAACATCGCTCGGAGCGAACGAGCGGCTGCTTACGAGCGGCTCTGAATCAGGCCCTATATTGAGAAGGCTTAATATCTAAAAACAAATTTTAAAACAACGCTCATTGCACAATGAGAAAACGTGCCAATTTGTGCCTTACTTTACTGATCTCTTCAGAAATGACATCACCAAAACATCATCAGGAAAATCTCTGTCCAGGTCACCCCAGCATTCCTTCTAGTATTTATTCACTGTATAGAACTGCGAGTTACAGAAAGTATCTCAGTATAACATTTCAAAAGCATGTGGAGATAACAAATGGATACAATACGAGTACAGACAGTAAATACTAGGCAGTTATAGGGTGCATCATACAGCTATGTATGGTAATAATCCCTTTCTGTGTGGCCCTATCTGCACCTATCCCTATCTTGTCCCCTGATTACACCGTGTCACATGATAGCTCAGAGCAGTGCAGCCACTCCTGCTGCAAGGTGAGAGCTGCCAGCATGTTACAGAGGGAACAGACAACACTCATGATGAACAGGGATGACCAATGCGGGTGATGGTACAGTGGTGATGGAGTCAATCATGTAGTAACAATACCCCCAGGAGAACACACATCTCCCCCTGAAGCGTAGTAAACCATAGGCTGCGACTGGGATGCAGGTAGGGAATCGGTATGAGATGCCAGCGGCTGAATACCGACAATGAAAGCCCGGACGGTGAAGATCCCGAATAGGGCTGGTAAGAAGCCTAGCCCTCCCCTCTCACCCCCTAACCCTCCCCTAGTGGTGCCTAACCCCAACTTCCCCGGGGGGTGCCTAACCCTAACCTAACAGAATAACAAAGCAAGAATAACAGAACACATCAGAGGCATAAAGAACAAAACAGACACCCACAATGTCCCTTTACACTTCCAAGAGAAACATGCCAGCAGCACCAAAGGCATGACATTTATAGGCATCAAAGCACTTAGCAACAATTGGAGAGGAGGTGGCATATTGAAGAGACTCAACAAAGAAGAATTGAAATGGATATTTACCATGCAAACATTCACACCACATGGCCTGAACATTGATAATGAAATCAAATCCGTCATAGCCAAATAGATCCCAACCCGTAAAGATAGGCCCCATTCACGACACAGACTGCCAACGCCTAGTATGCAACACACACAACAACACATACCCGTAACCCCCCCTCCCTCCACCCCCTATAATTAATTCACCCACCGCACCCACACCATCACACACCATATACAAACTACACCGCCCAATGCCCCAACAACACCACACCCAGGCACCCACATGACACCACCGATCCCATACCATTGCACAGCCCCCCTAGACACACACACATGACACGCATAGCATTTAGCACCCCACCAACCTCATTCAATACGAGAGTTCCTACCCCACACATACCCCATCCCTCAGTATGCAGTATACACAAATACACAAACAGAGACATCCCCCTAGCAACAGATTCCACTTCACACGCACCCCCATACAACTGCACCCCACCACCCGGCCGACATCCCCAACAGCACAGGACCCAGCACTAACAGTGCACATGACAATGAGCCCAACCAACATGCACATAAGAGACAAGTGCACCCGACGCCCGCCCGCCCCAGCTAAGATCCACACCGCCGTATACGCAATGCACACAGTACAGCCACATATAAATATGACCTCCAACACACATATCCCCAGCCACTCGCATCCCATCCCCCTCAACACAAACCGCCATTACGCACCCAGCCACCTGCACCCAATCCCCAGTAGTACACACTGCATTACCCACACTCGGTAATTAGTCCCCGCATCAATACCGCAGTGCCCGATTAGACACGCGTCACCATGGCAACCAGTACAGTCACCCGACGCCTCCCCCTATTAGGACCACAAACACCATGTGACCACAGCGGCTGTTGGGAATCCCACAGTACGCTCATCATGTGGTACGTCAGACCACCCACACCACATGACCCACCAGAACAGATCAGCACTCACTCCCAATAGGACACCACACCCACGTGTGAGCATGACATCAGACGGGGTCCCATTCTGACATGCATTTCCATGGCAACGCATATCTCCGTACAGCCCGGCCCCGCCATAACCCATGTGGCGTAAACGCCGCGCGCGTCCAGGTGGAACACCTGCGCATGCACACCCCCTCCCCATAGACTATACTCTCCCAGCTGAGTTACACACACACTGGTTGACCACCAGACATGCCAATCACCACAAACACTAACACCGCCCACCACCTCCTCCTCCCCCCCACCTGCATCCAATTCACATTACCACCTCAAACCATGATAGGCTACGCAGCCACTTGTGACCACCCACACACCCACCCTCCACCTATATAACACCATCCCATTTCACCCATCAATAACTCTTTGATGCAGGCTATAGGCCGAAACGCATTGGAGAACTCACATCCCCCACACACCACCGCCGCATGAACACAATAATTTTTGCTACCAACTGACCCCACGGGACCGGGGGGCAGAACCACAGCGCGGACCTCCGCATCACCCCGACCTACAGAGCAGAACAGTGACGAGCGCCCGTCCACCAGACACCCTGCGGGCTCACAGAAGTGTCAGGAACCACCTGGCCCACATCTGGGAGCAGAACCAATGCTGCACCAAACCAGGAACATCCCTCCACCTACCAGTAGGTTCCTTTACTCCAGCAAGTGCGGGACGCCGCCTATTGCTACTGTACTGGACTTCCTTAACAACGCATGCATCCTGGTCCTGCAAGACTGTAGACCATAGGTCCAGCAAGGGGACATGCAGAAGTAAGGGCCGCATGGCAAGGAGCCACCTAAAAGGGTCCACCCACTCCCTGACCAAGGATCGCACAAGCACATCCACTTATCCCCAAGCCCACATTATGAAACCACCTAGGGAAGCATTGTGCCTCACCCAATAAAATAGGTTGGATTCGACTTACAGTGTTTGCCTCATCAGTTACTTACCTACACTACCCACTTACACAATACATGCACATTTCCCCACGCCCCTCCCCCTTCCGCCCCCCTCCCCACCCAACTACCCTCCCGTATATACCCCAACACACACACCCAGGAGTGCACGTGTACCTCATTCTTCCTCCATTATAACCCTAACCTCCCTCCGAATGTGCCTAACCATAATCCCCCCCTTCCATACCCTAAACCTAACCCTCCCAGGGGGGTGCCTAACCATAACTCCCCCTCCCTGCAGCCTAACCCTCCCTGGGGGGTGCCTAACCCTAAATCCCCCCAGGGGTGCTTAATCCTACCCCCCCATCCCCGGCTAAGCGGGCATACTCATCGCCGTCCGGACGTTCAGGCTTCCAGCGGTCGGGATGCTGACGCCGGTATCCTGACATCCATCAGGCTATCAGCATTATGCCGGGTGGCGGGATTCTGGCATCTGTATTTCGAGTGCCGGCATCCCGTCCACCGGCATATAAACTGCATTCCACAGATGGACTACTTATCCTTTTTATACAGTGCTTATACAGATAGTGTCTCGCAGAAGCACAAGAAAATGGCGACACCCAAGCAGGTTTTGAAGCTCGACTCTCTCTGTCAGCCAGGAAACAGCTATGGGTCCGGGAGTGGCTAGCTATGCCTCGGTCAGCTCTGTATAAAGATTAGTGAGGCTGATTTGAAATTTCCATGAATAATAAGAGTAAATTTAAATAAATACCAATAAAGTTGCATAAAAATATTGTATATTTTGTAACAATGTTGAGTGCAAAAAGAATTACCAAAATGTTTGTATAACTTACATTAAAAGAATACAGTGTACAAAATAAATAATATGCATGACAACTTAAAATTTATATATATCCACGAAGCAATGCTATAAAATCAGAAAAGGTATATATTTGGGATATTCTCTTCTATTTAGAAAAGTAAAATACACATTTTGTTGGACACTGCATAATAGAGAAAATTAATAAAAGACTATTGAAGACGTTTACTTCTCAATATTGTCTTTTATATAAAAAGTCATTTTATTTATATAACACAAAACGATCTGGTGATATGTTGAGTGGAAACAAGGCTTTTATTGTGGTAAGCTTTATGAGAAAATAACAGGAAGTCCCCATGTAGCTCCAATGGGTGAGATTACTGGTATACTGGTACAAATGAATTATTATAGGGGAATATTAAATGGTATCTTGGGGACCAGGTCCAGGGGAAAATGCAAGATTTCTAGAGTGCGGCCAACTCATGAAGAAGACATATTTAGCATGTAATAAGCTACTAGGATTCCCTGAAGACCAAGTTTGAGAAACACTGACCTATAGTGTAGGCTGTAGGGGAGATAGTCTATTAAACATATGTATCTCATATAAATAACATAAGTAGTCAGGCAAAGGTTAAACATCCAATAGTAAATATGCATATATAGTATACCCAGTAGGAGACAGAACTGAGCTCCCTAAGCACACACTATCCCATCTCATGGGAAGATGCCTGTCTCTTTCTGCTGGCAGCTGCTCTCTGGTCTCTCTAGGCTGATTTGGTGACTCAGACCCACAAATACAGCAGACCTGGTAGGAAAAGCTGCTGCCACTGGCATGTACAGCAGCACTGTTCTGTTTCTTATACGGCATGCTATGACTGCAGCTCTAGTAAGATCATATTGTATAAGACTGCTATTGTGGTCAGGATTCAAGCTTTTGGTTTGGCTGGTGGGGGGTTTCCAGGTAACTGGAATCCCCATCTGCATTTGCCTATGAGGCTTGGCAGTATAATCGTCATAGCAGACAAAGTAAACATGGGAGTCAGGGGCTTTTTGCATACTCTAATGAACCAGGGGATATGTTCTCACTGTTTATTATAATTATCATGGTTCTTTTAAATCCGGTAGAGCTCATGGGTTCCTGGGCAGTCAGACCTCTGTAATAATGGAAGGCATTAGACTTAAAGTCTATATCACAGAGATGACAATAGCAGCCAAACTACAATAATTACAAAACAATGCTTAGTGTAATCACACTTGAAAGTAGTTAATGTAGTATATGAATTTACACATTCCCACCTTTACTATTCTCTCCCAAAAATTAAGGTTCAATAGTGAGAAATACATATACAGTAGATTAAGGATAATTGTACTGCACCATTGGCCAGTATTGACATCCCTAATATCCTTTATATGTATTTTAAGTCATGAGATTTTGAAGCCTTTTTAATACCGTACCACAGATGGTTTCAACCTCACGGACATCAGCAATTTTCATGTTTTAGTACTGAATAAAACAGATCTACAAATAACCTTTTTTTTGTAACCAATCCAAAACTTTATATATAGATAAAGATACATACTGTACAATACAACTGTGTACCTACTGTTCTCACAATATCCTGTCTAGACAACTGTAACACCTTCCTCTGTATCCACAGATTAGTTCAACTCTGATCTGTTATGAAGTCTGATGCTCAACTTAACTTTCCTTCTGTTTGTTAGATGTTGCTTCTCTCTGCCAGTCTACACACTGACTAATCATTACACACAATGGTATAAATAAAAGCTTGCTCTTCACAATTTTGTACCTCGCTTTTTCCTCCCTTACTAATCAGTCTCTCCCTACACGACCCCCTTCTCTCCTCCTATTTGGTCACATTTTGCTCTATATCTTCATTCTCCAGTATTTCTCTTGTGCTGCATATTTTCTCTGGAACTCTCTACCTGAGAAGGCACACAGAAAGGGTAGGTTATGCAAAAGTAAGGGTCCATAGCACAAATGCTGTTTATCCCATTTTGTATTTTATGCATCTGCTGTTGCACAGAGCCATCATTCTACTAAGGTAAGCACATGGCTTAATGAATCATCATAGTATTGACTGCAGATGTGCATTATCTTGTCCCTTCTGGGAAGAAACAGCAGATTATAGTATGCATTGCTAGTTGATTATAGCCAAAGTAATGCACCATGTTTTGGAAACAAATGCAAAAGGGATGTTTTGTGTTGCAATGTGAGATATTTAAATGAACTTCTGGTGGTGGAGACTGGATAATTAGGGAGAGATTTGTCAAAGCTTGGAAAGAGATAAAGTTAAAAATGATAAAGTACCAACCAATCAGCCTCTGTTATTTTTTCAAACACAGCCTGTAAAATGACAGAAGCTTTATCTCTCTCCAAGCTTTGATAAATCCCCACCTTAGGGAGATATTTCTGGAGACGTCATGACGTTATGATCTCTCTCCTCCCAACAGTTCCTAGAGGGAGGAGCTGTTTTGCAGCAGTAGGTGGTGGTGTGGCATCCAGCAGGTCAGGCGCCGTCGTCCAGCAGGTTGCAGTGACAGGTCCGGTGGCGGCATCAAGTTCCATAGGTACTTGCCAGCTCCTCCTCCTAAACATATAAAGTGCCCAGTGTGTCAGTGGAGAGTAAATTACAGACAAAATAATATTATTATATTATCTCTGCCATGAATAAGGTACTAATGAAGGAGGTGACCAATAGACAATAATGTCAATTGTTCTTGGTCACCTGTTACATTAGTGTCTTATCCTTGGCTGGGTTAAGATAATGTTAATTTATTGGCCAGGTGACTGCTGCATCTAATACCCATTTCAGAATAGTAGCTAAAACCTTGGTTATTGACAGGTTAATCTAGCTTGCTGCTTGGTTTAAAAGGGGCCAGGTTTGGATTCCTGGGTCGAGTGACCCGGCAATCCAACCCAGGTAGCTTGCAGGGTTTAACACGGGAACAACAAATGTAACCCTGCAGTGTAAACGGGTACCCCGGGTCGTCCGTCACTTGGAGATGATGTCATCTCCAAGTGCTGGTAGACCAGTTTCACTGCACCTGTGCAGGGGCAAACGCAGGAATTTTAAAGGGGGGTTTCCAAACGGTTGATTTAAAAAAAAATATATATATATATATATATATATATATAATATAAAAATTCCCTGCATAGACTATCATGACCAAAAAGCATTTTGTTTTTTTGAACAGGGAGGAGGAGATGATATGTGTATAGGAACTTCCACTGTTGTCACTTCACACAGTGGAAACTCCAAGCTGCATGCTGGTACACGGGTCATATTTTAACCCCAGCTGCACATAAACAGAGAGAATGTCTATCTCAGACTCCGACCAGGACAACACAAACAATTAAGCAATTATAGTCCCCATTCATACCTTCCCCTGTCACATACAGCAGCAGCACACACCGTGTCCCCCACAGCTTCATCCAAGGAGTTAATCATTCACAACTGTCAGCTAGCCGGGCTGAACGGGACTCTGGAGAAGTGAAAGGTGAGGAATGCAGGCTGCCTGTGTTACTGCTGGGTGATCCTCCTTCTCCCACACTCCCTGCTCTGGGAGAACTGTAGGCAGTGCCCGAGCAGCTCCGATCGTTGGAGGGTGGCCCGCGGCTGGTGCAAGGCTGTCTCCATCTCTGGAAAAAAAAATTGGTCTGTCAGGGGGGATTTCTAGGTACTCAGAAACCCCCCCTGCGTGCGCTAGTGCTGTGTGCAATCTAAATGGTGCCGACCTATGAATAACCCGGGTCGGCGCCACGGTCTGAAGGGGGTATGTCCATGGTCTGACCTGGTTTGGAACCTTGTTCCAAATACCGGATCAGACCCTGGAATTTCGTGTAAAAGGGGTATAAGAGGGGCATGGTCTGGGTGGGGGGTGGAAGGGAGCAATATCCTCAAATATGGCAGCCATTTTTGAATGACATAATAAGAATAAAAATATAATTATTCTTACTGTGCCAAGGATAAGGTACTAATGTATCAGTTGACCAAATCAACAGTAATGTCTTGTTTGCCTTCATCTTATTTAAATTAAGCCACTGGATCATTAGTGCCTTATCCATGGCACAGCGAGAGCAGGGACACAGATTTGCAGAATGCATCACTTACTAATGCCACTGCTCCTAGCCTGGTACATGCTGCACAAGCATCACTCCCTGCATACGGGGATTCTCATTTATAATGAGCTACTTCCTAGCTAATTTCTTACCCTGTTTGGCCCCTTGTACACCCCCATTCTATTTATACACCATCCTCAGCACACACTAAACCACAATCAGCTGCAATGAGATGAAATTAGCAAACTGCGATTAAAAATAGAAAAATATCTAAATATTTATTTTTATTGTTGGGAACGTATTTATATCATTTCCTCATTTTAACCATAAAAGTATAATGGCTGCTTAAAAAAACATGTGGTTTACATGCAGATAAATGTGAGTGATTGCTGTGGAGTCAGTGGCGTCCCTCCCCACGGTGTCACCCAGTGCGTGGCCACGTTGGTAGAGCGTAGCCTAGCGTCCCTCGGCAGGTGACACCCGGGTGCGGCTCGCACCCCCCTTGTGACGCCACTATGTGGAGTGATTGGAAAGAGGGATCTGTGCTGGGCTATATATTATCATTTCTATTGAAAGAGTCACACTTTCATGCTTTCCATTGTGGAAAAAACTGTTTATAGACACTACCCTACACTACTACTGTTTCTAGGGGGGGGCACCGAAGCTCTTTCTCGCACAGGGCACCAACATGTCTAGTTAGGGCTCTGGTGATCTCAAACCTTATCACAAGTACACAATGCGCATACACCAATATATACACAGTGCACTCAAATATCTGTGTTTGTGTCAAACAAAATTCCTAGCTGGCGGACATTTTTGCTGTTAGAATTTAGGCTCTTGTCACATTAATGATTTTTTAGGGGGTGTGCAGGGATTGGACTTGAAAGTATATGAGTGTACAGCCGTAACTAGGGGTCCCGGCGACTGTTGCATCATATGGAGGGGACAGGCCACAATCATTGGGAATTACAGCGATGCCCAGAGCATCCTCAGGATTGTCTGGGGAGCTGTAAGGGTAGCGGTGTGCTGCGTGCATGACTAAAGCATCCTACGGAAGCTCCAGGTAGCACTGCTGCAGAGATCCTGGCTTTCCAGGCACCCTATTTGCCAAATGCATAGGCCATGGGTGAGCGGCGGTGCCACATACACAGAGATCTACACTCTGTGCAGTCACCCCGCTCGCACACCCCTAGTTGTGACCCTAGTGTACAGTATATGCTCTAATTTGTATTACTTGTCACACAAGCATCTTTTACTTCCCAAGTCTGCCATCTCTGTACTTGGCATGGGCTGATACAAATACATGGCGGGGTATATGGAACCTTATAAAGAGGACAAGTGGAAAAGATCAGCTTCTATCTGTCATTTAACAAACATATTCTATAAAATGATAGCTAAAAGCTGATTGGTTGCTACGGCCAACTTCTCCATCTCTCCTTAGAACGTTTGATCTCCACCTAAGTAATGAAAAACAAAAATCAAGGCTCATTCACAATATAAATGATCAAAGCAACCATGCACTGCTTTACATGCTTGTACTTATTTTTCCATATGCATTTCAAGTACATGTTTTCCCATCCTTGGTACTACTCCCAAAAAAACTCTAGTGACCTGTTTTTGGTTTGCGGATTCCACCTTACTATCTCTGAAATGGAAAGAGAGAGAACGCGAATCAAATTCCAATCTAGGGCCGAATTCAATTAGTTGCAATAAAACAAAAACTTATCGCTGGAGAAGTTTTCGCCCTATTCACCAGTTTTGGTGCAATGTTTTCACGTCCTTTCACATTGCGTGCTCCTGTTTTTCACCCTATGCAATTACAAAACACACGAAAACGCATATGTGCAATAATTGCGCATGGTGAAACTAGCACGGTTTGGGAAAAACAGTCTGTACTCCATAAAAAGCCTAACTGACATATGAAATCGATATAGAAGTGTACTATTAGCCCTAATAAAAGTATTTTGGGTTCTTAACTTGTGTGAAATGGTTGTTATATGCATATTTGCATAAGTGTGGAAAAATTATATAAAGAAATATTGTTGGAGAAAATAATTACTGCAGTTAAATAGGGGGTACATTAAAATGGATGTTTGTATAATTATGTGTCTATAAAGTGCAGTTTTAAAAAATTTAAAAAATACATCTGCTGCAACCATCTGCAATCCTAAAACCACCTGTCCCATCTATACAGCCCCCCCCACAATACCTGACCCGGTACTTTAAACCCATTTTCCAACACTTTTTACATTTTCACCCAAAAAATGTTATTATTAGGGGGAATTAAGGTAAATAAAAACTTATTTTTGCCTAATTAGTCATTAGGGGGTGTCCAAAGGGTTCTAAACCCCACAGTCCCCACATTTTTAGCCAAAAATAGGGATTTTGCAAATTTTTTCACCTGCTCTGAGATGGTGAAAACTTTTTGCTGGTTTCTGTCTATGGAGTTTTCACATATGCGAACACTGCAGGAATTGGATAGTGTGATAAGCACTTATGTGCGAAAAGTTCGCACATGCAAATGTTTTTGCCAAAATGCGACTTTTCACTCCTAATTTAATTCGACCCCTACTGTACTACCTCTATAATACCACTTTTACACAAAAATTCCCGGGTCTGACCTGGAGTTAGAACAGAGTTCCAATCCGTATCAGACCCGGAATATCCCTGGTCTGACCCAGGATATTCTTGAGGTGGCGCCGTTTACACCGGAGCCGGGTCAATGCAGACCCGGCTCCGGTGTAAACGGCGCCACCTCGGCGTTGAAGTGGACGCTTGGAGATGACGTCATCTCCAAAAGCTAATGAAGCCGGACCAATCGGCTGGCATGCGGCGTGCTCCAGGTCATCGTGACCCGGAGCGCGCCGTTCACACTGCAGGGTTTCACGGGTTATTCCCGTGTTAAACCCTACAACTTACCTAGGTTGGATTGCCGGGTCACTCGACCCGGCAATCCAACCCTTTCCCATTTTACACCAAGGAGCTACCCGGGTTAACCCTGCAATAACCCGGGTTTTAGCTCTGGTGTAAAAGGGGTAAAAATCATCTTGCTGTTATGGCTTTTTGAATTATGACAGCGATATTGCATTTTGTGTCATTACATTTTACATAATAAGTAGATACTGGACCTTTCAAAAAAAGTTACATAAAGGGTATCGGCAGTTAATAAAGAATATTGCAAAAAAAGTCTATCAGGCTGTAGACAGAGGTAATGTTAATTTCATAGCTCCCAAAAAGCTTTCCCTGGTGTGAGAGGTAATTAACTGTTACGATATGTTCTCAGTCTGCAATTAATCAGGAAGCGGAACACCAGTGGTGGTAGAAAATAGTAACACTTAGTTTATTATGTAGCACGTTCCCATTCCGCTGGTTTTATAGTTGGATCAACTATTTTTTACCTAACAATTTGTTATGTTTACCCTGTAGCCAATTACTTTTTCACACTTTATACCAACTTACAACATGGTGAGTGTGTTATGTATCACTGCGTGCCTGTCAGATATATAGGCTGCTGCA